>CM060867.1:7397764-8597764 GCA_030737845.1 Acorus calamus | reverse complement strand
AATTGAACTGGACTATTTGAAATAATGTACAGTAATATATTAAAGAAAATCACTTTCCTTATATTAAACAAAATATAACCCATTTAGTATTGCACACCTATCATTTCTAACAAATCTAGTAATCTAAAGTTCCAAAAATTAAAACTCATATTAAAGAAAATCATTTTGAAATACTTTGATAAAAAAATGTCAATTTAAAATACATAGACTATAAAAAAAATAGTCATCAAGATCGGAGACCCTTATTAACCAAGAAAATAACATTCTTATCAATGAGAAATCCCATTTTGTTTTCAGCCCTAATTTCAGTCCAACATCAATACCTCTTCATCAATGAGAAATCATATTTTATTTTTAGCCCTAATTTCAGTCCAGCATCAATACATCTTCATCAGTGAGAAATCTCATTTTATTTTCAGCCCTAATTTCAGTCCAACATCAATACATCTTTATCAATGAGAAATCTCATTTTATTTTCAGCCCTAATTTCATTCATACCATAGATTTACTAAAAAAAAATAGAGATGAAGAGATGTCAACCTACCACAAAACAGAGATAAGGGGACCGGCAGGAAGAGGACGATCGGTGGATAGAGGTTTTGGGGTTGGCCGGTCGTCGTTGGAGATGATGATATCCAGTCCTCGTTGCTGATGGTGATGAAGAGGTGAAGAAGGGTTTTGGGTTTTGGTTGGGTCATATGAGGAGAGAGAGAGAGAGAGGGAGGGAAAATATGTAATGGGGGGAAACAAAAAAGGGGATGAGACCCTCATTGACGGTAACATCCGTCTAAGTGAAGCAAAAAATGCTTGTCAAAATTTTTAAAAAAAAAAAAAAAACTGCCGCGTGTCACAATTTGACTGGATACTGACTGAACTGACGACCTTTGGTTCTAAGGGGATCCGAACCCGTTGATGACCCACATATCTCTCATCGTATATGATTTTTCACCGGATCTTACATGTTAAAAATGAAAGTTCTCACGTGTCAATCCTTCGTTAAAGCTAACAAAAACTAATGGCATATTTTAGACAATCATTCAATTCTATTTATGATATTTTCTCTTCAGTGAAGTGCAACCATTCATCAAAATTGTTCCCTCCTTGTTTATTAAAACTGTTAAAAGCAACCCATTTTTAATGAACACTATACAAGGTTAAACCTCTAGTCACATACCCAACATGGGTGAAACCCAACTGGGTCAATAATGACCCGAATCTAAATGGTACTAGGCAGGGTTTGATTATGTAATTTGACAGTTTTTACGTTTACAAGAAGCTGAGTTTGTAATCATGTAACCAAACAATTTTGCAATCGCAATTATCTGTAGGCAGATTTCAAGCTAATAATGCCATAAAGCTACGATTGAAAAAAACTATGAAAATGCAGCTTCCTACAAAATCAATTTTAAACTCAGTGTTTACAGAAAGTCAGTTTTACAATCCCACTATCAAATGCTACCTAACTGTTGTTGTAAGGAAATTTGTAGTCCGTTGCGATCCTTGTGTAATCTATAAGCCTTATACCCAAAAAAAAAATTAACATGCTGATTTTGACTCAGTATTTTTTGAGATGGGTGAAGTAAATGGAATCCAAGAAAGAGAGAAGAAATTGGATCAATCCTTTAAACAACGGAACCATTTTTTTCAGTGCTACTAGTACTAGATCTTTGCAACCACTACCAAATTTCTGATTTATCAAACCATCCATCCAGTATCCCCACTTCAACTGAAGAACATGACCTATTTTTGTTTTAGGTCCCTATAAACATTGGAATTTTGAGATCGATCTCTGACTTCTTTCAAATATTTTTTAAATCCCTCTAATCTAATGTTAACTCTAGTTTTAGTCCCTAAACACACTTTCCGTCACAATGAGGTTAACATTATATAAAATACCTAAACTACCCTTACACCCTAAAATACCCCTTTTAGTCCCTCTACCCTCATAAACCCCTCGTCCCCACCAAAAAGAAAACAAAAGTGTGATCCTGCAACCGAAGCTTCTTCGATTCCCGCATTTCAAATCGATGTGGGTTTCTTCTTGGTAGTGCGAGGAAGGTGAACCTGTCCGTAGAAGAAGAGTTCGCGTGAAAGGGGGCTCATTTGTTCAGAATCTTCAGATCAAGGTATGAAATGATCTGACCATGTGGGTTTTCTTCATGTTACTCTATTTTTTTCTTCAAAAAACCAATTATGACATGGTGTATGATTTTTTTATCTGAATTTCATTTGAAAACATGATAGTTGGGTTCATTTAGGGTTTGAATGCCAGGTTTAGGTCATTTAGGGCTAAAATGTTGTGTGTAACATAGTATTAACACTCCATGTAGAAATATGATTTTTCCATGGTGTATGGTTTCTTTTTTTATGGTATTACAATTGAAATATCACAGTTGGGTTCATCTAGGGTTTGAATGCTAGATTTAGGTCGTTTAGGATTGAAATGTTGTGTCTATCATAGTAGTGAAACTCCATGAGTATCATTCATTTGTTAACTTCTTTGTGTGATATAGATATTGTCATGGAAGAGACAACTCTCAAAAGTCACATTTTATCATGGTGGCTTCTGGAAAAATACTAGAAATGGGGTGCAAAAGTACATGTATGCAAAGCAAAAAACAGTTCTGATGAATGAAAACCACTGCAATATGATGACATTAGCTGAAGAAGTCGTATATGTTTCTCAGTGGGCTGCAGGACACAACATAAATTTTTACTACAAGGCTCCAAATTCCAACCCTCCAAGGTATGAGAAGCTTATGAATGATGCACAACTGTCAATGCTATTTAGGAATAACTGGATTTCTAGAAAGTTTAGCATTTGACTTAGTGTAGAAGAATGTGGGCAACCTGTTATAGCTCCAAGAAGAATATATGTGAGACAAAGGAGTGCTAGATATAAAGGCCATTCATCTAAACAAGTTGGTGCTCTAGAAGTGGTAGATATAGATGCAGATGATGAGGATGGTGGTAGTGGGTTTGAAGATGATGAAGCACCTGTTGAGCCTGATGTTCATCCGCCTACTGTTCCTCCAGTTGAACCCCATATTGAGCATTATATTGATCCTTCAGCACCTGGTAATGATGAGGAGGGAATTGGAATCGATAATGATGCAGATTGGGAACAGAGCAATGATGGACACCCTTTGGAGAGCAATAATAGTGAGTCTGCCTCTTCATTTGGAGACTCAGATGAGGTGGATACATCTGAAAGTTACCATATAGCTGCTGGTTCAGATGAGTCCATGTCAGAGGGGATACATGAATTTGATGGTGACCACATGGAGGTTGACAAAGAGTCTCTACAAATGATTGTTGGAGCAACATTTAAGGATGTTGAGGAGTACAAGTTTTGTTTACGGATGCATGCAATATCCAAGCAAACAGAATTCATTTTTTTAAAGAATGATCTCCTTAGGGTGATGACTGTTAGATGTGCTATGCATGGTTGTCCTTGGAGGGTGCATGCATCTCGCCTTCAAGATGAAGTTACTTTTTAGATCAAGACAATGCATGATGAACACACCTACACCAATTTGAAGAAGGTGGGCAGCAAGATGGCCTCTAGCGCTTGGATATGTGAGAAGATCTTGGATACAGTGAAGAGCAAGATTAAGATATCAGTTGTAGATCTTCAGGAGGAACAACACAAGCGGTACAATATTAGGGTGCCTTACAATCGGGTGTGGGTTGCTATGGAGTTGGCCTATGAAAAAATTCATGGAAAGGTTGATGAATCATATAAGCAAGTTCCAGATCTACACAATCAATTGTTGAAGCTGAATCCCGGGTTTGTGGTTCATTATCAAATTTCACCAAACAGATGCTTCGAAAGGTGAGTTATTGTTTAATATTGCATTTTCCATTTAGTTCAATATTTGACAGATTGTTGTCTAACATAACATTTATTTTTCAGGTTTTTTGTCTGCTTTGCTGCATGTAGCACATGATTTTTGGTTGGATGTAGGCCAGTTATTGGAGTAGATGGGTGTCACTTGAAGAGTAGATATAAGGGAACATTGCTTTCAGCTACTTCAGTTGATGCAAACCATGGGCTGTTTCCCATAGCATATGCTGTCTGTGAAGGAGAAAGTGGAGAGACTTGGACCTGGTTTATGGAGTGTCTGCAGGAAGCAATTGGAGAAAGGGAAGGTCTAGTTTTTCTATCAGATATGGACAAGGGCATAGAGAGTGCTATTGCAAGTGTTTACCCAGCATCTGAACATCGAATGTGTATGAGACATATTTATAAGAATTTTTGTAAGAAGTGGCTTGGTGAATTCTTCAAAATAGCAAGTTGGGATGCAGCTAGAGCATTCACATCATCTGAATTTGAAGCTGCTATGAATAGGATCAGAAATGTTGATGAAGGGGCAGCCAAATACTTGACTGACATCAAGGCAGTTTGGTCCAGACACCACTTTAGTCCGCGTGGAAAATGTCATTATATAACAAACAATTTATCTGAATCTTTCAATGCCCTCATTGGGGATGCCAGGGAACTACCAATAGTGGACCTCATTGATACCATTAGACAAAAAATCATGACCAAGTTAGATGCTCGACGCAGGTGTGCACTGAGGTGGAAGCATGCACTTGTCCCAAATGCATTAAGGAATGTCCAAGATGTAAGAAAAATGACAAATGAGTTCATAATTAGGAGGTCAGATGATATGAGGGCTGAGATAACTTCACCAACCCATCGGTTTGTTGTTGATTTAATAGCAAGGGAATGTAATTGTAACAGATGGACATTGACTGGGATGCCATGCTCTCATGCAACAGCCTTGATTCAGGAGATCAGGGGTTTAGACATTGTAGAGTGCATTGACCCTTCTTATTATACTGAAGCATATCTTGCAACCTATGAATTGAGGGTGAACCCTCTCATGGATAGGCAGCTTTGGGAGCATGTTGAGTTGGGATACACTGTCCTATCACCCATGTCACGTAGGCCAAGGGGCAGGCCAAAGAAGAAAAGGATCAAGGATCCTAATGAAGCGAAGAGAACTAAAAGAATGCACAAATGTAGTAGGTGTGGAAATTGGGGCCATCATAAGTCAAGTTGCAAGGAATCACTACAAGCTATAGAGGCCCAGGGAACACAGGCATTGCCCAAACAGCCAAGAAAACAACAACCTAAATGCAGGTAAATGCTCAAATATAGTATATTCAATGAGTACAGTGAAAATAGACACATTCATTGAACTTGACTTAATCTCTTATGCAGGGCTAACAACAAAAAGGCTACTTCTACACTAGGGACTGTGGAGGGTAGTCAGCCACATGTTGAGGGTGGTAATCAATCAGCTGTTGGGGTATCAAGTCAGGTTTTAATCTTTATGTCTCAAAGCTCATCCATGTTGACAGATTTGGACAGAGGGAGTCAATGAATGTATGTGATTTAAAACATGGTCAATGCATTCAACATTATACATATAAAGATTTGGTATACTTTCAATCAATTGGTTATCAAAGGGAATTAAAATATGGACATTTTAATTGCAGGGTTGAAGTTCCAGCTGTTGTTGCAGGGACTGTGCATGTTAAAAGTTAGACACATTTTGGATAAAGTAAAAGGATTTAGTACACATTTTGGATAGATTCTGAAAGGTTTTGGTATATTTTTTTGGTTAACCAGTGTGTGAATGGTTTTTAGTATACATTTTGGAAAGATATGTGAATGGTTTAAATACTTATATAGGACAATATGTATGTAAATGGTTTACATGCCAATTTTGGATAGATATGTGAATGGTTATCTTTGTACGTGAATGTTTATGGATTTGAATGTGAATGGTTTTCTCTGAATGATTATCTTTTATATGAATGCTTATGTAAGGTTTTGAGAATTGTTGGCATGGATGAATGCATGTTATTAGGGATCCAGATTGTGCAAATTCCAGGTGTTTATGCCTTTCATTGTTGTAAAAGTGCTGAAAGGTACCATTACAACATGATTTCATTCTACAAAACACACACTACCATTAAACACAAAGGGGAGATGACATCATTCAAAGCACAAACATTACTATATGGAAAACACATTAACATTAGTACAAAGCTTCATTTCATCATATAATACAACACTGCAAAACTCATCATCATGAACATAGAAAATGCAAGCTTGATCAAGCTAATGCTCCTCTCTATCTGTAAACTCATGGCATTCATTTTCTGATTAATTCTTTCTTCAACTGCTATGATTTGATATTTCAAATCAATGGTGGTGTGGTTGGCGTCATCTAGCCACTCGAAGAACCCGCAATCATTTTTCTCCCTCCATGCCGGGCATCTAAAAAAGCATCGACCCTTTGAACCTTCACGTTTGGATACGAAGACACGACAACTCCTTTGACACTGACATACTCGAGCTGGAGTTGATGTACCACTAAAATTTCCACTTGATATCTAACAAAACAAAATGCAGGTTTCTTTTATGCATTTTATCAAACACTTTGTATATACGTTTAAATACCATGAAACTTACAAATTTAGACATTGTTGTCGCCAGCTATTGTCGTCGTTATCTTCTTCGTTGTCTTTGTGGTAGGGGTGAGTGAGTGAATGAGAAGAGCCAAACCAAATGAAGGAGAAGAGAAGGTGAATGGCAACTCTGTTTTTATAGGGGATGGGTTTCAGAAGTATCCGTTAGGGAAGAAGTCACGTGAGATCACGTGAATGGTGGGAGTCACAAGGGCATAAGAGCTGTTTGGGTATATAAAGGGTGACAGGATAGTTTAGGTATTCTCTTTAAATTTGAAACTTAAACTTGACGGTGGAGGGAATATTCCCCGCATATGCTGATGGAAAGTGTGTTTAGAGACTAAAACCAGAGTGAACATTAGATTAGAGGGATTTAAAAAATATTTGAAAGAAGTCAGGGATCGATGCCAAAATTCCAATGTTTACAGGGACCTAAAATTAAAAATCCCTAACTTTATGGGTTGCTGGGTTGCAGCATTTATAAATCAGTTCACGCAAAAATGAAAAATAAAGACACAAAAGTAAAATATTTTTTAAAAAACATAAATTTCATAATAATTTTAATCATATGTTCATCACTATATAAAAGTTTGCTCGAAATTCTATGAATCATCTATCCAGAGATGACATTAATACTCCGTTTGAGAGTGCGTTTCACTGTGTTTTTGTTGCGGTGGAGTCGGCAGATGCAACTGTCTACATAAACGGGAATTGAACAATTGCGTTGATGACCCACATATCTGTCATCGTATATGATTTTTCACCGGATCTTACATGTTAAAAATGAAAGTTCTCACGTGTCAATCCCTCGTTAAAGCTAACAAAAACTAATGGCATATTTTAGACAATCATTCAATTCTATTTATGATATTTTCTCTTCAGTGAAGTGCAACCATTCATCAAAATTGTTCCCTCCTTGTTTAGTTAAAACTGTTAAAAGCAACCCCTTTTTAATGAACACTATACAAGGTTAAACCTCTAGTCACATACCCAACATGGGTGAAACCCAACTGGGTCAATAATGACCTGAATCTAAATGGTACTAGGCAGGGTTTGATTATGTAATTTGACAGTTTTTACGTTTACAAGAAACTGAGTTTGTAATCATGTAACCAAACAATTTTGCAATCGCAACTATCTGCAGGCAGATTTCAAGCAAATAATGCCCGAAAGCTACGATTGAAAAAAACTATGAAAATGCAACTTCCTACAAAATCAATTTTAAACTCAGTGTTTACAGAAAGTCAGTTTTACAATCCCACTATCAAATGCTACCTAACTGTTGTTGTAAGGAAATTTGTAGTCCGTTGCGATCCTTGTGTAATCTACAAGCCTTGTACCAAAAAAAAAAAATTAACATGCTGATTTTGACTCGGTATTTTTTGAGATGGGTGAAGTAAATGGAATCCAAGAAAGAGAGGAAATTGGATCAATGCTTTAAACAACAGAACCATTTTTTTCAGTGCTGCTAGTACTAGATCTTTGCAACCACTACCAAATTTCTGATTTATCAAACCATCCATCCAGTGTCCCCACTTCAACTGAAGAACATGGCCTATTTTTGTTTTCGGGACAAGCTCATTGAATAAGATGACAAATGGAAAACTTAAAAAAACACAAAAGGGGAATCTATTCATAATTTAATGTTTTTAGGACGCCATAACAATACAGATGAACAGTAAAATGGTTGCAAAGGCAAATAACAGACCCTGGAAAACATCGGCATGAACACAGATTCGTCGAGAAATGAATTACACCCTACTTTCATGTTTCTCTTCCAAACAAGAATAGATTAGTATTAGACAACAATCCATAGTCAAGATAGACCTGAGATCCAAACTGCTTGAATTCAATGGCGAAGAAAAACAAAAAAATTTCTTTTCAGGCAAACCGGAATAATATCAACAACAACAATAATATAATATAATAAATAAAATGTTTTATACATCCGCATTTCATCGATGAATGTCAGAAGATATTCAAGATAATTTCTATATTGACTGCACTTTAAATGAGAGATCACAGGGGCACTCGAATGCCATATCTTTGGAACAAGAAACAACTGATGAAGAGGAACCAAAGGAGGTGGTGTAAGGGATAGGCATTGCACCTGCAGCATGTTGTCACTCAAGAGCTCAGAAAGATTAGCTTGATCATGTGCCCAAAATCATCTCCGCATTGGAACTCCAGGCAAGTGGGATCACTTTTACGCAGTTATTATATAATCCCATGACCATTTACAGTTCAATCATGTTATTCGATCCTGTACATAGATCGCTTCTCATCCAAACGGTTAAGGCATCACTCTTTCCCAAATGTGAAGGAATGTCCAACCCACTGACCTCAGCAGCAGCTTCTTACAACACTTTTAACTGGTTATAAATCAACAAAAGAAGCTTGTGCTTAACAATAATCTAACATGACAGAATAACTCATCATTTCAACCACAAGATTTACTGCTATCTATTACCCTTTGAATCCTTTCCATGACTACAGGAATATCAGTTTCGGATATCGTACTGAAACAGCAACGGAACCAGCCAGGTTCAATACAATGACAGGATGATCCAGGGTTGATGTTGATTTTAGCTACATTTAATAGCCTGTCCCAAAGCTCAATCTCACCTTTTTCACTGTACGAGAGGATGAATTTGCTCATGTCTGCCCAACAATAAAAGCCTCCACTGCTACTAGTGCACTGAATACCCAACTCCTTCAGCCCCTCTACAAATGCAACATACATTTTCAAAAGCCGTTTCCGGTTTGTCTCGATAAATTCCTGGATGAATTTCGTATCCGAAAGCATGGAGATAAGTAAGCGTTGTGTGGGAGCTGAGACTGATGAGAACCTTGCTAACCTCGTAGAAGCAGCCACAACATTCTCATTGAAAGAATAGATCGCTCCCACTCTAAAACCCGGAATTGATAGATCTTTAGACAACCCATATAGTATGTGCACCCTACTTCTATCAAAATCTTCTGTATCTAGCACTTCAGCCATGCTGACAAACTCATCATTTCCGTATACTGAACCAGAAAATATTTCATCAGAGATCAGATGGATGTTCTTCTCTCTTGCAAAGTTCAAAAGGCTATACAATGTTTCCCGAGTTAGTACATTGCCAACTGGGTTGGAGGGGTTTGATATGAGAATTGCACGAACCTTAATCCCCTTTTTCTTTGTTTGATTGTATACCCTCTCAAGGGCAGCCATGCTTAAACTGAAATTGTCTGAGCTGCGACATGGAACTGGTACTAGCTCTACACCAGTTCGCCATTTGATGTCCCGATCAAACCTGCAGAGTGCAGCATCAAATTATAGAGATATAGAGAAACAAATATAAGGCAACTTGAGTATGGGCAGCTTAGATATTCTTTGATGGGGCTATAAACTTACCCCGGGTAATATGGTGAGGGAATGAGAAAAGCATTTCCGGGATCTGCCAAGCAGAAGCTAAGTATCTCAATGGCTGGAGTTGCACCTGCTGTCAATACTATTTGTGAAGGATTAAATGAAACTTTCCTTTGCATAACTTGGTTCATAAATCCAGCCACAGCCTGCCAAAAGAAATACTAATATGTCAGTTGGACCAATACTGCCAAAAGACCACAGTTTGTTAAGCTAGAAACAGGAGGGTTGGGCAAATTGCAATTGTTGTTCTTGATGGAATTACATGCACTGTTGAATATAATGGAACTTTAAACATAAATGGTGAGTATGCCAACACGTGCTGTTCTCTAAAACAAGACAAGATAAATTGTGCTCCATCAAAGAATTAAGAAAAATAATTGTCTTGATGAGGTAGAGATCCTCAATTTATACACAAACCATATCTAAGACCATTTACCGATTGACATTGCTTTACTTTCCAATATGCATCATAGATTGAACAAAAATAAAAACTAAAATGCATGACAACAACTCCCACCCAGGTAATTTCTATGCATTTGCAAATCTTTCAATGTGTGGCACGATATAATAGGCCGAGCACTTCAAAGGAAGTTATCAATGTGAGGTTACAAAGTCACACAAGTCAAAATGAACTCCTGTTAGGCTGTTACAAGATTAAACTTTAAAATAGAAAATATAAAGAAGAGGCAATCACGTTCCGAGGTCAAGATATTTTAGCACCGCCACCCCTGCAATAAGGTGAATGTGAATAGCCCCTCAACTCTTCAAGCTCCTACCATTCTAATATAGGAAAATAACAATTCTAATGTTTTAGCATTTCAAGACTAGGAAACAGAAAATAACTTCATGTATCTTGAATTTGGTATGTCAAATGAATTGTACATCCATAAGCTATCCCAATACTAGTAGATAGTCCTAACAACTCATTACTTTTCCTTGATATTTGCATTCACAAAGATTGGTCAAGCATCACTAAGTGGGCCCCAATACAGTTAAGTGCGTTTATGAATAATTTAATAACTGTGTTCCATTGCAATCATCACATTTTATATTTTTCAGCAGAATTATTCTTGTTCTCAAGCAAGGAAGAAAACAAAAGGACTACTATAACCATAAAATTAACCATAGCCACCCAATTCTCGCAGGTTTGGACCACAGCTCAATGATTGAAAATAAAATTAGCAACCATGATGTCCTGGGTTCAAATCCCATCAGTTAAATATCAAAAAAATTCTAACGAAAAAATAAAATACTTGCTCAATGCATAATAACACTTGCAAAGTGGGCATATTAATAAATCAAAGAACAAAAAAAAAAAAATCATTTCCCCTTCCAAACAAAACATCATTCAGAAAGAAAAAGGAAAATGTCAAGGAGAGTCATTCTTGTGGTCTCTTTTACAGTTTTGAATTTTTTTTTTCCAAAGATATATACATGTCTAATAAAGTACAAACCTAAAAAAAATTAAATATATACCCAATAAATCAATTGCATACCTTTTTGTATTTTTCTAACATAATAGACACCAGTCTAATGCAACATACTAGGTTAGGAGAAAGCAGAGACTGCAAGAATAATTGAACATACCAAAAGTTAAGCAATCACTTACAATCTTGAAATCCATCAACCCATCAAACGGCTGATACGTTGCAAGCCCGCTGATACTCAGGCCGCCTCCATCACCACCGAGCAAAGAATCACTCAAGTTCTCCTTCAGCCAATCCCGAACAAGATCCAAACACAACTGCTCTACACAAGAAACACAATCCATAAAATCCTCAGAAACAAATAGAAAAATCCTCTACCACTACCACCACAAAGAAACCAAACCTGATTCTCATCCAAACCAAGCTGGACCATCCCATCCGGATTCGACACCGCATCATACGGGTCCTCGACGCACCTCCTGATCCCCGCATAGTACGGCGAGTCTCCGGATCTGAGCACCGACGATGCCCTAGACGACACCCGCGCGGGCGACGCCGAAAGCGACCGCGAGAGTGATCTGTGGATCCCGTCCAAGAGGTTCCCGGAAGACGTCGACGGGAGAGGCGGCGGAGGAGGCGGGGAGGGGGAGGAGCGGTTGCGCTTGAAGTAGAGCTGGAGGAAGTAGAAGAGGGCGCAGGGGATGACGGAGCCCAACACGAGTCATCCCCTCCCCTGGACCACGCCTTGGAGGGGGACGATGATCCTCATCGCCGTCCGAGCTTCGCCTCCGCCGTCGGATCGGGATTTGTCGGTCGGTTTCGGTGGTCCTCCGAAGGTGTTTGGGGATACGATGGTCATTTGTAGGTTAGGATTTGTGCATGCCTGGGTTTCTTCTCCCTCTCCCAACTCTCTGAATTTGTTGAGAGAGGGGGGAGAGTAGAAATTTTTTGTCCGCCGTTCCTTACAATGTAGGGGGGTCATCATCTCCTTCTCGCGATGGATGGGAGTGGTTACATTTACTAAATTGCCCTTAATGCATTTGGTTTCAATAGAATATGTTACAAAGATTGCTAATGTCACTTCTGATTTAAGTAATGTCTGTTACGGTTTAAATTATAACCTTTTTTATAATTGGATTATAAATTATAATTTTTCTGATAATTAATAAGCATGTTTTTTTTATACCGTTTAAAAGTATAAAATAAGAAGTTGTGGATGTTTGTTTAGTAAGTTTGAAAAAAGTTTTTTTGATGTACACTTTTCAAAATAACCTTAAACGGTAGAAGTGAAAAATTGATTTATATTTAATAAAATAAATTAATTTTTACATATAAAATTAATTTAATAAATATTTAATAGAACATCAACTTAACATAAATAATAGTTCAAATTCATTACAATATTTTTCAAATGTTACATTCTATAATTTTAGTAGAAGGAGTGACATATTATTTGTAATAGTGAAAAAATTGAGAAGATGAAAAGAGGTTTGGTGATTGTTTGTATGAACGCTTTTAAGGATTATTTGAAAACTCATTTAGACGTGTTTTTGTTTTTGAGCAAATATGTTTCCAAAATAAGTCAAGAATACAATTAATTAGAAATTAGTTTCAATTTTCAGTATAAAAATATATTTTTTTAAAATAAAAAAATAATAAGTTGTTTGAAATTAAGTTTTATTAAACTATATTTTATATAAAAAAAACGTATTTTTCAAAAGGATTTTCAAATGAAGGAATGTCTCAATAAAAAAGAAAGAGTATATTTTCCGCTAGTGCTGCAACTTGGGCCGGTTGGGTTTGGTTAACTTCAATCTAAACCCAACCCGAACCCTAGTTCGACTCACTCGAATTTTAATCCGATGATTTTAACCATAACCCAACATGTGGCAACCTGAACCAATCTGTGGAACTCAGCTCACAAAAAAAATCCCAAAACAAATGATGTATATTTTTAATATAAAAAGAAGAACACAAATTTCACAAATTTATGATCCGACGGTAGAGATTTAGAATAAATAATCAAGTATCAATGACCCATTACCCATGTAAAATATCATATGACTGTCTACTACGAGTTCGAGTTGGATCGGATTGTTTATAATGCCAATCCGAATCCAACCCGAATTTTTAAACAACTTAAATTCATCAACTCGAACCCAATTTTTTCAATCAAACTCACACAAAAATCAAATTCAAATTAAATCAGAACCAAGTTGCAGCCCTATTCAGCGATTTTCCCGGTAATTGCTGGTGAAATCCTGCCCGCCACAATTCAAAAACCATGGCCATTTTATTAGAGAAAAATAATGATGAAACTGTCATTGTTTTGTCCGGCCGAGAATTGAAAGCCAGAGGAATCTCAGGAATTTTGGCGGAATCCGTTGCGGCCCCCAGCATAGGTTTCTCCATTCTTCAGTCGAATCCAAAATCCACGTTTTGTCTTCCAGTGGGCCAGCGACCACCATGCCAAAATATTGTGGTCCACCAAATTGAATAAAAAGAGGGGGGGGGGGGGGGAAGGAATTAAATATAGGTCCCACGAGAAATCAAATGTCACTATGGAGGGATTTATGTATTTAGTATGGTCCGTCCGTTTTGCAGCCCCGACCGCATTTTCTATGCTATGATACATAGTGTATGATGTAAAAAAAATTATATTTTTAAATAAAAAAATATTATTATATTTTTATTTATATATTTTATTTCATATAACAAATTGTATTTTAATGGGATAATGTATAATTAAAAACAAGACAGATGTGGAATGCGATTGGAGTTGAACAAGAGGTTAAACATATCATTTTCTATTTTTAACACATTCTATTTTAAAGGAGTCCTTGAAAAAATTTACAATTCATTTTATATGTTTCTTTGTTTATTTTTATTTGTTGATTTTATTGTGCTATTAACTTTTTGAAGAAATTAATTCCAAGTATTTTTTTTATCCACTATTTTTATGTCATTTAATATTTTAGCCTATTGCGTACATGATTAATAATATTCACATATGCATAACAATTTATAGAGTTAACACAATAATATATAAGTAATAGATAACAATGTAAGAATTCACACAAAATGTATGCCAATGTACAGAAGAATCCAAAATGGGATAAGATAGAATGACTGAAAAATATAACATCTAATTTGGGGTATTTTATATGACAAAAAGTCCAATAACTATTTTGTTTTTATTTTTAAAAAAAGTAGATACACTACCCTCTTTAACTTTATGAAGTTATAATATAACAAAGAGTCAGATTTTTAATATTATATATAAAATTGTGAATAAGTATAATATTTATATATATATTTTTAGACAAACATGGGCATATCCATTTCAATTTGATTCAAAACAGACGATATCCGAACATGAATACAGAGGAAAGAAAATAGTAAAATGCATGAAAGGAAAACATATTAAAAAAAAACATGCATGGGTTGCCATTGGAAGCACCCAACCAGTCCGCGTTCGGTAGGTGATTTTTATATTTAAATCAGATTTTCCTATACTTTTTTATGCATGAACAATCTCAATGGAAATGCAGTGAGCTTAAAAGAAAAAATATTTCAAGACATGAATTGGCTGTAGTGGCTCAAAATAATCATGGTGGATGAAACGGGTGAGGTATCTGGGGTAATGAGGTTCTGTTTGCGAGGAAGATAATTAGATAAAGAATGTTTGGATTTAAAAAAATGTTGATGTGTGGAGGGCAGTGGAGATAAGGATGTCTGGGGTTGGAAAAACATTTTGCATGCTTGGGTCATCAATCAACCTTGGAAAGTTTTTAGGCCTATCAGTTTGAAAAGGAAAATATTAGACTCAATTATTTTTACTTATTCAAACTCGGATCACATATATTTTTGTTTTTTTTAAATAATAAATATTATCTAATGAGAGATATATGCTTTAATAAAAAGTGTATATCAATGTATTTCGAATTGAATTAATCTATTATTAAAAAGTGTAAAAATAATAATTTAGTGAGATATATATATTGTTTAATGAAATATATGTTTCATTAAATTTATATTAAATTTATAACGAGATTTATAGAACTGTAATTCAAACTATAAATAAAATTAAGTGTAACATCACTCATTTGAAAAGTGAAGAGGAGCAGTTTTTTTTTAAAAAAATATGCAAAATTATTGTGTTACGTGTTAACTGAACTTGATTGAACGCAAGTTTTTATCCGAAGTTACTCAATCGCAATCTGACAAAAGGTTGGAAAACAAGTTGGATTTTTTTATTGTTTTTATGGGTTAGGGGAGACTTGCATGTAACTGTTGCGTTACCGGGCACGGAAGACTTTCCTTTCCCGTGTAATACACGTGAGATAAATTTGGACAATTTTTTTTTTTTTTTTTGGCATACAAAAGCTTTGAACATAATGACAATCCCGAATATAACATAATAAGCTGTTATCAATAAGTAAGCATGGATCAAGGGCTCAGAGAACAGTGGATTAAAAGTCATCATACTCGGCTCATAGAGTTTTGAGGCTATTTTTTCGTTTCTTCTTGCCTGTGGCAAAATGCCAAGATTTGACCCTACATCCCCATCTCCACAAGGGTGTCCCTCTACCACCCCGTTAAGCGGGTGTGGGACGAGTTTGGACAAGTTTTATAGATTATGTTTTTTTATATATAAATTATCATTTAATGCCATGTTTGGAATTGATTTTTAAAAACAATTTATTTTTTAGTCTCTTGTTTACATAGTAGAATATGGATGGAATAAAAATTGATAAGGAATAAGAGAGAAAAATCTATTTAGATTTGGGAATAATGTGATATTGGTATGATAGGATAATTGAGAATAAGATGGTATTGATATTTCAGATGTCTTCTACAATTGAGTATTCTACCTGATTTATGTAATTGATATAAAGAGACTCTTATGTCATATCACATTTTCAAGAGGTACATATGTCAAATTATTTTTTTTCAAAATTTATAAATTTTTATTCACATTTTATCCACAAGTTATTCAAAAACTTTGACTTTATTATGTTTCATGACTTGAATAATTAAAATTATATCTAAACAACAAAAATGACTCGTTACTACACTAGTACAGTTATCTATCATGAATGATCTAATTCCTCTATCTAAACAAGGATTAAATTGAATAATACAATTGATTATAAAAAAACTACTATCAACCAACTTTTTCATAAAAAGCTATTTGTTGACATTTAAAACATAAACACCAAAGCCTGGAACGAAAAACTAAAGTTTAAAGATACTAGTTTAGAACTGAAATTTTCTAAAGTTGAATCTATTTGACAATTGGTCTCAAGTAGGGATGTTGGGAGGGGGGGGGGGGGGGGGGAGGAGAATTAGGTAGTGCTTGGAACAAGGGTTGATTATCAAGAATGATACTTTTTTGCTTTTGAAAAGTTAATGCAATGTCCAATACCCCGCTGAGGGGTGAGCGTGAGGTGAGGTGAGGTGAGGTGAGGTCAGATTCATTGTTTAGTTGTTAATGAGGGAGGATGTCTCATGCTTTCATATGAGCACATACCTTACATGTGATAGAAATTGTGTTTACAAGCAAAACAGACAAATATCATACATGTAAGTATGGGGAGTTATTGGTATTTGAGTATGTATGTATAACCCCACATGGGGATGTCCCATTAGATTTAGGGGGGTTAATTGTCATATATGGCCCATTGAGGGGATGGTGGGTTGAGAAGGTCTAACTTTCTGAGTTCCAAAAGACCTACAGATGGGGTGGGGGTGGGGGTGAGGGTGAGATAAGTTCCAACTAGAAGTTTTGTGCAGCATTATATAAAGGGAGATGATAATATATGTTTATATGTGAGTATGATTCTTTTATAACAAGACACGTTTTAAAACCATAAACTCAATAAAGGAAAAAAATGAATAATATCTTATAGCCTGCAACTTATAGTTGATTTCCAAGAAATAATGAATGATTGATATTCAAAATTGTTTTTAATTTTTTTTGTGTTTAGAGATCTTAAAAAAGTTTAAAGAAATTTATTAAAAATATAAAAAAATGAAGCTTGAAAAATTTTTAAAATAAATTTGAGAAAAACCAATTGAACACAAAATAAAATACAATGATACACTTCAAGCTTAGATTTTGGAATTTTTTTTAAAATTAAACTATAAAAAAATGAGACTCAAAATAGTAATCATGAATATCCAATATTAACAAAAAAGCCACTAAGAAATCCAAAACTGTGATTTGTCAACTTCTCAAAACCATATACAAAAATTAGTTGATACATTTCAAGAAAAAACGTAGACCCATGATTCCTGATGTCAAAAATTTCAATATGCGATGATATATTCAATTTGTTTTTGTAACCCCATTTATAGTCGTCACCTTACTAATGCAGTATATAAAATTAGCTTATGTACTATATACTCTACTATATCCGTATACACCATTACAAAAAAAAATGTAAAAAATGCATTCAAATCATTTGAGTTTGTATTTGATGTAGCATGATAAGTATTTTATTTTTTTGGGATTTTACACATGTACTCCTGTTAAATTTAAATTGTCATAATACCCATGTTAAAATTATAATTGTAAAAATACCTCTAAAAAACTTTAAGTTAGTGTAATTGTACCTCTATGACACATACTGTGAAGAACCTTGGATTAACCATAATTACTAAGTCTACTTCTATATGTGAAATATCCTAAATGCCCTAACTTACATCTGTACAAAAAAGCTTAACTTTTTCTACCCAATCAATGTGAGTTCCCTAAAACCTTAGCCCTCCATTTGCTTCCACTTTGAACCCAAATCCCCCTTCTTTATTCAAAACCCTAAACCAAACCTTAAATGTCAAATGGAGGAATCCGGTTTGACACCAATGCCGAGAAGAAGAACATGGGAGATGAGATGACAATGGTGTAAATAGTTGGTTTCAGATAGATGAGATGACAACAATGACCATAGCATTGGTACAAGAAGAAGAAAGTGAGATGGTTTGGAGAGAAAGGTGAGGTTGGGAGGTTGAAATTGGGTAAACTGAGGGTATAAGGGTCATTTGGTTGTCCTATAACGAGTAAAAATGGAGAAGATTAACCATGACAGACGAAACTTGACCGAAGTAAATTTTTTCCAATTTCAATGTGCACCTCATTTCAATACCCACAAAATTTTCTCAAAAATCTAAAAAATGTTGTATCATTTTCACATATAGAAGGTGTTGGATTTGTGAAATGTGATTTGTGAAATGTGACTTTGAAATGCTAAACAAGTTTTTTTAGCTAAAGGAGCCCAAGCTGAGCGTTGGTTCGAGCTTCGGCTTGGCTCGTTTAACAAACGAGCCGAGTCGAACTTTTTACGACCCAAATGAGCCGAGTTTGAACACAAAATTAAGCTCAGTCTCGAGCCTAGTCTAGCTCAAGGCGAACCTGATACTAAATGAATCGAGATTGAACGGGTCAAAGCTTGGCTCGCTTACCACCCCTATATATTTAGGAGGACTCAAGCATATGAAAAAAACATATGGGAATCAATGGTTCACAATATTAAAGCTTGGGGAGTGTAATGTGCAAGAGCAATGAAGATTGGTCTTATTAGAGGAAAACTTTGTATTGAGTAGTCTTATTTTGTTAGGATTTCTTAATCCAAGAGATCGTAATAGTCATCTCCTCTACTAAACGTCTTGTGATGGGTTTCCCCTTGTATCTTCTTTTTGGGTATTATCTTTATTTGAATAAAATTGTGCATTTGGTTGCGCAGTTGCGCAGCGTTTGCAATTGCAGGAAGCTGCGTTTGCAATTGTGCAACCAAACAGTTTTATAATCGCAGTTTTAAACCCAGCGATTGCAGGCAAATAATATCCAAAAGCTGCGATTTCAAAAGCTGAGAAATTGAGCTTTCTGCGAAATCAGTTTTGCAATCGCAGATTTCTGCAGAATTAATTTTGCAATCGTGCAACCAAACGCACCAGACTAAAGCAGTCTCTAAAAAAAAGATCTAGAAAAAATTAATTATAAGTGTTGTTTTTAAATTAATTTTTTTACTTGCTTTTTCGGAGAGTGCAATTTTTTTTTGCCTATATATGTTTTCTTTTTCTATAAAAAAATAAATATTTCAATTATACATGAATTATAAAAAAATTGTACATATGCGTATAAGCGTATCCAAGATATTGTTTTTTTTTTAAAGATGAATGGAATTGAATTTAATATTCCCTGAAGATAAAAACACTGCAACGCATTAACGATGGAATCCGGCACAGTGAAAAGCAAAAAAGCTGGGGGCCTAGCAGTACGAGCCGTGGATGTTCTTAAACGTTTGTGATCCTTGTTTCTTTCGCGGCATCTGCCCCGGGTCACGGGTCGGGCCATGCGTGGACCCAAAAACCAACCCATTCGACAACCTCGGGCCCACCCCAATCCTGGACTTATATTCCCACCCCCATAATAATAATCCACTCACACTATCGTCATTCTTTAGGTCAGTCTCCCTCACCACCACAGTCACCCTAAGCCTCCATTTTGATACAAAATATAATTTATTATTGGGTATACTATTATTCTAACATAAATGAGTATAAATAAAGATAAAATAATTTTATGTTTATTGTATTTTGAATTATTCTAATTAGAAAATTTAATAATAATTTTTTTTATTGTTTAGATAAAATGTGAATAAAGTATGAATAATGATTTATAAAATGTGAAATCATAATGATAATTGATTTGACTGGTGATTTATAAGAGGTGATGACAATTGATTTTACAGTAGACTCACATATTATTTGAGTAGAATAACCTATAATAACTTTAATTTCAGAAGTTGACTGAAAATCTATATATCACTTTATATCAGTTTACCCAGACATATATTATTTTTGGATATTTTAGACATTCAAATATCTTATTTAACATATTCTACTTTATTACATATGCATCCAAACGGGGCTAAGGGTGCGTTTGGTTGTGCGATTGTAAAACTGATTCTGCAGGAATCTGCGATTGCAAACCTGATTCTGCAGGAAGCTCACTTTCCCAGCTTTTTGAAATCGTAGCTTTTGGGCACTATTTGCCTGCAATCGCTGGATTTAAAACTGTGATTACAAAACTGTTTGGTTGCGCGATTGCAAACGCAGCTTCCTGTAATCGCAATCGCAGCGCAATCGCGCAACCAAACGCACCCTAAAGCTTCTCTCATTCAAAGTTTGGGTGGACAATAAGAAATTGTGGGGGTGACGCTATACATAACCTCCTTTTGAATTCTTGGAGGCAACTCATCGACAAAAAAAGGAAAATCAAATGCACTTATGGACATTCCAAAGACGGCCAAACACCCAGCGAATTCAAAGGTGGCAGGTGCTGGTCAATTTACCGAAAACGCCCCATCTTGGCTCCCAGTTCAGGCAGACCAGTTCAGGCAGACAATCGGACTTTAACTGAGGGGTATTATCGTCATGGAAAAATTTCCACGTGGGGTCCATCTATGAACACCGTTCGATGAAACATCTTAATTTGACGAATTTACCCCTCATACGTAACGGACGCGTTCGAACCAAATTGAGGCTATGACCGTCAATTCGGTCCGAAACAGTGTCGGAAACGGTGACATGGCAGCTCGGCAACGTAGCTCCAACCCCGGAGAGTCGTTTGTACTGTTATACCCCTGGACACAAAATACCGAGCACACCCTTTGGTATGGTTTGGATAAAGCATCGGAACAAAAAATAATTAGATTAAATCACATGTTATTTTAATGTTATTTTATGTAGCACAAGAAAAAAAAACATGCATAACTATTTATATTTTAAGAAAAAGTGAGACATTTTATTCTAGGTAAAAGATGGAACATATTTTATCAACTCTCTTTTAACAGTATTTTTGATATAACGTGGACTCACACTCTTCTGCGGATTTGATCAAAGATATGAAATCGACATGCTCCAACAGATCTATTGACTTCAAGAAGAATACTATGGTGTTAAACTTCAACAATCTGTTGATTTTTGACGAAATGATTGAACTCTGCTTAGTTGATATTCACCACGAATCCTTAACAAATTAGAATCTCAACTAATACTATGATCTTAAAAGATTATTTAAATCTAAAAATAACAAATACATCTTTATTTAATCCTAATTAATATACAAATTTGAATTCAAATCTAAATATAGATTTAAATCTAAAAATAACAAACATGTCTTTATTTAATCACAACTAATATTCAAATTCGAATTCAAATCAATATTTGAAATTCAAATTTAAATATAGATTATAAAACAAGTAATAAAATCATATCAAACTCAAGACTGTCAAAAATAATAAAAATAAATTTAAATTGACCCCCAAAACAATCTCAGAACACTTCAAAATTTGACGTAGCAATTATTCTTATAGGGTTCATCGATACGAACGCGTGGACATATTATAATAACGATTATTCTTATAGTAACGCGTGGACATATTATAATAACGATTATTCTTATAGGGTTCATCGATACGGTTTGAAAGTTATGACCATTTGAAGTTACGATGCTCCTAAACGATTAATATGTCTTTTTTTTATAGGTCCATCCGATCTCGTCCGTCCATTTAATGTGTGACTATGATGTCGACATCAATTTTGTAAAACATTGATAACTTTTATGACTGCCATTCCGAAAATAACAAAAACAAAAAATTTCATAAAATCAAAACCAACAACATTAATGAACTATTAATAGAAAATGTAGACTTGATAATTTTTAATTTTTTTAAAGTTATCCCATATTTTCAATGATTCAAATGCAAAGTTAATAATAAAAACATAAAAAATATGGAGAGAACAAAATGCATTATCAAATGTAAATCTAAATAAAAATAAGGGAAAATGACTAAAAAAGTCTCTCAAAAGTTAGAAATACCCAAATCGACAACTTTTAAAAATTATACCTAAAAAAGTCGCATTTTACAATTTTGAAAACACAAAAGATTAATCTACCCTTGTGCAATTAGATCCTTAATATCTTCCACATTTCTTAACTTTGTTAAAATATTTCACCCTCTTAATTTTATTAATATACTTCACACATTTTCATGTTAATCAATTTTTTTTAATTGTAAATTATTTGTGATTAGGTGGATTTTATGAAATATGTACCAATATAATTTAAGTTTTTTTATTATGAAATCCATTAAATGTTGATTTTTTTTAAAAATGGATATGTAGTGATGATATCATAAAAATATATAAATAGCCAAAAAATAAAAAATGTGAATAAATATTTAGAATACTAAAATATCATCTACTACATTGGGGCGCAACATAGATTTAAATTACATATTATGATTATACACAATGAATAATGATAAACAATATTATGTAAGATATATATAAAGAACACACAATATGATATATAATAACAAAACTTCTTAACGGATTTATTTTCATTATGTATAGAGTGATTGTTGTTTTGTATGAAAAATGGATTTTTAGTGTGTAATAAAGATGGATATTAAAAATTTAATTACATAAATGTATATTAGTCTTTTGTGTTTCCAAAACTGTGAAATGAGACTTTTTTATGTATAATTTTAAAAAATAGCTGATTTGAGTATTTCAAACTCTTAAAAGAATTTTTTGATTATTTTCCCTAAAAATAATGACATTTTTATCTCTATAAATTAAACTAACTTATCTGAAATATTTATTTTTATAAAATATTAATATTTTTAATTCTATAAATTAAAGTAATTTATTCTAAATATATTCATTAAAAAAAACAATTGCGCGAGGCGGCATTTTTTTTGGGCAATTCACAAAAATAGCACCATTGAAACGAATATTTGCAAAAATAGCACTGGTAGGTGAATATTTGTAAAAAGTAGCACTGACACTGTTTTACAAAGGAGGCGCCATATATATATGGCGCCTCCTTCATATTTGTATTCCCATGATGAATGACATTTTTACACTGGAGGCGCCATATATATATGGAGCCTCCAGTGTTTTTCAATTTCAAAGGGAGGCTCCATATATATACGGATCCTCCAGTGTTTTTCAATTTCAAAGGAAGACGCCATATATATATAGAGTCTCCAGTATAAAAATTTCTCTTCATAACAATATCAATTTTTTTTGGTAGTCAAATGATATACTTGAAATAAAATAAATTCATTAAAAGATTAAGTAAAACAATACAAATTCATTAATTCAAAAGCTAATAATGAAATACTATATTAAAAAAATACTAAGTAGAGAAATTCATAATCAAAGTTTAGTTGAGAGTAATTAAGAGAAATTAAAAAAACTATATAATAAAGCATCTACAAAACATATAATAAGAGTGGTGATACATAGGCCCCAAATCACAAGCCCCATTCACAAGCCTCATGAGGTGTCATTATTTTATTGGTTGATTTTGAATGGTTTGTTGACTTTTGAAAAAGTGTAAAATGATAAAATACGGATATGTCATTCATTAAAAATATATTCAATTAACCAAAATCCCCCTTTTTTCTCTATTCAGTTACAAATCTTTCATATTATTTTCAGTTACACCCTATTTCAAAATTTAAATTGTAAAATCTTTATGAATTTTTTATTTAAGTTATACCAAAACTTACCTAAATTACATTAAAACTACCTAAATTATTTTTCGTTAAAATCCTTCAAACAGCAGTAAAAACATTCTCTACATGTTTACATCATTTGTTACATTTACATTAACACTGTTACATTTACATTACATAAATGTTTTACATTTCATGCAATGTTTAAACAATTTTAAAACTAATCTTTACATTTCATGGAAAATATCAAACACTTGTTTTGCTGTGAGTTACACTTAACAAATATTACATGAACTATTTGTTTCATTTTAATAAAAACTGTATATATATATATATATATATATATATATTTCTAAATGTTTTACATTCTATTCAATTTACTCGTAGTTCATTGTTACATTTATGAATGTAACAAATATAAATGAATACACATATGCAGTTGACTGTTACATTTATGAATGTAACAAAAACGACACAGATTTTAAAAAACGAAGAATGTTATATATATAAAATGTAACATTATAAAAAACAAATCCAACTATGAAAAATGACATTCAAAACATAAATAAAACCTGATCCGGTAGACGTTGATGGAAGATCCAACTCCATAAAGAACAAAACAATGTTTTCGAACTTCATAAGATTAAAAAATCTGAGAGAGCTACGAGCTGAGCAGCAACATTGGCCACAAGTGGACTATTGAGGAGAAGGAAATGCAGAGAAGACAACAAGAAGAAGAGATGGGTTTTCGGAGATCACCTTAATTATCTTCCGTTATTTATTTATTTGTTTAGATCTCATTCAAGAAAATAATAATAATTCGGTTGAGATATGCATAAAGAATTAATGATACTCCATGATTCTCGGAATAAATCTTGATGTTATTATCAAGTAATATGTATAATAGGTAATGTCCCATTGCCACCTCATGGGGCCTGTGATGGGGCCTATGAAGTTAGGGCCTACAAAACATTATTGATATAATAAATCAAAAGAATTACAAAATTTACAAATAAAATCAAATTAATTGTATACTCTTTTGTGTTTGGTGAAAGGGGTGATTTATTCATTCCACATGTGCAAGTTTATCTAATATAAAAATAAAAGGTTCTTATTTATACATGGTTGTTGTGAATTTTAATATTGGAGGCTCCATATATATATGACACCTCCCTTTGAAATTGAAAAACACTAGAGGCTCCGTATATATATGGCGTCTCCCTTTGAAATTGAAAAACACTGAAGGATCCGTATATATATGGAGCCTCCCTTTGAAATTGAAAAACGCTGGATGCTCTATATATATATGACGCATCCAGTGTAAAAATGTCATTCATCATGGGGATACAAATATGAAGGAGGCGCCATATATATATAGCGCCTCCTTTGTAAAAAAGTATCAGTGCTATTTTTTTGTAAATATTCACCGATCAGTGCTATTTTTGTAAATATTCATTTTCACGATGCTATTTTTGTTAATTGCCTTTTTTTTTTTTTTTAAGTGAGGGGCAGATGAGTCATTGAACCATTCGGATTTCGATTTCAAATTTCGTCGGTCTGTGAAATAAATTTTTTTCTCCGTCCTCTCCGCCTCGTTCCCCGTTTTCTCGCTCACACGTTTTTCTTCTCTCTCTCTCGCGGAGGATAAATTGTTAGGCTCACCCGCGGAGGCACCTTCGACATCTCCGGCGGCGTCGGCGGCGGCGGGAGATGGACGCGATGATGGAAGACGCGCGAGAGGAGGGGTTCGGCGATCCGACGGCGGAGTTAGACCTGGACTACGAGTTCGACGCGCCTCGGCGTTTCGATTTCGAGAGGGAGGAGTCCCCCTTGGAGGCTCGCGAGTCGGAGTTCTGGTTCGAGGCGGCCTGCGGTTACTCTCCTTCTCGTAATGTCCCCTTCTCTTGTGTTCTATTTGTTGTTGTTGTTCATTCGCCTATGCTTTCGTTTTTGTTGTTTTATTTGTGTTTGAAATGGCAATGCAGGTGATAAACGCTGTCTATTTGTTTGTAATTGCTGGTTTAGGGCAGTGAAACTTGCATTGAGAGCCTAACTGGGTAATTTTTTTTGGATAATATTGAATTTCACTGGTTGAGGTAGGAATGTAAATGTTTGACAAGCATGTAAAAAGGGGAAGTGTGATATGAGGAATAGTGAATGATCATGGAACAGCATATATTATGGATATATGATTAATTAATGATTAAAGTTAGAGATTGAGGCATTCTTTCAGTCAAATGCATAACATCCGATGTTTTCAATCCTTAATTCAATTATCTCCTAAAGGTCTCTATCTAGTGACTAAAGACTTGCATATGTGTTTCGTATCTATATGCCTTTGAAAGGATGATGTAGTAAGGACACGAACGCAAGTGTTAATGTTTGACACAAATATGTAACATCAGATGCTTCTCGACAGCCTGAAGAGTGAGGTCCTTATTATGATGCTTTTAAATGTTATTTTGCGATTGCTAGAACCATTAATGGACTGTTTTCGTCAAGTTTAATATGTGAAATATGCTCATAGTTTTTCACTCTTTTTTTTAACATTATGGTTTGCTGAGCAATAATTATTTTATCTGTAGATGCTCATATTTTTAACTTTTATCTTCAGCTTTTATAGTGAAGTTAAACTGGGGAAAAGGTGGTATTATGGAGAATGTCAATGTCAATTACCTTCAGCAGTCTATAGATATGGAAGAGACTCATTCTGTCGATGCTCAGTCAGATGCTGACCCCGCCCAAATGTTCACTGTGCCTGATGAAATTTCTAAGGGTACTGTGCAGCTCAAGAAAGTGTTTAACAATATTTATTGTTTTGTTTCATGAAGCTATAAAACTTTGTTTTTAGTGTCTGAATCTTTGATGAAGTTATATAATATATCTTACATGAAGAGAGTTTTTTTTTGGCTGGATTTGCTGTCTTGTTAGCTGATAGCAAATTTTGTGCATTATATAATATCACGTTTTTTTAACTGTTGGTCATCACATGTTATATGATGTGATTGTTTATTCTGCTGTTACCTCTACAAATTATCACTGACTAGTTAGCAGGACATCTATGTGGCATGCATGATGTCGTTTCACAGTACCTTCCTTAGCATTCATTCCATGTCATGAAATTTTACTTATTCTACACTGCTCAGCTTATAACTTGACATAGTACTCGGTGGTTTTGGGTCATTTTTGTAATTCTTCTCATGGAAATATTCTTATCAGATGCCTTCTCCATTAATCGTAGAAATTAAGGTAACTATGCTTCTATTTATTGTTAACCTTTGGGCCTAGATTGTGTCATTTATGCACTGAGTGTATATTGTTGAATAACTTCATGACTCTCCCATCTGCTTTTGTTTTACATTGGGAAAAAGTTGTCTTTCTAGGTCTTTTCCTTCAATTTGGTTAGCCACCTCGGGGATGCTTGGTTGCTTTACGCCTTTACCTTGGGAGCAGGGGTTTGGAGTTACAAATATTCACCCCTTTCTCAAAAGGGTTTACATGTCTGATGAGAATATGATATATTGACTTCCACATCGTGACATATACAAGTATATGATATTCCATGGATGGATTTCAAGGTCTGTGCTATCATCGTTTGGAAAGATAACACTGCAAAATAATTTGAAGGAATTTTGGGATGACTAATAGCATGAGACCCCTCATATGGCGGTGGATTCCTTGTACTTGAGTTGATATGGGAGCACTGATGATGGGTAGTAATTCTTTGTGTTTCTGTTTTGTATCCCTTATGTTTACTTGTGAATATGCCTTGTCTTCCTTTTTTAAAGAGGTTCACCATTTACATATATCTTGTGGGCATCCCATTGTTTATCAAAAAATAAACTGGAAATTGCTTTTAGAACTCTATGGAAGCTGAGCTTTTGATTTTCTTTTGAAATATTATAAAAATCATGTATTTGATTCTTAAGCAGCTTTACAGTATGAGGTTTCATTTAATATGGGGTAAGTTTGAAAACAAATGGAATATATCTTCACTGAGAAAATGTATTATGAATTTCATGACAATGTATGCTGTGACGATTTAAACTTATTGCTCAATGATGGGTGGGGTGGGGGGGGGGGGGGGTGGAGATAGCTGATATTGTTGGATTTTAAATGGGCAACCCTCTGTGTAGGAGTTTTGAATACTCTGAACTTCACCTAGTGTGAAGTAAATTTTTCTTTTTTCCCCATTTATGGTGAAGGCCATGAACATGCCTTCAGTTTCTTTTAAATCTAGAAGCAATGCCATGCATCTTCAAAACTGTACATTTACATTTTCTAGTCAAAATTGTTCATTTCTTTAAAAAGCACTCATCGATCTTTTGGTTCCAATGATGTGCTTGATGGCCTTTCCATGAATGTGGTTGGTTTATTTGTTGTCATTTATGGCTGTTGACTTTGTTAATAGTTTTATGTGATGTTATATTGGTTATCAAACTTGATTTTGTGAAATCTGATGGGAATATCAGACATTTGTGTTGGTCATTTTGTATGGATGCTACATTTCAACTTGCCTTGAACTTACTGGCATTACACTTCAGAAATAAAGTTGCTTGTCAGTAATAAATTAATTGACTACAGAAAAGGGTCAGATTGGCTTACAATTTATACCAATTGTTGATGTAGTCTTACAGGTCATAATTTAATCTTTCACCAACCATTATGGACCTGCATGCCAATTTTGATTGAGGTCTGTTACAAATATGTCGTATATGACCATATGTTTTGCCAGAAACTGGCACCGTGTATGGTTTATTTTTTGTCATTTGATTATTTTTTTTGTGAAGCAAAGGAAATTGAAACCCAAAAGAACTGTAATATACTTTTCTCTTATGTCATTGTTTGGTACGCTCTTTGGAATTCCGTTAGTTCTGGTATTGCAACCAAATATTTAAATTTTTATTAAGATAATTTGATTTGGCATGACAATATCTCTATGATAACATCTTTTTTTTATATGTGGGCCAGAGATTGAGGAAATGAAAGATACAGTCATCGATTGTGCTGTAGATAATCTCCAAAATCTTCAAGATGCACAACAAGAATCCAACTTTTTAGTTGTGGATCATTTTGTCAATCATATTACTGGTGCCAACTTTCAAGGTGGGAATTGCTAGCAAATGTTTACTCCTTTTCTTGAGATTATTTATTATATGCACGTCTCTTATTTGCCTTATGAGTTCCATACATAAACAATATATGTTGAACATATCCATGAGACTGAAGTGTTTTGTTTTCTCTTTTTATTTGTTGGGTTTACTTCCAACATTAGAATATCTATTTTTTTTTCAGAAAAAGAAAAACATGGAATATATTAAAGAGTTACCTTAACGTAAAGTTGTGCGTGCGAAGCTGACTTTTACTATGTTTTTAGCCAATTGTTTTCTTAAAGTTTTTGTTTATTTATTTTTATATTTTCGCAGGACCATATGGTCGAATATCCCAAGATATGGCTAAAGTTGAAGCAAGGCTGATTATTAAGGAAACGTTTGCTAGAGGTTCAACTTTAATGAAACCTACTGCAAGCCACCTGGCCAAGCAAAAAAAGATAAAAGAAGGGAAAACTTCTAGCAGAATCATGAGGTCAGTTTGTTTACAATATTTCATTTTTTTTTTCATAGTTACTTCTCCTGGGTATATATAGGCTAATACAGGTTCCTATACCTCCTTTGCCAATATTTTCATATATAGAAATGTTTGCAAATAAGCTTTGGTTTATATAGTGGACTCATCAGGGCCACCTAGATGCAATGATTCAGAGATACACAATTATTCTTGTGATTGTCAGTCCGTCACTGAAATATATGTTTATGATGATTATCAAATTTTCCTCTCTTCTTTACTGTCATGATTCTTGCTTCTACATGGTTATCTTATTCAGACTGATTATCATCCTCCTTGCATTCTAAATATCAAGGTTCCAAAAGCCAGTGATACAAAAGAATGACACAAGTACTGAAAACATGCTGGAGAATACAATTCAGGCTTCCAAAAGGCAGAAATTAGATGGAGGTCACTTGCGGAAGGTACATTTGTTTTGACATAAATTGAACAATACATTTTTTGTAAAGCCTTTTGTGTTCTTGTCATAAATTCATCATAAATTGTACAACCTGCCTGAATTGGAGATTATAATTAATGGGTTTAAGAAGTAAAGAACGCCATGGAGATTCAGTAGTGCCATTGGATTCAAGAGCATTTTTTTAATATAACATCTTTTGATGAATATGTGGATTTTCATGCTGAACCAAAGGAAAGGTGTCCTATTTCAAATTTTGAATATTTGATGCATCTTAATATGAGAAAATATATTATTTATTGTGATAATGTACTTGGAAAATTTTCACGTTTACCATCTTCGAAATTTTTTTACATGATTAAATATTGATTTTCATTTTTATGTTGATAATTTATTCATTTCATCAAGATCTGTTAGAAATTCAGTGCTAAAAAGGTGTCTTATATAAATAAGTATAAGATTAGATAATCTTTCTCTAGTTGTTCAGGGTTTAGAGAGTTCTTAATTTTGTGGTTCATCCACTCTCTTCCACTATTTATTCACCTGCCGAATATCCTTCACAACTTACAGTTGATTATAATAACCTCACAAATAAAGTTACTGGGTTTTCCAAAGGCTAATGTTTACAAATAGTTCTTATTGGTAGTGATCTTGGGTCACCTAACTGGGGCAAATTTTACTAGGGTTGACTAACGAATTGATGTGATCTCTGCCGATATCATGAATTTTGGTCGAAACAAATGCTAGTCTTCTTATAAAATGCATTGAAAGAACCTGTTGAAGTATAATGATGTAATATTTAAGGTATGGTTAATATATGTCTTACATGTATGCAGGGGCGGAACCAGAAATTAGAATAAAAGGGGGCCAAAGGGCCAACAGACTTGGATAAAAGAATAATTTTAAATATATAAAGTTAAGATAAAATTAAATCAATTAAATAATAACTGAGTCCTTGAAGTTATGATGACTCAAACCGAAATTTTTTGACATCTTTTTTTGTATTTAGTGATCTGGAATAATTTATGAAAGATATAAGAAAAATCATAAAATTTCGTGATTCCCACCACAACACAAAATGAAGTTTCAAAATTTGAAAAAATGATAATTAGTAAGAAAATAATTGATCATAAAAACATACAAGCAAATTCTTTAAGCCTATATTTTGAGAAAAGATTTTAAAAAATATGAGAGAGTTAATATAGCAATTGTGAAAAATCAAAATAAACAAAAACAAAAATATCTAAAATAAATCATTGATTTTGCAACCTTTCAAAACCATATACCAATATTCCTCTGAAAACAAAACTTTTCACAATTTTTTAAATGAAAGACTTGCGAGTCCAAATCTCAAAATTTTCAATGGACACTAATAGTCTAATACACTTAGTCCATTTTACAACCCTATTTGCGTTAGCCACGCCTAATGTAATATATAAAATTGTAGTATATATTTCACTATCTCCCAATACACTATTTAGAAAACATAAATTAAATATATGCATCTATTTGATATGAGCATGTACTTCATTTTCTTTAAAAAAAAATATATGTATGCTAACTAGAATGCAAACATGACTGAATATCATTGCAGTTATTACTTCTTATATTGACCCATGACTTGGGGGGTGGAGGTCCCTAGCCCACCTCCCTTGGGTCCCCTGCATGCATGTTCATGTGTTGAAACATATGTGCTCCATTATTACCATTCAGAGCCCTACTGGTAATGCAATGTAGACTTTCCTTTGTTAAGTAAGAAAGAAAATTCTCTAGGCATAACAAATTATTTATGACTTAATTTGAAAATATGAAAGAGATAATTGCTATGCTTGTCTTGGTCATAGATCCTTTGACATTTGCAGTGGTCTTGATGGCCATGTAACTAAGTCTGGGTAAACTACTGATGCCAGAATCATAGCCAATTCCCCTAATCAGACTACTAGTTTCGTAGTGCAATTTCATATACTGGTTTTCTGCTGCTTATGCATGTTTGCATTGAATTTGTCTTCAAGTGTGCACGCATGATTTTTTGTACATTTAAGTGCTGACAGACATTACAAATCACAGATACCACATTGGTTCATCAGACATTACAAATCACAGATACCACATTGGTTCATCAGATTGAAGTGTTATAATGACAAATATATAAATATCTAATTTTATGCCTAAACAGGTGCTGGATGTAAAGCAGCAACCTTTTTTTATGCGCAAGCTTCCACAAAAGGTAACATGCACACCCTGGCACAGCAGTACTCCTCATTTATGGTTTTAAAATAAAGGGTTTTTTATTTTTATCTCCCCACAAATCATCGTATTTAGTGATCGCTTCCTCACTTCTTCATATTTGGGTTTTACTCCCAAGATTTAAAGGATAGTTCCTTTTTACTCCCTGAGAGGGACCTATCTGTAAATTATTTAAATTTCTTTTTAGTCCCTAATAGGGAGTAAAAAGGAATTATCCTTTAAATCTGGGGAGTAAAACCCAAATATGAAGAAGTGAGGGAGCGATCGCTAAATACGATGGTTTATGGGGAGGTAAAAATAAAAAACCCTAAAATAAATATGGCTTCTTAATTGTGGGGTTCTGCTTTTATGGATCTTATAGAAGGATGGGTTTGTTCAAGGAAATTCTGAGCATGTCAGGTTGAAAATTACAATACCTAGGGAACCTGAGCTGGTAACAGCACAGAGGGCCCAAAGACTGAGGTATGTATTCTAAAACTACAGTGATTCTGAATCACATCAGTGAACTGTTGACATGATTTTCCTAAGGAGTTTCCTTGACCGGTCCGACACTGATATCTCAGGTCTCACAGTAGTAAGGATTTAGAAGGACCTGCACCCATATTCAAAGCACGCCGCATGAACAGAAATGTCAGTATTAATTATTTTATTTATGAAGGTTTTTTTTTAAGATCATTGCGACAAAATACTAAATTTTTGTTGTAGTTTTTTTATAGAATGATTGTTTTTCTTCTCTACGTTCTTCAGGCATCTTCCATCCATCCCCCTCAAAAGAGCAATATACAATTCTCATCATTCCGATTGAATTGCTAAAGCTTTTTGGTTTGCTGTCTGCTTAGTTTTTGTATGATAATTTGTAGATATTGAAATATACTGCAAATTGAGCACGTTCCATGCTTTTAGCAGTTGCCATTTACCTTTGAATGTTATCAGGAGTTCCACTTAAAGACATCTGAGCGGGCCATGCAAAACACAGAAACTGCTTCATCATCATTAGCATTTTGCGACAATGCAGATAATGTATCCATCTTAGCTGATTACTTGTAGTTAACAAAAAATTATATACATTTCTACTTTGATTTTTTTGATATATAGTGTATATTTCATATTCTGTATTATATTCTACCACATATATTAATTTTAATTGTATTCAGGTCACAAATGGCCACAAGACTTGTTTTGCTGTACGAAATGCTATCTCAAACTCGAAACATTTACAAAATGTGAGGTCTGGCACTTCTCAGCCTGAAAAGTAAGTTCAAGTCATTTTGAAATGCTTTCTATCCACATTTTTTGTATCGCTTCATTTTTTGCTTTATGGATATTAGACTCGGTAGGTTGTGTAACTTTTTGCTTCATCTTGATTTTTTTAATTGAAAAAATGTGTAGTTTTTTTTCTATCGCTTTATTTTTTATTTTCAAATAATTTGCTTAACATAATACTGGAAAAATAAAGCTATAAATCATGCTCTATTCTAGAGTCGAATGGAGCCTGCCTGAGATGGATTTCAAAAATAAATGCCTCCCTTTCTAGGGGTTTATAAAATTTACAAATATATAATTGTCATGCAGCAATCATCTGTCTTATCAAATAAGCTATTCCATTTATTATGTACATTCAGCTGATGTAAAATTATCTAACTATTTATTGCTTTGCACCATTTTCCTTGCCAAACACTCCCATTGTTTTTATTTTTAGTGGATACAAGGGCTGATTGAATATTCTGGATTAAGATTGCCCCTCTGCTGGGATCCACTTATCTGTTAGATTACAGAACTTTATATAAATCGGTGGTATGCAGTATTAAAATATATCCAGGTATATTGTCATGTAATAGCTCTGTATATCTCATGTCATAATGATATTTAAATGTATCCTTGTGTTACACCATGATCATACGAATTTTACTGGTTGGATCCAAACTGATATATGATTTTAACCCGGCAACATAATCTAACTTTTGCTTTTCTTAACTTTGCTTCTTATACTACTACTAGAACAATAAATCTTATCATTTGCTATGTTGCGTAGCCAATTTCATTTGTTGATTCTTCAATTTAAGCACATAGACTCATGTATTAACCCTTAATTTGCAAAATTCCTATCAGTTGCTTTTTCCTGAATTTGCTGGGAAATGCTTAGACACCCAAATCTACGTTAATTTGATTTAGACACTGTTTACTGTAGAAATCATTGCATATGCTAATGCATCACCATGAGTTTCCGTTCCAATTACCAAATTCAACCAATGAATGGCATATAGAAAAATGTGGATTCATTGTGTTAAATAGTCTGTTGTGATTATCAAAATATATCTGTTCTTCTTCATGTTTCTTACTAACTGGAATTGTGGTGCTGCTTAAAAAATGTCACATGCTATATTTAGATTGGAAATCATTGGATTCTCAATGTGGAATCTTATATCATATTGGTGTGACAGTGATCTAAAGCAGGATAGACATGGGACAACCAATTTTAAAGCTTTGCCTCTTAACAGAAAGGTAGTGGCACCAACTCCATTTGTTTTGTCACTGGAATGCATTCTGCCTCTTAGCAGATATCTTTTGTTTATAAATCCAGATATTTTCTAGTAAAGGAGATCTTGGTGTTTTCCGTAGTTGTAAGCAGGAAACCACAATACCCAAGGTTTGCCAATCTAATCTACTTCTATCAGTAAATTGAATAAAATTTTTCTATTGATTGTCAAAGCTTATTTTCTGATTATTGTCTCTTACCATTCCTTAATAGGGATTTAATTTCTCCACTGACAAAAGGGTTCAACAGAATCCACCCATCGAACTTTTTAGCAAGGTAAAAAGTGTAACTTCTTGTGCTTATTTCAATTTTAGTGAAAATATGTAGTGATTGTCTCTATGATTGATAACCCTTTTTTTTTCCATCTTCTCCTTTGTGGAAATATTGGCTGTTAGCTCTCCCTCAAGTCAGAAGGGCAAAGTACTGGTTCTCAGCAAAAATCGCCTAAGGCCATTCGTCTACCTCACAAGGTTAATTGCAATTTTTATATATGTTAACCTGAAGTGCATTGGTAGTTGGACTTCTCCATAGTTACCGAAACTTGTTTTAATGTATTGAAGGGATCAAAAGAGAATATAGTTCACCCTATGCAACAAGAAAATATGGTGAGCGACACTACCAAATTTCTAATCTTTCTTAATTCTTTTGCCCAATGGGAAGCCTTTTGATTTTCAAGAACTCAAGCCTTTTGGATTATTATGAACTTAGATCTATTCTTCTCCTTTTTGATCTATAGATGACTCATCTGAAAAAGGAAAGAATGCAAAAATGTGGAGCGAAGCAAAATCAATATGGGAAAAATGGACTTCCATCTGAAACCCAATCCAAGACCAATTTGTGCAGGTAAAATCTTATGATTATTTGATGAAGAATGAATTGAAGTATTTCTTCCTCTATTCTTGCATCATAAACATTTTTCTTTTGGATTACTTGTTGAAGATGCAACAGTTTAGCTGAGCAATCATAATGATGACAAGATATGTCATGTATGCATTACTGATTCGTGCTATGCATGACCTTGACTAGTTGCTTTCTTCAGCATGAGATGCAAATTGGAACTTGTGGAAAGTAAATATAGTTCCTGATTAGTCCTTCAGATATCAAATGGGATCATGCTAATTTTTTAGATTCACATTATTTGTATTATGGTAAAAGAATCATTGAATTCTCATGTTAATGTTCGGTTGGGACTTGTGTAAAATAGTGATATTGTTTATCATTGCTCATTGGTCCTTTAGGCCCTGTTTGTTTCAGGAATAAGGGAGTGAATAAAGTGAGAACAGTGTTCATCCCAATTTATAACTGTAGGCTAATAAAACAAACACCAAAGACAAAAAATTGTCAACATCGAGAAAGGAATAACAACCAAATAGAAATCACCTAATTTTTCTCTATCCCTGTATAACTGTTCTATACCCCATATGCTATTCATGAACCAAATGAGGGAGATGGATGGGGGGGGGGGGGGGGTGTTAGAGTGAACCAGACGAAGAACAGCCTATATGTTGTAGATGCACATTATTTATTTTGATTGAAATAAAGTTCTTTGCAAACTTTTTGGTGGACTGCAACATTGGTGAATCACCTGGAATGAGAAGGAAATTCATTGGTTGGTTGTATTGTTGAAGGCTTGCTTCTGAAGAAGGAATGTCAATTAGCTTTTCAAGACAAAGCAAAATATAAACACATGCCAGGGTGCGTGTGTATTTCTTTGCCCTACAACACCATGTGATATATCGATTACATTTTATGCACCAGCTAGCCACTGAAATAACAGTATATTGATTACATTGTATAGTTGCATGTAGTGGCAATGAACTTGGAAGATGATAACTCAGATGATTGTAGTTGGTGCCTTGGGATTGGGAGGGGGGGGGGGGGGTGCTTTATTAATAGGGTTCGGTTCTTCCATGGTCACGGTTGCCTGCTGTTGAGTATGCTTTCTATATCTTAACGAATTCAGTCGATGACATGCATATGGATATATTATGCACTCTTTGTTGATTATCTGATAAATGAACTAGGATTTGCTCAAGTATTATATGTCTGATGTAAAAGTTGGCTTGTGCAGATGATGATCTAATTGTTTTCCATTCCCTCCCGAATACTTAGTTTAAGTATAAAAAATGATTGAATAAGCTTTTCTTTCCCTGACAAGAAACTTGCCATTTATGAAAGTATGCTATAATACTGAAAATATTCTCTTGCAATGGTTCCATGAATTATCAAAGGTAAAGTGGTTCAGTTTCCCATCATGAATGACTTGAGCATGACAATCAAACTCATGTGGTCTCAAATTGCATCAGGGGTGTGGGCATCCGATGACAATGAAGATACATCATATTCGCGGCTCTTTTACACCCATTGGCTGGATATCTCAAATCTTGCATCCCTCACATGAATTATTGCTGAACCTATACAAGAAATACGGCGATTCCAACTTACATCCATTGATCCCTGGACCTATAGTCCTATACAAGAAGCTTTTCTGAAAAATTGCTGCTCTTTATGCTGGCTTGTGTTTTCTTTGCACTTGTTCACCTACAGAAATGCTGGATTATGTCGCAGTTGCGCTGCTGATTGCTTGACATGAGGTAAAAATTATAAGCAGTGAATTAAAAGTTGTACAGCCTTTAAGCCCCGCAAGCCCTGGAGAAGATTTTTTTTTTAGATCCCCAGAGCTTATAAAAGCAATTCACATGTAACAGAAATCTTTGCAAATACAATCCATATATTGATCTTTCTTTGATTTATATTCTCTGGGATTATCAGCTCAAGATGTAATAATGTATCCTATTCTACTGAGTGTTGAATCATCCGTTCATCTTCTGCCTCTTCTCCTTCTTCGTCTGCCGGTTCCTGTTCTTCGTGATCGTGATTGCCAAGTCGTTCGGGAAGAGTGACTGCCACACGAACGCGTGGAGCAGTGTTGAAATGAACAGCACTGACACCATTGTGGATGACACGAGTGACAGCACGATTGACAGTCCCTCGCACGGGACTGCCTCGGCGTACTTGATCGTCGCCAACGACGCGGTGGTCATCGGGAACGTGTAGAACCACCACGAGACCGAGAACCGGAACCCCCTGAAGAAGTTGATCCTCACAACGAGCGACACGTAGAGAAAGAGCGAGATGAAGTAGCACGTCCTCGACAAGCCTTCAAACTCCCCATAGATCGCGCCCCACGCGATGCTGGCGGCGGAGGGGGCGGCGATGAACATGGAGTACACTGGGTGGAGGTCCTTGGGCAGCGCTTCGTTCGTAGGGAGCCTCTGATACAGCGTCACTAACACCACAAGGTAGTGCGCGAGCCCGACGGCCCAAAGGAACTTTGCGGGCTCGGGCCAGCCCACTTTGGTGGCGAGGATCGCGCCAACGTAGTTTCCGACCACGGAGAGGTGGGTCGAGGGGTTGGCGACCTTGCATAGCCTGCGCTTCCCGCTGGAGAGCCACTGCCCGTAGATTTTTAGTTCGAGGAAGAAGACGGGGGACATGAACACGCACCAGAGCGCGGGGTGCAATGGGTGGTGCGCGAGAAGGAGGGGGGGACGCCGTTGGACAAGACATGCAGACGATCCAGGGCGCGAAGAAGAAGTTGACGCGGACGGGGTGGAAGAACTCGCGGCGGACGGCCTCGAAATAGAAGGTGCACTTGAGGGAGTAGGCGAGGGAGACGGTGAGGAGGGCGGCGAGGGTGAGGAGCCAGAGGGCGATGTTTAGATTAGTCGCTGTTAGTGTTGGATTTGTTGGCTCAAACTAACAAGTGTTGTGGGATTCAACAATAATTGAATCACTTCCACTCTCCTCATTAGACAACACATACATAAAACACATTTGATGGAATTCAATGCAAATAACAAAGTAAACTAAGAATTGGGATTCAACTATGGCTTTTGTATTTTTGACATGTGAGATTGACATTTATAAATTCCTATGTTAATTATGTACAGTGTCAGTGTCACTGTGGATCGTTAAAGTAAAATCAGAATATAGCACTTCTATATGATCTAATACCAAGATGTTACACAAGGGACAAAAACCAACTTTAAAAATACACCCACTTATGATGTTATTTGAAAAGTCATTGCATGCATACTTCAATGGGCAATTAATAAAAATAACATCTTTTAAATAATATTAACAAAATAGCATTGGATAGGAAATATTTACAAAAACTAGAACTTGTCAACGCTGTGGGCCCAGGTGGGCCTTCGAGTGTTTTAGAGAGCAGAAATATTCTGTTATAGTGTTTGAATCGAAAATTTCAGTTGTTCGATATAAATAATAATTTAATTTATGAGAAACTTGTTATTCATTTTAATGTAAAATTGAGTTTCACTAGTTTCATAGTTGAAAATGTTTGTTTTGCTGTTGCCGATGAAATAGAAAGAGTAAACACAAACTGAATTAATCCATCAGTCAAGTAATAGAACCATGCTTTCCTTGTTTCAATTAGTCCACGACTATAAAAAAGTGAAGACAGATTCTGAAAATTATGATGAACAGGGCTGGCCTGAGATAAGAAATTCTAGATGGGGCTCTATAGATGTATAATAAAATTTTTGAATGAGTGTTTTAACCAGTAATAAAATTAAGACTAAACAAAAAAATGATAATAATAATTGAAAAATAAAATATAACAAAAAAATACTAATCGAATTCTTCTTTTAAAAATAAATAAAAATAACAAAAATAAGATCATTTCCTTCATAAAAAATAAATAAATCCCTATGAAATAGGAATATACTAAAAATACATTAAATATATAAACAAACGGATGAGATTTTTTAAAAATCACAAAAAAAACTTTGCATAATGATGTCAACAAGGATTACATTTTCAGAGAAAACTTATAAATTTAAAAATTAAATAAATAGAAAGAAATATTCGAGTTATTTTAAAAAAAAAATAATTTAGAGTGTTGTTACAAATTTTTATTCCAATCTCAATGTTAATCTCATATGCGTCGATAGAAAATTATCAGCGCATATACTTACTTTAATAAAATGCATGTTTTGATAAAAAATTGATATTTTTTATAAATACATCTATGCAATTCATTAAAGTATATATTTCATTTTTTTCTTTAAAAACATGTATCTCATTAGACGTGGTATACAATTTTTAAAAAATTGAATACACTTATAGATCAAATTTAGGGCTGAAAAGTGGATTAGATGTAAAATTATCTTAATTTTAATATCAAAAGTTTAACATAAAAAAAATTCCTGGATTTGGGAGCTCTCTTCTCTAGGCGGTCACCTACCCGACATATAGTTAGAGTCGGCCGTGATGATAAAGCCTACATCAACCTCATAATGTCTTGAAATTTCTTTTACAATAATTGATAAAGCAATTCAGGAATTCCAATACCCTTTTTAATTTTTTAAAAATTATACTTTATATAATGAAATATATACTTTTATCAAAAGGCGTTGATACATTCGATCCATTTTGTAATCCATTTTACAATCATCTTGTTCCCAAGTGCATGAAATCACCAAACAAGGCCTATATTACACTATCTCATTTATTACCGAATAAAGTAAAAACATATGTATTTAATCCATATGAATATATAGATACATCATATTTTTTTTTATAAAATAATCAAATGCACTTAATTAGTTAATTATATAATTCATAAAAAATAAATGCAGTCAAGTCCTTGACAAATTGGGTTAATTCAATTTAATGTTCAGCTATTTTTCTACTGTGAACACCACCTACCTCAGCGTAGCCAACCAATCTCAGTCGGTCAGTAGTCAATCCGTCCCCGCAAGCTTCGGCATGGTGAATGGGGCCTCTCCCTGTTCTGAATTCAATTTCTGTACTAGCAAGAAAAATAAAAGCGACTAGTTTTCATGGGCATTTTTGTCTGAGTTACTATAGCTCTGTTAAGGGTCTTACTATCAGTATTGGTCTCTGGATACAAAACTTTCCTACCAACAAAAATTAAAAAGTAATATCAGATTCAGGGGTTTGGATTTTTTTTTAATAAAAAATTGGGGTTTTGCAGTAATGTCATGAGAATTTATCTACAGATGGGTTGGTGATCTTTTGCATGATCTTTTCTTTTGGAACCGGGTTGAGTTGAAAATCTGAAATTAAAAGAAATACCTAGTCTGTATTAGCTCAAATAATTGATAGGATAGTGATAAAGCCGGCTCTTTTATCGGGCAACTTAAGGAGTTGTCTAATATAGTTTGACAACTTGTCTTGAAGTATTTATATAAGAAGTTTCTTCTTAAAAAAAATTATTTCTAAAGAATGAACTTCTTGTATTTGGAGTAGAAGCTGTTTGGAAACACATTCATTAATGTTTTTAAAAAATACTTTTGTAATAGAAATCACATGAATTGCTTCAAATATTCTTAACCCTATTTTATATAATTATTGTAATAGATCAATATAAATAAATAAATATAATCAACTATATTATCAAATGACCAAAACACACATATAACTACAATAATATGTGTCTACAACACATTATTAATAAAATTATTTAAAGAATATTATTAAAATAATAATAATCTTATTAAATAAAGACATTGTTTCCTAAAAAATAACACAATGGCTCAAATAACTCTTAAATAAATATCATTAGCTATTCTATTTCGAAAAACATTCATTATATTGTCCCTCTATCTTGCTCACGTGAAATCCGACCATTTGATTATGGTATAAGTGGAAAATCGACATCTTCATTAATAAATTCACCCCATAGCACATCACTCAAGTTAACTCTTCTAATGAAGTTGTGAATCATCATTGCAGCAATTACAATTTTGTTATTATATATAATTTTTTTAATAATAAACGATCAATAAAAAAAAACAATTCGTGAAAAAATATAGAATGTGTATACATAAAAAAACTATAATAAACGGTCAATAATAACAAAAACAATTCATCTGAAAAACTATATATATATATATATATATATATATATATATATATATATATAGTTTTTTTTTGGATGAATTTTTTTATATATAGTTACTTGATCAAATTCACATAGTAAAAATAATTTAACGATTTATAATGAAAGAGATGAGAGAAAATTTGTTATTAATAATAATTAAAAATGATTTTTTGGTAATTTATAAAATTTTATAAGGGTATTTTTGATAAAAATTTAATTTTAAACTTAGAGGAATTTTTCTCCTTCTACAGAAGGAGAAGTGCTAATTATTGGGTTTCCAAATGCAACGACTTCTCCTTTTGCAAAAGGAAAAATCGTTCAGAAGTACTTCTGAGCAGTTGCCAAACGGTACCAAAGGCCCCTAGATGCATAAAAGCTCCTAAATTTTTATTTATTTATAAGTAGTTCTAGATATTGATTAATGATAACTTAACACATTGCAAAAAAATATTTATTTTTTTTAAAAATTAATAGTCTTTTTTATATGCTTAAAAAATTATCAATAAAAAATTGACAACATTTTATGATATCTAAAAAAAAAATTTACATGACCAATAGGTTAAATGCTTTTTTGAATAAAAACAGAGATATAAAATGGCTGAAAAAGTGCCGTTTTAATATTATCTTATTTTCTTCTTTTCAATATTTCTTCTTTATTTAATTTTTTTTTCGCACTCTATTACTTCTTTATTTATATAAAAACCTTTCTAGACTTTCTGTTTAATGTAAATACAAATTTTTTTTTATAGTGTGGACAACAAAGAACATTGCCTTCTTTTCTTTAAATCAATTAAAAATTTGAATATAAAAACTTAATTAGTAATTTTTTTATGGTAGATATGTTTTTCATGGCTGATTTTACGATCAAGCTAGTAGGTTACCTCGCCTTTTTGTGTTTGGTCCTATAAAAAATTCTTTCAAATTTGACCTAACAAACGTAAGTATAACACAACGTTAAGATTCGAATAGAAGACCTATCATTAACACAAATAAACCTTAAACATAATGAGTAATTTTACATTTAAAAAAACTAAATGAAAGATATTTAAATACAAAATTAATAATGTAAAATTAAAATAAGGGATTTTTAGTTTTAAGTCCCCGTAAACTATAGGATTTAGCTATTGATCCCTCACTTATTCATATTTAAGTTTTAGTCTCTACATTTAAATGATATATTCCTTTTTAGTCTATGAGAGAGACATATTACTAAATTATTTAGTTAACTTTTTAGTCTCTGAGAGAGACCTATTTCTGAATTTTCATTTAAATATAAGAACTAAACCTTAAATATGAAAAATGTAAGAGATCGACGCTAAATTTTATAGTTTACAAGAATTCAAAACTAACAATTCTTTAAAATAAATATTATTTAATTATCTTGTTCTTAATAACCTATCGAGCCGACCCTGGCTTTGATATAACGTATTAATTCCATAATTTTCTTTTCTAAACATATCGAGCCGACAAAATGCATCTTTTTGACCGTCGTATCAATGAAATATACATGGATATTGACCACTCCCATTTTGATATGATGTGACGGCTGTCTCTTTTAGAAGAGCATCATATCATGTTTGGTTGAGCATCATATCGACCATTCAAATAGGTCATTTGTTTCTTCGAAAACGATACACTTAATACATTTCAGGGCGGTTTGAAAAATAAGATTGAAATAAAATGATATAATTAAAAATTTTGATTCCAGAATACTGTATGTTTTGTGTTTTTTTAAAAATAATCATTTTACATTAATTAAGATTCATTTAAAAATACGTTTGAAAATAAGATTTTAAACAAAATGGCTTAAATACACTTTGATTCTTGAAAACGCATTTTCTATATTTTTTTTATAAAACAATTATTTTGAAGCTGTGAGTAAATTTTTAATTAAGCGAACTTTCTGAAATCTGCTTGATAACACGTTAACTTTCTGCTTTATTAAACTGTCACGATTTTTCCATTACTAGGAAAATGTAAACACTGGTGTTGAGTGGAAGAGACACCTTCAATCTCGTCGAGCCAAGGCTTTTCGAGAATGGTAGAGTTGAGTGATTTGATGTCCATCACTTCACAACTGGCCAAGCTGCAGACTGACCCTACTTTCAGGACAAGAGTGATCCTCCTATGGGAGGTTTGCGGTGAATCATCATATGCCCGAAGTAGCGTCTCGGATGGCTCAAGCTTGGGAAGTCTGCGTTGCGATTTCCTGTATCGAGCATAGGTCATGATATTTATTCTGACACTTGTGTCAATAAGAACGTCACAAATGACTTTTCCTGCAAATGCGACTTGGATTTCAAGAGGCTGGGAGCAAAGTCTAGGTTCTACCAGCTCATGGGGAGAGAACATGATAGAGAGAGGGCTAGGCAAGTGCATAACAGGCTCTTCTACTACTGTGGATGAATCTTCAGTGACAGGACTGTTGGACTCATCTCCATTTCTGAATATTTATGTTTCTTCCTCCGACTCTACCCATCTTTCTAGTTTAGATGTTGGTATTTCTACTTCTTCGTCTATCTCTGCCCACCTTCTTGTATCAGATGACAATATTTCTTCTTCTCCGTCCGTCTCTGCCCACTTCCGTGGATCAGATGAGAACATTCCTATTTCTTCCTCCAACTTTAATGTCAATGTGCTCATACTCCAGTTGAGTATTTTTCGCATTCCTCTGTAGTGTGCTTCCCCCAAACTGAAATAATTTTTCCAATATATGGGAATCGGATGCACTGATACCCGCATAGACGAGATGGCTCCAATATTTAAAATCAAGAAAAACGCGACGGCACCAATAGCATCTGTCGAGTGGAACAGAGATATTTTTTTAAGGGGTTTACTTAGAAAGAAAAATATTTAGATTTTAACACATAATATAATTGAACCACGAAAAGGATGTAAAATTACTTAGCAGAAAAATTACACAGGCAAATAAAACAAAACTTCTCCATATCGATAACACCAATAACAGCCATTGATGTGCAAATAAAGAAAAGTGAGATTAACTTTGACAACAACACAATGAGATGCAAATGTAGAGAAGTAAATCGATAGATCCTGAAGGAGCCGTCGCTTATGAAACTTCAGAATTTCAATAAAAGCAAGTAAACAATAATTTATTTAGAGTAATTAAGCAATAAATGTAATGAAAATAAGCAGGAAAAGAAATAAACAATAATAAAACAGAAATAAAAAAAGAAAGATAAAGCAAAATATTAGTAGTCCTTGGGATTCAAACCCAAAATTGATGGAGAGCAAAAGGGAAGGTTCCAAATGGTCCCTAGACCAACTGACCGACGACCTCAGGCAAGGTAGTTCATCAGGTGAATCTCGTTTCCATATGGATAATTTAAGTTCAATAAAAAAGGACTTCCATACTCACAATTTTTTTAAAACATAAGCTTATATATATTGATATTAAATTGGTTTACAAAGGAGTGGTTACATTGCTTCAACAGTGAGAGAAACTCAAGCACTTCACTTGAATTCTTTAGTGAAAAGAAGGAAAAGAGAACAAAATGGTTTAGGGTAAACATGGTGAGTGGAAGAGGGTTTTCTTCTACTAAAATGCTCTCTTTCTCTCTGGTGTCAAGTGGTGGGAGGGCCGCCTACAAATTCTACAGATTTGTGGACACATATATGGATATGGATATGTGTGGATGGACGGATGATAATGGCTGATAATGGATCCTCTTCTCTTCACTATTGCCCTCTATTTATAGAGGTCTTTGGCCAATGATGTGTAGACAACACATAAGGGGCATCATCGCCCCTTTCCCATCGATCAGGTTCTAACAGGAGCGAAGGACGGTATCTACAGTCGAAAGGAGGAGCACCACTGCAAATTTCGCCAACTGTTGTGACCTAGACAAGGCGATGACTCTGACCAGTGCCATCAGACGATTAGGGTTGCATGTGCCTAGAGCGACGGCACTTAAGGCATTCGTCTTCCACGTTCCTGATGGATCCTGAAGCATCCGCCATGCGTGAGTCCGACGGTACTTCTGCCACCGTCGCGTGGTAAAAACTTTGACTTTGGTTGGTTATCTTCAGGGTTTCTTTTTCAGCTTTTGATCTTTTAGTTTGTTGAAGTCTTTTATCATGCCTCCCAACGGGTTTTGATCACATACCTATAGAAAAAAATGTTATTAATGATATATATTTCATTATCCTTATAGGTCAAAATGGGGTATCAACAATTGCCCCTTTTCAGACGGTGTTTCAAGCGAAGCGAGAATCACCATTCGAGGATAAGAAGAGAGCCCCCATTTCTTACTCATCAAATGACACGATGTATGTATCACATTATATTTATGTATTTATGTAACTTTGTTTTTAAGGGGTACTTCAGATATTATGAAAAATAGGGCTATTGGTCTAGGGGAATTTGAGCAATTCACCCATAAATGACACTACAGAAGTAAGAGAAAAAAAAAAAAAAGTCAAGGGACAGAAAAATAGGGCTATTGGTCTAGGGGAATTTGAGCAATTCACCCATAAATATATAAAGTAATCAAAGATGTGGAAATCTAATGAGCTAGTATTAATACATACAATTCATTTTGTAGTCTTATATGCAATTCCATACATTATGATTTTTTTTATTTTTATTAAAAAAATATATTATTATATTTTAGTTTATACTTCATTTCATATAGCAATATGTATTTTTATAAAAAAATATACAATTTAAAAAAAAGAAAACCGGTGTGGATCAGGATGCATGCACAAATGGTTGAACATATCATTTTCATTTTTTAAATTTCACCAAGAGGCCCATGTTAAATTTATGAATTGCAATTTTATCCTTTGAAAAAATGACCATGTAGATTTTACGTGGATAAGAGCTAGATTGTCCAATGTACCCGTGACTCGCATAAGATAGGTAAGATAAAGAATAATCGTGAAAAAGAAAGGGTTATAATTTAATTGAGTCAAATTTTAATTTTTAAATATGATAGAATCTAGCTTTGGATAAATCAGCTAGCATTAACATCCCTTCTCCGTAAATGATGACTAAAGATCAAATTTTGGGGGACACCGATGTTTTTTTTTTTAAAATGATATAATATCTCAATTATAATTTTTATTTTGAGGTGATGTGATCAGTCGGTTACAAAACCTATATTCCGATTAAACTAAAAAAATTGAGGGCCTTAAAAACAATAACGGATAGAAAAAATACTTGGAATTAATTTCCCCAAAATATATCTGACATTTTAGTCCTTTGAAATAACAATGACAAATATATTGTTTTTGCTCAAATAATTCATAATGGCGATTGAAAATGGATTTTCGTGGAGATGGCTAACCACCTCATTGAATGTATTTGAGTTATGGGTATACAAATTATTATTAATTTTACGCTGTTTTAAAATATGAACCATATGAGTTTTTTTATTAATTAATTATTTTTGGAGGATATATATGCAGTGAAATCAAGATAAACCCGTGTTTTAATTAAAGTCACACCCAAGCGACATGACCTGTTTGAAGTCGATCGTCTTTAAATTCTGAACAAGAATTAATTGAATACAAGATTAATTCAACCCATCATCTATTGTTTTGTCAAAGGTTCTACCACTTGCCCCTTATGCCCACCTAATCTTCCCCAACATTAACTTCCAATCTATACAAAATTGTGCAAAATATCCCTTATTTAATGAAATAATTATACCATATTGTTTTCTAGAACTACTAGTACTGTTATCTCTTAATGTTGTCTCTCATTTATACATCCTTCAATGTACAGTATTCATTCAATTATGAACAATTCATTTAAAGAAATCATTGTCTGAGAGATATACGGAGCATTTCAATTGTATCAAAGATAGTGTTCTAACCAGTCCTACATAATTTTGGTACCATGTATTATCATAGTAACAAAGTTCATGTATTATGAATATTCGGTAAATGTTTCATTCGATATAATCATTCATAAATCATCTGTGATAAATACAATAAAAATATGAAAATAATTGTCATAATTAGTATGTGCATAAAATTCATTGACAGTAAATTCTATGTATTACATAGTTTTGATACATTTAGCCATGTTATTAGCCTTGCTTTTAGCCTGATCAGTGACCTCTGCATTCGTATAAATATATGTACCCCCAAAGCTAAAATGATGTCGAAAGTAAAACGACTGTAATTGAAAAAACTGACCATGCAAAAATTTAGTATCAATAAATTCCTGCATACATGCATGTTTATTTGAGTAAGTTATTATTGTACATATGATGTCCAAGTTGGGTGTGTGATATCAAACTTCAACAATGTATCTTTTATTTTATTTTTGAAGTTTAAGGACTTCAAAAATAAAATGACATTTGTAAAACCAATTCATGTTTTTCCACCACGTTTTGTTGGAATCAACAGAAATCACAAGAAATAATTCATTGGCCATAGATCGCGGGAAGGACTTTGAGTTTAATTTATACGGCGCCTATTATTTTGAGGATTTTTTTTTATTGAAACTCAACTGCTCTTTGAAATCATATAACGAAGTAGTTGTGTATAAGACCAAGCATCCAAATTTGGCAGGTTGTCTATTGTTTTGAATTTTTTTACAGTACAAGGTTCTTTGGGTCCAGTCTTATGGATCTTTTTATCAAGGTTTGCCAAACTTGAGGGGAATTATCACTTTTTTTCCCTGAAAAATGGGGGAATACATTGATTTAATTTGGATATGTGGTTGATTAAAACATACATACGCATTTTCAACATGCATGACCTGCTATCGCAATATATAGCATGGGACAAAATAACTGCATGCTTGCCTTTACTGGTCCATCCTTTTTTTTATGATTTCATATATTACTTTGTTCCGTGCAGCCCTACTTTTAGAATTCACTTAGCCCCGTTTGAATTGAAGAATTGAGTTATTCTGGATAGATAACTATACCAGTATAGATAATAATTTTACATGAATAAGAGATTTTCTATTTGGTTGTATTTTTTTTATTCTCATTGAAAAACGTAAGAATAAATGTTGAGTTGTTTGGTTAATAAAGAATAAAATATAAATAAAATGTAAAAAGTTGATTTGACATGTGAGCCCTATTGATGTATAAGAGGTGTTGATAGGTGATATGATGTGATGAGGTGTAAAAAGTTGATTTGACATGTGAGCCTATGAGAATAGATAAAGTGAGTATAGCTTATCCTAGGGGTTACTTAGTATTGTTATACTCTCTTATACTCGTTTAAACTGACTTAGTAATATTAAGTTATACTCTGCAAACAAACATATATTTTCCTTATTTATTCTTATACCATCCTTATACCACCTTTATTCTGCCTTAACCTGTTTCCTAAATGGGGGCTTATAGTTGGTTGAATAGGTGGGTTTTAGTATTCTATCCTGACTTCTGAAGTGAATGCATTTGTACTAGTGAACTGGTGTACGGTTTGAGTAGTAAATTAATTGGTGTAATGATTCTGCCTAACTCATTAATCTTGAGTTTAATAGTTATACGAAGATAGATGATAATTAGATGATTAGTTGTCTGGAATCCGTTGTTATAAGTCACAATGCCCCCATTTGGAGGTACCAAAATAAGACCAGGTTGGATAAGAATAACAAAATACTTATGTTTATTTGGTGTGGTTAAAACTTGGTAGTCATGCCTAGATATATTCACATAAGCTCTTATATTAATTCTAAGGGGAGAATGAGTGCTGTAATAGTTTGTCCTATCTTATACATCTTAAAAACACATGAATGATTATTGAATAAAAAATGTAATCAAACAATATAATGATGATAGAATAAAGAACATATAACTAAAAAAACCTATTTTAATAATTATCTATCTTAGAATATCAATCTACCCTAGATAAGAATACAACTATTGTTTAATCTTTAATGTTTATAAGATTGTATGTTTTAATCTTATATGTCTATAATGTGTATTGCTGGCTATGTGCACGTCTCTCATATATTCTTAGTGTCTGTCTCCTTATCTATCATAGAATACCAATCTCAATCAAAACAATATACAATGTATAAAGCAATAGATGAATTACGTATTACAGTTGCAATGACATGAATAAGACGGGATGCCGCTAATAATATGGGACCATTTTGCAGTAAAATGGTTGATGGGTCGTCTTGTACTGTATCAATATTCATTCTCCTATTCATTAACTATTCACATGGACACCATATTGAATTATATTGCAAACCCCACAAATAACTCTATGCGTTCAAAGGTCCTCAACCGCCACCTGTACTTATCCCCAGCTCATGACAAGCTCACCTCACTTACTTCTTTTTCCATGCGTTCTCTCCCCCACCACTTTTTGTTTCTCTTCTTGACATTCAGCTTTTCTCCTCCTATAAATACAGTTTCTCACCCAAGGATTTTGTGAAAGATCATCTTCTTGTACTTAATTGAGGATGGGGGAAAGAATGGACAGGCCTCCGATGACTCAAGCGGAGAACGAAGATTTTCTTCAAAGACTTCGTGACAGAAGGGCTAGGTAACAGAAGACACAATCATCATAAGAGCATATGATGTATAATCACTTTTTTTTAGATTAAAATTAGACATTATTTTAAAGAAGTCTCTGGATGGGGATGTTTAATCCATGGATGCAGGTTTGGAGTAGAGGAACAGAAGATTGAAGTCCGTTTCGAAGATTTACGAGTGCAAGCCAACATGTTGGTTGGTACAAGGGCTCCTCCAACCCTGTTGAATGCAACCATAAACACTGTTCAGGTGCTGTATTTTGCTTAATTCCACTTTCTCCTTGTTTTCATGCTTTTTAACATACATGTATATCAGGTCAGTTCTCTCTCAAAAAAAAAAAAAAAAAAAAAACAGAAGGAATATCAGGTCACTTATGATATTAATAAAGACAGATAATTATGGTATGACCCTACAAGCATCCATGTCTCCAAGAAGTGGATGGCACACACCAAGTGAACTAACGAAATACATGCTACTCACTGATGATCATCTGTCTTTTTAATGAAAATTAGTTGATATAAACGACTATAATTAGATGGACAATTTTTAAGAATAACCCTTAAAAAAATATTCAGTTTTGGTTGAAGGGCCAATTTAATTGTAAAACTGGCCCTGAGGTCCGTTTTGACCGGTTCACATGCTCACATGGCGCATTGACCGATTTAAAAATAGTCACGCGGGCGAAGACGTGATTACCAATCACGTCTTCACCATTTCACCCTCCAGTACCTGTGCGCGCACCGACTTGTGCTACGCGCGGGGGGACGCGTCGTGATTACTAATCACATCTCCCTCTGTGGGGGGGGGGGGGGGGAGACGTGTCTCCCCGCGCGCAGCATGGGTCAGCGCGCGGGTGTGAAGCATTGATTATTATTTATTTATTTTACTTTTTTAACATAATATTATATTATTTATATTTATATTTATATTTTAATAGATTATTTGTTAAAATGAGATAGATGGATTCTACTTGGTGTTGGATAGAATTTAATTTTATAAAAAACCATTTATGAAAAAAAAGGAACAAGAGGAAACAATGATTTATAAAATTTAATTTTATAAAACAACCATTTATGTATATTTGCATGTGATTATTTTTCATGAATGATTGTTTTATAAAATTAAATTTTAATAATTATCTAAATTTTCGAATATTAAATTTAAATGTTATCTTAATTTTAAATCAAAGTTAGGTCGTGTCTTTCCTAGATTATCTCTAACCAAATATTACTTTGAAATAGAAAAAAAAATTTATGATGAGTGTTATTGGTATTTGGGAATAGATCTTCTGCTTATTTTTTATGCTTGTTTATATATTAGATTATTTTATTAAAATTTTCAATACTTAGTGGAATCTATCTATCTCATCTCTACAAATAATCTATTGAATCAAAAGTTTAAATAGTCATGTTAAGAAAAAAACACAAAAGACAAAAAAAAAAAAATCACCCGCTGTGCAGGCTCTAACCCGTGCTGTGTGTGGGGGTTGAAGCGATGAATACGTGATTGTGAATCATGTCTCTGTTGTGACAATAGGTGGACCGGTCAGCATACTTACATACTGATAGGGGTCAAATCAGTTTTACAAATAAATTGGTCATGCAATCCAAAGTGAATTTCTTTTTTTTGAAAAGGTTTTTTTTTTCAAAATTTTTCCTAATTTGATTGATATATTTTTGTTAGTGAATGACCCAAAAGAAGTGGATGTCACATGGCGTGCAATGAAGATTCTGAGTTTGTGTTTTCATTTTTGCAGGAACTGATGGGATTATTTCACATGACACTTGATAGGAAAAAATCTGTCAAGATACTCAAGGGGCTGAAGGGCATCATACGTCCTTCTCGGTGAGCTGATGAGATGCACTTTATCGTCATTAAATGTTACTAGGAAAACGTCACACTCAATCCCTATTTTACGATTCAAAATAGCACACATATTTTTATTTTTATAAATGTTATTTAATTACTTCATCTAATCTAATGAAATATATGCTTATATAAAACATGAAATATATATGTTTCAAAGAATCGAATAGTATCATATATTTATAGAAAATGTAAGAAATTCTACGAGATATATATATCTCAATATAGTGATTGAGGATGCTAATGAGATATATAAAACTGCATTTTAGATTATAAAAAAGACTGAGTATAACAGATTTCATAATATTAGGCTGGCATATATACATCTATGGTATTTAACTTTGGCTACAATAATATGTGCATAGATATTATGAATTTTTTTTAATGAGAAAGGATTAATTTGGTAGTTGGTACTGCTTTTTGTATGGTAAGTATTATTTTAAATTTTTTTCTGGTTAAATTTTCTCAATTATGACTAACCTACTAATTATAGATAGCTCCGTATTCATTAAAGTACTTTGCTGCTGAATAAACTGTAGTATTACTCTCCAATTGTAATTAGATCAATCAAGGAGCTATTTTAGTTTGGTCGTACCTCAAACTTTAAATACTTGAACATTAAAATCAAGGAAAAATCCATATAATCATCTGAAAATAACTATGTAAATTTAAATATTTCCTAAGTTAACTTTTTGTTAGATGAGAAATATTTTATTTGGTTAACCATGACTAGAAATAAAGTATATCCAAAACCCCCTAAAATGTGTATTAAAAATGTAAAAAATCATATGTAAATGACGATTTTAACTAATTGTAAGAAAATTTTGATATATTCTGTTTTCAGTTAGGGTTTACCAAATAAAATATTCACATAATAGTCTTCATATATCAACGGAAGTTTAACTCACGGAGTTATTTAGATTAATTTACTAAACGTTTTCAAACAATTATATAGACTTTAGAAAAAATGAGGGGGTCATATGAATTTAAACAGTTTAATAGGGGGTATTTGGATATTTTTCAAAAATCAAATTGATAGGATATTTCTGCAAATAAAAAAATATCTCTTCAAGGATTTCTTTGGTATATATTTAATTAATATATATATTTATATAGCCAAATGAATATCATATACAAAGATTTATAAATGTAGTTAGCTGGTGAATGGTGTTGATTCATCGAATGACAGGATGACACTTGTCCTTGGCCCTCCCGGATCAGGAAAGTCAACTTTTTTACGGGCCCTGGCTGGGAAGCTGGACCCCTCTCTCAAGGTCAGACTGTCGGTCAGAAACTTCAACATTCAAAATCCGTATTTTTTTTCGTTTCTGTTTTCATGGGATACGATGAATAGTGGTTACTGTTCACTACATGCAGTTGAAGGGAAAAGTGAGCTACAATGGAGAAGAGTTGTCACGATTCGTGCCGCAGCGGACGTGCGCGTACGTGAGCCAGGACGACCTTCACCACGCCGAGATGACTGTGAGGGAGACTCTGCACTTCTCCGAGCGCATGCTGGGAGGTGACCGTCACATTTCTGGTGCGTCCCGCCCCCGTTCACGCACGCATTCGTGTCGTAAACTCGTAATAAAGACACACCACCTCTTTTTCTTTTTCTTTTTAAAAAAATTCATTTTTCACCTCTGAGTACAGTCCTTATGCTTACTTTGAATAAAAAAATGGATTTAAAATTCCAAAAAATCATTTTATTTTATTTTTTTATCTATTTATCGGATGAACCTCCCGTAGATGAACTTATGATCAAAATGGAAAGACTATCTCCGCCTATTTGTCTCGGTTCTACAGAAAATTCTTTCGAATTTTTGTCGACAAACAAGTGGGCAAATTTTTTATTTAAAGGTTTTTTATTTTTAAGTTCTCACAAATCATCATATTTAGTGATCGATTCCTAACTTCTTCGTATTTGGGTTTTAGTCCACTGATTTAAAGGATAATTCCTTTTTAGTCCCTATCAGGGACTAAAAAGAAAACTAAATAATTTATGGATAGGTCCCTCTGATGGACTAAAAATGAATTATCCTTTAAATCTGGAGACTAAAACTCAAATACGAAGAAGTAAGAGATCGATCACTAAATATGATGATTTGTGAGGACTTAAAAATAAAAAACCCTTTATTTAATTATTTAATGGTTTTAAAATATTATGATCCGTATGTTTGTTATAAACAGATAGATGCCGTTTTGAGTAGGGACATAAGCTATTTTGAGATTTATAACTATTCTAAGAATAAATTAGTATACTAATAGAAAATGTTTTTCTTGGTTGGTTGTATTTTTTAGTTATTCTCAATGGGAAACATAATAATAAATTCTTGTTGTTTAGTTGACCATGGATAAATTGTGGATAAAATATAAATAAAGTGTAAATAAGAATGTATAAAAAGATAGAAAAATGATTGAATATGTGGGGTCCCCTGATTTATAAAAGATGATGACCGTTGATTTGACAATAGAACCCATTTATACTAATGGAATGAATTAGGTAAAATAATTATATGACGACCTGTAATACAAGTATCATCTTATTCTCACATATTTGTCATAATTATAAGCATCTATTCAGTTTAAACAAATAATTTTTAGGCCAATTCTCCTCCTATTCCCTCATATTCTTCCACAATTCTTCTACCCAAACTGGTTGTTTATGGGCGTTGATACAGTTGGTTTTACAGATTTGGAGTGTGTATATACTGCTCAAGTGTCATTCAAAATATTTTTAAAATTACATTTTCTAGGAAAAAATATTATTACTTTTTATCTACATATATGTTTCAATTTTCATAATAGTACATGATTCATTAGATGAATGTATATATATATATATATATATATATATATATATATATATATATATATACAATAAGAAAAAAAACAAAAGAATGTACACAAGACTGGATATATCATTTTTCATAATATATTAATACTTATTCATCCAAAAGCATAAATATGTTATAATATGACTAACATAAAAGATTAAAAAAATTTATCAAACTTGAGAAAGAATAGCAATCAAATAGAGCATCATCTAATTCTTAATCATCCTCATACGGTTATATATTTATTGTTCAGATAAATTATTGAGTAATATGTTGGTTTAATATTGTTTTTTTTCTTGCGTTTATGAAGAGATGCTCAAGGAGATGGAGAGTGAAGATGATGATTCTTCTGATGATATCTCCTCCGAGGTTCTTTTTGCTTTCATTTCCCATTTGTGTGTTTTCTAAGTCTCAGAAAGAAAAAAAGAAAAAAAAGAGCACCGAATCACAGGACTGATGGTTTTAGTTTAATTTGGATTTATATGGTTTCAGTCAACATCTTCGGAAGAGAAGGGCAGTAACTTTGTCACTGATTACGTTCTCAAGGTACTCAACTTGCACGCTTTTTACTCAAGTTGGACAATGATTTCCTTCACACTTGTGCTTCACTTTCAATAAATGTTTGAAAGGCAATCCTTTTGTTTTCTTCTAAAATGTATTATATATTAATTATTTGGTCAGCGTACTTAAATGGCGTGATTAATTACATTTAAAGCCATTTTGGGCCGATAATGTCCTAGTGGACTCTGTCCACTATGTTTAATAAGTGCAAAACAGCCCATTGGGCTGAGTATGTTCTAGTACGTGGAAGGAAAAAGATACATACAGCCCATTAAAGCCCCAATTACAGTCTATCCCATTTTTATTTTTTTTAAATCATACACTCGCCTTTTGAAGTGCATGTTGTTATATGAAATAAAGTATATACTGAGATACATTAGTATATTTTTTTTATAATGAAAAAATGAAAAAAAAATTAAGTCATATACTATGATAGAACCCATACACTATCATAGTGTAGTATATAATATGTTATCATAGCGTATGAGGCTGCAAAATGGGCTGAAAAAAGACTGCGTTTATCAGCACTCTAGAGTGGAAACAGCCCGTCAGGCAGAGTATGTTCTAGTATGTTTAAGTGGAAATGGGCTGTTTCGGTGTAATAATAAGAGGGGAATATGTAAGAATAAGCAGGCATAGAGAAAAAAAAGTGTTTGGGTGATGGGAATAAGGTGATATTTGGATGCTAGAATAATAAAGAATAAAATGGTATAATAATCCCCCTTTCTTATGGAATAACTTATTCCAACAACAATCATAAGTGTGTCCCACAGTTTTTTTTTCCATTTCAAATCACTTATCATTGTCTCTTATACATACATCAATGGGAATCAATGGGACCCCATGTCAAATCAACTTTTTACACTTTATTCACATTTTATTTTTCATCAACCAAACACTAATATTTATTATTACGTTTCCTAAATGAGAATAACTTAAAACATAACCAAATAGAAAATCAATTATTTTATTGATAAAGTCTAGAATATGTATAAACCCCAAAATTTTTTATGTCTCTATTCAAACAGGCCCTTATTGTCTAACAAGGATATGTATTTTGTAATCTCCCTATGGCCTGGTACCAACAAAAAAAAATAAAAAAGAAGCCTAGGGTGTGTCCCTTTTCATAACTTATCCAGCCCACCCTCCCTACCGTTATGTGATTTAAATGTGAATCATGGATTACCTTGGGATTTGTATCATGGACAATGTTTTAAAAATCAATCTGGCTGGTTAAACCTTCATCAATTTTGAATCCTTATCTCAAAAATTTAATAATACAAAAAATTGATAAAACTCAATCAACCCATCAATTCAACAAATGATTTTTTAAAATCAACATGAGTTGATTAAATCGATCAGTTCTTTATTCATATAAATCATGATCAATTACTTGGAAACATATGAAATCTAATAAAAAAATTTAGATTTTATATACTAAAATCATTTTATGATGTTAAATAAAAAATTTATGCAATTTTTTAAAAAATATATCATATTTTTTATTATTGTTGACAATTAATTTTTTTTTGTAATTATTCACGGTTTAAATCTGATTGACCCGACGGTTGAATCAGTGCCCCTTGACCTCATGATTTTTTGGTTCATTGAACGGTTCGATTTTTTGCTTGAATGATTACACATAAAGCTTCAAGAATATTTTCTTGTTAATCAAGTAAATTAATTTAATTAGAAATGTTGTTATGCATAAGCAATTGCAATTTTTCACCTAAGATGCCAATTATGTGTGTTTTTTGGGAAAATGGGTTTGAAAGATGAAATTCCATTATATTAAAACCAATGACATTTCCTCCAACTATTATTTATTAATTATTTTTTAATCCATTTTTTTTTATCCTTATACGCAGATACTTCGGCTAAACGAGTGCGCAGACACATTAGTAGGAGATGACATGAGAAGGGGGATTTCTGGGGGACAGAAAAAGAGAGTGACCATAGGTACGTAATATCTAATTCTTATTTAAAATGCATGTGTGTATAGTATGAATAATAACATAATCATTCATCAAATGATACAATAAGCAAATATATATGACTTTAGAAAAACAACTCACATTTTTCAATCACTGCAGGAGAGATGCTAGTGGGGCTGGCTAGGAGTTTCTTCATGGATGATATATCCACAGGATTGGATAGCTCCACAACCTTTGAGATCATAAAATTTCTAAGGCAAATGACACATTTGATGGACCTCACCATGGTTATCTCCTTGCTTCAACCGCCACCCGAGACGTTCGACCTATTTGACGACATCATCCTCTTGTGCGAGGGCCGCATCGTCTATCAAGGTCCCAGAGAGAGTGTCCTTGAATTCTTTGAATCCATGGGTTTCAGATGCCCAGAGAGAAAAAACACAGCAGACTTTCTTCAAGAGGTATAAAAGAATAGGTTCTTACATCATGCGTGCCTTTAATGAGATGGGGTCCAATACATGCAAGTAAAAATATCGAAAATTTCAAAATGCATTTGATATGATACATGTTAGTTTCTCATTGTAGACTGATGAAGCCTGATATTGCTTTTAGTCACAACATCACTTAGAAAATATCATGCAGAAAGAATGCTAACATGAACTTAAAAACAGGTCATTTCAAAAATGGATCAAGCCCAATATTGGACAGGAGACCACAGTCCATACCGATACGTCAAGATAAAGAAATTCGCCCGATCATTCCATTCATTCCATGTTGGTTTGCGACTTCAAGAGGAGCTCAAAAATCCTGACAATCATAAACAAGGGGATGCTCCGATCAAAACCGAGGGCATAGGTGGTATCTCCAAGGGGAAGCTCTTCAAGACATGCTTCTCAAGAGAGGTGCTTCTCATGAAGCGAAACTCTCCACTCCACATTTTTAAGATCATACAAATCTCCTTATTGGCGTTCATCGTGATGACCGTCTTCATAAGGACAGAGATGAAACACCACACTGTCATCGATGGGAACCATTTCATTGGTGCTCTCACAACTGCAGTTGTAATTGTGAAGTTCAATGGCATGGTTGAGATGACAATGATGATGAGACGACTACCGATATTCTATAAGCAAAGGGAGTTGTTGTTCTTGCCGGGCTGGGCTCTCCTCTCGTCAGTATTCCTTCTTAGCCTACCTATGTCACTAGCCGAAACAGGGCTTTGGACTTGTTTAACTTACTATGTCATTGGCTTCGCACCCCCTATAGTGAGGTAGGACTAACAACACGCATCATGCTTTGCTAACAATCATCTCTTGCATCATAAGTACTTGATGTTGTTGATTTTTTCACTTGTTGGTGATAGATTTTTCAAGCAATTCCTCGCGCTCTTTTGCGTTCATCAGATGTCATCGAGTCTCTTTCGTCTCATAGCCGTTATTGGGAGGACTCAAGTCATGGCCAACACATTGGGAACTGCTACTCTCGTTGCAATCAATATCCTTGGAGGTTTTGTTATATCAAGAGGTGAGGTGATCATTGTGTTTCATACATGTAAAATCTCTTTTTTTTTCAGTATAATTCATCCATTTGTATTCTCCCTTGTAGATAACATCAAGCGATGGTTGCTCTGGGGATATTGGGCGTCTCCCTTAACGTATGCTCAAAATTCAGTAGCCATCAATGAATTTCTAGATAATAGGTGGAACAAGGTTAGTAATTCATTGTTCATCCATGCACTAACCTATCAAATAAGAGCAGTAATGGATTAGCATCGTATGAAGTACAGGATATGTAAAGTCCACTCTCTCATTGTGCATGTAGAAAATTCACATTAGAAACATTGAAGAGAACACGGTAGGAAAGGCCATCCTCAAATCGCGAGGAATGTTCACTGAGGAACATTGGTTTTGGATAAGTGTGTTAGCTTTGCTTGGCTTCTCTCTGCTGTTCAACTTTCTTACAGTCCTAGCCTTGGAATTTTTCAACTGTAAGAAATTCTTTTGAATCCATTTATACAATTAGACATTAAAAAAACCAAATTTCACCTAAGAAACTAAATTTAAAGCATATTTTTTAATGCAGCTCCAAAAACGCATCAAGCGAACACACGTGTACGGGAAAAGAATATCAAGCAGGCACATAAGATTGATATCAAACCGACAGGAGCAATTTCCCCACAGAGTGGAATGGTTTTGCCTTTCCAACCCCTCACCGTTGAATTCAACAATATAAGCTATTTTGTTGACATGCCCACTGTAAGTGACATCTTAGTCGCATAAAAAAAATGGAGTAAAAATGAAGTGTTAATGAACTAACAAGTATAATTTTTTTTTTTTTTTTTGTAATGATCAGGAGATGAAAAGACATGGATTTTATGAGAAGAGGCTTCAGCTGCTGAAAGATGTCACTGGAGCTTTTAGACCTGGAGTTTTAACAGCACTAATGGGAGTTACAGGTGCTGGCAAAACTACATTATTAGATGTATTGGCAGGAAGAAAAACAGGGGGATACATTGAAGGAAACATCAACATATGTGGTCATCCAAAAAGGCAAGAAACGTTTGCTAGAATCTCTGGATATTGCGAACAATCGGATGTCCACTCGCCTTGCGTCACAGTTGAAGAATCTCTTCAGTACTCTGCATGGTTGCGTTTGCCTTCCCATATCAACTCTCAAACACGAAATGTAAGATTTTTTCTTTTTCTAATCCTTTCTTTGAAAAATTTACCTACAAAGAATATTAGCCCATTCAACGAAAAAAAACATTTCAGATGTTTGTGGAAGAGGTTATGGACTTGGTCGAGCTCAAACCACTGAAGAAAGCAATGGTTGGTCTTCCTGGAGTCAGTGGATTATCTGCTGAACAACGCAAACGACTGACAATTGCAGTAGAATTGGTTGCTAGTCCTTCAATCATCTTCATGGATGAACCTACAACAGGGCTGGATGCGAGGGCGGCAGCAATAGTCATGAGGACAGTTAGAAAGACAGTTGATACTGGGCGCACAATCGTCTGCACCATCCATCAACCTAGCATTGATATATTCGAAGCTTTCGATGAGGTAGTAGCAATTTGTTTTTAAATTTTTACATAACTGGATGTGATGGTTGAAGAACAATTAATTATTTGTGCAGTTATTACTGATGAAAATTGGGGGGCAACTCATCTATGGAGGGCCACTGGGTACTTTCTCACAGCAAATGGTTCAATACTTTGAAGCCATTCCAGGGGTTCCCAATATCAAAGAAGGTCAAAACCCTGCAGCATGGATGTTGGATGTGACTTCCACTTCCATGGAATTTAAACTTCGAGTAGACTTCGCTGCGCTATACCAAAACTCCTCAGAATCATCGTAAGTTCACCGAAATTTTCTTTGCCCCTTGTTTGGTTTGCCAGTAGCTTGTCTGGGCATAAAATAGTTATACATAGATATATTGAGAATAAGATGATTTGCTATTTGGTTTCTATAATTTGTTTATTTTTTGTGTTTTGTCTTATTAAATATAATTTTAGTTTTGGATGGATAAATAAAAATAAACTTATCTATCTTCCCAAGTGCAACCATTACAAAATATATCCATCTATACAAAAATGTTTGTTTTTTGAGAATTAAAGTGTTCTTCCCTTGTGCACCCTTTATTCTCAAAACAAACGGGGGCTAAAAGAATATCCAGACAAATAGAGGAAGAGAAAACTAGACACTAATATTTGTTACTATCTGTCTCAGGAAAAATATAGAGTTGGTTAAGGAGCTCAGCAATACACAATCAAACAAGGAAGACCTGCACTTTCCAACCAAATATGCACAAAGTTTCAAAGTGCAGTGCATAGCATGCTTGTGGAAGCAGCACAAGTCCTACTGGAAAAACCCCGAACACAATGTCATTCGTTTCATTATTACAATATGCACTTCATTGTTATTCAGTGCTGTCTTTTGGAAAATCGCATCCAAGATGTAAGCTTTGGTTTGTCTCAACCTCCTCTCATTTTACCTATTATTTTATAACTTAAATGCATCTATTCTGCACTATCAGAACCACAGAGCAAGATATCTTCAACATTCTAGGATTTATGTATGGAGCATCACTATTCATTGGCTTCACAAGTGGTAGAATATTACAGCCAGTGGTGGCGATGGAAAGGACCGTATTCTATCGTGAAAGATCAGCCGGGATGTATTCTTCCATGCCATATGCCTTAGCTCAGGTTATCCTCTTTCTTTATTCAAAATCGATTAGTCGCTAATTTAAAGCTATAAGCAGTGTAACACAACACTTTAATTCATTATATGCAGGTAGCGATAGAGATCCCATATGCTATGACTCAGGTGCTCGTCTTCTGCGTGATTGTGTACCCAATGATCGGATTCCCATTTCATCTCATAAAATTCTTCTGGTTCTTGGTGTTCATGGCATTATGCTTTGCATACATGATACTCTTCTGCATGAACACTGTCACCCTGACACCGACACTCGAAATGGCTGACCTACTCTCCTTCTTCTTCTTCATACTGTGGAACCTCTTTTGTGGATTCTTCGTCCCTCGATTGGTGAGTAATAGCAAAACTAATCTCAAACATAGAGACTTTGGTGCTTGAGTTTTTAAGATTGGGTATATTGTTTCAGTTGCTTCCAAGTTATTGGAGATGGTTTTATTGGGCCAACCCTGCGGCGTGGACAATATATGGTCAGATGGTTTCGCAACTGGGAGATGAGGAGAAGCTAATTCAGATTCCAGGGGCACCCGATGAGTCCGTGAAGGCATTCCTTGAAGGCTACCTTGGTCTCGAAAGCAAATATTTCCCTCTCATAGTTATGCTACATGTCACAATCATCCTATTTTTTTTGTTCCTCTTCGGATTCAGCATCAAACACTTAAAGTTCCAGAGGAGATGATTCATGTCTCAAACAATAAAGGACAAGATTACTTGGTGTACACAAAAGAAAGTGTAAATTATAAATATGGACTTGTCACTAGATCTTGAAATAACAACAATTTGAAAGAAGGATGAATGACATGCTTGTCTTTGGCTGTAAATCCCCTGATGGACGCGATGATGGAAGATGCGCGAGAGGAGGGGTTCGGCGATCTGACTGCGGAGTTCAATCTGGATTACGAGTTTGACGCGCCTCGGCATTACGATTTCGAGAGGGAGGAGTCCCCCTTGGAGGCTCGCGAGTCGGAGTTCTGGTTTGAGGAGGCCTGCAGTTACTCTCCTTCTCGTAATGTCCCCTTCTCTTGTGTTCTATTTGTGTTGTTCATTCGCCTATGCATTCGTTTTTGTTGTTTTATTTGTGTTTGAAATGGCGATGCAGGGGATAAATGCTGTCTATTTGTTTGTAATTGCTGGTTTAGGGCAGTGAAACTTGCATTGAGAGCCTAATTGGGTAATTTTTTTTGGATAATATTGAATTTCACTGGTTGAGGTAGGAATGTAAATGTTTGACAAGCATGTAAAAAGGGGAAGTATGAATCTTTGATGAAGTTATATAATATATCTCACATGGAGAGTTTTTTTTTTTGGCTGGATTTGCTGTCTTGTTAGCTGATAGCAAATTTTGTGTATTATATAATATCACATTTTTTTAACTGTTGGTCATCGCATGTTATATGATATGATTGTTATTCTGCTGTTACCTCTACAAATTATCACTGACTAGTTAGCAGGACATCTATGTGGCGTGCATGATGTCGTTTCATAGCACCTTCCTTAGCATTCATTCCATGTCATGAAATTTTACTTATTCTACCCTGCTCAGCTTATACTTGACATAGTACTCAGTGGTTTTGGATATTCTTATCAGATGTTTTCTCCATTAATCATAATTATGCAAGTTACTAAAAATGATAAATGTGATATACATCATAGAAATTAAGGCAACTATGCTTCTATTTATTGTTAACCTTTGGGCCTAGATTGTGTCATTTATGCACTGAGTGTATATTGTTGAAGAACTTCATGACTCTCCCATCTGCTTTTGTTTTACATTGGGAAAAAGTTGTCTTTCTAGGTCTATTCCCTCAATTTGGTTAGCCACCTCGGGGATGCTTGGTTGCTTTACGCCTTTACCTTGGGAGCAGGGGTTTGGAGTTACAAATATTCACCCCTTTCTCAAAAGGGTTTACATGTCTGATGAGAATATGATATATTGACTTCCACATCGTGACATATACAAAGTATATGATATTCCATGGATGGATTTCAAGGTCTGTGCTATCATCGTTTGGAAAGATAACACTGCAAAATAATTGGAAGGAATTTTGGGATGACTAATAGCATGAGACCCCTCATATGGCGGTGGATTCCTTGTACTTGAGTTGATATGGGAGCATTGATGATGGGTAGTAATTCTTTGTGTTTCTGTTTTGTTTCCCTTATGTTTACTTGTGAATTGCCTTGTCTTCCTTTTTTAAGGAGGTTCACCATTTACATATATCTTGTGGGCATCCCATTGTTTATAAAAAAAATAAACTGGAAATTGCTTTTAGAACTCTATGGAAGCTGAGCTTTTGATTTTCTTTTGAAATATTATAAAAATCATGTATTTGATTCTTAAGCAGCTTTACAGTATGAGGTTTCATTAAATATGGGGTAAGTTTGAAAACAAATGGAATATATCTTCACTGAGAAAATGTATTATGAATTTCATGACAATGTATGCTGTGACGATTTAAACTTATTGCTCAATGATGGGTGGGGGGGGGGGGGGAGGAGAGATAGCTGATATTGTTGGATTTTAAATGGGCAACCCCTGTGTAGGAGTTTTGAATACTCTGAACTTCACCTAGTGTGAAGTAAATTTTTCTTTTTTCCCCTTTTATGGTGAAGGCCATGAACATGCCTTCAGTTTCTTTTAAATCTAGAAGCAATGCCATGCATCTTCAAAACTGTACATTTACATTTTCTAGTCAAAATTGTTCATTTCTTTAAAAAGCACTCATCGATCTTTTGGTTCCAATGATGTGCTTGACGGCCTTTCCATGAATGTGGTTGGTTTATTTGTTGTCATTTATGGCTGTTGACTTTGTTAATAGTTTTATGTGATGTTATATTGGTTATCAAACTTGATTTTGTGAAATCTGATGGTAAAATCAGACATTTGTGTTGGTCATTTTGTATGGATGCTACATTTCAACTTGCCTGGAGCTTACTGGCATTACACTTCAGAAATAAAGTTGCTTGTCAGTAATAAATTAATTGACTACAGAAAAGGGTCAGATTGGCTTACAATTTATACCAATTGTTGATGTAGTCTTACAGGTCATAATTTAATCTTTCCCCAACCATTATGGACCTGCATGCCAATTTTGATTGAGGTCTGTTACAAATATGTAGTATATGACCATCTGTTTTGCCAGAAACTGGCACCGTGTATGGTTTATTTTTTTTCATTTGATTTTTTTTTTGTGAAGCGAAGGAAATTGAAACCCAAAAGAACTGTAATATACTTTTCTCTTATGTCATTGTTTGGTACGCTCTTTAATTGGAATTCCGTTAGTTCTGGTATTGCAACCAAATATTTAAATTTTTATTAAGATAATTTGATTTGGCATGACAATATCTCTATGATAACATCTTTTTTTTATATGTGGGCCAGAGATCGAGGAAATGAAAGATAAAGTCATCGATTGTGCTGTAGATAATCTCCAAAATCTTCAAGATGCACAACAAGAATCCAACTTTTTAGTTGTGAATCATTTTGTCAATCATATTACTGGTGCCAACTTTCAAGGTGGGAAATGCTAGCAAATGTTTACTCCTTTTCTTGAGATTATTTATTATATGCACATGTGTCTCTTATTTGCCTTATGAGTTCCATACATAAAACAATATATGTTGAACATATCCATGAGACTGAAGTGTTTTCTTTTCTCTTTTTATTCGTTGGGTTTACTCCCAACATTAGAATATCTATTTTTTTTTCAGAAAAAGAAAAACATGGAATATATTAAAGAGTTACCTTAATGTAATTTTTTTTTTCGATTGGTTAATTTTGTATTCCTGTGAACATTAATATTTACATTGGGGAAGAGCAAAAGAAAAGGAACAAAGGGACTACAAAATAGTCAATCCCATTGTTTACAAAAAAAAAAAATCCAAAATTAAACAACTGTTGTTGTGAAACAGAGATCAATTTCAACTAGCTTTATCTCGATCGAGTGGACACCCTCTTTTAAGAGCTGAAGGAGCTCGGGCCAAGCCAAAAGTTTGGAGGATCATAAATTGAGCTACCCATGGTTGACTGATAGGCTACCAGGTGGTCAGCGGCCTGGTTTCCTTCTCTATACACATGGGTGAGTTTCCATTCATCAAGGTGCGAGGAGAGAGTGGAGAAGGTGCGTAAGTCTCTCAATGCCGTCCATGGGATAGTACCACGGCCGTGAACCCATGCAATGATGGTGGTAGAGTCAGATTCAAGCCAAACCCATGAAGCTTTTATAGATGAACATAGTCGTAGACCTTCTACCAATCCCTTTAGTTCAAGGAGATTTATAGAAGCAGCCCGGACTCTGGCCGACAAGGCTTTAAAACAGTTGCCTGAACCATCTCGAATGAGAGCACCATATGCAAAACGGTTATCCGTTTTAGAGCCATCTGAGTTAAGTTTTACCCATCCGACCTGTGGAGGCTCCCATATAACTTCCTTTTCTAGTTTTTGTTTGGCCTGGACTGAAAAACTGAACAAATGACACATTTTGGTTGTGATCGAGGAGATGTCATCCTCATAGCTTTTCCCCGCAAAGGTTGCTCTCGTTGCCGATAAGATTCGACAAACTATCAGTGATTTGAAGCATTTTTTGTTTCGAAACAGCCGGTCATTTCGCTCGAGGCAAATGGACCACATGATTTGTGTTAGAAGGAAATGGAGAACTGTTTTTTCTATTTTGGTAACTCCCAAAGATATAAACCATGAGAAGTGGTCTGTCAGCACTTGGTGTCTACCATGCGAAGAGCCAAAGGACTTTGTGATGGCTCTCCAGATATATTTTGAGAAGGGGCATAGCAAGAACAAGTGCACAGTACTTTCCAATCCCAATGAGCAGAGAGGACATGTGTTATTCTGCACCAATTGGCGTCTGAAAAGTCTTTGGAGGGAAGGGAGTCTATCGAGAGCTGCTTGCCAACAGAGTAGACTTCATCTTGGTGGTTGTATCGGATTCCAAAGTTCTCTGGTCGATGGAGTAGATGGCCCTTTTTTCGAATGAATTCCCAGGCAGATGAGTAGGAGATTTTCCCTGTTTTTGAACCCGTCCAAACAAGTATATCCTTTCCCCCTCCTCTGACTTCAAGCTCAGCAATGTCATTCCACAATACATCATTCTCGGATGGCCATCTATGTGGCTTGTGCCATTTCCCATCTCGAATCAGGGTGTTAAGCAATACCTCCTTGGGAGGTCCCCAACAAAGAAGAGGAGGACCCTGAAGATGATGTTTGAGACCGAAACCATGGAGCCAAGGGTCGGTCTAGAGTTTAATTGTATCCCCTGAGAAGATGATGTACTGTGTGGATCCCCAAATCCAAGTTCCTGCATAAAGGATTGACTTCCAAACACTAGAGGCTGTGAAGTTGACCAATATTTATTTTTGAAAAATATTTTTTCTGCATCCAGGCAGCCCAAAGGGAGTGATGGTCAGAAGCAATCTCCCAGAAACGAACTCCCATGGCAGCGTCGTTCCAATCTCTCAAGCGTCCGAGGCCTAAGCCTCCTCCATTTTTGGGGAGACACACTTGCGACCATTTCACAGCACATTGTTTGGAATTATTGCTATCTCCTGCCCATAGGAAATTTCGAAGAATTTGCTCAATTACCTTGTGAGTCTTTTTCGGGAGAGAAAAACCTGCAGTCCAATAGTAACTGTAGCTCTGAAGCACCGTGTGAACTAACTCCAGTCTGCCAGCCTTTGAAAGGAGTGAAGATGACTAGGAGTGGATCTTTTTGCGCATTTTGTCAATGAGAGGCATGCATAATGAGTGAGTCAGCGATTTTTGTGTCAGCGGCAGCCCGAGATGCTCAACAGGGAGAAGGCACAAGGGAAGCTAACTTTTACTATGTTTTTAGCTAATTTTTTATTTATTTTTATATTTTCGCAGGACCATATGGTCAAATATCCCAAGATATGGCTAAAGTTGAAGCAAGGCTGATTATTAAGGAAACGTTTGCTAGAGGTTCAACTTTAATGAAACCTACTGCAAGCCACCTGGCCAAGCAAAAAAAGATAAAAGAAGGGAAAACTTCTAGCAGAATCATGAGGTCAGTTTGTTTACAATATTTCATTTTTTTGTCATAGTTACTTCTCCTGGGTATATATAGGCTAATACAGCTTCCTATACCTCCTTTGCCAATATTTTCATATATAGAAATGTTTGCAAATAAGCTTTGGTTTATATAGTGGACTCATCAGGGCCACCCATAGATGCAATGATTCAGAGATACACAATTATTCTTGTGATTGTCAGTCCGTCACTGAAATATATGTTTATGATGATTATCAAATTTTCTCTCTTCTTTACTGTCATGATTCTTGCTTCTACATGGTTATCTTCTTCAGACTGATTATCATCCTCCTTGCATTCTAAATATCAAGGTTCCAAAAGCCAGTGATACAAAAGAATGACACAAGTACTGAAAACATGCTGGAGAATACAATTCAGGCTTCCAAAAGGCAGAAATTAGATGGAGGTCACTTGCGGAAGGTACAATTTTTTTGACATAAATTGAACAATACATTTTTTGTAAAGCCTTTTGTGTTCTTGTCATAAATTCATCATAAATTGTACAACCTGCCTGAATTGGAGATTATAATTAATGGGTTTAAGAAGTAAAGAACACCATGGAGATTCAGTAGTGCCATTGGGTTCAAGAGCATTTTTTCAATATAACATCTTTTGATGAATATGTGGATTTTCATGCTGAACCAAAGGAAAGGTGTCCTCTTTCAAATTTTGAATATTTGTTGCATCTTAATATGAGAAAATATATTATTTATTGTGATAATGTACTTGGAAAATTTTCACGTTTACCATCTTTGAAATTTTTTTACATGATTAAATATGGATTTTCATTTTTATGTTGATAATTTATTCATTTCATCAAGATCTGTTAGAAATTCAGTGCTAAAAAGGTGTCTTATATAAACAAATATAAGATTAGATAATCTTTCTCTAGTTGTTCAGGGTTTAGAGAGTTCTTAATTTTGTGGTTCATCCACTCTCTTCCACTATTTATTCACCTGCCGAATATCCTTCACAACTTACAGTTGATTATAATAACCTCACAAATAGAGTTACTGGGTTTTCCAAAGGCTAATGTTTACAAATAGTTCTTATTGGTAGTGATCTTGGGTCACCTAACTGGGGCAAATTTACTGGGGCAAATTTTACTAGGGTTGACTAACGAATTGATGTGATCTCTGCCGATATCATGAATTTTGGTCGAAACAAATGACAGTCTTCTTATAAAATGCATTGAAAGGACCTGTTGAAGTATAATGATGTAATATTTAAGGTATGGTTAATATGTCTTTCATGTGTGCAGGGGCGGGCTAACAGACTTAGATAAAAAGAATAATTTTAAATATATAAAGTTAAGATAAAATTAAATCAATTAAATAATAATTGAGTCCTTGAAATAATGATGACTCAAATCGAAAGTTTTTGACATCTTTTTTTGTATATAATGATCTGGAATAATTTATGAAAGATATAAGAAAAATCATAAAATTTCATGAATTCCACCACAACACAAAATGAAGTTTCAAAATTTGAAAAAGTGATAATTAGTAAGAAAATAATTGATCATAAAAACATACAAGCAAATTCCTTAAGCCTATATTTTGAGAAAAGATTTTAAAAAATATGAGTTAATATAGCAATCAAGAAAAATCAAAATAAACAAAAACAAAAATATCTAAAAAAAACAAATCATTGATTTTGCAACCTTTTAAAACCATATACTAATATTCCCCTGAAAAACAAAACTTTTCACAATTTTTAAATGAAAGACCTGCGAGTCCAAATCTCAAAATTTTCAATGGATACTAATAGTCTAATACACTCAGTCCATTTTACAATCTTATTTGCGTTAGCCACGCTTAATGTAATATATAAAATTGCAATATATATTTTACTATCTCCCAATACACTATTTAGAAAACATAAATTAAATATATGCATTTATTTGATATGAGCATATACAAGAAATCCCTCACATGAATTATTGCTGGACCTATACAAGAAATCCGGCGGTTCCAACTTACATCCATTGATCCCTGGACCTATAGTCCTATACAAGAAGCTTTTCTGAAAAATTGCTGCTCTTTATGCTGGCTTGTGTTTTCTTTGCACTTGTTCACCTACAGAAATGCTGGATTATGTCGCAGTTGCGCTACTGATTGCTTGACATGAGGTAAAAATTATAAGCAGTGAATTAAAAGTTGTACAGCCTTTAAGCCCCGCAAGCCCTGGAGAAGATTTTTTTTTTAGATCCCCAGAGCTTATAAAAGCAATTCACATGTAAGTATGTAACAGAAATCTTTGCAAATACAATCCATATATTGATCTTTCTTTGATTTATACTCTTGGATTATCAGCTCAAGATGTAATAATGTATCCTATTCTACTGAGTGTTGAATCATCCGTTCATCTTCTGCTGAACCCTTTCTGTCGGACACATTCTTTGTAAAATTAGATACAATGGACAGCGGTGACTGCTTCGTCCATCGCCTGATATCATATGCCTTTCTCAGCGGCATCTTCTCCTTCTTCGTCTGCCGGTTCCTGTTCTTCGTGATCGCGATCGCGATCGCCAAGTCGTTCGGGAAGAGTGACTGCCACACGAACGCGTGGAACAGTGTTGAAATGAACAGCACTGACACCATTGTGGATGACACGACTCACACGAGTGACAGCACGATTGACAGTCCCTTGGTGAACTCGCACGGGACCGCCTCGGCGTACTTGATCGTCGCCAACGACGCGGTGGTCATCGGGAACGTGTAGGACCACCACGAGACCGAGAACCGGAACCCCCTGAATAAGTTGATCCTCACAACGAGCGACGCGTAGAGGAAGAGCGCGATGAAGTAGCACGTCCTCGACATGCCGTCAAATTCCCCATAGATCGCGCCCCACGCGATGCTGGCGGCGGAGGGGGCGGCGATGAACATGGAGTACACTGGGTGGAGGTCCTTGGGCAGCGCTTCGTTCGTAGGGAGCCTCTGATACAGCGTCACAAACACCACAAGGTAGTGCGCGAGCCCGACGGCCCAAAGGAACTTGGCGGGCTCGGGCCAGCCCACTTTGGTGGCGAGGATCGCGCCGACGAAGTTTCCGACCACGGAGAGGTGGGTCGAGGGGTTGGCGACATTGCATAGCCTGCGCTTCCCGCCGGAGAGCCACTGCCCGTAGATTTTTAGTTCGAGGAAGAAGACGGGGGACATGAACACGCACCAGAGCGCGGGGTGCAATGGGTGGTGCGCGGAGAAGGAGGGGGGGACGCCGATGGACAAGAACATGCAGACGATCCAGGGCGTGAAGAAGAAGTTGACGCGGACGGGGTGGAAGAACTCACGGCGGACGGCCTCGAAGTAGAAGGTGCACTTGAGGGAGTAGGCGAGGGAGACGGAGAGGAGGGCGGCGAGGGCGAGGAGCCAGAGGGCGATGTTTATGTTGGGGGTGACGTGGAGGAAGTGGGTGGCGGGGCTGGTGGAGAGCGCGCCCCAGAGGATGGCTTGGCTACTGAGGCCTAGGCAGATACCGAAGCATCCAATGGGGAAGCGGAGGAGGAACGGCCATTTCTCGTCCTTGGGTAGGAGTATGTCTTCGGAATCCTACACCGGAAGTTGTGCAAATACTTAGATTAATCGCTAAGATAGAATGTTGTTAGTGTTGGATTTGTTGGCTCAAACTAAAAGTGTTGATGGGATCCAACAATAATTGAATCACTTCCACTCTCCTCATTAGACAACACAGACATAAAACACATTTGATGGAATTCAATGCAAATAACAAAGTAAACTAAGAATTGGGATCCAACAATGGCTTTTGTATTTTTTCCATGTGAGATTGATATTTATAAATTCATACGTTAATTATGTACAGTGTCAGTGTGTCACTGTGGATCGTTAAAGTAAAATCAGAATATAGCAAGTACAGATCCAGACTTTTATATGATCCAATACCAAGATGTTACACAAGGGACAAAAACCAACTTTAAAAATACACCAACTTCTGATGTTATTTGAAAAGTCATTGCATGCAAGCATACTTCAAAACATGCGTATCATGTCATCTCGGTGGCAATCTCAAATTTAGCATATATCTAATGTGGATCCAATATGCTTTAGATTCATCTCACAATCGGAGAGACGAGAATCTAATCGTGTCTTCAATTTTTAAATGAAACACTGACATGCCATTCAAAATGTTACAAATCTCACGCGTATATGCGTGCGCGTGAAGTGATTCATGTGAGTCTATAATTTTTGTGATTGATGAAGCCTAAAAGTATTATTGAATGATCCATTCCATCATGTAATTAGGTATGAAATTTAAATATCATGTAAATGCCAAGAAAAAATATAAATAAATAAAATTGCATAATTGGTCGAGCTCGGGTAATTTACATGAATTGGATCCCATAATGTAAGTAGGGTACGGAAATCCAAATGTCATGCAAAACCCAAATAACAAAAAGAAAAAAAATTGCATAATTGAACTTAGTTTAAACTTAAACACTCACTTTTACTTGGTCAAGCTCAGGTCCCCGCAAGGCCGCGAAGTACCTCCCGGCGCCCGGAACCCTCTGGTTCACCGACGCCTCCGCCGCACCAGACACATCAAAAGTGTTGCTCGGGCGATCATGATCTCCTTGATCCCTCCTCAACGGCAACAATGAGTTCTGTTTGCTCAAAGACGACTTGGTCCTAAACAAGTCAAAGTCACCTCTCCTCCTCACAACATCTCCACCTCCTCCGCCACCTCCTCTGTATCCCGTTAAGCTCCTCCCACTCCTCGAGAGCATCCTCCGGTCATCGTCACCCCCTCTCGATTCCATCTTCAGAGCTGAGAAGCCCGTCTCGAGCGACATTTGTCGGCTGAAGCTCTTCTGAGGCCTCCTCTCAAAGAGGGGCCTGAGAGGCACCGGCATCGGCCGCTCGCTCTCTTCGTCTTCCTCGGGCAACACCGGATGGATGTCCACAAAGTGGTCTTTGTTGGGGGTTTGTTTGGATGCCATTTCAATGTGTGGTTATGGATGTGGGGGGCAGTTAATGAGGTGGCCATGTTGAGGCTTATATACATACTAGTCAGGGGCACGCGCAATGCGCGTAATAACAAACATAAATAAGTAGTAATAACTTTTCAATATAAAAAATAGTAGTAACTTGATAAGAATATGAGGAACTATGTCGGACCCAAAAATTGTGAGTCATTATAAGAATATTGGATTAAAATTGAGTCTTCATCCAATAAGATTACATGTAAACGAGTAAATCATTTAATCAAACAATATTAAAAAAAATTGAATAAATATAATTTTTTTAATAAATAAAAACGAATGGAACAAACTATCATTGTTAACAATTCAAAATAAAATATTAAACAAGATAACAATCAAACAACCCCATAATAAAGAATTGAATAAATATAATTTTTTTAATAAATAAAAATGAATTAAACAAACGATCATTGTTAACAATTCAAAATAAAATATTAAACAAGATAACAATGAACATATAAACACGATAAACTAATAAATTTGTTATACATTAAAGATTACTATGTGACGAATCAAAAGTAGAAAAATAAAAGCAAATCATAATTATATGAGATAAAAACTTACTTGATTTGACAAAAAATAAATTTACCTACATTTATGGAATCCATCATATATTACTAATATATATAAAAAATGTCATAAAAAATTTAAAAAATACTTATTTATTAATATGACTAAAGTATTTATATTTTATAATTTTATAGGTGTCTTAATGGTCTGAAAAATATTTGAATGATGTTTCATGAAATTTGAAGTCTAAAAAATCATGTTTTGAGATTAGGGACGTACTTGTAAATCTTAGAATTTGGATAAGGGACCTGTTTATAACATAGATAGGGTTTAGTTGTGAAACTGGTAGAATGTGGGTGTGGATCTGCAGAAATCCCAGGAAAAGGCAAAATTAACCGTTTTGTTAGGGACCTAATTATAAATATGAGGGACTTGTTTATAACACATATAGAGGTTCTTTTGTAAAAATTTTAAAACCTAGGGGTCTATCTAAAAAAGACCCATTCTTGTTTCGCACTGATCCCTCGTGCTAACGTGGGTGGTTGGGCGAAAATTTTTGTCTTCATCCGGGCGGTGGTGCCTTAAAATTGTGCGTCAGATAAAATCTGTTTAGATTCTAGGGAAATTTTTGAAAATAACCCTCTTAAAAAAAATTCAAATTTAACCCTGATATCAGACTATTAGCAAAACTAGCCCTTAATCAAGTTTGACCCCTGTCAAGCGCGCTACGTTGGCGCGCTGACTAGGTAATGAAGCCCCACAATGGAGACGTGATCAAGTATCATGTCTCCGTCATTTTAAACCTGCGCGCGCTGACCCGCGCTGCATGCGCGGGTTCATGCATGTGTCTCCCACAGGGAGAGACACGATAGTGGACCCACGCGCGCAGCGCGAGTCAGCGCGTGTGCGGGCGTTTGATTAAATTTAAAAAAATTAAATTAAATTTTTATAAAATTAATCAAGTTATATAGTAAAAATTAAAATTAATTTAATAAGGATTAACTTTGATTTAAAATTAAATTTTAAATTTAAATTCAAATTAAATTTTAAATTTAATATTAAGATAATATTTAAAATTTGATATGATAAAACAACCATTTATAAAAAACAATTTATAATAATTCATATCATATTTAAAATTTAAAATTTAGATAATATTTAAAATTTAATTTTATAAAACTATCTTTTATAAAAAAATATTACATGCAAATATATATAAATGGTTGCTTTACAAAATTAAATTTAATGGATAAGTTCAATGATTTTATCTCAATCCAAACAGATGAGACTTGAATTTTAAATTTCTAGTTATAAGAGATTTTAAAATAAAAAAAATCTTAATAGATATATATTGCTATAAACTTGTTACATACCATTCCCTAAACAAGTTAGAACAGACTTTCAAAATTATATTAACTGAGATTAATAACAATTCAAAAAGCATCCCCCTTTTGGGCTACTCAGCTATAAAGATCAACACATATACAAGCTGACTGAGAGGTATACATATACTATACAAAAGAGACCCTACATAGACAAAATTCACATCAGCTCCCCAACCAAAGCAGTTGGTGTAATAACTTAATGGTATGGTCAACCAAAAACACATTATAAATTACAGTTAAATTTTAAAATTCCTATAAAATTGTAATCACATGCAAATCCTATTTATATATATTTGCATGTGATTTTTAAGTTTGTAAAACAACCATTAATTAAAATTTAATTTTTAGTTTGCATGCAAATATATATAAATGGTTGTTTTACAAAATTAAAATTTAAATATTATTGTTTCCTCTTATTTTTTGTTTCTATATAAATGGTTGTGTTATAAAATTAAATAACAAAGTTTATAGGAATTTTAAAATTTAAATTTGATTTTAATTTTAAATCAAAGTTATACCTTATCTTTCTTAAACTATCCTTAATCAAATTTTACTTTAATTTTATAAATAATTGATTGTTATCACTTTCCTTTGATTTAAAATATTATATGAATTTTAAATGTTAAATTTTATTTGAATTTTAAAATTTAAACTTTATTTTAAAAATTAATTTTTTTAAAAAAAATTAATCACCCCCGCGCGCGCGGGGGGTTAAAATGGTGGAGACATGATTATTTCCACCGTGGCAATTGTTAGCACGGTCAGCGCGTCCATGTGGCTTGTTGACCGGGGTCAAAACAGTTCCAGGGTCAGTTTTACAAATAAATTGGTGATGGGGTCAAAAGTGAAATTCTTTTTTTTAAGGGGTTATTTTTAAAAATATCCTAGATTCTATGTGTTTGCATGCAATAATGTTCACGTGAAATAGAGGGTGGAAGGGCTTTTTTTGGGTTGATAGGATCCATAACTTTAAAAGTTGGGGGAGTGAGTACCCGTTGATACACGAAAAATATGGGGACAGTTTTCACGAGTGTATGTGGTCACTTTTGGAGTCAGTGATGCTCTGTGGTTGTGATTGACTCCTAACACTTTTTTAAAATATTATCTGACCGTTGCGCCTAACATTTTGGTGTTGGCATCAGTAATGTGAAGGGTCTTCGCTTTTTATAATGTCATTTTTTTTTTCATGTGATTTTGTTTCGTTTGTGTTTTGGGTTTTTATTGGTTGAGAACGGTTATGGCCAAAGTATTATTAACACATCAGATGATGCTGTATCATTTGAAATGCAAAAAAGAAAAAGAAAAAAAATATCGCTAGGAGGAGGGTTTGAACCTCCGACCTTGTGGTTAACAGCCACACGCTCTAACCAACTGAGCTATTCCAGCTTTTTGTTGAATGACTTAATATGAGATTTATATAAGGTATACTTTACTAAATGTAAATACATCTAAGGCAAGCTGAAGGTGCATACTAATCCTAGGCAGAGCAAAGGAAGAATTTATTCTAGGATTAATAAAGTTGTCCCACTAACCCCTTAATTGTCCTTAGGATGGGTTGTATTAAGTATTACTTTCTTTATACTTCAAAAGAAGAAATGAACAAAATGTTATATAAATAGATCAAGTCATACCACAATCTAGTAAAAAGAACAGAGATGTATAAAAAAATGATATAATAAACACCATTACAGGTGGGCCCTCCAGTGGTTTAGAGAGCAGAAATATTCAGTTATAGTGTTTGAATTGATAATTTCAGTAAATTCTTTTTCAATATATATAGATAATTATTTAATTTACGGGAAACTTATCATTCATTTTAATGTAAAATTGAGTTTCACTAGTTTCATAGTTGAAAATGTTTGTTTTACGGTTTTCCGATGAAATAGAAAGAGTATACACAAATTGAATAATCCATCAGTCAAGTAATAGAACTGTGCTTTTCTTGTTTCAATTAACCCACGACTATAAGAAAGTGAAGATAGATTCTAAAAATTATGATGAACAGGGCCAACCCTGAGATAAGGAATTCTATATGGGGCTCTATAGATGTATAATAAAATTCTGAGTGAGTGTTTTAACCATATTAGTAATAAAAAATCAAGACTAAACAAAAAAATGATAATAATAATTGAAAAATAAAATATAACAAAAATATACTAATCGAATTCTTCTTTTAAAAAGAAATAAAAAAAATAAGATCATTTCCTTCATAGAAAATAAATAAATCCCTATAAAATAGGAATATACTAAAAATACATTAAATATATAAACAAACGGATGAGATTTTTTAAAAATCACAAAAAAAACTTTGCATAATGATGTCAACAAAGATTACATTTTATGAGAAAATTTATAAATTTAAAATAAATAGGAAGAAATATTCAAGTTATTTTTTTTTTAAAATAATAATTTTAGAGTGTTGTTACACAGTTTTTATTCCAGTTTCAATTTTAATCTCATATGCGTCGATAGAAAATTATCAGCGCATATACTCACTTTAATAAAATATATATTTTGATAAAAAATCATATTTTCTATAAATATATTTATGCAATTCATTAGTGTATATGCTTCATTTTTTATAAAAACATGTATATCATTATATGTGATATACTATTTTAAAAAATTCAAAACACGTAGGGCTGAAAAATGGATTGGATGTAAAATTATCCGTAATTTTAATATTAAAAGTTTAACATAAAACAAATTCCTGGATTTGGGAGCCCTCTTTAGAGAAGAGGGCCCTAGGCGGTCACCTACCCGACCTATAGTCAGAGCCGGCCTTGATGATGAAGCATACATCAACCTCATAATGTCATGAAATTTCTTTTACAATAATTGATAAAGTAATTCAATAATTCAACCCGTTTTAATTTTTTTTAAATTATATTTTATTTAATGAAATATATACTTTTATCAAAAGGCGTTGATACACTCAATCTATTTTATAGCTCATTTTACAATCATCATGTTTCTATTAGTTTAAAAAAAAAAATTTTTTTTTTTTTGAGTCGAATGTAGGCATATCTATTTTAAGAAACAGACAATGTCTGAAATTGAGGTTACAGGGAGATGATGAAAATGAGCAAAACACGAAGGAAAAAAAAAATAAAGAGGGGGTGGGGTGGATGACCCTCATCTACACTCCAAAGAAAATTAAGTGCAGTATTGAGTAGATAAGGGATCTACCCAAACTCGCACAATATCCTTATATTCCGTGATTCGCAATATAGTTTCGTCCACGCGAATGCAAGCAACCCCTGCCATTCCCACACCCCACTCCTTGATGCATGAGATAACTCTCTCCCATACATTTTCAAAATAAAAGGTGGCCCCTTTGAACACAACTTCATTTCTTGCTCGCCAAATCGCCCATACACACGCCGGGACAATCGAAAGCATTACCTTGCCCGACTTGCTTTTGTCACCCTTCCTCTTCAGGCGGGCAGCCATCTCCTAGAAGTCATGTAGTGAGCTGAGTCCGCAATGCACATTCGTGATGCGTTCAACCCACTGCCATAACCTTGCAATGATCGGGCACTCACAAAATAAATGTAGCATTGTTTCTGATAACCCATGGCATAGAACACAGTCCTGTGGTTCCATTGGTCACCACTTTGTCCGTCGCTCCTTGGTGACGAGTCTTTCATGGAGAAATAGCCACATGAAACATTTTACCTTGAGTGGAATCTTCGCTTTCCAAAAGAGACGAGCTCGTCGAACCAAAACGGGATCGATCAAGCTATCGCGTTCCCACCAGTCATAGCACCAACGCACCTTGAACTCGCTGCTCGGGTGTGCTGCCCATGCCACTGTGTCTGTCTCCCCCGGCCTCAGCTGAAACCTGCCAAGCAAGTCTAGTAGACTAGTGAAGTGGGAGATCTCTTCCTCGCGGAGACCCCGACGCATGCGCGTGTCCCACCCATCCTCTGCCATTCCGCCATTCCAGAATTGCTGAACTGCTCCCCTGTTTTGGAGAGCCTTGCCCTAGAGTCTTGGAAATAATACCTTTAGTGTGCGATTAGTGCACCAACGATCTTCCCAGAAACGAATGCGTGACCCATCTCCCATTAACCACTTAATTTCCTCTGCGAAGTCAGCCCAAAGTTCAAAAAAACCTCTACTGATAGAAGAGCAATTAGAGAGTAATGTAGGGATCATGCCCCCTGCATTGTTTGATATATCATGGTGCTCCTTAATCAGTTTCACCCACGCCGCCTCTGGCTTTGCCACCCAATTCCAGCACAACTTGGACAATAAAGCTTTACTCATGGTGTCTAAACGGAGCAGCCCCAACCCACCTTTGGAGCGACGCATACACACTCTATCCCATCTCACAAGACAAGGAGTTTTGGTCTCCATTGAGGTGCCGCGCCAGAAGAACCGCCGGCGAATACTTTCCATTCTTTTGATGATCCCCTTCGGTGCACGGAAGATCGAAAAGAAAAATAGTGGTAAAGCGGACAGAACCGACTGCAACAGGATCAATTTCCCACCCTTGGACAAGAGTTTTTCTTGCCATCCTTCCAATATTTTCGCCATCCTATCAATCACTGGTTCCCACTCTTATTTTGACAATTTTGATTTCACTAGTGGTAATGCCAAATGACGACAAGGCAGTTGGGAGATCTGGCAACCAGCTATCCCCGCAAGTCGCGCGGCCTGGGCTTCAGTTATATTTAACGAGATGAGGTGGCTTTTTGTAAAGCCCCACATTTACCTAACCGCTTATCGGACGGTAAATGTGTCGCTACTAAACTTAATCCAAATACAAGACCAAAATTAACAGCCTTTTTTTTTCTTTTACTTGAAAAAAAACAATACTAATATAATAAAAATTGAAAGTGATAAAACATAAAAACAATATTCAAAAGTTACAAACCACTAACAGTCTTACAAAATATCAGAGTCTGACATAAACAAAATACTAGAATGAAAAGACATATTAAACCACCCCTGTGGGAGCCATCTAAACTAAACAAACCTAAACAGTTGATCGCAACTATAATTTATCCTCGAATTGCTACGTCGAAGAAATTTCTGAAAGATGCGAAAATTTTAAACTTCATCTTAATCCTCAGAATACGCAATACCTGGTTATGAAACAACCAGCCCATATCGAATAGGGTGAGCAATTAACTCAGTGAATAAGCCCACTGACAAATTACTTCATATGATAATTACATATAAAAATAAGGTTTTATGAAAATCAGAATTTCATTTAATAAATATTTTATTTTATTAAATCAATTTAAAATTATAAACTTTAAAAAAGTATTTTAATGCATACGTGGCCCAAATCATTGGCCCACATCAGAGAAATCATGAGAGTTAAAAAAAATATCATTATATATATATATATATATATTTATATATATAAAAAATAAAAATTTTCTTTTAAAAATCAAATTACATTCATGAGCTTAATAGAATATAATTTTAATGCAATCACGTGGCCCAATCCTTAGTCCACGTCATAGAAATCATGCAGCTTAAATGATATGACAGAGTAGGGTTCTGAATCGGAAGAACCGTTCCCCAAAACAGGTGTGTCAAGCCCCAACCGACTAAATCGCTCAAAAAGCTCCCTCGAGGAGACGTCGGATCTAGAAGACGCTGATGGGTCGCCGCTGCCATCACTACGAAAACACCAGCACAGGATGCCCCGGTTGCTGCAGACTCCAAACAAAAAAATCCGCCGCTGCAAGGAATGCTTTACTACACCCCTCACCGATCTTGGGACTCTTCGAGTCCTAGACCTTCCTCCCCAAAGGCGAAATACTACGGGGGGATTTATTCCAGAAAATATGTCATGATATGCATCTTGATAAAATCTCCTAGGACTAGGCTGTCTCCACTAGTCCTAAATTTTTCCAAAACTCTCGAAATGAAAATTTTTAATCCAAATATTATTTCGAAAGCATAAGCATCAGAAAATATATTATGTTAATTCTTGAAACATGAATAGCATAATTCATGCTATTTTAATGACATGATGAATGAATTAAATCATGAAACTTCATTCAACGAAAATGCAATTTGATCAATGTGAAGAAAATATTCAAATCATGCAAATTTATCAAAATATAAATGCATGGATGACACATAATATCACACAAATATGATTGGCATATGAAATTCAATGTTATAGAGCAAAAGCTCACACGAAATAAATCGATAGACCTACTCACCTTCGGTCCACGCAAGCATCAACGATACACACTCGCACGTTGATAACCTAGCATAACAATTATACAATAATAGGTCAGAAACAATCAATCACGACCCAAACAACTGACAACCAACTTATAACAGCACTATGCCCAATAATCCCAAAAGCCGATATCTTATAGACCTACAATCAACAACTCACTTCAAAGTCCTAATGAAAATCCCAACTTCGAATAAATATTAGAATACTCATATACTCACAATGATCCGATCCGATAATCAATATCCATTTATTCCATAAGACCCATATGATCGATCAATCCTCGAATAAATATTTGGACAAATCCAATAAGGCTCAACTATAATTCCATGATCGAGTAACTCAAATCCAATCAATTTACATCCAAATAACAACAATATCCAATCAATATTCATTGATCCCACTAAACCAAATTATCGATTTAAGATTCTATTTAAGTTCTCAAGATCAATAAAATTATCAAAACCCGCAAAACAAACTATACTTCATTAAACATCAAATTTGGGATCATCTAAATCTCTAACATTCATCAAACTTGGTCATCAAGCTAAATATTTGAATTTCAATAAACTGCACAGAAATCTTTCAAAAACCATAACTTTCTATCCATAACTCCGAATTGGACAATTAATGATTCGTTGGAAAGCTCTTTTCAAAACCTATTTCTGTTTGTCAAATACATTTTTTCCAGAAACGACTCTATCATAGTCAAAAACACGATTTACGTCCGAGCATAAAATCAACCCGAAAATTGCCATTAAATCCCCAAAACTAATAAATCTAATTTGATCTTAAGAATTCCTTTGAGATCCATAAAAATCAAATCAAATAATCATTAAATTAAATCAATCAAACCCTAACCCTAATCCATCAAACTTCTTCCCCAAACAATTACTTGACCTAATCATATCCTAACAAAAATAAATTAAAACTAACAAAATCAATAGGGAATGATCTGAGATTTTGATGAAAAACCCTAACCCAAACATGTTATTTAAAGGGGTTTACCGAAATTACAAAACGACCCCTGAAGTGTTTCCAGTTTACAATGACGTCCCCATCCGATTTACTAACAGATCCCTATCCGATTTACAGAAAAGTCCCAGAAGGCTATAAAAATGTATTCTGGATTCGCAACTAGATCCCTAGGCCCAATAACTTGACACTAAGCCTAAAAATCAAATTTTTTGAACTCCAAATCTCACCAAATTTCAACCAAAGTATCTTAACACTATAAAAATCTACAGAAAAATATAAAATAATTATTTCAACATCAATTTATAATTATCATAATTATAAATCAAATTGGACCCATTTGGGCCCACCGCCAAATCTGAAAAATGAAATATAAAAAATCAAAATTTAAAATTTCCATTATATATTTAAAATAAATATATAAGGCCGAAAAATACCGAAACGTTACACTTTTCCTGAAGTTTATACAGAGTCCAGAGATTAACTCAAAACAACGAAGGATAAAGCGTAACCCATACATCACGCTAGTTGTTGGAGCACCAAGTAGGAGTGTATCATCCGCAGATTGGACATGTGTGACCTTTGCACGCAGCCCGCCAATCCCTCAATCCAACCATCCGCCGCCGCTATGTAACACATGCGACTTAACACATTTGCCGCAAGCGTAAACAACACTGGTGAAAGAGGATCGCCCTGTCGAAGCCCGCGGTTTAAATGAATGTAACCATGTGATTCACCATTGACAACAACCGAAGCTCGCGCCGTGCATAGACACAGTTCCAACATTCGGTTCCACAGTGGTTCAAAACCATATAAAGAAAGGATATGAAAAAGGAATGACCAATCGAGATTGTCGTATGCTTTTTCAAAATCTACCTTAAGAAAAATCCCGATGCGGCCATCTTTGAGGATGGCTGAGATGATTTCCTGGGCCACAACGAAACCCTCTTGAAGGGAGCGACCTGGAATGAAAGCAGATTGTGCATCATCAACAATAAAGCCACATACCTTACGTAAACGCTTTGCTAGAACCTTCGCAACGAGGAGGTAGGCCCCATTGAGGAGACAAATTGGGCGAAATTTCCCCACCAATGCCGCTCCCTCCTTCTTTGGAATAAGAACAATTGATGTAGCATTCAGGCACCCCAAACCAGCAGCACCGCGTTGGAGCTCCTCGAAAACACTCATCACATCTGGTTTAATGGGGTCCCAAAAATGCTGAAAAAAACGCATTCCGAAACCATCAGGGCCCACTGCCTTGTCACCGTCTACCCCGAAGAGTGCGCCCTTGACCTCGTCCTCAACAAAGTCAGCTTCAAGAGCCTCAAGGCAAGAGTCCGGCAATCGTTTGAGATCCTCGTCGAACCACCGGGGACGCCACCTTCGATCCTTGCTAAAGGCCGTGGTGAAGTGTTGCACCAAATGTTCACCAATGGCACTCGCGTCATTTATTGGCACCCCGTCCTCCACCAAGTTTGAAATTCTGTTAATGCGACACCTGTGTGAAGCTACTTTGTGGAAATAGCGAGTATTGTTGTCCCCCGCTTTCAGCCAAAGTGCTTTAGATCGTTGTCTCCAGTGCAATTCCTCTTGCTTGAGTATCCCTGCGAAGCTCTCCCGAGCATCTATTCGAAGTGCCCTGTCCGCTTCCCCAAGAGCACCTGATTCCTTCACAATATCAAGCTTGTTGATCACCTCTAGGAGTTCCGTTTTTTTTTCTGACTTGCTCGACCTTCACCGTGCGCCCCCACAATCTAAGACATCTCTTCAGCCTTTTAAGTTTAAATGCAAGTCTTCGGGCCCCTGTCAAGCCCCCGAGGGAGCAGCCCATGAAGCATGAACTACCTCGTTCAGCCACTGCACCTCGGTCCACAAGTTTCGAATCTAAATTTATGGGGCTTCTTTGGAGGGACCTGACAATAACAAGAGTGCGAACAACTATTCCTCTAAAAATCTTGCTAGGTTAGTAGGTTTCATCTTGAACTCTCATTAAAAGTCTCTGTATATCCTTGCTCGTCCTCTCCACCAAAAGATTGAAATGTCATCACTAACCGAACCTCTCGCATTAGACCATACTCAAACAATACCAGAATATCTTGAAATATATATATTTTTTTATCTGCACAAGCGTGTGACGTCATGTAGTGCAAGTGTTCCTTTAATTTAACAAGTTAATGCACACGTGCGAAGCATGTTGATTTTATTGTTAAGTAATTCTTAACAAAAATATGAAAAATATTCAAAACAAAACACATTCATCATCACTCAAAAAGTCATCTGAAAAGTTAGAATAAATACAAATCTAAATATTTAATCTAATTATTATTGAAACATAGACAAATATAAATCATAAAACATAAAAAAATAAAATATTATAAACATAAAATAAAAATATTGAAAATAACAACTTACTCTTACTTTCTATGTAGTGAACTCTGTGCATGCATTAATCAATTCCCCTCCAAAATATCAAACCAAAAAATTTTTAGAACATTTTTTTTTGTTAAGCAATTCTTAACAAAAAAATATTATAAATATTCAAAATAAAACACATTTATCATCCCTAAAAAAGTCATCTTAAAATTTAAAAAAAATACAAAACCTAATTTTTTAATCTGATTATTATTAAAACATAAGCAAACATAAATCATAAAACATAAATTAAAAAATATCACAAGAGATGAAAAAAAAGGAATAAGCTAAATAAGAAAGGCAGGGCAATTATAGATTTTTTAAGGTGGATTTTATCCTAAACTTATGGGAGTGTGGATTAGAATATTTATCCTAAAATAAAAAACTAATTATTATATTTATCATATATTTAAATTAAAATTTAAAAAAATTATAATCGATTTGTGTTTTTATATTTCTTTTAAAACATCTTTATCTATCAACATTTTGAAATTTAAAAATAAAAACTTATTTATATACATTATTTCTTTAACTTTAAATTATCTATCCGGTATTTTAAATTTAAATAATTAATATTCACTTTTTTAAATCCCCATAAAATAGGGATGAAAGAAACGATCAAATAGAAAGACAAATAAATAGAAATAGTTTATTAAATAAGAATTCCAAAAAGAGAGGGATTAAGTAACCAAAAAATTAAAAAATAAAAATTGATTTTAATATTTAGACTATAAAAAAAAAATGTTTAAGAAACACAAATAACAGATCCCACGAAGGGATTTTTTTTTAAAATCACACGCAATTTTTATTTCAAAATGATATTTATTTAGAAAAAAATCAAAGATAATTAAATAAGATTTGATATTTTGTTAGAGAAAATTGTTGATAATTTGATAAGATTTGTTGATTCACGGATAAAATTTTATTAAATTGAAAGCGTAGTGACATATTAGGTATATATTAATATTCATATTGTATGTTTAAAATCCATAAAGGGTAATAGTACATTAATTAGCATCTTTTTTTTGTATTAATCTAAAAATATTAATTCATAAGGTTTTTTATATATGATATTAATCTGTACAGTAATATATTAATCTCCTAAATATGTTAATTTTTATAAATTTTAGATGTAAAATTGGATAAAATGTTTCCACTTCAACTCGTACTTTTTATTGTAGTACAAATACAGATATAAATATAGATATAGAAATATTTTAAATTTTTAAAAATAAAAAATTGGTTATTATACCTATATATATATATATATATATATATATATATATATATATATATATTATAGATTAAATGATTATTGCTTTTTTTGTATAGAAACAAATATTTTTTGTTTATTTTAATATATTTCTTTCAAATTTTAAATTTAAATATAAAAATGATTATTGTGATCTATATGTATTGTAAATATTAAAAATTGAGTATTTTAAATTTGACTATCATTAAATCCAATTTTTTAGTTTCTTAAGATCCATCTTTATCTATAGGTATTTTGATAATTTAATTTTATTATGATATTTATTAAATAAAATTCAGTAAAATCGGATTAGATTTATTAACGGATTGAATAATAATAAATTCTTTTTATAAAATCATATTTTATGATGTATATGTAGTTTGTGAGATAAAATCTATGATAAAATCTATCACATTACAAATATAGATAAGATTTGTTTATGGATATAGTTGTATTTATAATTAATTTTAAGTGGTAAATTTGGCTAAAATGTCTAAATCCCTATAAACCTAATTGAATTTGTAATTAAAAAATAAATGCAGTCAAGTCCTTGACAAATTGGGTTAATTCAATTTAATGTTCAGCTATTTTTCTACTATCAACACCACCTACCTCAGCGTAGCCAACCAATCTCAGTCGGTCAGTAGTCAATCCGTCCCCGCAAGCTTCGGCATGGTGAATGGGATACCCTCTCCCTGTTCTGAATTCAATTCCTGTCTAGCAAGAAAAATAAAAGCGACTAGTTTTCATGGGCATTTTTGTCTGAGTTACTGTAGCTCTCTAGATTGGTTGTTAAGGGAATACAAAGCTTTCCTACCAACAAAAATTAAAAAAATCCTCTCAGGGGTTTGGATTTTTTTTATAATAAAAAATTGGGGTTTTGCAGTAATGTCATGAGAATTTATCCAGAGATGGGTTGGTGATCTTTCGCATGATCTTTTCTTTTGGAACCGGGTTGAGTTGAAAATCTGAAATTAAAAAGAAATACCTAGTCTGTATTAGCTCAAATAATTAATAGGATAATGGGCAACTTAAGGAATTGACTAAGCCCCCAGATGCACAAAGGCTTATGAATTTTTATTTATTTATAAGTAGGTCCAGATATTGATTAATGATAACTTAACACATTGTAAAAAAAATATTTATTTTTTAAAAAAATTAATAGTCTTTTTTGTTTGAATCAGAAATTAAAGAGAATGAACCAAAAATATTATTAGGGTTTGTATCAATATTTATAATACAAAATGAAAACGAGAAAAAGACTAATCTACCCTTAACCCTAACATATATATACATTTAACCTTTTTTATATGCTTAAAAAATAACCGATAAAAAATTGACAATATTTTATGATTTCTAAAAAAAGAAAATTTACACGACCAATAGATTATGCTTTTTTGAATAAAAAAAAGAGATAAAATGATTGAAAAAGTGCCTTTTTAATATTATCTTCTTTTCTTCTTTTCAATTTTTCTTATTTATTTAAAAAAAACTCTTTTTCGCACTCTATTGCTTCTTTATATATATATATATATATATAAACCTTTCTAGACTTTCTGTTTGCTGTAAATGTGAAATTTTTTTTATAGTGTGGACAACAAAGAACAATGTCTTTTTTCTTTAAATTAATTAAAAACTTGAATATAATAATTTAATTTATAATTTTTTTATGACATATTTTTCATGACTGACCTTACGGTCAAATTGGTAGGTTACCTCGCCTGTTTGTTCTTGATCCCACAGAAAATTCTTTCGAATTTGACCTAACAAACATAAGTATAACACTACATCAAAATTCGAATCGAAGACATATCTTTAATACAAATAAAACCCTAAACATAATGAGTAATTTTACATTTCAAAAAACTAAATGAAACATAATTAAATAAAAAAATTAATAATTTAAAATTAAAATAAATATTATTTAATTAGCTTGTTCTTGATAACATATCGAGCCGACCCTGGCTTTGATATAACATATTAATTCCATAATTTTCTTTTCTAAACATATCGAGCCGACAAGATGCAACTTTTTCACCGTCGTATCAATGAAATGTATATGGATATGCACCATTCCCATTATGAAACGATGTGACGGCTCTCTCTTTCAGAAGAGCATCATTTTCATTTTTTTGGTTGAGTATCATATCAACCATTAATTCAAATGGATCTTTTGTTTCTTGGAAAACGATACACTTAATACGTTTCATGGCGGTTTGAAAAATCAGATTGAAATAAAAGGGTAAAGATTTTCCAGCTACCTAACTTAATTTTTCTTACTATTTAAAATTTTCAAAATGTTATTATTTATTTTTTTATCTGCCTTTTTCACTACCCAATTTAACAGAGCTGAGTTGAAATCTTTTTTACTAGGATGATAAAGGTCCATCGAACTGTCTAAACAAGTGTCGAAATGGATCAAGTCAAAATCTGATTCACAGAAACGACATAATGTGAAAAATGTTTCATCCATAATCCTCGGACAATTTTGTGACTGTAAATTTTTTTATTAATGAATAATTAACAAAATTTACCATACCATGCAAAGTAAATTTTACTACTATTTACTTTTACCCATCCATCGTAAATTGTTTTTTCACATATCACCATTTTCTTCTCTTCATCCCATCCAAAACTGCTACCGTGTTCCAGCATCTCATTTATTGCATTGTATTTATTTTTCAAATACTTCAATTTTGATTTGATGTGTGGATGTGCTCAAATTCCGCATCCAGGTAATTTATCATGCATCATTTTTTCAATCTCTCTAAAGTACTCGGCTTAAATCCATTGTTTTCTTTTATTTTTCCAGCAACACTCAATTCAACCATATTCTCCACTAGTATCATATCTTGTGCTGCTGTCCATACAAGTTTATTATTAGCATCTCTACTTGTCGGTGTGACTATCCATCCTTAAAGAATGCTTGAAAAGTTAAATAAAACACTTATGCAAATAAATTATTAGATTATTTAATTATGATAAAAAAATAAGCAATTACACTCAAAAGCATATGAACAATACCACACTAGTAATGAACAATCATAATGTTTGAAATCTAACACCACATTAATAGTAAAATGGAGTTGTTTCTTGAGTGTGACAATTGACCACAATTTATTAATTCAAAAAAATAACACATTAGGCACCATGTCTTCTGGCTTGCGAATCATTGAACATTTGCATTGCCAAGTTTGTCCTCCATGCACTCTACTCATTAGATGGCTCAACTATAGTGATAGGTTCACCTTGCAGTGCATGCTCATCAAACTCTTCCACTATGCAATCCATTGGATGCGTTGGGATCTCTCTTCTTATTAAATTGTGGATAAGACAACAAACAAGAATAATTTTACATTGTATCTTTAATGGATAAAAAGGACTCCTTAGAATCGCCCAACGCCTTTTAAGCAAACCAAAACATCTTTCAATAATGTTTCTAGCGGCATAATGCTTCATGTTAAAAAATTCTTCGGGTGTATTTGGGATATGTCAATTTCTCCAATCATCTAGATGATATCTTTGCCCTGTATATGGTGCAAGAAATCCATCATCATTCGTATATCTAGCATCAATAAGGTAGTAGAATCCTAAAATTAATGAGAATTTAATTAATTAATTATAATATTATATTATAATTTTGATAAAAATAAAAGAGTATAATTTGCATGTCATCACGTGGAACTCTTAAGCCATGACTTCTAGTAACAACATCTCGAAACACTCGAGAATCAGCTGTTGAATCCTCCCAACCAAGTAAAAAATATATAAATTTGCATGTCCTAGGAGCAAACTCTGAAAACATTTATTGCAATTTTATTTTTTCTAGTCCGATATCTAGGTTGTCATTCGTTGGCACATGAACTCTAATGTAAGTCCCATCTAGAGCTCCCAAGCAATTCTATATACAATATAATAATTGTTAAAATTATTTGATATTCAAAATTCTAATAAAATATAAGTAAACTATACCACAAATCATATCTACCTTAAACCATTTCCATCTTGGATTTGTACAATTCTCTGAAACTGGCTTAGGTGTTTTAAATAGTATGTCATGTAAACAAACAATTGCATTCAACACTGCATTAAAATGCCTGCTAATAGTTTCTCCAAATCTCACAAATCAAACATTTATAACTCAATTTTTTACATGATGCACGATAATATGTAAAAATATCGCAATATATATATATATATATATATATATATATATATATATAGAGAGAGAGAGAGAGAGAGAGAGAGAGAGAGGAATGATATTATGCGGTCGGTGCGGTCGTGCGGCGTCTACCACGGGCCGTCGATCACGGGTCCATCGCGGGTCCATCGCATCAGACGGTCGGGTGCGATTCACATCGACCGTTGGATGCGATGGACCTGCGGTTGGACGACGCACGTCGGATCCGCACGACCGCACCGACCGCACGCTATCACTCGACTATATATATATATATATATATATATATATATATATATATATATATATAAACTCAAAAAGACTTAATCACCCTCCCTTACCTTTAACATTATCCATAATATCCTAACTTCAACTCTTCAAGTCCATGGTCCACCAAATATATTGTGAAAATCATCCACAACCGTTCGATCCAGTGCACCCAACTTCTCTTTGTTCCCACTCACAATCACCGGACTCCACCAAATATTTTATGAAAAAATGAACTAAAACCTTTTGTTCTTCGATCTTCATTCATCCCGGCGTCCTTCGCCCCTCCAGTCTCCCCGCACTGCCGCCCCTTCGGTCTCCCATGCTGGTAACTCGGTAAGTCTCCAAATATATATCTCTCTCTATCTATTTAGGGGGTAGTAGGATTTGATTTAGGGTTTAATTTTTCTTTTGTTGGTTCATTAGGTAGAATATGTGTTGATAGATTTGATATGTTGATAGATTTGAAATATTAAGCCTTTATATATAATGAGCAATGAATGTTTGATATTATGGGTTCTTTTGAGGGGGGATAAACTCATAAACCCCAAATAAGAATAGGAATTGGGACAAGATTTGTATCTATTATGTTTGGTTGCCAAAAAAAAGATGATATGAGTTTCTCTTTCTTCTTTTATATTTTTATTGTCACAATCTCATTATGTCTTTTTTTTATTGTTTGATTGAAATCTAAATATCACAGAGATTTATGTTTTTTTTGAAATAGTTATGGACAAATACTTGAAAAGAAAGTCAAAATTTGAATCGTCACCTCCTTCAGAAAGAGATGATAATTTATCAAAACAAAATCGTGTAGAATTCAATTGGACAGATCTTCTTGCAAATCCAGGTCTACGATCATGAATTACGGATTACAATCATAATGATAGAGACCCAATTCGTAGAGCATATTTATAATGGGGTCCTTGTCAACCTTGTGGTCATAATTTTCCACAAAGAAAGTTTGGATAATCATCACGGCGATTTCGCCTATGTTCTTATCTTTTTAAAGAAGATATTGGAGAACAAGGAGGTGATGAGTCTTTTGTTGGTGAAGATTTTTCAAATCGGAAGAAGAAGGAAAGATTACAAATTCATGTAGGAGGTCCCAATAGTTCTCATAATCAAGCTTGAAGTAAAAGTCAAGATTTACTAAATCAAAAGCAAAGTATTCAAACAGTTTTTTCCAAGTAGTCGGACCAAGCTCGAAGGGAATACTGAATCCGCTTAAATGTATCAATTGATTGTATTTGATTTCTTTTACAACAAGGGCTTGCATTTCGTGGTCGTGATGAATCCGAAAATTCAAGTAATGAAGGAAATTTTCTTGAGATTTTGGGATTTCTTGCAAATCACAATGAGAATGTGCAAGCTGTGACATTGAAAAATGCTCTTGAAAATCTTAAGTTGACCGCACCTGATATCCAGAAGGACATTGTAAATGCCATTGCTATTGAAACCATCAATTCTATTCTTAGCGATATTGGTGATGTACTTTTTTCTATTCTTGTCGATGAATCTCGTGACATATCAACCAAGGAGAAAATAGCTGTTGCATTACAATATGTTGACAAGAAGGGTTACGTGGTTGAACATTTTCTAGGTATTGAGCACGTTAGTAATACTAGTGCTCTCTCACTCAAGGCGACAATTAAAAATTTGTTTTCTAGACATGGATTAAGCATGTCTAGGTTTCGTGGGCAAGGCTAGTAATATGCAAAGTGAATTCAATGACCTTAAGACACTTGTAATGAAAGAGAATCCACGTGCATATTACATTCATTGTTTTGCTCATCAATTACAATTAGCTCTTGTGGCTGTGGCAAAGAATTATAATCAAACTTCTGTGATCTTCAGTTTGATTACTAATGTGGTGAATGTTGTTGGAGCATCATGTAAACGTCGAGATATTCTTAGAGAAAACATGTTAAAGAGTTGTTGAAACACTCAATAAAGGAGAGCTTTCAAGTGGGCAAGGCCTTAACCAAGAAATTATTCTCAAACGGTCAAGTGATACGCATTGGGGCTCACACTATGGTACTTTGATAAGCTTGATTAGTATGTTCTCATCTATCATTGAAGTGCTTGAAATTATCTCTGAAGATGGTTGAAATTCAGAACAAAGAGGGGAAGCAGATATGTTATTGGACTGCATGCAATCTTTTTAATTCAGATTTAATATTCATTTAATGAGATCTAATTTCAGAATCACAAATGAATTATTACAAACATTACAAAAGAAAGATCAAGATATTGTGAATGCCATGACTTTAGTTCAAGTATCAAAGCGGCGACTCCAAATGATGAGGGAGAGTGGATGGAGTTCTCTACTTGATGATGTATCTTTTTTTTCTTTTGAAAAACATGATATTAGTGTTCCTAATATGGATGACAAATTTTTAGCTCGAGGACGACCAAGGCGTAAAGCACAAGAGATGACAAACTTGCACCATTATCGTGTTGAGTTATTCTATGTTGTCATAGATATGCAACTTCAAGAGCGATATAGTCGTTTCACTGAGTCAAATACGGAATTGTTTCTTTGTGTGGCATGTTTGAATCCATTTAATTCATTCTCTTCCTTTGATAAACACAAATTGATCCGCCTCGCCCAATTTTATTGTAATGAATCTTCTTCGTTAGAGCTTATGACATTGTATGATCAACTTGATAATTATATTATTGATGTGCGCTCTACCGATGAGTTTTTACGATTAAAGGGTATTGGTGATCTAGCTCAAACAATAGTCAAAATTGGGAGAGACATAATATATCCATTAGTTTACTTGCTTGTGACTTTGACATACCAGTTGTGACTACTAGTGTTGAGAGAGCATTTTCAGCTATGAAAATTGTAAATAATCGATTATGCAACCACATGGGTGATCAATGGATGAATGATGGCCTGATTGCATATATAACGAAAGATATTTTTGACAATATTGACAACGAGGCTATCATTCAACGCTTCCAAAGCATGAAAACTCATCGGGGTCAATTATAAAGATGCCAAATAGAAAAAATTTTGGAAATGTAGATCAAATACTATACTTTTTGTAATCTTGAATTAATGTAAAGGGTGTAACTAATCAAATTTTTGTGCACACCTTATAGTTCCAGTTTAATTATTGTAAAAGGTGTAATTAGTCTATTTTCTAGTATACACCTTACAATCCTTAGTTTGGTCCTCTTTTGTACTTCATGAATCTTTATGTTATATAGACTTGTTGAAGCTATAAATGAGTTTCAAGGACTTTACTTTTAGTTCTTGAATTATTGTAAACAGTGTAATATTTTTTTTTTGTACATCCTTATAATTTCAGGTTTTTAGAAAAAAATTAAATATTGTAGTTGAAAGTCGCCCCCTAGAATGAATTCCTCGCTCCACCACTGTGTCTATCCATTCTTAGTTGTTGGAGACATGTCACATCATTTTTAAAATCATCTCAAACAACATCAAACTATGAGGTTGACATTTGGTTTGACCAAATGTCTTTTTTATAGATCCTTTTTGTGACAATAGCAATTAAAATCACCATCATATTTTGTAATGTGCCAACAACAACTTTTCTCTTCTAACCAACTATCTACGAGCCATTACTGCATCAAATGGTTATTTATGAAAAATATTTAATTGAAGAGAGTAACATCTATATAAAAATATATTTAACAATACATAGCATTATCTATAACAACATATTTCAGTCTGTGAATAAGAGCAACAACTATATAACAATATAATAAATAATTGTTTATGTTTGATATAAAGAAAATTAAAAAACATATTTAAATTTAAACGACAAAAAAGGCAATGGACCTTCATTGAACACATTATCTTAAAAAATAAATATAATTTGGTGGATATACCTTGGAAAAAATAATAACACAAAGAAAACAACCAATATACCAAGAATAAAAATCATCACATCGCAACGAACGTAGAACTGTAATGATCAATTTAAGTGGAAAGTGACAATAATCTGACGATATTAGCTAGTTAGAGGATTAAAAATAAAATCTCCCAGTGTTGGTTGGCTTCTTCAAATTTTGGTAATTTAATTGAAGCAAAGTCTAAAAATAGAATAATGAAGGGGGTAATGAAAGAGGATAAGCATCAATTCTTCCAAATTGCATGTACAGGCACAAGATTATGATGTACGATTGTACGAATATATATGTTTCTATTGTGGGTTTAATATAAAAAAAATAACAAAAGTGATGTCTTCCAAAGAGGCTACATGAAAAAGGGATGGAGAAGATTGAATACTTCGTTATGCGAGATTGTTTAACGAGGAGGTTTGGTGGATAATGGCAGAGGGAGAAGTCGGTTATTTAGGGAGATGAAAAGTCGGTTTTTATTTTTCAAAAAAAGAAGAGGGAGATGAAAAGTTAGGGTTAAATTTGTTCTTTTCAAATTCATCTAGATTGGGAATGAGAGAATACCACATCTTGAGTGGGTTTCTCAATTCAATTCGATTAATTAAGGATTTCAAATCTCTCTCTCTCAATCCAAATCACACATCTAAAAAATATCTAAATAAATTATTGGCTTAGATTGGAATTGAGAATCCCAATCTAGACACCTATTACTCATATCCAAACATGGCTAGAGTGCAACCGAGCTTTTTTTTTCTTATATGTCCGTCTGTATGTATATCACATGAATGACGTTACAAGAATCAGTTAAATTCTATTTGAATGTACCTTTATCTCTATACTATATACTAGTAAGTTGTACGCGCATACGCGCGTAATCAACGTCAACACGCGAATGAATAAATTTACAAATTTGGTAATATGTGAAAACACTTATAGGTCTTCAAATCCATGTTCAAATGACATGCATGAGAAAAAAAAAATATAAACAAGTGATTAAACAACCAATGTAGTGGCGCTGAAGATGCTTAAATACCCATTTGTTGCCAAACATGAAATACTATTTATACAAAATAGGAAGTTTGATTACACCAATGACCTGAGTTTGTCATTGACCCATATAAATAATTGACAAAGATCCCTTCATGGTGATAACTATTTATACAAAATAGGAAGTTTGATTACACCAATGACCTAAGTTTGTCATTAAACCTAGGAAAAAAAAGAATTGCAACTATAAATATGATTTTAATTCTTTTTAAGACTTAGGTCTTCATGGTGATAACTTACATGCGACACAAAAACCACAAAAAATACTGTGTGGTTTATGAAGCCTGCTTGTATAAAACTGTGCATTTTCTCAGTTAGACTAATGATCATTCCTTCACATTACCAATTAAAGCATTTTTAATATGACAAATGAAGTCTATTTTATTTTTTAGACTTTAAAGTACATGATGATATTAAAGTGTCAAAGACATCAACAAATGATGTTAATTTTTACATAAATGACTAAATTGTGAAAAATGTCCTAATTTATAAGATATATTAAGAAAGCGTATACATTCATATTATCTTGGTTCATAAGTGAATAAAATAAAATTTTACCAAGTAACGTAATAAGTGAATTTTATGAGTTCAAATAATTAGATTAAAATAATTTGAATAAGATTTAAAGTTTAGCGATGGCGGATCATGTTTTTGAGATCACAGATTTTGTTATAAATCTGAAAATCTGACAGATAGGGGTTTGATTGTGAAACTGGTAAAAATTGAGGGCAAAACTTTAAATATCTCATAAAAGGACAAGTTGATTCATTTTGCAGGGACCTGACCATGAATATCAGAGATCTTGAGGACCTATCCACAAATAACCAAGGAAGTTGACAAAATTGGCCAATCTTTTCAGGGATCTATTTATAAATATCATGGACCTGGGGGCCGATCTGTCAATAACCCAGCCTATTCTTGTCGCTGCTGATTTGTAAGGGACTTTATTATAAATATGAGGGAATCGGGGGTTGGTATACAAATAGGCCACCCTGTCTCATTGATCAGGTTGATTGGGCGAAATTTTTTTGTCTTATTGTGTCACTTTTAGGTAATAGGGTATAGATAATGCAGCAGTGTTGACCAGCTGGGCTATTTGTAGATCGGGCCCCTACATTCTTCATATTTATAAATGGGTCCCAATAAAATTCTCTAAATTTAACAAAACGACCCCTATATGTGTTATAAACAAGTCCCTCCTATTTCTAACCAGGTCATTAACAAAAACGGCTAATTTTGTCTTTTCCTGAGCTTTCTGTAGATCCACCCCCAGGTTTTACTAGTTTCACAACTGGACCCTATCTGCTACAATTTGACATCTCTAAAAATTATTATTTCTCATGATATTCTGTTTGTTGAATTTGAATCTTATTTTCAAGTACATAATGTGTCTGGGCATCAGTCTCCGGGAGAGTAATTGTCTGATTTGGTTCCACTTCCAACGGTAACTGGTGATGTTCTACCTCTAGAAAATGATGCAACCTCTACAATTGAAAGCACAATACCTCAAGTTGTAGCACCTCCACCTCAACAAAGATCGAGTAGAGAGACTCGTGCTCCAGAAAAAATAAAAGATTTTTTCATTTACCATGTTGTCTCTTACCCTATGCAAGCTTAACTGTATAACATATGATAATGTTAGTCAGTCCCATTTCACTTTCTTGAGTGCAGTCTTTAGTGATCAAGAACCAAAGACTTTTCGAGAAGCTATGTCAAATTCAATTTAGAAGAAGGTCATGAAAGAAGAATTACAAGCTCTTGATGAAAATAAGACATATGACATTGTTGGCTTGCCTCCATGCAAGAACTGTTGGTTGGTGTTGTTGGGCTTACAAAATAAAATATAACACTAATGGAATTGTGGTACGACATAAGGTGAGACTTGTTGTTAGAGGATTTACTCAAACTTATGTAGTAGATTATAAAGAGACATTTGCCTCTGTTGCCAAGATGAATACATTTCGAGTTCTCATATCTCTGGTTATGAATCAAGGCTTAAAGCTATTTCAAATAGATGTAAAAAATGTGTTCCTGCATGATGATTTAGAAGAACTTTATATGAGTGTTCCCCCTGGCCATCCACAGGAATCCAAGGTTGGAGATGTGTGCAAACTAAAAAAGGCTATATACGGGCTTAAGCAGTCACCACGAGCATGGTATGCCAAGCTCATTTCTGTCCTCATGATTAATGGGCTAAAAAGGAGTGCTGCAGATCCTTCTCTATTCATCAAAAATGGTATTTTTGGTACTACTATTGTGTTGGTGTATGTTGATGATATAGTGCTCAATGGAGATGATCAAGAGGAAATATCAAAGTTCAAGGTTCTTTTACGCAAGCAATTTGCTACTAAAGACTTGGAAATTCTAAAGTACTTTCTTGGATTAGAAATTGCTTACTCAAAATAGTATATTTATTAATTAATGAAAGTACGTTTTGGATTTGTTACAGGAAATTAGAAAAACAAGAGTAAAACCGTCAAACACTTCCATTGATAGTGGTGGTAAGCTTGGTAATGATGGTAAATTATTTTATGATATTGGTCAATATCAAAGATTAGTCGATAGATTAATCTATTTAACCATTACTCGGTTAGATATTTCATATGCTGTTAGCCTGGCCAGTAGATTTATGCATGCACCAAGAGTTATTCAAATGAATGCTGTTAATAAAATTTTGCAGCATTTAAAGAGTTCACTAGGAAGAGGCATATGGATGCATAAGAATGGACATAGTTCCATAATTGCCTGCACTAATGCTGATTGAGCAGGGAGTCCAATTGATCGAAGATCTACAACTGGGTATTGTGCCTTTGTTGGAGGTCTCTTGGTCACATGGAAGAGTAAGAAACAAAATGTTGTTGCACAATCAAGTGCATAAACTGAATATAGAGCAATGGCATCAACCACTTGTGAAGTTATTTGGCTTTGAGCTCTATTGAAGGAACTGAGTTTTAATTCTTCTCAGCCAACTAAGATGTTTTGTGATAATCTGCAATCCACATTGCTTCAAATCCAGTCTTTTATGAGCGGACTAAACATGTTGAGGTAGATTGCCATTTCATTCGTGAAAACGTGCAAGCTAATGTTATTTGTACTCCATTTGTTCGCAGTGACAAACAATTAGCAAATATTTTTACTAAGGGTCTACCTGCTGCCAAGTTTCAAGAGATATTGTCCAAGTTGGGCTCTATCGATATTTTCACACCAACTTGAGGGGGAATGTTGGTGGAGAAGAGAGAGTAATGGAAATTTGTTTCTATTCAAGGGTTGATATGGTGAGAGATTTGTGGAGATTTGTTTCTATCTGTTTGTGCTCTTTAATTGGGGTGAGAGATTTGTGGAGATTTGTTTCTACCTCCTTAATTGGTGCTATTGATGCTTAGCTGTTGTATTTGTATATATTGAGTTTAAGTAACCTCCATTGTATTATTATGAATAAGAATGATCCTCCCTCTCTTCTCCCGTGGACGTAAGCTACATGCCGAACCACGTAAATCATTCTGTATTTTATGATTTTTGTTTCTTTAGATAAATATAGGGTGAATTGTTCAAATACCCCTTGACCAATAGCTGAATTATTTTTTTTATCCTTGGACCTTTTTTTATTTTTCCTGGAATCTAGTCCCTTTTTTTGTGTCCTTCACCCATGCCATCTCATCATTTTATACCAAAACTACCACCCTCTTTTCCCACCAAAAACATTCCCCCTTCCAAAACACCATCTTTCCCTCCAAAACAGCTTCTTCCCTCCAAAACCACCCTCTCTCTCCAAAACTCTCTCTCTCTCTCTCTCTCTCTCTCTCTCTCTCTCTCTCTCTCTCTTCCCAAACGACTCTTTTCCCAACGTTCTCTCTCCCTAGTGACCCCTGCAACATTCTGTCTCCCCGGCGATGTTCTGTCTCAACAACTCTCGCGACCTTCTCCCAAACGCTCTCTTTGCCAAGCAAAACGGCAACCCCAACCTCCCTCTCTCTCCAACTATCTCTCTCCCTGACCTTCCCTCTCCATTAGAACTTTCGGCAACCCCCGTGACCTTCTGGATCCCCAGCGACCCCCATGTCCTTCTCCCTCCTCGGCGAAACCACAACCCTCTCTCCTTGCCAACCTCAATTACATATCTGTAAATTGGTATTACATTTTTTGTAATTGGTTATTACATTTATGTAACTTTATATATTCTTAGTTTAATTTCATAGATGATATTACATTTCTATTTTATAAATGTTAATTTTTGTAATTGGTAGTTTTTGTAATTTCTATTATAGTTGGTATGTAAATGATAGGCGATATTATATTTATGTTATGTAAATAGTAGTTTATATCATTGAGCATTACATTTCTAATTTTTGTTGTAGTTGTTGATTTATGAATTACATTATGTAATTATTTATAAATTTATTGTAATTGGTCATTTACATATCTGTATATTGATATTACAGATTGAGTCATTACATTTTTGTAAAATTGTATGTCCTTAGTTTTATTCTATTCATAATTTTTGTAATTGTGATTTTAGGTGTTTGATTGATGGTTGAATATTTAAGACAACACGTTCTTTGTTATGAAGTATGTTGAATGCCTAGTTCGAAGGTCTTTAAGTGAGTTTCATACAATACTTAAGAGGACATGAAGATGATAAAGGGGAGACAACAACTGAATTCATTAGGAATGGAAGACAATATTGTAATCCAAACAATTTGATGTATCTATTTTAATAACACTTTGGAAATGTATTTATAATCATTTTGTGTTTTTTAAATGCATTAACATATGATAATGATTAGATGTATAATTAATTAATCTGTTGTAATGACACTGAGAATGTATTTATCTATAATTATTTTGTGTTTAAAATTTTTTGTGTATGTTGAATGCTCTTTATAAGTAACCATTAAATATTTGTAACTATGTGTCTAATTTTTGTATGTATCACATTATATTTATGTATTTATGTAACTGTATTTTTAAGGGGTACATAAGATATTATGAAAAGTTAAGGGGAAAAAAATTAAATGACACTACAGGAGTAAAAGAAAAAAAAAGAGTCAAGGGACAAAAAAAAAAAGGGCTATTGCTCCATTGGTATTTGAGCAATTCACCCATAAATATATCAAGTAATCAAAGATGTGGAAACCTAAAGAGCTGGCGTTAATACACTCAATTTATTTTGTAGTCTCATTTATAACTCCATGCATTATGATTTTTTTATTTTTTATTAAAAAAATTATTATTATATCTCAGTTTATACTTCATTTCGTATAGCAATATAAATTTTAATAAAAAAATATACAATTTTTAAAAAAGAAAACCGGTGTGGATGAGGATGCACAAATAGTTGAACATATCATTTTCATTTTTTAAATTGCACCAAGAGACCCATGTTAAATTTATGAATTGCAATTTTATCCTTTGAAAAAATGACCCTGTAGATTTTAGATGGATAACAGGTAGATCGTGACTCGTATAAGATAGGTAAAATAAAGAATAATCGTGAAAAATTAAAGAAATTATTATAATTTAATTATGTCATGTTTTAATTTTTAAATATGATAGAATCTAGCTTTGGATAAGTCAGCTAGCATCCCTTCTCCGGAAAGGATGACTAATGGTCCAATCTTCGGGACACCAATTTTTTTTTTTAAATGATATAATATCACAATTATAATTTTTATTTTGAGGCGATGCGATCAGTCGGTCATGGATGCGCAAATACACATTGGATTTAACTTGATCCTTAGATACAAAACCTATACTCCGATTAAACTAAAAAGGCTGAGGGCCTTAAAAACAATAACGGATATAAAAAATACTTGGAATTAATTTCCCCCAAATATATCTGACATTTTAGTCCTTTGGAATAACAAAGACAAATGTATTGTTTTTGCTCAAATAATTCAATGTGGCGATTGAAATGGATTTTCGTGGAGATGGCTAACCACCTCATTGAATATATTTGAGTTATAGGTATACAGATTATTATTAATTTTACGATGTTTAAAATATGAACTATATGAGTTTTTTTTATTAATTAATTATTTTTGGAGGATATATATGCAGTCAAATCATGATAAACCCGTGTTTTAATTAAAGTCACACCCAAGCAACATGACCTGTCTGAAGTCGATCGTCTTTAAATTCTGAACAAGAATTAATTGAACACAAGATTAATTCAACCCATCATCTATTTTTTTGTCAGAAGTTCCACCCCTTATGCCCTCCTAATCTTCCCCAACATTAACTTCCAATCTATACAAAATTGTGTAAAATATCCCTTATTTAATGAAATAATTATACCGTATCGTTTTCTAGAACTACTAGTACTGTTATCTCTTAATGTTGTCTCTCATTTATACATCCTCGGATGTACAGTATTCATTCAATTCTGAACAATTCATTTAAAGAAATTATTGTCTGAGAGATATACAGAGCTTTTCAATTGTATCATAGATAGTGTTCTAACCAGTCTTACATAATTTTAGCACTGTGCATTATCATAGTAACAATTCAGGTGTCATGAATATTCAATAAGTGTTTCATTTGATACAATCATTCATAAATCATATGTGATAAATACAATAAAAATATAAAAATAATTAGAGTACTTTTTATTAGATGTAATTTGTCATAGTTAGTATGTGCATAAAATTCATTGACAGTAAATTCTATGTATTACGTAGTTTTGATACATTTAGCCATGTTTTTTAATACATTTAGCCATGTTATTATCCTTGCTTTTAGCCTGATCAGTGACCTATGCATTCATATAAATATATGTACCCCCAAAGCTAAAATGATGTCGAAAGTAAAACGACTGTAATTGAAAAAACTGACCATGCAAAAATTTAGTATCAATAAATTCCTGCATACATGCATGTTTATTTGAGTAAGTTATTATTGTACATATGATGTCCAAGTTGGGTGTGTGATATCAAACTTCAACAATGTATCTTTTATTTTATTTTTGAAATTTAAGGACTTCAAAAATAAAATTACACTTGTAAAACCAATTCATGTTTTTCCACCATGTTTTGTTGGAATCAACAGAAATCACTAGAAATAATTCATTGGCCATAGATCGCGGGAAGGACTTTGAGTTTAATTTATACGGCGCCTATTATTTTGAGGATTTTTTTTATTGAAACGCAACTGCTCTTTGAAATCATATAACGAAGTAGTTGTGTATAAGACCAAGCATCCAAATTTGGCAGGTTGTCTATTGTTTTGAATTTTTTACAGTACAAGACAAGGTTCTTTGGGTCCAGTCATATGGATCTTATTATCATGGTTTGCCAAACTTGAGGGGAATTAATCACTTTTTTCCCTGAAAAATGGGGGAATACATTGATTTGGATATGTGATTGATTAAAACATATATATATATATATATATATATATATATATATATATATATATATATAGAGGGATGATTAGGTGTGGCGGCCGCACGGTGCGGCAGCGATCACGGGCCGTCGATCACGGGTCCATCGCATCGGACGGTCGGGTGCGATTCACGTCGACCGTTGGATGCGATAGACCCGCGATCGAACGGCTGCCGCACCGTGCGGCCGCCGCACCTAATCACTCGACTATATATATATATACACACACACTCGCGATTTTCAACATGCATGACCAGCTATCGCAATATATATATATATATATATATATATATATATATATATATATATATATATATATATATATATATATATATATATATATATATATATATATACACGGGGGCGATTAGATGCGGCGAACGGCAGGTGCGGCCGCGACGTGGGCCGTTCGATCGCGGGTCCATCGAATCCAACGGTCGACGTGAATCGCACTCGACCGTCCGATGCGATGGACCCGTGATCGACGGCCCATGATCGACGCCGCACCTGTCGTTCGCCGCACCTAATCGGCCCTCTATATATATATATATATATATATATATAGGACAAAATAATTGGCATGCTTTCCTTTATTGGTCCATCTTTTTTTATGATTTCATATATGATTTTGTTCCGTGCAGCCCTACTTTTACAATTCACTTGTAGTTCGTTGAATAGGTGGGTTTTAGTATTCTATCCTGACTTCTGAAGTGAATGATTCTGAAGTGTATGGTTTGAACAGTAAATTAATTGGTGTAATGATTCTGCCTAACTCATTAATCTTGAGTTTAATGGTTACACGAAGATAGATGATAATTAGATGATTAGTTGTATAAGTCACAATGCCCCCATTTGGGGGTACCAAAATAAGACCAGGTTGGATAAGAATAACCAAATACTTGTGTTTATTTGGTGTGGTTAAAACTTGGGCTTCGGATCGTCTGTGGCTTACCACATGATTGTTTTCTGTAGCAATCACTAGAATCTTGCCACATGTAAAGTTAAACACAATTCGCTTATCACTCTCGAAGTCTCATTTCATCATCTTTTCAAAAACACCCCAAAACAAATAATATTTCAAAATACTCCCTTCACCCCAAAAAAAAAATCCATCACCTTCGAAGTCCCAAACTTCCTTATCTTTCCATAAGGACCCCCTAAAGATAATATTTTCAAAAGACACCCCCACTCACCTACACCAAAACAGGAGTCCCAGCCTAATTTTTTTCAAAAACTTTAAAGTCGTTGTGAACTATATTATTCTATTGATCAACAAAAAATATTTCATTGACTTGGACTTCAAATCTCTCTTCAAATAAATAATAAGATAATTTAGGGTATAATATTAATGCCTACAGCAAGTGGCGGAGTGAGAAATTTTATTTAGTGGGGGAGAACTTTAACTTAGACTATAAATTTTTATTAAATTTTGTTATTTTCTGATATCATTGGGTTTTAAGGTAAACCGAATCAGAATTTAAAGCAGATGAAGATTAACCTGGTTCAACAAGCTGGATCGAGTCGAGTTTTAAAACACAACTATTTTTAAAGGTACAGAAATATATGAAACCAACAAAAAAATGTTAATTGCATCTTTTAAAGATACTCAAAAAATAAAAAAAAAATGTTAATTGCATCTTTTAAAGATACTAAAATAACAAACAAAAAAAGATAATGTATTAGTCTAATTGCACTTTAAATATAATATAATAAAGAGAAATTTTGATAAAACAAACACAAAAGATGTAAATTTAACTAAACAAATAAAGAAACATAAATTAAATATAAATATATTAATTCTTTTTTTAAAAAAATATATGACTATTTTTATCATGTTATTGATCCACAGATCAAACAAGAGTTAAAAAAAACTAAAAATCAAATAATGATGTAATACTTGTAGAAATATAAATATGCATAAAATTTTGATAGTGCTGCTACCTAGGCCCTATTGATAAGCCCCATTAGGTGACACAATCCTATTGGTTCCCTGATTGACTTTTTCAAACCATAAAAAATACAATGACTAGAATACCCTCATGAGAAATTTAAAATTGGCTCTAATTAATACCTCCATTAATCCTAGTTTTCAGAATCCCAAAAATCGCTCGACAACATCAAGATACACATGTATCTGGAATTAGAATTAACATCTACACATTCGATACTACCGAATATTGAATCTAATGAGTTGAATAGATTATTCAAAGCTATAAAATATGCTTAATGACTTAATATACCTAAATGTACATATACACACCATTAAAAAGCCGATTATACAGATGATATGTAAAACACAAGAACACATCAGAATTCAGATACACAACATACATCTTAGTATAAATTAAATTCTGTACAAAAAAAGAGTATATGATTATTCAAAGGAACAGTTACAAAATCAGATCAATTTGAATTATTCAGATAAAAAATAGTCTAACATGAATGGATCGCCATTGTTTACACCACAATCTTGTAATTCTTATATTCTCAACCGATCAAACTGAAGAAAAAAAAACAACAGCGATGTTTGTTTTCATTTTCACCGAATAAACTGGATCTAGATTATAAATCGTCAATTTTTTGGGGTTTCGATTGGCTTAACGTGAATGTTTGCACCACAAACAGATTGGAAAAAAAAAAGTTGAAATATTCTCTTCTCCACCAATCAAATGTGAATGAAAAAAAAATTGATGTTTATTTTCGTTGCGACAAATCAATCGGAATAAAAAAAAAAAAAAAAACTCGTGATTTTTTATTTTTTTGAACGTGCAATTGAATTGGTATATTTCAAAAAGGGAAGTGATCTTCTAATCGTAACTAACCCCGTAAATATTGGACCGGTTATGGAAGCAATGAAGAGATTAGTTAGGGGGTAATATAGGAAATTCACACTTGCCACCTCATGTGACTTATGATGGGGTCTACCAATTGGGGCCCAAAAGATCTACCCTAAATAAGATTACAACTATTGTTTAATCTTTAATGTCTATAAGATTGTATGTTTTAATCTTATATGTCTATAATGTGTATTGCTGGCTATGTGCACGTCTCTCATATATTCTTATTGTGTTCATCTCCGTATCTATCATAGAATAGATACCAATCTCAATCAAAACAATATACAATGTATAAAGCAATAGATGAATTACGTATTACAGTTGCAATGACATGAATAGGACGGGATGCCGCTAATAATATGGGACCATTTTGCAATAAAATGGTTGATGGGTCGTCTAGTACTATATCTATATTCATTCTCCGATTCATTAACTATTCACATGGACACCATATTGAATTATATTGCAAACCCCACAAATAACTCTATGCATTCAAAGGTCCCCAACCGCCACCTGTTCTTATCCCCAGCTCTGAATTCAATTGTGCATGACAAGCTCACCTCACTTAATTCTTTTTCCAAGCGTTCTCTCCCCCAACTCTTTTTATTTCTCTTCTTGACATTCAGCTTTTCTCTTCCTATAAATACAGATTCTCACCCAAGGATTTTGTGAAAGATCATCTTCTTGTACTTAATTGAGGATGGGGGAAAGAATGGACAGGCCTCCGATGACCCATGCGGAGAACGAAGATTTTCTTCAAAGACTTCGTGACAGAAGGGCTAGGTAACAGAAGACCAATCATCATTAGAGCATATGATGTATAATCACTTTTTTTTTTAGATTAAAATTAGACATTATTTTAAAGAAGTCTCTGCATGGGGATGTTTAATCCATGGATGCAGGTTAGGAGTTGAGGAACAGAAGATTGAAGTCCGTTTCGAAGATTTACGAGTGCAAGCCAACATGTTGGTTGGTACAAGGGCTCTTCCAACCCTGTTGAATGCAACCATAAACACTGTTCAGGTGCTGTATTTTGCTTAATTCCACTTTCTCCTTGTTTTCATGCTTTTTAACATATACATGTATATCAGGTCAGTTCTCTCTATAAAAAAAAAAGGAATATCAGGTTTTCTCCTTGTTTTCATGCTTTTTAACATACATGTATATCAGGTCAGTTCTCTCTAAAAAAAAAGGAATATCAGGTCACTTATGATATTAATAAAGACAGATAATTATGGTATGACCCTGCAAGCATCCATGTCTCCAAGAAGTGGATGGCACACACCAAGTGAACTAATGAAATACATGCTACTCACTGATGATCATCTGTCTTTTTAATGAAAATTAGTAACGACTATAATTTGATGGACAATTTTTAAGAATAACCCTTGAAAAAAATTTAGTTTTGGTTGAAGGATCAATTTATTTGTAAAACTGGCCCTGGGTTCCATTTTGACCTGTTCACACGCTCACGTGACGTATTGACCAATCAAAAAATAGTCACGTGGGCGAAGACGTGATTACCAATCATGTCTTTGCCATTTCACCCTCCAGCCCCTCTGCGCGCATCGACTCGCGCTACGCGCGGGAGGATGCGTCGTGATTACTAATCACATCTCCCTCTGTGGGGGGAAGACGTGTCTCCCCGTGCATAACACAGGTCGGCACGCGGGTGTGAAGCATTGATTATTATTTTATTTTTTTACTTTTCTTTTTAATATAACATTATATTATTTACATTTTTATTTCAATAGATTATTTGTGAAAATGAGATAGATGGGTCCTACTAGGTGTTGGATAAAATTTAATTTTATAAAAAAACCATTTATGAAGAAAAAGGAAAAAGAGTAAACATAGATTTATAAAATTTAATTTTATAAAACAATCATTTATATATATTTGCATGTGATTATTTTTTATGAATGATTGTTTTATAAAATTAAATTTTAAATATTATCTAAATTTTAAATCTTCTTCGGATGCTAAAATTTAAACATAATCTTAATCTTAATTTTAAATCAAAGTTAGATCTTGTCTTTCTTAGATTATCTCTAACCAAATATTACTTTGAAATAGAGAAAATAAAAATATGATCTAATGAGTGTTATTGGTATTTGGAAATAGATCTTCTGCTTATTTTTCATGTTTGTTTATATATTAGATTATTTTATTAAATTTTTCAACACTTAGTGAGATCTATCTATCCCATCTCTACAAATAATCTATTGAATTAAAAGTTTTAAATAGTCTTGTTAAGAAAAAAACATAAAAGGCAAAAAAAAAAAAATCACCCGCCATGTAAGTTCTAACCCGCACTGTGCGTGGGAGTTAAAGCGATAAAGACGTGATTGTGAATCATGTCTCTGTCGTGGCAATAGGTAGACCGATCAGCGCACCTACATAACACATTGATAGGGGTTAAAACAATCTAAAGACCAGTTTTATAAATAAATTGGTCATGGAATCAGATTTTTTTTTAGGGGTTTTATTTTTCAAAAATTTTCCTAATTTGATCGATATATTTTTGTTAGTGAGTGACCCAAAAGGAGTGGATGTCACATGGCATGCGATGAAGATTCTGAGTTTGTGTTTTCATTTTTGCAGGAACTGATGGGATCATTTCACATAACACGAGATAGGAAAAAATTTGTCAAGATACTCAAGGGACTGAAGGGCATCATACGTCCTTCTCGGTGAGCTGATGAGATGCAGTCTTTCTCATCATTAAATGTTATTAGGAAAACGTCACACTCAAAGCCCTTTTTACCATTCAAAACACACAGAACACAATGTTTTCACTTTTATAAATATCATTTAATTATCTCATCTAATTGGGGTATATGTTTATATAAAACATAAAATATATATGTTCCAACTAATCAAATAATATCACGTATTTATAAAAAATGTAAAAAAAATAACGAGATATATATACCTCAATATAGTGACTGAGGGAGCTAATGAGATATATAAAACTATATTTTAGATTATAAAAAAACTCGAGTGTAACAGAGCTCATAATATTTGGTTGGCATATATATATACATCTATCGTATTTAACTTTGGCTACAATAATATGTGCATAGATATTATGAATTTTTTTTTAATGAGAAAGGATTAATTTGGTATTGCTTTTGTATCGTAAGTATTATTTATTTATTTTTTGGTTAAATTTTCTCAATTATGACTAACCTACTAATTATAGATAGCTCCGTATTCATTAAAGTACTTTGCTGCTGATTAAACTGTAGTATTACTCTCCAACTTTAATTAGATCAATCAAGGAGCTATTTTAGTTTATTGGTACCTCAAACTTTAAATACTTGAACATTAAAATCAAGGAAAAATCCATATAAAGCCCCCTCTAAACTGTCCGAAATCCATGTAATCCTCTGAAAATACCTATGTAAATTTAAATATTTCCTGAGTTAAATTTTTGTTAGATACGAAATATTATGTTTGGTTAATCATGATTGGAAATAGAGTATATCTAAAACCCCCTAAAATGTGTGTTAATAATGCAGAAAATCATATGTAAATGACAACTTTACCCTTCCCGATAGAGTTTTACATTTTATTCGGATGGATAAAATCATCATTTATAGATGATTTTTTACATTTTTAATTAATTGTAAGAGGATTTTGATATATTCTGTTTTCAGTCAGTATTAACCAAATAAAATATTTACATAATATTCCTCCTATATCAACGGAAGTTTAAATCACAGAGTTATTTAGATTTATATAAGCGTTTTCTAATAATTATATAAACTTTAGAAAAAATCAGAGAATTACATGAATTTCATACAGTTTAAAGGGGGTATTTGGATATTTTTCAAAAATCAAATTGATAGGATATTTCTGCAAATAAAAAAAAAATCTCTTCAAGGATTTCTTTGGTATATATTTAATTAATATATATTTTTATATAGCCAAATGAATATTATATACAAAGATTTATAAATGAAGGTAGTAAGCTGGTGAATGACAGGATGACACTTGTCCTTGGCCCTCCCGGATCAGGAAAGTCAACTTTTTTACGGGCCCTGGCCGGGAAGCTGGACCCCTCTCTCAAGGTCAGACTGTCGGTCAGAAACTTCAAAATTCAAAATCCGTTTTTTTTTTTTTTCCTTTTTGTTTTCATGGGATACGATGAATAGTGGTTACTGTTCACTACATGCAGGTGAAGGGAAAAGTGAGCTACAATGGAGAAGAGTTGTCACGATTCGTGCCGCAGCGGACGTGCGCGTACGTGAGCCAGGACGACCTTCACCACGCCGAGATGACTGTGAGGGAGACTCTGCACTTCTCCGAGCGCATGCTGGGAGGTGACCGTCACATTTCTGGTGCGTCCCCCCCCCCCCGTTCACGCACGCATTCATGTCGTAAACTCGTAATACGTGCCCTGCACGTACGTCTTTTTGAATAAAGATACACACAACCTCTGTTTTTTAAAAAAAAATCACTCTTCACCTCCGAGTACAATCTTGTGCTTACTTTGAATAAAAAAATAAAATTAAAATTCTAAAAAATCATTTTATTTTTTATATGGGAGGGACTTTCCGTATCTGACTTTACGGTCAAACTGAGTAGACTACCTCCATCTATTTATCTCTGTTCCACGGAAACACATTAATGTATATAACCCCCTGAAAGTTGCTTTAGTTAAGCAAATACCCCCTTTGGTTAATTTGACTAGGAATATTCCTAGAATATTCTGTTACCTATTGAAAATATACATGTAGATAAACCCCTGAATTTTTAGGAAAATCCAAAAAGCCCCCTCTAAATGACCAATTTGCCCTTTTACATTGTGAATGAATATGTCCCTTCTTTGCTCCCACTGGTCAATTTTTTTTAGCATTTGGGAGTGCTAAGCCTTCAAAAACCCCATGTTCCATGGATTTACAATCATTTTTGTTGGTGTTTTGAGATTTCTTTGATTCCATCTTCATGGAATACAATTTTTTTCCACAACACCATCTTCTTGTTCTTGTTTTAATAAAACTACCAAGAATTGTACTTTCCTTAAAAAAACAAAATTAAATACAAAATTTTGATACATAAAAATATACCCAAATCAATCCAAAGCAATCATGAAAGCTAGGATTCTAATGATTTTGTATTCTGCGTGAAGAATTGAATCCAAGCAAGTGTATATTCAAAATGTTTTATGCACACAACTGTCCATTAATTAAATATGCTAGGAAATTTACTCGAGTAGAGTCATATAGCTAATTCTAGCACTTGAATTGTAAATTGGTTTAACTAGTTTTTCTGTCTTCAAATTCTGTTTATTTCAAAGTTAACTGTAAAGAACACTAGCCCATGTTTGCTGTGCAATTGTGAAGTTGATTCCAATTATATGATGGCATCAATCTTCTCATCAACAACCAATGAATAAGCCATAATAATATAAGTTATGGTTCCTTAACTTTGTAAATAATATATATACAAACCACCAAACAATTCAATAGATGATTGGGCAACTCATGAGAAGAGAATAAAAACACCAACTTTTTGATAAATCACTATAATTAGCAATCTTAAGATACCAAAAAACAACCCCTTTAGAAGGAAAAAAATGAATTTGCAAGTTCAATCACAAAATAGTGAAAAAAGAATAACTCACGAGGCAAACCGAGAGAACTCGCCGGCCTCTTCTTGGACATCAAACAAAAACAGGATCCTCTCCATGAGGGATGGAGGAGGAGGAGGAGGAGGAAGGGACGGCGCGGACGCGTAGACGGGAGGGTTTTGGATTGGCCACAACGTGTTTCGATCCTCACCAGCACCTCCCACAGCAGCTCCAACGGTAGGTTCATCCAGGGACTCTGCCCAATCATCCCGTCCCCGGTGACGGCGACGGCGATGGCGCCGGAAGAGACCTCCTGGACCGTCCGATGCGATCTCGACCTCGTAGCGTATCCTAATCTCACCTCGAATCCCTTCCTCGACATCAAAATCCAAACACAGTCACTCAATTTGATGTTCAGATCCAAAGCATTCAATGGTGGTCCGCCATGGGAGAGAAGAAAATCATGGGTTTCGAAGAGAGAGGGAGAGAAAACAGTGTTGTGAATTTTTCAGGGTTGGAGTGAAAGTAAAAAGGGTAAAAATGTCATTTACTTATGTGTGGTTAAGTTAATCAAACTCCAGTTACTAGGAGTTAACAACAAGGGCTTAAATCCATTTAAAGACAACTTTCAGGGGGTTATATGGATTTTCAAAACTTACATGGGAGATATGGATATAAGTCAACTTACGGGGGTTATATGCATATTTCCCTTTAATAAAGATCACACGTCCTCTGTTTTTTTTTTTTTTTAATCACTTTTCACCTGAGTACAATCCTTGTGCTTACTTTGAATAAAAATAGAATTAAAATTCTAAAAAATCATTTTAAATTTTATATAGGAGGAATTTCTCGTATCTGACCTTATGGTCAAACTGGGTAATTACTTCCTTCTATTTGTTTCGTTCCAAAGAAAATTCTTTTAAATTTTTGCTAATAAACAAGTGAGTAAATTTTTTATTTAATTATTTAATAGTTTTAAAAAATTATTTAGTAGTTATAAACATATAGGTGTCGTTTTGGGTAGAGACATAAGCTATTATGAGATTTATGATTATTCTGTGAATAAATTAGTATACTATTAGAATAAGTGATTTTCTTGGTTGGTTGTATTTTTTAGTTATTCTCAATGGGAAATATAATAATAAATTTCTTGTTGTTTAGTTGACCATGGATAAATTGTAGATAAAATATAAATAAAGTGTGAATAAGAATTTATAAAAAGGTAAAAATATGATTTAATATATGGGTCCCCTGATTTATAAAAGGTGATGTCCGTTGATTTGACAGTGAAACCCATTTACACTAATGGAATGGATTAAGTAAAATAATTCTATGATGACCTGGAATACAAGTATCATCTTATTCTCACATATTTGTCATAATTATATGCATCTATTCATTTTAAACAAACAATTTTTAGGCCAATTCTCCCCCTATTCCCTCATATTCTCCCACAATTCTTCTACCCAAACAGATCGTTTATGGGTGTTGATACAGTTGATTTTATAGATTTGGAGTGTGTATATACTGCTCAAGTGTTGTGTAAAATATTTTAAAAATTACATTCTAGAAAAAAAAATTATTATTTTTTATCTGCATACATATTTCAATTTTTATAATAGTATATAATTCATTAGATGAATATACATATGTGCTATAAAAAAAATCAAAAGAATGCACGGTCTGTATGTATCATTTTTTATAATTTATTAGTACTTATTCATTCAAAAGCATAAATATGTCATAATATGACGAACATAAAAGATAAAAAAAATTATCAAAATTGAGAAAGAATAGCAATCAAATAGAACATCATCTAATTCTTAATCATCGTCGTATGGTTATATATTTATTGTTCAGATAAATTATTGAGTAATATGTTTTTTTTTGCTGGGTTTATTGAGTAATATGTTGGTTTAATATTGTTTTTTTTCTTGTGTTTATGAAGAGATGCTCAAGGAGGAGGAGAGTGAAGATAATGATTCTTCTGATGATTTCTCCTCCGAGGTTCTTTTTGCTTTCATTTGTGTGTTTTCTAAGTCTCAGAAATAAATATAAAAAAAAAAAAGCGCACCAAATCACAGGACTGATGGTTTTAGTTTAATTTGGATTTATATGGTTTCAGTCAACATATTCGGAAGAGAAGGGCAGTAACTTTGTAACTGATTACGTTCTCAAGGTACTCAACTTGCACGCTTTTCACTCAAGTTGGACATTTCCTTCACACTTGTGCTTCACTTTCAATAAATGTTTGAAAGGCAATCCTTTTTTGTTTTCTTCTAAAATGTATTATATATTAATTATTTGGTCAGCGTACTTAAATGGCGTGATTAATTACATTTAAAGCCATTTTGGGCCGATAATGTCCTAGTGGACTCTGTCCACTGTGTTTAAAGGTTTGTATGTAAAAAAATAAGATTTTGAATAAAATGATTTAAATAGACTTGATTATTGAAAAGTTGATTTTTTTTCTTTTTAAAATTCAACATTTTTGTACTAAAAAGCTAATTAAATCAACTTTTTAAATGCGTTTGACAATACTTTTTAACTTTCTTCTTAATTAAAAACAGAATCACTTTAATTAAATGATACCAAACGACCCTAAGTGCAAAAATGCCCTTGGGCTGAGTGTTCTAGAATTTTTTAAGTGGAAACAGCCCGTTGGGCTGCATGTGTTCAAAGCGGGTCGTGTCCACTTTGTCTTTTATTGTCCAAATAAGGGTCTGCATTTTGTAAGTTTTGAGTATTGATACATGCAATCTTTTTTACAGTTCGTTTTATAACTGTATATGCTATGATAACATAGTATATATTGCACTATCATAGTGTATGAGTCTTATTATAGTATATGACTCAATTTTTTTTTTTACTATGAAAAAAATACACTAATGTATTTTAATATATACTTTATTTCATATAACAACATATATTTTAAAGAGTGAGTGAAAAAAAAAATAGAATGTATTTTAATTGGGGCTGCAATGGGATGTGTGTATTTTTTCCATTTTGTAATCACCCTACGGGCCTCGTACCAAAAAAAAAAAAAGAATGGCCTAGGAGAGCCACCCTCTGACCCTCTCTACTGTTTGATGTAACATTTCATTTCAACAGATAACATCGTATCGTTAGGGTGTGCCCCTTTTCATAACGTATCCAGCCCACCCTCCCTACCGTTGTGATTAAATGTGAATCATGGATTACCTTGGGATTTATATCATGGACACTGTTTTAAAAATCGATCCGGTTGGTTAAACATTCATCCGTTTTGAATCCTCATTAAGTTTATCTCTAAAATTCAATGATACAAAAAATCGATAAAACCCAATAAACCCATCAGTTCAACCGATGATTTTTTAAACCAGCACGGACTGATTAAATTGATCGGTTCTTTATTTATATAAATCATGATCAATTACTTGATAACGTATGAAATCTAATAAAAAGTTTTAGATATTATATTGTAAAATCATTTTTTATGTTAAATAAAAATTTTATGCCAAATTTTTATAAAATATTTCATATTTTTTTATTAGTGTTGATAATTAGTATATTTATTTTTTTGTAATTATGTCACTGTTTAAATCTGGTTGGCCCGACAGTTGAATTAGTGTCCCTTGACCTTATGATTTTTTGGTTCATTGAACGGTTCGATTTTTAAAACATTGATACGGATCAATGCTTGAATGATTACACATAAAACTTCAAGAATATTTTCTTATTAATCAAGTAAATTAATTTAATTAGAAATGTTGTTATGCATAAGCAATTGCAATCATTCACCTAAGATGCCAATTGTGTGTGTTTTTGGGGAAAAAAAAAGGATCATTGGGTTTGAAAGATGAAAACAAAACAATGCAAATGGTCCATTATATTAAAACCAATGACATTTCCTCCAACTTTTTTTAATTATTTATTTTTTAATCCATTTTTTTTATCCTCACACGCAGATACTTCGGCTAAAGGAGTGCGCAGACACATTAGTAGGAGATGACATGAGAAGGGGGATTTCTGGGGGACAGAAGAAGAGAGTGACCATAGGTATGTAATATCTAATTCATATTTAAAATGCATGTGTGTATATTATGAATAATAACATAATCATTCATCAAATGATACAATAAGCAAATATATATAAGACTTTGGAAAAACAACTCACATTTTTCAATCACTGCAGGAGAGATGCTAGTAGGGCTGGCTAGGAGTTTCTTCATGGATGATATATCCACAGGATTGGATAGCTCCACAACCTTTGAGATCATAAAATTTCTAAGGCAAATGACACATTTGATGGACCTCACCATGGTTATCTCCTTGCTTCAACCGCCACCCGAGACGTTCGAACTATTTGACGACATCATCCTCTTGTGCGAGGGTCGCATCGTCTATCAAGGTCCCAGAGAGAGTGTCCTTGAATTCTTTGAATCCATGGGTTTCAGATGCCCAGAGAGAAAAAACACAGCAGACTTTCTTCAAGAGGTATAAAAGAATAGGTTCTTGCATCATGCGTGCCTTTAATGAGATGGGATCCAATACATGCAAGTAAAAATATCAAAAATTTCAAAATGCATTTGATATGATACATGTCAGTTTCTCATTGGAGACTAATGAAGCCTAATATCGCTTTTAGTCACAACATCACTTAGAAAATATAATGCAGAAAGAATGCTAACATGAACTTAAAAACAGGTCATTTCAAAAATGGATCAAGCCCAATATTGGACAGGAGACCACAGTTCATACCGATACGTCAAGATAAAGAAATTCGCCCGATCGTTCCATTCATTCCATGTTGGTTTGCGACTTCAAGAGGAGCTCAAAAATCCTGGCAATCATAAACAAGGGGATGCTCCAATCAAAACCGAGGGCATAGGTGGTATCTCCAAGGGGAAGCTCTTCAAGACATGCTTCTCAAGAGAGGTGCTTCTCATGAAGCGAAACTCGCCACTCCACATTTTTAAGATCATACAAATCTCCTTATTGGCGTTCATCGTGATGACCGTCTTCATAAGGACAGAGATGAAACACGACACTGTCATCGATGGGAACCATTTCATTGGTGCTCTCACAACTGCAGTTGTAATTGTGAAGTTCAATGGCATGGTCGAGATGACAATGATGATGAGACGACTACCGGTATTCTATAAGCAAAGGGAGTTGTTGTTCTTGCCAGGTTGGGCTCTCCTCTCGTCAATATTCCTTCTTAGCCTACCTACGTCACTAGCCGAAACAGGGCTTTGGACTTGTTTAACTTACTATGCCATTGGCTTCGCACCCCCTATAGTGAGGTAGGACTAACAACACGCATCATGCTTTGCTAACAATCATCTCTTGCATCATAAGTACTTGATGTTGATTTTTTCACTTGTTGGTGATAGATTTTTCAAGCAATTCCTCGCGCTCTTTTGCGTTCATCAGATGTCATCGAGTCTCTTTCGTCTCATAGCTGTTATTGGGAGGACTCAAGTCATGGCCAACACATTGGGAACTGCTACTCTCGTTGCAATCTATATCCTTGGAGGTTTCGTTATATCAAGAGGTGAGGTGATCATTGTGTTTCATACATGTAAAATCTCTTTTTTATCAGTATAATTCATCCATTTGTAATCTCCCTTGTAGATAACATCAAGCGATGGTTGCTCTGGGGATATTGGGCGTCTCCCTTAACGTATGCTCAAAATTCAGTAGCCATCAATGAATTTCTAGATAATAGGTGGAACAAGGTTAGTAATTCATTGTTCATCCATGCACTAACCTATCAAATAAGAGCAGTAATGGATTAGCATGTTACGAAGTACGGGATATCTAAAGTCCACTCTCTCATTGTGCATGTAGACAATTCACATTAGAAACATTGAAGAGAACACAGTAGGAAAGGCCATCCTCAAATCGCGAGGAATGTTCACTGAGGAACATTGGTTTTGGATAAGTGTGTTAGCTTTGTTTGGCTTCTCTCTGCTGTTCAACTTTCTTACAGTCCTAGCCTTGGAATTTTTCAACTGTAAGAAATTCTTTTGAATCCATTTATACAATTAGACATTAAAAAAACCAAATTTCACCTAAGAAACTAGATTTAAACCATATTTTTTAATGCAGCTCCAAAAACACATCAAGCGAACACACGTGTACGGGAAAAGAATATCAAGCAGGCACATAAGATTGATATCAAACCGACAGGAGCAATTTCTCCACAGAGTGGAATGGTTTTGCCTTTCCAACCCCTCACCATTGAATTCAACAATATAAGCTATTTTGTTGACATGCCCACTGTAAGTGACATCTTAGTCGCATAAAAAAATGGAGTAAAAAAGAAGTCTTAATGAACTAATAAGTATAATTTTTTTTTTTTGTAATGATCAGGAGATGAAAAGACATGGATTTTATGAGAAGAGGCTTCAGCTGCTGAAAGATGTCACTGGAGCTTTTAGACCTGGAGTTTTAACAGCACTAATGGGAGTTACAGGTGCTGGAAAAACTACATTATTAGATGTATTGGCAGGAAGAAAAACAGGGGGATACATTGAAGGAAACATCAACATATGTGGTCATCCAAAAAGGCAAGAAACGTTTGCTAGAATCTCTGGATATTGCGAGCAATCGGATGTCCACTCGCCTTGCGTCACAGTTGAAGAATCTCTTCAGTACTCTGCATGGTTGCGTTTGCCTTCCCATATCAACTCTCAAACACGAAATGTAAGATTTTTTCTTTTCTAATACTTTCTTTGGAAAATTTACCTACAAAGAATATTAGCCCATTCAACCAAAAAAAAAAAAAAATTCAGATGTTTGTGGAAGAGGTTATGGACTTGGTCGAGCTCAAACTACTGAAGAACGCAATGGTTGGTCTTCCTGGAGTCAGTGGATTATCTGCTGAACAACGCAAACGACTGACAATTGCGGTAGAATTGGTTGCTAGTCCTTCAATCATCTTCATGGATGAACCTACAACAGGGCTGGATGCGAGGGCGGCAGCAATAGTCATGAGGACAGTTAGAAAGACAGTTGATACTGGGCGCACAATCGTCTGCACCATCCATCAACCTAGCATCGATATATTCGAAGCTTTCGATGAGGTAGTTGCAATTTGTTTTTAAATTTTTACATAACTGGATGTGATGGTTGAAGAACAATTAATTATTTGTGCAGTTACTATTGATGAAAATTGGGGGGCAACTCATCTATGGAGGGCCACTGGGTACTTTCTCACAGCAAATGGTTCAATACTTTGAAGCCATTCCAGGGGTTCCCAATATCAAAGAAGGTCAAAACCCTGCAGCATGGATGTTGGATGTGACTTCCACTTCCATGGAATTTAAACTTCAAGTAGACTTCGCTGCGCTATACCAAAACTCCTCAGAATCATCGTAAGTTCACAGAAATTTTCTTTGCCCCTCGTTTGGTTTGCCAGTAGCTTGTCTGGGCATAAAATAGTTATACATAGATATATTGAGAATAAGATGATTTGCTATTTGGTTTCTATAATTTGTTTATCTTTTATGTTTTGTCTTATTAAATATAATTTTAGTTTTGGATGGATAAATAAAAATAAACATATCTACCTTCCCAAGTGTAACCATTACAATATATATCCATCTATACAAAAATGTTTGTTTTTTGAGAATTAAAGTTTTCTTCCCTTGTGCACCCTTTATTCTCAAAACAAACGGGGGCTAAAAGAATATCCATACAAATAGAGGAAGAGAAAACTAGACACTAATATTTGTTACTTTCTATCTCAGGAAAAATATAGAGTTGGTTAAGGAGCTCAGCAATACACAATCAAACAAGGAAGACCTGCACTTTCCAACCAAATATGCACAAAGTTTCAAAGTGCAGTGCATAGCATGCTTGTGGAAGCAGCATAAGTCCTACTGGAAAAACCCCGAACACAATGTCATTCGTTTCATTATTACAATATGCACTTCATTGTTATTCAGTGCTGTCTTTTGGAAAATCGCATCCAAGATGTAAGCTTTGGTTTGTCTCAACCTCCTCTCATTTTACCTATTATTCTTTAACTAAAATAAATCTACTCTGCACTATCAGAACCACAGAGCAAGATATCTTCAACATTCTAGGAGTTATGTATGGAGCATCACTATTCATTGGCTACACAAGTGGTAGAATATTACAGCCAGTGGTGGCGATGGAAAGGACCGTATTCTATCGTGAAAGATCAGCCGGGATGTATTCTTCCATGCCATATGCCTTAGCTCAGGTTATCTTCTTTCTTTATTCAAAATCGATTAGTCGCTAATTTAAACCTATAAGCAGTGTAACACAACACTGTAATTCATTATATGCAGGTAGCGATAGAGACCCCATATGCTATGACTCAGGTGCTCGTCTTCTGCGTGATTGTGTACCCAATGATCGGATTCCCATTTCAACTCATAAAATTTTTCTGGTTCTTGGTGTTCATGACATTATGCTTTGCATACATGATACTCTTCTGCATGAACACTGTCACCCTGACACCGACACTCGAAATGGCTGACCTACTCTCCTTCTTCTTCTTCATACTGTGGAACCTCTTTTGTGGATTCTTCGTCCCTCGATTGGTGAGTAATAGCAAAACTAATCTCAAACATAGAGACTTTGGTGCTTGAGTTTTTAAGATTGGGTATATTGTTTCAGTTGCTTCCAAGTTATTGGAGATGGTTTTATTGGGCCAACCCTGCGGCGTGGACAATATATGGTCAGATGGTTTCACAACTGGGAGATGAAGAGAAGCTAATTCAGATTCCAGGGGCACCCGATGAGTCCGTGAAGGCGTTCCTTGAAGGCTACCTTGGTCTCGAAAGCAAATATTTCCCTCTCATAGTTACGCTACATGTCACAATCATCCTATTTTTTTTGTTCCTCTTCGGATTCAGCATCAAACACTTAAAGTTCCAGAGGAGATGATTCATGTCTCAAACAATAAAGGACAAGATTACTTGGTGTACACAAAAGAAAGTGTAAATTATAAATATGGACTTGTCACTAGATCTTGAAATAACAACAATTTGAAATAAGGATGAATGACATGCTTGTCTTTGGCTGTAAATCCTCTGGCATTCAGTCTTGTATGGACTTGCTCGACAAGAGATGTTATACACTCGATCGGCATTTGATTATTGTTCATTTGTTTTAATCCCGTATCCTATAGTACAAACTTCACTTGCAGACCATTTTTTTTTGGCAATATATATCAAAGCATAAAGAGACACCATCATGAGGACTATAAATGATATAGATTTCACAATTCCAAGCTTATCATTCTTTCCCACGTGATGCTTTAATTATTCTGTGGATGCTCCAAACATTACTCACATGTTTTGAGTTGAGCCAAATAAGAAAAGTGATTCTATCTCTATTTTATCCTGTCTGTATCATGCCTTCACATGAATAATGACTGCATCAATGAGAATGCGTATATAGACACACACACTCTCTCTCTTTGGACTAGTTTAGTAGGGGAATATGGATCAAGTAGCTAAACAACAACTTTATCTTCTTCGTTATACAAAAAATAAAAATAAAAATTGGGAGGTATATTTTTTCGGTGTCCTTCTGTTCAAATTCCATCCATATGTGTGTTACAGTATCAATGTACATGGATAAATAACAATGTAGAGATTTAAAAGTGTATATAGATGCATAATAATGTACGTAATTGGCATAACAATGTTTAGGGGATGGATAAGAGTGACCGAGTTAGCAGCATACATATAATGCATAACAATGTACAAATGATATTTTAAAAAAGAATAAGCAACAAAAAAGAGATGAAATGACAAAAAAATGCAACTGCTAACTAAGAGGTGTTTTCATATGCTAAAAAAATATAAGGACTTAATAAAAAAGTTTTGAAAAAATTATACTTGGAATTAATTTACCATATACTTATCTAATGATATGCAATAAAAATAAAATGGTCCAATCAGTTTGAAAACAGAGTCGGGAGTTATTTCCATTAAAAAAAAAAGCTTAAAAAAATAAACTTTTATGAATTTTAGTTAGTACAATGTTAGGGACAGTCTTGTGTGCAACTATTCTTACATTCTTCATATTATTTTATTTTTAAGTGTATATTTAATGTCCAACAAAATATGTCCAATTACGCACAAAAAATAACTATATGACAAACATACATCTCTCAGCAAAATGGACTACACATGGGGGTTGCAAATAGGTAGGATTGGACATTTAGCCATGGACCAGAGTCTGCCAAACACAGCACAAAGTTTTGGGCCTGAACCCGGCCCGGCCCAGTGTATCGACTATCCGAAGTTCCGAACTGACCCCCACCCCCATTGCCTCTATTTGCACCGGGTGTCTCTATTTGCACCCCTCAAAATGGGGTACACACCCCTCATAAACAGGTAATGCACAAAAGATTCGTTTATAATCGAATCATGTACACACCCCATTTGAATCATTCGCGACACTATCAGTGTCAACATTTGGTATTTATGTCGACAGTAATTGTGTCGTAGGGTTCAAAAAACTAAATTCGTAGTATTTAGATCATTCGCGACACTATCAGCATCGACATTTGGTATTTATGTCGACAGTTATTGTGTCGCGGAGTTCAGAAAACTATGGATCATTCACGACACTATCAGTGTCGATATTTGGTATTTATGTTGACAGTAATTGTGTCGCGAGATTAAAAAAAAAGGGTGTTTAAAGGGTTTCATTGTTTTTTGTTGGGTGTATAAAAAAAGGGGTGTACACCCCATTTTGAGGGGTGCAAATAGAGGCACCCATTTGCACCCCATTTTCAAGATCCATCTATGTTGGAGTCTTTTCAGGACTACTTTTTTTTAGATCGCTTTGGATATGCGCTCAATCTTTCCTCAATCTTTTGTCTTATTTATGGAAATTTTAAATTATTTAGCATACTGGATCCAAATATAAGAAACAAAAATTTTCCAATAATTAACGCCTTTGATTTACCAGAAACAATTGGTGTTTTTGCATTTATTCCCTTCAAAAATATGGCATTTATTTTTGTACCACTAAAAATAACCTTTGGAAAATTCAGAATCTCGAGGTTGAGAATTCTAAAGACTATCTTTGTTTTTAATCAAACACGAAGGGGAGGACATTCCAGGAGAAACGCCTTCAGATTGAATCGATCCGCTTAAGGATGTCTTTTAGATTTTGACTCCCTCTTTTGTCTTATTTATAGAAATTTTGAATTATTTGGCGTATTGGATCCAAATATAAGAAACAAAAATTTTCCAATAATTAACACCTTTGATTTACTTAAAACAATTGGGATTTTTGCATGTATGCCCTCCAAAATATGACATTTATTTTTGTACTACTCAGAATAACCTAAAAATTCATCGTCTCAAGATCAAGAATCTCACATACTCTATCCCAAGCCACCATACACGGAGTGGTGGAGACCCCCTTCACATCATTCCAGAAAAACGAAACTTTCAGTTAAAAATTATAGGACTTAAAAAAGACCGATCCAAACAACAGTCCTCATCGTCTTCCCCCACTGACATACATCCTGCCCTCTTCGTTGTCCCACCTCACAATCTTACATAAGATTGTAATAAAAGAAAGCAAATTATGGAACAAAATATTAAAAAAAATAAGACAAAGGAATAATCAATCCCCTACCTTGCCTAAATATGCCAGTATTGTAACAAATATCAGATTGAAGCAGGAAAAAAAAAACATTAATAATTGAAAAATATTAGACTCGGCCAGCATCTTTTTTTGATATTTTTAAAAGTAATTTATTTCGTCTAATGAGGTATGTGTACTTTTACAAAACATGAAATACATACTCCAATTAATTGTATAAATTCCTTTATAGATCATATAAAAATTTCTAACAAGACATTTTTATCTAGATACAGTTAGTGTATGTGGTTAATTATAAATAAGAATGTAAAATGGGCTGAAGGTAACAGCGCTGATCATAATTTGCTACATGAGAGCTATACAGTTGGCTCAGTCACTCCTAATCTAGTATACACTTCTCCCTACCCGTTTATTAAAATGCAAAAAGATACGCATTCACTTAGCTCGGATATATGCTTTATTTTTTTGCGAATGTATTCGTTTCATACTTTCATTAGACAATTATATACATTTACAAAATTCAAAACATGGTGATACAAAATTCAAAACAAGAATGATTGTCCCTCATATTTTCCAAATATTATATATTCAAAGATACATCCCCAGAGAAAGAGACAGCATTCAAAATATGGGGGAAAAAGGGCTTGAAAGGTCCCTCCCACCTATACATTCCATTGTTCCTTTGGTTTCTCATATTGGCAAACAATAAACAGAAACCAACCAAGAATGGATCGAATGGTGTGGGAAATTGTAGGCAATGCTAATCTCACCCCACTCAACTCACCACCACCATAGCTTTCTTTGATTTCATATCACACAATTGTAACGTTTGTATGTAAAATACAAGAACAAATCAATTGGACAACATGTGAGAGATCAAAATCTAATGACAATTTTGAGTAAAAAAATAAATCCCAACAGATGAAACAGAGGAGAATCAAGAGAGAAGGAATCAAGAAGAACCTCTTGAAGAAGAAGGCGAAGAAGACCTCTTCTTGGCCTCGCTGTACAGGACAACTCCGAAGATGGTGACTCCGAACCCCGTCATCCCCATCACTGTCACCGGGTTCCTGAATATAAGAACCGAAACCACCGCCGCCACTGCCGCCTTGGCGTTCCCGAGCACCTGCAGCGTGAGCGCGCTCGTGTGCTTCGTCACCAAGAAATTCGTCAGATTCACCAGATACGCCACGGTCGCGTTCCCGATCAAAAGCCACACCATGAACCAGTCCCCCTTCGCCTTCTCGATCGTGATCCCGACCACCCCCCTCTCGACGTAGAGCGCCACGGGCAGCAGCATCGCCGCCGCCATCGGCGCCATGTACATGAGGAGGTTCATCGAGTTGAGCTTCTCCGCCTCGGACGTCAAGATGATCCCCTGCACGACGGACTTGAGGGCCCGGCCGGCGGTGGATCCGAGGCAGACGAGGAAGCCGAAGAGGTGGAAGAGGGGCTCGCTGTTGCTGGCGACGACGATGCCGAGGACGACGGGGAGGAGGGCGAGGTAGACGTGGAAGGACTCCTTCTTGCAGGTGATGAGGAAGGAGAAGACGGCGGTGAAGAAGGGGGTGGTGGCGCCGACGGCCTGGTTGAAGGAGACGGGGATGTAGCGGAGGGAGGTGTTGCCGCAGACGACGGAGGCGCTGAAGATGGCGGAGAGGGCGGCGATCTTGAGGAGCTGGCGGCGGGAGACGATCTGCTGGAGGGGGACGAGGCCGAGGAAGCGGATGGCGGCGGAGGAGTAGGCGGAGCAGAAGAGCATGTGGAGGGTGGTGAGGAAGATCGGGTAGCGGTAGCCGTAGATGGTGAGGAGGTACTTGTTGAGGAGGAGGACTCCGATGTTGGAGAGGTACCATGAGCCGATGATCAGGGCCGTCGTTAGGGCTGGTGACGGTAGAGATGATGATGAAGAGAAGGGGATGATGAGGGAGATGAAGGAGGAGGAGATCGGCTGCTTTGAAGGCGGAGTCGGAGGGATGTCGACGATGAATTGGTCCGATTCGAGGAGGCGGGGGTTGCTCATGCGACGTGTGGTGCCTCCGTTTCCGCCTCCGACGCCCTCCACCATGTTTGGATGCCAAGTGATGTGGAGATGGTGATGGAAGGGGGGGGGAGATTAATGGAGGGATGGGGGAGAGATCTGATCGGACGGTGGATGTTTAGATGGCGATTGAAAGGGGAGGGATTTGGGACCGTTGGATGGAGAGGGAGAGTGATGGGTGGGTGCTGTCATTGATCTTGTCGGCGGAGGGCATTTTTTTTTCTGACCTTACTGGTTCTGCCGCCTGGTTAATTGGGATAGGTTTTTTATTATTATTATTTAAGAGAGGGAGTGACATAATGTCCCTGCTATTTAGCCCTGTGGTCGGGTCCGGGTCGGGTCGGGGTGGACCCGGACCCGACCCGTGGCAAGACCCGACGGGTCCGGGTCCAATCTAGGACCCGGCGGGTCCGGGGAAATGTGGACCCGGACCCGGACCCGTCGGGTCTGGGTCGGGTCCGGGTCCGACCCGACCCGGATGGTTGGCAAAAAAAAAAAAAAGAGGAAGATCTCATATATTTGTTTGCTTTATCATTCTATTTGAAATTTTTTGTATAAAACATTATTATTAATGAGACTATGTTTGAACATAATCTTATACAATTCAAAAAAAATAAATGAATTATTAAACAATATCCAAAACAATAACCACTAACATAAAAAACATATTAACCTAAACAATAAAGATAACTAATTATACAAACATTCAAAACAATATTAACCTAAACAACATTCAAAACAATAAGCATTAACATATTAACTAAAATAATAAACATAAATCATGCAACAAACTAATTAATTATACAAATTCAAAAGCTAATAAGTTAATTGTCCAAAACAAACCAATGACAATACATTACTAAGTTTATTACATATTAAACAATCAAATTCTTGCAAGTTGCAACATCAACACAACAAAAAAAATGTTATGACATTATAATTATGATTTATGAACTTATGGATACAAACATAAGTTAAGTAAGAAAAAAAATTATGTATCAACTAATACTAATAGTCTTATAATATATGAGCATATATTAATAAAACAATCGGGTCTCGGGTCCAACGGGTCGGGGCGGGGTGGACCCGGACCCGACCCGTTTGTTTGTTCGGGTCCGCCGGGTCGGGTCCAACTCGGGTCGGGTCCAAATCGGGTCGGGTATATTACACGTGTAATCGGGTCCGGGTCGGGTCGGGTCCGGGTCTGGACCCGACCCGTTGACAGGCCTACTGCTATTCCCATTTTTTTAATTCCATTTTCAGGAAGATATACCGAAATATGTGCCTTGTATGAATATTTTTATTTGAATAATTTGTTTATTTAACACTAGAAATGGAGCTTATAACATTAGAAAAATATTTCATATTAAGATATATATATTGATTATTTTAACTTTCTTATTAATTAATAAAAAAAAGTCTTAAATACCATTTTTCAACATCTTGAAATCTTTTAGAGTGCTGGAGATTTATTTTTGACATAAACAGAATTTTAAGAATAATGTTGCATTTACTAAAAATTAAAATGAAATCACTAGTTCTAAAATACAATATTTCATCATATTGATCCAACAAATCCGGGCACCATGGTAAGACGTGAAAACACCCGATCCCATTACGAACTCGAAATGTGAAAAATTTTTACTAATGGAAAGGATAAAATAGTCATATGTATCATAATATTGTGTTTTGGAGGGGATTTTTAATAATTTATTTATTTTAAGAGGGGTGAAAACTAAATAACCCATGTAAAAATTATTAGGAAATCCGGAGACGGATTTTTTTGTCAAAAAAAAAAGGGTGGGATGTGGGTCCAATCTGGTTTTTTTTTTTTTTTTTTTTTTTTTTTTTTACTTTCTTCGGAAGTAACAATACAAGAATATTTTGACTGAAAATTTGTTTGGCTAGATGCGGGAAATTCTTATGCGTTTTCTTTTTTTATACATGGATGGATGCATTAATGTGAGAATTTAATTACTTGGATGACACTTTTTTTTTTTTTGTGAATTTGTTTTTTTAATATTGGGTAACATGTTTGATGTCTTAACTAAGGCATCATTAAAATTTCCAAAGAAAAAAAAAACAGTTTCAAATTTTGCTTGGTGTAAGATCCAAAAGTAAAATTACTACTACAGTACTAACTTGTTTATATGGAGGACACTAGGCCCGCAAAGGACATTAGTACATAAATGTAACATATGGTTTCAGTGGCAAAGTCCATGCTAACATTATGGTGATTCCCAAATGGGGGCTACAAATGGTTGATCTACAGTCTGAAAGCTCAAATATTAGTGGCCACCAGATCAGGCTGAGTGAAAGCAGGTTGATTAATGGAGGAATGCAGGGAAACAAAAAGGGTTGGAGTGCTTTTTGATGCTCCTGGGGCAATATTGTGGGGACTTTAGGACTCTCTTTTTATTTAATAGGACTTTAGGAGTCATTGCATCATGTGCAATGTCCCCCTTAAAGTGGCTGTTAGAAAATGATAGGCAAAATCTTGTCCCTCATAGTAATCTACCAGGCAATCACCACTTTAAAGCCCTCCAGCTTATCTAACTAATCACTAATTTCTTCCTCATAAAGCACCCAAGGAGGCAAATAAATGGGTAGAATTAGATATGGTGATGAGTTGAGCATACTATAAATTTGGTAGGATGGACAAGCAGTTTTCTTCTTTTTTGGTTTGTTTGTCTATCCTCTGGCATCTCTCTCTGAATATGAATGTAAGAGCCGCTTATGGTACACGTGAAAAGTATTGAAGTCATTACATATGCCTGTTAGGCCTATTCTTGGAGGCCCGAGGGTTGAGGGGCGTTGCCCCTCATAAGTCGCAAACCTCCCCCGGGCCGGAGGGAATAGGCCCATAAGGGAATTGCCGATTGGACCCACAAGGATTTGGGGGCAGCACCTCGAACTTAAATTTTTATTACGAGTATTTTGATTTTTTTTTTTTTTTTTTAGGATTTGTACATTTTGTATCTATATAAGAGAACTTTCGACTTCCATTATTAAATATAGCATTATTCCATTTATTTCTTCTAAAAGCTTGTGATGAAAGATCTTATTTGAGTGTTGAGAACTGCTATAGGGGATTTTAGGACTCATTCCAGTCGTACAATAGAGGCAAACTATAGTTGACCGTGGAAAATTTTCGTTGCTGCAATTCTTCTTTGATGATCAAGAAACCATAATATAAGACATGCATAAACCCAACAACTATTTCTCCTTTCTGTTGTTGCCTTAGTTAGCTTTCTTCAGTCAGTGCCCTCTTATGTTCCTCCTGACAAATGATTATAAAAGCTTGGGCTCATTTGTTTTAACATGTTAAAGGACCAGGTGGGAAAGAGAGTATAATATAACTGATTGATTTCATTTGTTTTGAACGTTCTAAAGGACCAGGTGGGAAAGAGAGAGTATAATACAACTGATTGATTCTGACCTAGGATATATAATAGTGTTTAATTTCCTCCACCAGATTGTGGTTGCTCTTCATGTGAAATCAATGATGCGGGTCAGTTGTTTTCGTACGTGGAGCTGTGGTAGAATTCTGGACTAGGGGCACTTGAGTAGTTGAGCCTGCAGTTTCAAATCCATGTTTGAAGAACAAATTTGCAAAGAAGTGTTTGATGATTAAATAAGTAGAAAGAATCGATGAGAACAAATTTTCAGTGTCGGATTCACATCGTAATGAAATCACCATTGTATCACATGAATTTGATATTGGAGACTATATATGTAAGATCATGATCTAAGAAGAGCCTATCAAATCTGGAACTTAATTCAAGCAAAGGATAATAAAATAGAAATGATGCTAAGCAAATCTAGGTGTCAGTATAAGCTTTTCTTTGTATTCATCCCAAAAAGAAGGTGCTCCTTTCTGTGCAGAATCCTTATATTAGTGGTTTTGAATCCTCAACTCCAACAATACTTGTTGAAACATTTCTTCTACAAAGAAAAACATTTTGAAGGGAAAGAGTCAGCTGCTACATGATAGCCCCAAACCAGGGCTGGGGCTATCATCCATCTAAGGGTGCATTTGGTTGCGCGATTGCGCAGCGTTTGCGATTGTAGAAAGTTACGTTTGCAATCGTGCAATCAAACAGTTTTGCAATCGCAGTTTTAAACCCACCGATTGCAGGCAAATAGTGTCCAAAAGCTGCGATTTCAAAAAGTTGAGAAAGTGAGCTTCATGCGGAATCAGTTTTGTAATCGCACATTCCTGCAAAATCAATTTTGCAATCGTGCAACCAAACGCACCCTAAGATTTAGATAAACTCAACTAACCAACTCAGACTCCTCTTAATACAAAACACATTCAAAGTACTTCCTGTTTTATTTTTTTTAATAAAAAAAACCAGGTTGAAAATTTTATAGAACATCCTGTTCTAGTAAAAAAAAAAGTGTACAAGAGTACAAACAAATTAAAACATGTAAAGAAAAAGGTATATTAGCTGTTAATCAATGCAAAATTGGAAAAATTAATTGAAGTTCAATATATAGTAGGGGAATGCACTTGATCCTTCTCCTTTGCTTTCCATAATTTCAACTCTTTTGATTTAGGTTTTCCATTTGCTTTCTTGTCTGCCTGCGCACTAACTTATATAGATCCTATGGAACTCATAGTTCACATGATGAAATCCTACTCCTGGTGGTGTGTATCCAAGAGAGACCACCAATTTATATTTAAACTAAAAAGAAAAAGATCAAGCCTACATTTTTGTTGAATGAATTTCTTCCATTAAATGTTCCTTCTATATGATTGTCCTATAGGATACAAATTTCTCCTAGAGGAAGCAGGAAATAAATGTCTTACTACATAACATTCAGAAATAGCCCATGGTGGCAACAAGATGGCTCAACTAAAGATTAAAGATTAACCGAATTAAATATATTAAGAAGATATAGGTCACCTGATAACTGCAAAAAATCAGCATAACCACATTTTGAAGATAGGGATGAATCAACAAATTAAAATGCATTGATCAAAACAGCCAGAGAAATAACTCTGTTAGCATGCCCATTGGCCAATTGATGAGCTGAACAAACCCATAATCGTATTTTAAAAAAAAAACCCATAATCGTATTGATGTTCATTCGAATTGTCATTCTATTCAATCATCCTAATTTCCAAAAGAGACACGTGTCCACATATCTAAATTATAGTTTGTCTAGTGTTTGCAAAGTATTAGGTTTTGAAGATTTCCATTTGGTTTTTTAGGCAAATAACTTGGTATTTACATAGAGTAGTTTATTTATAATAAGCATCCACCCTACTCGACCCAACCCGAATTTTGGGGGTGAGAGTTTAGGCTATGATTTTTTATATTAATTTCAACTGGATCTGAACCCAAGTTAACTTGAGCTGAACTCGGGCCGGATCTGAACCCAAGTTTTTAGGTTGCTCGAGTTCAACAAGAACCTCAAGTTGTTTCTTCTTTTGTTTTTTTGTTTTTGGTACAAAGACAGGGCAACAGTCCCGACCACAACAACAACAAACTACTAACAAAGGGCTAACAAGGCCAGAGGGAACAGTGGGCTTTAGCCCACGGATACCCAACCCAAAGGGTTGTGTGTTTCTTTTTTAGAAAATATTAAACTCAGTTATTTTTATCAACCAAAACATATGTTACACATGGTTTCATTTTTTTAAAATACTTAAAATTATCTAATGATGCATATGTTTTGATAAAAAGTACATATCACTTTATTTCGAATTGAATGAACTTATTTCTAGTAAGTATAAGAAAATATTTAACGATGTATATACATCGTCTAACGAAGTATATACTTTACTGGATTTCTAACGAAACGTATAAGACTGCATTTTAATCATAAAAAAAAAATTGAATGTAATAGTGCTTCTTTTTTTTCTTCCTACCCAGGGAAGGATTTGATCTTGCATCCCCAGGAAATGGGGGGTGTCCCTATCAACCCCGCGCGGGACAAGAACCTGAAGTTGTCTTTGAATCCATTTATTTGACTGTTGAAGCACTTCAAGAAATGATTTTCGATCATGGGCTCAAGACAAACTAACTAGATCATGTGTTTGCCACATAACCATCAATAATGCATTGATTTTATAACATTAAATTTTTACCATCAGTTCAATTTACCCTTTAGTCTACCCAATCTTCACTTTTTTATCTTCTCTGTCTCTGCCGCCATTCCTTCCTTCCAACATTCAACCCTTGTTGGTGAGTCATGTTTTTTTATTTACTTGAACATATCAATAAAAGAACGCAGAGAGACTTTTAATTTTGAGTGCTTTTTAGCATTAGGAGATTGATTTACCCTTGAAATAAATTACTTTTCAGATTCCTTTTACGAATTCTAGCTTTTCTTCAAAGAACAATTTATCACTTGGTATCAGAGCCATTTTCACCTTAACTTGCACCAATTGTTGCATCGTCGCCCTCCAGGTTTTGAAAATCAAACCGTTCATTGAATTAAAAAAATAAAAGAGTTAAAGGTTATTGGTTCAACCGTCGGGTTAATCTGATTTGAACCGTGACGTTATCATTACATAATAAAACTATTAATCATTATTACTAAGTAAATATTTATAAAAAATATGAAAAATTTTAGCATAATTATCAAATCCTAATTGTAATATTTTTAAATATTTTACTTAATATTAAAAAATGGTTTTATTATATAAATTGTAAAAAAAGTTTGTTAGATTTCATATTTTTACAAGAAATTAATCACATTATAAATAAAGAAATGGCCAGTTTATTTAACCTGTTGCCGAATTTAGAAAACCGTTGGTTCAACCAGTGGGTTGATTTAATTTTATCAAGTTTTTATATGATTAGGTTTTAAGGATAAATCAACCAGAATTCAAAGCGAGTGAAAGTTGAATTGGATCAACCAACAGTGTCTGGTCAGGTTTTAAAACACTGCCTCTAGTTAATCTCAATCCTTCACATATGTTTTCCTCAATTTTCATAAAAATTGCATCTGGGGCTTGTAAATAAAAATTTGTAAAATAACATCTGTTTTTAGATGGAAAATCTTAAGACAACCCTATTTTCAACCCAAATACATGTCACACCTTTTTTATTTTTTTAAAAACAGTATACCTCATCTAATGAGATACATATTTTTGTAAATAAAATAAAATATATTCTTCAATTAATTGTATTGACTCATTTATAGAATGTGAAAAAAAAAATTCAAAGAGGTATATATCTCGTTACAGTGAGTGCAAAGGGCTGACAAAGTAATATGAGGTTGTAATAAGGGTTGTAAAATGGACCAAGTGTAACAACGTTTTTTTAGATACTACATTCAAGATTTTTTTCCAGTGAGTAATTGCATTTCAAGCATGGGAACAATTATTCCTCCCAACCAAGTTGTCAAATGATGCAGCGTAGAATCATGCTCTTTTGTTGATCTGATCAACCTTCAGTGATACAAGATCTGCAGGTTCCAATGACGTTGTTTATTCGCAGAAAATACCAGGATGATGGACTTTAACAAGTCTGTTGATTCGTAAGAATACCAGAAATGATAGAAATTATATGTATTTATTAATCCTCCTAGGATAACAAAATACTATTGAAAAAATAAATAAATTCTATTAACTAAAATCTTCTCATTAATTTTGTGATTACAAAGTCTATTTATAGAACAGAGAGTTCCAGCAAACTAGGATATCAATAGATCTCTAAATTTTTCAAAGCACAAATAAATCTAACTAAATCTAAATTTGAAATCAAATTCAAATTCAGAAAAGAAAAGAAATCCTAACAAACTAAAAATTTATTAAAATGGTAAATTAATTATCATCATCCATTTGGTAGTCCTTAATGTTCATCGAACGGTCTATGATCGCGCTACATCATTCCATCCCTCTTGAGAAAAACTCGTCCTTGAGTTTGGTTGAAAGAGTTGGTAATGTAGTCTAAACATTTGATGACGTGATTCACTAACTTTTATGCAGCTAGGGTCCACCATAAGGGTTTGTGGCCAGCGCTCCTTGTACGAGTTTGATGTAGATAATGTATGAGTTGTAACCATAATTTCTTAAAAGAATGGATCCTCAAAATTATGATAACATGGGTGAAATGCTTCTTGTGCTGACTTTTTAGATGATGAAGCGGTATGAGTGAATTGAACGGAATCAAATATTTGAGGGAAGTTCTTGGGCTCGGACTCCTCCATCTCTTTATCGAAGATCGGTGGAATGACTGTTTCCTCAATTTCTTCGTCAAAGATTAGTGGAAGGTCCGCCTCTTCAATCTCTTCATCGAAGATATGTGGAAGGCTCACCTCTTCAATCTCTTCATCAGAGATAGGTGGAAGCTTCGCCTATTCAATCTCTTCATCAAAAATTGGCGGAAGGTTTGCATTTCGAACGGCTTGACGGAATCACCATCAATAGGTTCCTTCGCCACAGATAGTGGGATTGGTGATTGTGGGGTTGGTGATCGCTCCCAACATTTTATAAACGTCATCATCACCTCAATTTGTTGTGTTAGCACATCGAATCACTCATTCATTCGCTTGTTCATTACATTGGCGATGAACTGTTGGGCTTCATCACGACTGTAGGCTTTGCTAAGAAGACGTCTTCTGTGTGACATCTTTTTTTTTCTTTTTCTTTCTTTTTTTTTCCCCGAGCCTATGGTGGATTGGAATGAAAACTTGGAAAGGATTAATATGTGGAGTTGGGCGTTTTGGAATGAAAGCCTCGGTGTAAGGGGTTAAATGATTTTTTTTTATTTGAAAAGGTGAGGTATTGGAAACGGATAGGTTGTGATTTTTTTTTTTTTTTGTTAATTGGGATATAGGCTACGGATGTGTGGTGGTTGAAAATTTTTTTTCTCTCTCGGGGGTGGCAGGGAAGGGAATGGGCTTGAGAGATATTGGTTTTGAATTTTTTTTTTAAATAGGATATAGATAAATGGGACTGGACACGGATTATCTCGATGAATCGATGAGGCTTTGATACCAATTGATGCAGCGTGGGGTTATGCTCTTCTACTGATCCGATCAACCTTTAGGGATGCAAGATATGCAGACTCCAATAACGTTGTTGATTCGCGAAGAATACAGGACAATGAACTTCAACGAGTCTTCTATTCTACCAAGAACAACAAAGACAATAGGAGAATCTCAATTAAGAGAATAATCTCAAATTTTTAAAAATCTAATCATTATTTTCCTCTGATATAGAACCACGCTCTTCTGCTCACCCGATCAATCTTGAGGGATACGAGATCTGCATGCTCCAATGACGCTGTTGATTGGTGAAGAATATCAGGATGATGGAATTCAATGAGTCTGTTGATTCCTAAGAATACCAGAAATGATGAAAATTATATGTAGTTGTTAATTTTCCTACGATAACAAAATACAATTGAGAAAATAAATAAATTTATTAACCAAATTTTTTTCTTTAATTTTGTGATTACAAAGTCTATTTATAGAACAGTCCCAACAAATTAGGATCTCAACAAATCTCTAAATCTTTCGATTCATAAATAAATCTAACTAAAATCTTAACTAAATCAAAATTTGAAATCAAATTAAAAATTCAAAAATAAATTCAAATTCTAAAAATAGAAAAGAAATCCTGATAAACTAAAAAAATATTAAAATTGTAAATCAGTCATCATCATCTATTTGATAATCTCAATGTCGATTGAACAGTTCATGATCGCACTACATCACAAAAAAAAATTGGGAGGTGGATTTAGCAACTTGGTAGAGGAGAGGGGAAAAAAGAGAAGAGAGAGAGAGAGAGGAAGGAGGCAGAGTAGCGAGAGGAGAGAAAAAGGGAGAAAAAAAGAGGCAGAGAAGGCGAAAAAGAGGGGGGGAGAGAGACACAGAAGGGGACGGAGAGGGTGGCAGGGTGAAGATGGGCAACGGGGAGAGAGGGAGAGGAAGAGAATGAGAGAGGGGGCCAAAAGGAGCCATGTCCCTCGACCTCCTCCATCCCGCCGCGCTATCCCACCTTCCTCTCCGCCCCCGCCACACCCCTCCTGGCACTCGCTCTCTCTCTCTATCTTATTCTCCATTTCTCTGTTTTTTTTTTCTACTCCATCCCCTCTATGAAGTCCTCCGGCCACCCTCTCCGGCTGCCACCCTCCTCTCTCTCTCTCTCTCTCTCTCTCTCTCTTCCTAATCCCCTTTCTCTTCCAAATTGCCAAACCCACGATCCAAAAAAATTTGTTGGTTGGGGGAATAGACGAATATTTGCTCCCTCGTTAAGGCTTTATAAGAATGATTTATTTTTTTCTCACCTGGTTCATCACGCACCGGTAGAATTTTTTAATGATGTTGTGGACATCTTCATCAACGGCACGAGTCACTAGGGGATCTCAACGTCTTCGAATTTTCAAACTCATTGTGTGAAAGAGGATGCAACGGTTCACATCTCATGTCATAGATGGATGGAATCACACGAATTAAATACAACACCAATTTCCCTAGTCTACCTATACCAACATGGAATGTTACGCTTTTTACTGGTTGAAGAGAATCTTGTGTGACATGCCAACAATTAAAATATGAATTCTGATCGTCCAAAATTTGACTAATTTTTTAACAAACATATTTATACCAACAAAAAAAAGACATGATGGAAGCTTAATTGTCAGTTGTCACTGAGGTCAGATTTTTGTTTAATAAATTACCATTAAAATATGCCAAACTTGTACAACCACATTAACCTTTCCTTCTCAACATGTAGGCACATAGATAAGCATGTTCCTTTCTCTACAGTGTACACCGTATAAGTCTACGTTCCAGTCGTACATACGTACAATCTGAATCGCCAATCCAAGACAAGAAGCAAATAAAGCATAGCTGTACGTACACGCCATATCATCCATCAAAACACAGACAGCAATTCTCTCTGTCCCTCTAAAAAGATCACGAGACATGTGTGCATGTACCCACCCAGGCACCCACAAATCAATAACGAATTTACACCACCGGATTTTAAAACAATGAACTCCAATTTTTACTTCACCCAGATGAATCGACAAGAAACAATGATAAAAGGTGAGAAAGATGACAAGAAGATCAATAATTATGTGAAGACTTGTCAGAAAGAGAGCCCATCTTAAAATATTACAAACACTCATTCACGGTATCTTCCATTTGAAAACAGACTTCAACACACACACAAAAAGATGTCATCATCGCAGCCAACCTATCAAACAATCTCTGTTTTGCAGATACCAGTTTGAAGGATGCTTGTGGGGGAGAAACCAAACCTCGAAGAAGACCCACTGTTGTTGTTGTTGTTCATTGTGATTGCTGTGGAGGCGGAAGAAGTCATGAGTTGGAGCCCTGTTGGGATGGAAATGGAGAGGTGGGTGTTGTTGTTGAATGTCGTCGTTGGAGTAGTAGTAGTAGTAGCTATTGCTGTTGATGACGAAGGGGTTTCCACAGGCTTTCTTGAACGGAGACGTCCGCGGTGCATGTGACGTTCACAGTACTTCTGATCGGGCACCACATCTTTCGAGCACCTCCACTTCTTCCCGTCCGTCCTCCTGCACCTCCCCGGCTCTGCTTCCATGCTGTTGCGCCTGTAGTCGTACCACAACCCACCAGCACCTCCGCATCCGACCATAACTGGCATTTCAATCAAAACCAAACCGACCCGATTGAAAAAGTTCTTGGTTTTCGATGACCCAAATCGAAAAAACACCGACCCACATTTAAAAACAGGGATTTTGAGAGGAAGAGACGTACAGGAGGGATGGCGGTTGTGATAAGAAGAACCGGCGACGCTCTTCCAGATGGGGAGGACGAGATGGAAGGGGACAGGGACTCCGGCGACCATGTATTTGAAGATAAGCGCCTGGTGTTCGAGCTCCTGCAGTTGGAGTAACGTGAACCCAGACTTCCCAGACCCAAGTCCGAGCCCGAGTCCTAGCCCAAGCATTGATGCTGGAAAAGTCTCATATTCTGAAACCCAAATCAACCTTCGTTTTAATATATAAAGTTCACAAGTTCACTCGTTCAAGAAGAGGAGAAGTAAAAGAGAAGTACCAGAAGAGTCTGCTATGCGGGCTACTTTTGCTGGTGGAGACTCTGCCTCCATCTTTCACATGGACCTCTCTTTTCCCTCTATATCTGTGTAAGCCCCACTGTAGCTCAGCTTCTGCTGCTACTGCTACGGAAGCCGCAAATGCCCACCAAGATAAAAAAAAAAAAAAAAAAAAAAAACAAAGAAAGTAACAGAGCCGAACGAGCCTTTAAAAGCCCCTCTCTTTGGTGCGTGCGCGTGTGAGAGAGAGAGAGAACACAGAACCAGATACAGTATCTCTCACTGTATGGTAGTAACATTTAAGTAGTGAAAGTCGTCTAACGCGCTTCGTCAGTGAAAGATCAAAATTCTGACATGAAAGAAAGTTTTTAATCTTACCAAAAGTGAGAATTATGGCTCCACGAAGCACAAGGTCTGTGGACGTCGGGTTGTGTTTCAAAGAGTGGATGACGGACCCCACATTGTCAGGGAAGATGAGATGTGTCTGTACGTATTTGTTCTTCCAACTTGGTTGTGCAGGCTTTTCTTTTTGGACGGCTGAGATGAGGCCGAGACCTTTTTTCTTGTTTACTGTAAAGAGCATCATCACCGTCAAAGATGTTGATCCACTTTTATTTTACTGTTTATCCCCTCTTCTTTTCACTTTTTACCTTTGTCGTTTAGTTGATTTTTTGGGTTTTTAGATATTTCAAATCTCTTAAATCTTAGTCATCCGATGAAACAATTTGCCATTCATCAAGCGGTCAGAGATGCAGGGCAGGATTATCCTCTTTGCCCTGCTTTAAACAGAATTATAAAAAGTACTAATATCCTCCCACTACAAGTACTAATATTTGGATTAGGTATCATTGTTTATTTTATATATCGAACCATATTTCTAGGGATGCTACCCGGAAACACATGCAATTCCCCACAAGGGCATGTGACAGAATAGAAATGTCACGTTCTAAGTTAATGAAACAATGACCCCTAGGTGTTTGACCAAGATATCACTCACTTCTTTTAAGTTATTTTTTCATAGATTAGTTTGGAAACACAGATTGAAAAGTAGCTTTTGAAATAAAATTATTTTTTAAGATGATTTTAAACCTTGACTTTTTATGATGTTTTTTTCAATTCATGAATCAATATTTGAAAGTAGTTTAATGTTTGGTATAGAAAGTTGTTTTTCAATTAAAAAAATCGATTCCGATAAAAAAAGAATTATAGTTTTTGAGGTTTTTAAAACACGAATTTCGAGAGGAAAATTAAAAAGAATCTAGCTTTTAATTCCGTTGGAATCTGCCCCGTTTAACTGCATGATTTTAGGATTTTAGCTTTTTAAAAAGCAGAATTGCCCAAAATCGTGCAACCAAACAAACCCTAAGCTATTCCACTGTCAAAAAATTATGTATAAGCGACCCATAGTTGGCCAAAACATGAGAACATTGTGCAGCATGCGTGTATAATACTTATAGGGGGTAGTCAATTAGGATTTTCATGGACAAATTGTCCATGTCCATGGATTTGTAAATCTTGTGTTTTTCAATCAGGACATTGGTTCGTGGACAAAAAGTAGAATGTTATTCAACTGAGACATTATTTCATGGACAAAAAGTCTAGTGTTATTCGATTGAGACATTATTTCGTAGATAAAATGTCCAGTGTTATTCGATTGAGACATTATTTGGTGGACAAAAAATCTAGCGTTATTCGATTGAGGCATTATTTCGTGGATAAAAAGTCAGCGTTATTCGATTGAGACATTATTTCGTAGACAAAAAGTCAAGTGTTATTCGATTGAGGCATTATTTCGTGGACATAAAATCCAGTGTTATTCAATGGAGATATTATTTCGTGGACAAAAGTCCATCGTTATTCGATTGAGACTCCTCATAGTAGACATTTTGTCATGTGTTATTTAATTTAAACAGAATTTGTGAAGACTTTTATAAGTGATGGATTTTTGTGGACTTTAAAGAGAGAAATACAATGGAAAAAGTCATTTCAAAATCCCACCCAAATGAATGGGATTCTCATGGATTTTTATTCCAGTATTGTAAATATTTCTTCTTTTTTTTCTTTTAACAAAACTCATTTATGATTTTTAGGCCTTTCATATTTTTATTCACATTTTTTTCTTTATTTATCATCTTTTTTTTTCTTCTGAATGTCCATTTGTATGAAATATTGCTATCACCTCATATGTTTGATGAATATATAAGAATGGTAGATTTGCTTGTGTTACAATCAATCATTTCATTATTATATATTATATAATATATGCCTATATCATCCACAATTATTTTCTAAAATATAGATTTATCATATATTTGATTGTATGTAAAATGTTTTATTTGATTTTCTTTGAAGATGTGTATATTTTTGTACAATATACATGTATTTTTTTATAATGTTCAGACATATATAAAAATAAAAATATATATTTAGGCATATGTATATATATGACTAAATATACTGATTACTTTTATTTCATTTTTTATTTAAAGTAATATAATGACTACTTTTATTTTATTTTATTTTAAGCAATATAATTTATTATTTTATTTCACTATATTTGAAGAGATGTAATATATGATTTTTATATAATATATATATTTCCTTAGTTTTTATTGTTTCCTAATTAAAAATTCATCCCTCCCCTCTATGAAATTATCTCTATAACATAAAAAAAAAGTTAGCTCATTGTGGATTTTTTTTCAATATAAGGTTTTTTTTTCTTTTCTTTTTTATTTTAGATCGATTGTTTTTAATGAAGAAGAGTTTTTGATGAATGTAAATATGTATGAAATATTGATATCAACTCGTATGTTTGATGAATGTAAGAATTATGGATTTACTTGTGTTGTAATCAATTATTTTCATTACTTGTTTTTATCATGGCATTATAGCAATATGCATTTCAGATAAGTGAAAATTGATATTTACTATATTAAATTACATTTTATGTTGGGTATGATGAGTTCTTTATTTGTTATTTAAATATCCAAAAATATTATTGTGTTTATTAATAGAAATCCATATGTGAAAAGAGTCAATCTGTGAAAGAATGCTAAAATCTGTGAAAGTCTATAAAAGTTCATGAGAGTGATTTGTAAAAGTCTGCAAATGTATGTGAAGGTCCATGAGAGTAATTCGTGAAAGTCTACAAATATCTATGAAAGTATGTAAAAGTCTTTAAGAGTTAATATGTGAAAGTCTTTAACAGTCAATATGTGAAAGTCTGACAATGTCTGTGAAAGTCCATGAGAGTAAATCTGTGAAAGTCTACAAAAGTCTATGAAAGTCTGCAAAAGTATGTGAAAGTACATAAGAGTCCATCTGTGAAAGTATGCAAAAGTCTATAAAAACCTGTGAAAGTATGCAAAGTTTACAAAAGTCTATCACTTAAACAATGTCCACAGAAATCCATCAAAGTCTGTATCACTACCCCCATTAAGCTGCAGTGCGAGCGATTTTATCCTGCTGAATACCCTTTTGAGCAATTTTATCATGTCTAGCATAGTGTGTAAGGTAATCCGATCCGATGCTTCCATCCACTACACTACAAGAAAAGTGGGGTATGATGACGATTTATATGGCTGCGTTTTACTAAACAGCAACTATATATTGAAAAGAAATAGTACATCTCTTGTTAGAAGAAAAGACCCTCAAACAATATTTCTATATAATAAAACCGTGAGAACATTAAAAGTGAGTTTATGCACAAAAGAAAAATATTAATAAAGAAAAGATTTTGAGTCAAACAGATAAAACAAAAATCATTTTTCTTTTGACCAACTTTATGTGCGGCATTAATGAAAATGACATAAAATAAAAATTATTTTTTGTGCCTGATCGAAAATGATAAAAAATAAAAACTGCTATTTTTACATGTGATGAAAAATAACAGAAAATAAAATGCATCAATTTTTGTTCTAATCTTTCATGATCTGCTGCTATTTCTTGTCCATGTTCACCCGTTTAGGAAGAGATGAAGATGAGAAGTACCAGAAGATTTACATCACCTATATAGAAAATATTTACATTTCAGAAGGTGATAAATAAGAGAGATACGACTAAACATTATAGGTAAGACTAAACTTTACAGACGCCAAATGGAAGCGTTGATTAATGATATCCTGTGTAATCAACCAAAAAAAATTGAATAGCCGACTTTAGAAGCATCTCTAAACAGTCATGCCACAATCTATCCACATGACACGCCAGTGAATCCAGTGCACATCACAGTATTCTGTTGGTAGTTCTATCCTGAAACCAGACCCGAAAAAACATAAATATTTGAACAGAGGATCAATGGAATTAACTACTCATCAGAGGTACAAAATCAAGAGAAGAATTAACTGATTGAACGGAGAAAGTAAGCACATCATGCAAAGATGAAAGTTCATTTATACTGTCCCATCACAAAAAAAAAAAGAAGAATAAAGTGGCCCAAGTAGGATGCAAACGCACTATGCAGTGGGGAAATTGTATTTTAAATTCACTGGAATAGATATCCGTTCCAGGGTCATGCCAGTTAAGTGTAATGTGCTTGGCAATGCATGTTGACAAAATCCACCAGAAGCCAGCCACATATTAAACGATCATGCACTATCAACAAATTCTGGCAGAGAAGTATTTCTCAACTTTAGACTTCACAGTTCCAATGAGGCATTAATAGTAAAACACGAGAGCATAAATATGATGAGAAATTTCCTAACCACTAAAGAGTTTACTCATTATTTATACCAATGCCATTGATAGATAGGATACAATTCTGATAACTGATTCTTTTTGTTATTGAGCAAATGAGATGAGTGATGCCTAAACTGCAAAGAATATATTTTGACACATTAAAGAAAAGGGTCAAAGACATCTACATCCTTCTAAACTTCATAGAACTCATAAATCCTTATATTTCTTGGGCATCCTATTCAAGTCTCTTAAAAATTGAATAATACCCATATTCATCCCTGTTGTATGTTTTATTTGATCCTAACTAATATAATTTGGGTTATATCTACACCCCCCCCCCTCCTCCCTCTCTTTCTCCAGCTATCACCATGAGACTGTTGCAATCTGTTCACCCTCCTCAAGCGCTACAAAACCCATGACCTCTGCCACCACCACAACTGTCACCGCCGACATGGAATCAGACCCTCCACACCCGCATCTGCCATCAGCAACGGACCGGTGGCTATTTACGCCACCCGGGCAGAGCTGAAGTCGATCCTCGGCCTTTGACCTCATGAACCAGTGCCGCGCCCAGTCTCTTCAATTTGAGACCACAATCCACTCTAAAACCACCAAATTCAACTTCATGAGGACTGCCCTTCAAGGTCTGCTACAATTTGACGTCTGTCGAGACTGACGTGGTCGTCATCGCCATCATCACCATTGCTCGCCGCCTGACATTTCCCGGATCTAAGGAGTACTAGAACTGCAGCATCTCTGCCTGTGCTGTATGCAACAGCACCGCCCTGATATTCCGGCAGAAGCACCTTGCGGTGGTCGGCGGCGATAACCCCACCCCACCATGGAAGAGTCCAACTTCCTGACGAAGTATGGGTCAAAGGTGTTCATCATGCGCTGTAGCGAGCAATGGCAAACCCAAAAATTGTCAGCTTGCAGTTCGATGATCAATGGGTTGGGTGTGGACGGGCGCGGGAGGGAGTTGATTACCTTGTTTTATGAGATGGAGAGGGAAGACGTGAGGCCGGACAAGCTCAAGTTCTTGTTTTGATCCTGTCATTTTTTGGCTATTAATTTTGTAACTACTTTAACATTCAATATTGTACCAATTTTAGGGAACTCAAATTCAGGTGAGGTGAGGAGAGGGGAGGAGGAAGCATGGCGTGGAGGGGAAGATGGGGGAGAAAGAATATAGTGATGAAAGAAGAAAGAAAGGAAAAGTCAGGATAAGAGTATTATGGTCTTTGAAAAGGACTAAAATGCCTTTACTTTAATTTTGAGGGACTACAATGATTTTCATTTGCAATTTAATTGAATATCTGAGAACATTCCGTCACTTTGGATGCAAAATTAGCATAGGGATGAAAATGACTAACCATACCACATTTGTGGAACTTGTATGGCCCAAGAATCACAAGGATTTATGACTTTTTGAATGTTTACAGAGACGTATGTCTTTAACCCTAAAGAAAAATAACAATAAAAACATATATTTCAAACCATTCCTGCATGACTGGATATTCTACATCGGAGCAACCAATCATTGAAACAGAACAATGCAAAGAATAAAGACAAAGGACAATGCACCTCAGTCTGCACGTTCACTTCTGATGGGAACCAGTTCAAGAGAACACCCAAATGCATGATGGCAGGAATCAATTTGAACATGAGAGGAGTAGTAACCTAAGAAAAGTAGATAGCAGAAGATTAAAAATTAAGAAAAAAATAAGAACATTCAGTCCAACAAAAAATTCAATTGAAAAAGAACTAACCAGGCTAAGCGCTGTAGTTCCTAAGAGGAGAAGATACATTTTTCCCTGTATAGTAACCACAAATGAAGTTAATGGACATAATGTCACATTATGCTGCTGTTGGAGGTTTTTTTCGGCCGGTAGGGGGGAGGGGGGTTATGTTGGGGGTTAGGTGGTTTTGGAGAAAGTGAGAGGTTACCTGAACAAGATTTAGATTTGAGGCACGACTCAACAGCACAAAAGCGAATTCTCCAATCTGAGCCAGTGATACACCCACCTTGAAAATATACAAAAGCCATCATATCAAAGGATAAATCACGAACAAAATCTCACGATTCGTGAGGGTAATAGATATTACTTACAAGAAATGATGTCTTGATATTGTATCCAAACGCTTTGATAACAACAGTTGCCACAGCTGTCTTAACTACCACAACTAGAATGACAGATGCAAGTAATATATCTACATGGCTCCATAAGAAATGTACATTTATGAGCATTCCAATACTTGCAAGGAAGAGTGCTGCAAACAAGTTGCGAATTGGTTCCACCTGCAGTGCATCATAACAAAACATTAGGATGCATATCCTAGGATCTGTTGTATCAAGGAAGCACAGAAGATACTCATTTCTGATATCCCCACAAGTCAAAATGCGTATAGTTCCCTCACATCTTTGTCACGTAGAAATGTAGAAGCACTTGTGATATAATTGCATCGGAATCATGTGGAAACTGACCAAATTTACATTCCCAACATCAGTCAACATAAATATCCATGCTCACGTTTACTTCTTCAAGGATCATGATGAATTTCAAGTTGCCGTACCCATGATAATGAATTTGAGTGATGACCATAGTTGTCTAAGCAGCAACCAGACAATTATGGCGGTGACAATTACTTACACATCAAGTTCTTTCAAAATCGTTAGTGATTTAACTAATCTTCCTAATTATTTGAGATAAAATATCAGTACTACTACGTTTACTTTTTCCTAGAATGTCCCTGTAATGCATATATCAGCTTCAAGTTTAATGACCTGCAATATTTATTACCCCACGTAAAGATGGAACCCTGGAACTCAACTCTAAATGAAACTAGACTATTACATCAACCAAGTCATGGGGTTTTATATTATTGAAAGGTCATATACTATCCACTAGCTTTTCTAAGTTACTGACGTACCTGTCAGTTGAATATTTCAATCCACTGACCCCGCATTATGGAATATGAAACTTCCATGACTCAAAGTAGACTAGAATACTTGCATTAGCAGCCTCCAACACAGATCATGATTTTCATCTCCGAACAAGGACTACAAAACCTATGGTTGGTTATTAATTTCCACATTCAACCCAAAATTAAATAGCCTTCTAATTTCCACAGAGACAAATTAAAAGGGACAAATTAGTAAATTCAGTGTGCCTAGAATGACATAGACAATCAGAATCAGATGGCTGAGATGTGCTTTTATTTTAACAGCAATGTCCAGTAAAGGTTAAATAAACAATGCTATTAAAAAGGACAGACAAAATCACATTAGTTGAATCTGATAAAAGTAAATACCTGGTCCAAAGTATGTTTAGCAAAGTCAGTTGTAGATATCATAACTCCAGCAACAAATGAACCCAACTCAAGGCTTAACCCGAGCTTATCACTGCACTGATAAATGATAGAACAGATCACTTGAGAACTTACAGCAGATAATGAAAAACTATATATAAAAAAATGTGGCAGGTAATGAAAAACTTTTTTTTTAACTGTTATCTCATATCCCCTCATTCCCCTGTGACTTAATAAAGAACATTTCCTCATTGCATTCTCCTAATACACTATAGATAGCCATATTATCCGGATCCAAATGCCCAACTTAGATCATGCCCTTCCAATAGAACTGTAAGAAAGTACTTCAAAAGGGAACTCAAATAACTTCAATATATTATGAGACTTACATATGCCAAAACAAATCCCAACCCCTGCTCGGAAATTGAACTTCAGCATGTTAAGGAACAGTATGTAATGCTGGTGTTCTGGCTCAGATATAACTCTTGAATCAAAATTTAATGTAAACTTGTATCTATATATATCTGGAATCAGAGTTACACTATTAGTGGAGACATATACAACAATAAAATATTTAATATACGTTAACCAGACAATTAGCTAAATAGATAACCCTGAGGTGCCTGGATCATGCACATGCCAAGGACATTAGTTCACCCCCTTAGTGCATAGGGTTCTAGTCGGACTTGCCCCAGAATTCACAAGCCATTTACATGCTACTATGTCTGCACCTACGCCTCAGCCAATCAAATACCAGAATCAAATACCCCTTCATGCACCTCATCTGCTCTGCAGCACAAATTTGTGAACAATTTAAAATTCATTCGGCTATGGGTTCCACAGTAACATCAGATTGACAGCAATAATTGTGATAGGCTATTTTTCATGTCTGACGGACAACTGAACTTCATCTCCACGGAGATAATTCTATGATATTTGTGCTAGTCTAAAGCACTCATGTGCAAAATAATAAATATGTACATATAATATTGCTAAAACTTGACAGTATTACATCTAAGTATATGCGCCTAAATGCATATATTTATTTTCTATTTGAACAATATATCTCTAATTTTATATAATAAAATAATGCTTATTCGAATTAGACATACACAAAAAAGATCCCTCTCATAAATAAATAATGTAATAAAGAATGCATTAACTTTCTTTCTTAATAAAAATGCATAGCTCACACTGCTGCAACTTTCACGACATGAAAAGTTGAATGAATTGAATGCATGTTAATAAAGGGGGTTCATTGGTTTATATAGATTCATGGGTCGGCCGAACAAGTGAAATTTTCCGATGTGGGATTAATAGATTAGGTCGGTTGTTCAAGTAAAATAGTACGAACAAATTGTTTACACAGCTTGTCGAAATATCTAGACTTTCTTTCCTTGTCTTTACATTAGTCCATTTCATTTTTTCAATTAAAACATGCAATATTGCATGGTGGATTTTGTTGCATGGAAGGGGATGTACCCCTTCAAACACCACTCACTTTTTTTTTTAACCTCCAACATGAGAAGGCTTATGTGAAGATGCCATATGGCACTACTAAGTTACTCATTTAATTTTTAACCATGAGTGGTGTAAGCAACAAATGGTGAAAGAATCCCGTCTATTTCTATAATTACGTTTAAAGCCTTAGTTCCCATTTGGGTAGAGACATAAGCTATTATGAGGTTTATACCTATTCCAGGAATAAATAACTTTATCAATTGAATATGTGATTTTCTATTTGGTTGTTTTTTGTTGTCCTCATTGGGAAATGTAATAATAAAGGTTGAGTTATTTGGTTGATGAAGAATAAAATGTGAATAAGGTGTCCACAGTTGATTTAACGTGTGGGCCCCATTGATTAAGAGATGATGACGTGTGATTTAATGTGATGGCATGTGATTTGACAAGTGGGTTCCCTTATACTAGTAGAGAAATAACACAATTCCAAGGGGGACCTGGAATACCAGTTTATTCTCACATAATTCTGCATAGCTATACCCACTTATTCTTTCTACCCACTTATTCTTTCTACCCAAGCACTTTTTTTTTTGTTTACTCTCCCCTATTCCCACCTATTCCTCCCCCATTCCTCTACCCACAAACAAGTTTTTGCAAAGAGGTACAAACTCATAATGATTTCATATATGCACAAGGAACAATATGAAACACTTATACTACTGCACATGAATAACATCAGAATTATAGAAAGCTTCAGCACCTACCCAAGCTAATAGTAGACAGAAAGCCACAGAAGCCAACTGATAGAGTTCATTTGTCTGCAAACAATGTGTAGAAGCTGAAACATCAATATATACTAGTATACCAAAGTTAATATGGTAAAAAACATGGAATTAAAAAATCTAAATAGTGAATTCAAAGTAAGTCCTAGTCAGTATCGTTAAGCATAAACATAATGCAGTCTTTTCTTCTTTTAAGGTGTCTTTCTTTTAGAGCAACCTCTTAATATATCTTTCTTTTTTAACATGTACTTTTTTCCGATCATGGTTCAATAGAGATGGAAGCTAAAATTGCAAAAAATCTAACATGGGAGAGGTGGTTCCATGCCTGCCGGGTGTGGGTGGGTGGGTGGTGCTGTCTGCCCACCCACAGTGAAAGTCATTTCAAACCCTTGCTCACTAGAGATGGTAGGTGACTTCGTAGGTTGGAGGTCTGCCCGTTACTAAAATAATTTGCGGAAAAGAGAAAATCCTTAGGCTCCATTTTCAAAGGAAGTTTGGACAGATGACCCCATTAAAATTTGCTTGGTTACAACTCCATTAATTGGGGATTCCTGTGGAATGTGCTCAACCTGCATGGCTTCTCTCGATTGTGGATTCGGTAGATGAAGGAATGTGTAGAATCAACAAAAGTCTCAGTCCTTCAAAATTAATAGCCATAACATTCTTTAAAGCTGGAAGGGGACTAGGGATACCCCCCTCAATTTTTCCAATGTTCTATGAGAGGAGTATAAGTCGGATGGCTAAGTGGTTGCGCCCTTGAAAGACAGGCCTTCAGTTACCCATTTGCAGTAAGCGCACGACATGTTATTAATGGCAGTCATATAGATGTGTGGACTTTTAAAGTAATCCTGACAAGAGCCTTGAGCTTTGTAGTCTCAAGATCAATATTTGGGTCAATTTATCTCCCTCAAATCAGCAATCATATATGGAAATTCTGTGATTCAAAACAGTAATTCTCCTATTATTAATGCCTCCCTCCTAACAGCAGAAAAGTCAGTGACTGGCAACCCAGGTTGGGAGAGTTCATATTAGGTTGGCCGTTGGAAAGGGATTGTTGAGCTTGGTTTGTATGATTGTGTTATTGAAATATGTTTTCTCCAGTCTTCCTATCTAATTTATATCAAATTTCCTGATCCCAAAAAGGGCCCTTACCAGATTGGATGTCCTCAAAAGAAGGCTCTCATGGTCTGGTGGCAAGGACGGTGTGTCCATCTTGTCAATTGGGAGATGGTTCGATGCCAGCCAAAGGGGTGGAATGTGGGGCTTGGATCTAATGATCATGAAAGGATGTGAGCTCTAGGTGTTACTTGGGTAAGGATCAGTAGAGCTAGATAATTTGGTGCTTTCACAAGGTTCTCTCTTCCCTTTCACTTGTCTATGTTATCAAACTTGTGGAGAAAGTATGGTGTTCCTTGCTCCTATCTCTCATGAGCACCTGTTTTTGCATGTGTGAATGATGAGAATGTCAAATTCTGGTCAGATAATTCAGTGGCCAGAGCTCCTTCGATGTTGCATTCCCTTGTCAGCTCAGTCTACTTACTGATGAAGTTTGGCCAATCATTTTATTTCTTTTGGCAATTAAGTAATGGGAAAAATCCATATAACCCCCCATAATATGTCAGATATCCATATAATCCCTTGACTTTTGTGAAATTCCATGTAACCCCCTGCAAACACAATGAAAATCCAAATATCCCCTTCTGTCAGATAAGTTAACCAATAGGCTAGTTGAGTTTAACCCTATTAATAAAAGTACCTTTATACCCCTTCATAACCAGAATCTCTCTTCATCCCTCATCTCATCGCAGCCACCCTCATCCAGTCCTCACCAGTCACAGCCGCTCCTCTCCTATTGTCCTCATCATCTCATCACGCCCCCCTCTTGGATCAGCTCCTCGAAATCTCATCAGCCTCTTGAAGCTCCTCCAATAAAAACATCTCCTCCAAATGCCTCTCTATTAGTTCCCTTTCACCTTTTGCTTCCCTTTGATTGTTAGGTTTTACTCTTGTAATCTTTTGGATATTTCATTGCCTTCAGTCAATTCAAAATCTAAATTCAAAATCACAGGGCAACACTCCTCCAACTGTGATTTTTATTTGTTGAAAAAATGTAAGCAACTTTTGGATAGGTTGGAGAGGATTGAAGGAAGAAGAAAAATGATAAAATAGGAGGGGCAAAAATGTAATTTGCAAGGGGTTAAATGTGTTTTTCCATGTTTACAGGGACTTATTTAAATTCTTTTATTTTACCTGAGTTAGGATGATGGAATATTCTAGGAATATTCCAATTCTTCGGTGGTTAATTAACTCAGGGGGTTGTTTTGGATTTTGATTATGTTTGTGGGGGGTTATTTGGATTTCTGGAAAAGACAGGGGGTTTTCTGGATTTTTGTATGTTTATGGGGGGGGGGGGGGGGTATATGAATTTTTCCCTTAAGTAATATGCTCACAAAGATTCAGGAGAGCCCTGACAGATTTGGAGTACAGGGAGCTTCTGGATCTTCTCAAGGTGCTGCAATCAGCTTTAAAATTCTGGTGGCGGGTAACCTTGGATGTGGGGATCTTACTGAAGCAGGTTAATATCATTAAAAACACACGGGCAATTCTCTTCTCTCAAGATTCATGTGTGTATGTGCCTATGTGGATATTGTGCCTCCGACAAAATTCTCCCAAAGCAGAATAAGGAAATTAGGGCCCACCGCGCCAGATTCCCAGTTGAGCTTTGAGTTTTTTAACTAAGATTGAAACAATCAATTAAGAGAAAATTGTCCCTTGAACAACCAAAGACAAGGGATCTCTGATTTATACAAAAAAGGAAAGCAATGACAAGAAGAGCAAAAAGGCCATCTGTCGAGCCACTCAAAGCCATACAACAGCCCCCAAAATACAGTGGAGCTGTGAGTTATGTTCTCCAATATTTGAATTCAATAAAACACCTGTTTGTAAAGTTCCTTTCAGCAAGATCTTATGAGGCTTATTGGAATCTGTTTGGGAGTGCCCTATTGACAACTACTCTGTTGCAAATATGCTCAAAAGTGTTATACACTTGTTCTACCATTAATTAGTGGCGGTAGATCTACTAGAACAATTACAACATACTCAGAATGTCTACATGGACAGAAACTGTAACTTACCTGAGATGATAATTGTATCATTAGCTTCAAAAATCGAGGAACGAATGACCAAGACAATACAGATGTTGTAGTTAAAAAAATGGATAGCACCAGCACTCTGCAAAAGACGGAAGCATACTATTTCAATATAAAAACTGTGTCTAACACAAAATATAACAAAGGAAAATTAGTTTATTAGGATCTGAACTCCTAGCCATCATATAAATTTAATGACAATTAACATTGGTAGGAAATCATAATCAAACATAAATCATGCCACCATAAAATTTAGATAAAAGATAATACCAAATCATAGATAAATGTAATTAATATGTTCAATCAATCAATGACACTCAACAAGTTACAGAAATCAAATGTTCTTGGAGAAGTAACTTACAGCTTAGCCATAGATATCATTCCAAGAAAAAGACCAGCATTTCCACCCAGAACTGGAAGCAAAGCAAATAGTAGACCAACAGCACAGTCCTGTAATAAAAGTGTGTGAGATTTACCGCTGACATATTTGCCACTCAGCAGTCTACAATAGCATTTAAATTCAAATGTTCAAACCAACCTGAAGAATAAGTGTTCCAATTGTGACTTGTCCATGAAGAGCATTGCTGTGATTCCTTTCAACCAAAAATTTAGAAACCTAATTTATGAAAATAAAGCACATGCATTAGTCTAACATCCTCAAGAGGCAAGGAAGCCAACAAATTTTATAACCTTCAAATGTGGAGATGGAATTATTACCACAGCAGTTGATGACATTGATAAAAAGGATCCAACAAATATTCCCTCTGACATATTTGCACCACATAACTGCATGCAATCAATAATAGCATACGTTAAGCAGAAGTAGAACCCACAGTGAACAATCATAATATAAATCAATCAAAAACTGTGTTTAATTTAGCTGATTTATGTTAATAATTATAACAGAGTAATACCACAGCAGTTATGCCACACAAGAACATGAAAATAACAATTTGAAGTAGTCCCCCAAGAACAGCAACAGGTCCAACAACTTTTAACTGCATCACTGGCATGAGTTAGAATATATAATCTAGAAATTCAAAGAAAACATAAAAACTGCATCTCATTTTTCATTATCTGATCACAAGGATGCATTATTAAATGGAAATGAATATGACAAATTGTTTCCATTTGCTTAAGGGTACCTTTGTCAAAGAAAACTCCAGGCCTAAAGCAAATAGGAGAAAGACAACACCAAACTGTGCTACCGTTTCAACCTGATTGCAAAGTTAAGATGTTAGACTACTGAATAGTTTTAAACCTACAGAAAATGAAAAATGTAAACCAAATAAGGACACCAATCTTAGGTTCCATGAAATTGCCATCACATATGTCAAAGAAGTTAGAGCATTATAGAATTGATATGTATGGGCAATTAGGCAAACAGATAAACCAATGTAGAAAGCCCAGACGAATTCCAGAGGTGTATCTTTCAAGGAGATTACAGGGACATAAGAGAAAATGAATTCACAATGTTTGAAGAGAAAATGAAAATATACATAAGTATATAATCTAATATGAGAGATGCATACTTATTTATAACAAGGCATTAGGAATCCAAGATATTCAACACTGTACCTGTACCATCTCACTTATGAAATTCAAACCCCCTGGTCCAATGATAGATCCCGCAAGGAGATATCCAACAATAACCTTGCATAAAAACCAACATGAAATTTCATAACCTCAATGGAATTAATATTTGCACAAGAAGAGCCTCAACAACAGTAAAATTCACATAAAGCCAATATCACAGACATTATTCAAGATAAGTATAATAGTACTCACTGGCTGTCCCAAACAGGAAAAGGCAATTCCACCAATCGTGGCAGAAACAATAAGAACTACTAAATCTGAAATCAACCTGCGAGTAAATTTTGCCACATCAAGAACAACTAAAATGCAAAATGAATACGTACACATAATCATAAAAAACTTTACAAGAACACCATAAAGGCATACTTTTTCAACATTATCACACAGAAATTCTATGCATTAAAACATCAAAGCTATGCAAATAATTGAACCAGAAAGATATAGAGAGGAAATGAGAGAGGGATTAGGGAAGGAGGGTAGCATACCTCACGTCCACCTGAAGCACAGGATATTTCGTCTTTCGGTTGGCCATAACAAAAACATTATCCTGCCAACAGTAGATCAAGGAGATCAGATGGAAATTTGTAAAGGATAAGCAATCAGTCACCATATCATGATCACACTCAGTTGCTCAATGTCAGTCAAGGCACCTCTTTATCTATCACAGTTGTCCTATCATCTGTACCATCACCTTCAAGATTGAAGACATCCTGAATCTGGAATGATCTTGTTCCACTGCACAAAAAATAACAAATAAGTGATTTTCTGGTAATGAGTAGGCAAAGACACTAGAAATCCATATCCACTCGCTTATACTTTGCATCTGTGTCATTCTTCTTAGACTTGTCATGAATTACAGCTACAGTCTCCAAATCAGCCTGTTAAGCATAAAAAAAACACAGTGATGAATAATCTAGATGTGAGTAAATTATTAAAGAATAAGTTGATAGTTGATACTTATAAATCTGAATGCATATGGTCAATATCTGTGGAAGGCTGCACATGTTTTGCAGAGGAATCCTAGACATTTATTCAGATAATACATAACAATCAAACTATATTATAACGGTTGACTTTGCAATTAAGCTGCTGAACATTGGTAATATATAGCTACATGCTGAATTCTCCTTTTGTTATTGTCTTAAAGCCCCATCTAAGAGTTACCATGCTTTTAAGTTCTACAAAAAAAAAATTAAAAAAAAGTCACCATGCTAAATGCCTTGTGAGATCATTATAATGTCATTGACGGTTAACCAAATTGCATCTTGGTAGGAAGGTAGAGGGTACCTCTACCCTCTACCTTAGAGAGGGGACGATTTGACCAGGAAAAATACTTACCAATAAAAAAATGTCCCTGATGGTCACTTATATTACAATTAATTCTCTCTTCCAAATTTTCCATCCTACTAGAGCCTATTGGTGGATTCTTTACCATAGAAATAGCACATCTATCACAAGGACGCATGGAATCCCCGTTATATTGGAAGCATGGACATTATTCTTCTTCTTTCCACCCAGGGTTTACATATCAAATCATCTGACATCACCTCTTATAAATAAGAAGGTGCACATGTCAAATTATATTTTCACATTTTATAAATTTTTATCCATACTTTATTTATTTTTATCCACAACTTATCCATGGTCAACCAAACAACAAAAATTGCATTATTACGTTTCCCAACAATAATAACTAAAAATACAACCAAACAGAAAATAACTTGTTCCATTGGTATAGTTATCTTTACTAGAATAGTTATCTATTCGACTATTTGTGAACAGTTTATGTTGCTTCCCAAACGGGAACTTACGGTTTCTAAAAATTTTAACAGGCATAAAACTATCCCAATACTCACTGTACAAGTCTATTAACTTTATGCAACATGCCAAGAATTCAAGATTGCCAGACCTCCATGAAACACCGTTCCTTCACTATTAAAAGAACTATCTCATTAGACAGAATAAAAAGTCTTACATCCATGTGAGCCTTTTAAAAACATGATACTAGATTGGGTAACCAGCAAGGTCCGCTCTTCAACTCATTCAATGTTCAATGTCCAAGTCCAAACATATCATAGGGATATGAAACCTACATCAATAACCTGAGGAAATGCCAAAACACTATTGTTCTGGCTTCTAATTCAAACTTCTTATGAAAACAGGGAATGTGAAATGTCAAACTCGAAATCCTATTGCAAGCACATCAATCCTGATTGTTGCCATCGTGAGAGAACCAACAACCTTCTATATCATATTACCTAAGTAACCAATATGTTATGCTCAGCAGACATCTGCATGTTCCTAATAAGATTCTGCCTTTAATCAATCTCCTCAATGTAGAGGACCAATGACACTCTCCAACTCAACAATCTGCAGTATAAATGACGTGCCCATACATTTCACAATTACTATCATGTTCATCCCGAGGACTAGGATGGGCTTTGCCCCATTGTACAAACTCAAAGTTCAATCCTACATGCAAATTCTTGAATTACTGGTTTATAACTTCCACTAGAGGCAACCAATCTCCCAGACCAAGAGAATCAGTCATGCATTGTAATTTTAAACCTCCTCATTTCAAAATCTACCATGAACTAGAAACAAATTATTAAATGTGTCAATGTGATTCAACTATGGGGCACATCTACAAGAACGGAAAGGCTCTCAATACCAATTACTATCTTCTCGAAATGCTACCTTAGATCAGCACTCTACCGATTGACATCAAATTTGTAGAGGCCAAGTGGTCAGGTAGGAAATGTATCCACAATGAAATCCTTGACCAAGACCAGTTGGTAAGGTGACATACTTCACTGTGTACAGAGTTTATGCTAACAAACAAAGAGCAACTCCAAATAACATAGGCATTTAAATCATCCATGCAAAGCGAACTAAAGGTGCATCTAATATTTAGGATTTGCATTCGTCTCTCAGGTAAATCATCATTACACAAATGGCTCAGGATATTGCATCTCATATCCTTATATCCCAAAATTTCCTACGCCCCTCTCATCACGCCCTGCATGTGCTTCCCTAATTATTCTATACTGACGCATTCACCATAAAAGAAATAAAAAAGAAAAAATAATCTCATCAAGCCATTTTAGCCTGCTTTATTCTGCCCATCCAAGTGTTCAGTTTATACACCATCCTTATGTTATCAAGACGTTCTATGCACCTTCATACTGACCATATCCACAAGGTTCACATAAGAGCTAGTTCCACTAGTTCTATCAAACATTTCCATCCATGCAGGGGATTGTGAATGCAAAAACCATGTCAAGATGCAGATACGAGATAAATCACATTCATATTCATTGTAGCAACATATTCTTCAAAACAAAATCTTATTTACATTTTACATAAAAAAGAAAAAGAAAACTTTCTGACTTGTGGAGAACAATACAGAAGCAAATTCCATGTATATATATCCTTAAATATTATTCAATACAAGTACAAATGAATGTAAATATTAAATGGTGTCAAGAGGAAAGTCACACCTACTTGATGATCAGCTACACTGTTGTTGAAACTATTCTTATCCGGCGCTGTTTATAAAAAATATGAAAGAAACATGAAACCATCTCATCAACACCAATTAAAACAATCAACAAAAACATCATATATATTCGTTGAAACAAACCCAGCATTCACACATTCATCAATCCACGCAATAAAGAAAAAAATCAAAATTTCCATTCAACTAGAAAAACAAAATAATCGCACCTTCAGGTTGATCATTATCGGAGAATTCCTTCTCGAGTACGCGATCGAACATGTCGGCGATGCTCCCCTCCCCTGGACTGGACGGAGGGGATTGGAAGGCGAGGCTTCCATAGAATCTCTCCCTCGTCTCCTTGTCGGACCTCGCTTGCACGCAAACCCTAATCGAGGCCGTCGTTAGGGCGAACCATAGTAAGATCCACAACAACCCTCTCATCGGACCGGATTTGGCGATAGGAGGACAGGCTTCTCCGCCACCAGCTTTTCCTACCCGCGGAGGTCGATCAAAGATTCAAAGGCGGGGGATGTCTCTGATCGACCGGTAATCGTTCGAACTTTGAAAGGAGAGAGAACCAGAGAGGCGAAGAAAGTTTCGCCTTTCGGGGGGAGCTCTTGGTTGGGTGGTTGGTTTGTTGGCCCGTCTCCCTCTATGGATGTTGATCCGCGGATATTGCACATTCTTTTTCGCATCTTGACCGCCAATTGATTATGCTTTTTCGATGGCACGAATCACGATGATAGAGTGATCAGACGGTTAGTCATCCGAGGAGCCGTGTTAGCCAAATGTTTGCGTCACTGGACCAGCCTAAACCTGGTAGCGTTTTGTGACGGGTATGGGTTAGGGCTACAATTTTGACGGGTTAGATTGAGTTCTCTAACTCATATTTGAAAAAGTCCAACTTGAATTCAACTTAACCTGACTATTAACCGGATGACCCCAATCCAATGTCGAAAAGAAATTGTTAGCTTAGGTTAAAATAGTATAAGTTGAGATAGGCTAATATACATGTTTGTAGGCATAGTTCTCTGGTGAGCTGATTGTTACCTCAGGTGTTCTCGTATACTTAGCAGTTGCTTTGCACGAATGATGAATCTAGTTGGGGTGCCTGTCAAATATAATCTGAAGCCCGAGTTAGTGAAGATTTTAGTGTATGGCGAGAACTAGAATGGAAATCAATTACTCCTCCTTTTGAAGACGTGTTTTATATTCATTTTTAATCCTTGTTCTTTCACTCCTTTTGATAAAAAAAAATCTTCTTTATCAATCACTTGTGACCACCTGAGTGAGGAGGGGCAATACAATGTTATTGTGGGCGACCCAAGGAAACCTTCAGCTTTGAATCGAGTTTTAAAAATAGGAGTTGTCTATTTGAAAGTTGGTATGTGCGTCCAATGAAAAAATCAGTTGAACTCTCAAATGACCTGATTGGATTGATGACATAAATATTGTCAAGGGAGTACTTTGAAACACCCTGTCGTGGGATGGTTGTGAGTTTCTTTTAATGGCCATTGTCCTTCAATGTGGAGGTTAAACCAATCGATCGACAGAAGCTCCTTCTCAAATCCGGATCCGACTAAGGGTGGATCCTACACTCAAAAAGAATTAGAGAGACACTGGTGTGGTGCCAGCCAAAAAGCCTTCAAAGAGATGTATCAGTAAGGGAATTCAAAGACAAATCTCACTAATTTGGTGGCTTGTATGTAGATAAAAAGTTAGATACCTTAACTCCTTAATCATTCCCCTTTTTATAAGGTCGGGTGGCTTAGATAGCTGTTGCTACTCCTTTCTTAGTCGTTGTAACGACTTTCCTCAATGACTGCTTAGTGGACGTTTTTGGTGGTAACTGCCATGCTTTAATGTAGCACAACGTGCCCTTAATCACCCACGTTCTGTGAATAATGAGTCTTAATTGTCTGTCTGGCAGTTTTAAGCATTATGGACGTCTGACCATTTCTTTGGTCCTCCTCGTGGTCCTTGGTCTAGTCGCTCACTCGACGTGTTCATAAGCATTTACCCCCGAGGTGTAAAACCGTCTGACCAGACCTCTAATCTGGTCGTATCTTATCTACTCGGGAGATATTCACTCGCGAGGTGTAAGGTCATCCGATTAGATCTTCAATCCAATCGTGTTTTGTCTACTCGGGCTGACATTCGCCCGTGAGATGTGAGACCGTCCGACTAGATCTTCAATCTAATCGTGTCCCACCTACCCGGGAGTGTCCCCGTGATATTCTAAACATAGATTCAGATTTTCGGATTCTAGATGTGACGGCCCATACCCATCTTGACCTTGACACATGTCGTATTTCAATATGGTGTAGTTTTTCCTTCCACAAGGTGTTCTGTGTTAACATATGTTTCTTTAGTGTTTTATAAGATATCATTTTTACGTGACATACATAATGCACTTACAGATAATATTTACAGAAATTATATTTTATGTTCTGTAAGTTACAGAAAACATATATGTGTTTACAAGGAGAAAACTACGATTTTATGGGGCACCGAAAATTAATGGGAGGAGGGTAAAAAAAAAATTGAGTGTTTGTTGCTGGGATACAGAAATTTTTTTTGAAAATGTGGGGGGGGGGGGGGGGCACATAAATAATGGGAGGTTGGCTACAGGGGTATATGGGCAACTAACCCCCAAAATTTTTTTTGCATTTGTTCATTTATAAATTGAATGCATTTTTGTGATTAGGTAAGGTTGGCAAGTTAGTTAATCCCCTAGATTTAAATAATCCTCTCATCGTTTATTAAATGCTTTTAATGAACCAGGGTGGCAACATTAGATAAGGTTGGCAAGTTAGGTTTCCCGCTTCGTTTGGTTGTCATAGTTTTTTCTTGTGGACCAATTCAATTTTGGCTTAGAACAAGAAATTCAAAATTCTCCTACATGTAGCCCGCTTACATTTTAATTTTTTTAAATATTAAAATATATATTCTAATAAATTGTATGAACAATTTATATATATAAAAATTGTGTGTGTGTATATACCTTGTTACGCAACGATCGAAAATATAGGACTGCAGACATAATTATAACTGGGACGGTGCCAAACAACACTATACATAATAATTAAAATATTCTTTTCATCCTCAACAAAAGTAAAAATTAATTTCAAGAATTTTTTAAATTTGTTTAGGTTTCTCAACTTTTTTAGCATTCGAGAACACCTCCAAGTTAGCAGTTGTATTTTTTTCAAGTCTTTCTATTCAAATATCATTTATATGTACATATTACGTAATAATGTATAATGATTAATAACAATGTATTTAGATGCATAACAATGTATATAGTTAACATAACAATATACAATAAAAAATAATTAATGTACGAGTTAACAGCTTACATAGCGCATAACAAAAATACAAAGATATTTTACGGAACAAACAACATAGAGAAAAGAAAACGACCTATAAAAAAGGGGGAGGTTATTTCAACCCCAGCAGTTATCCAACCCACCCCTTAAATTTTTTTTTTCAAACACAGCAACCCACCCCGTCTCCTCCGAATATCATCGAATCAACTCCTGCAGCAGCCGTCCTCGTCTTCACCGGGCGCATCGCGAAGATGGTATCACATCCATCGATCGATTGGAGGTGCTCGTCGTGGACATTGCCGTTGTCGAAGAAGCCATCAGAGGTGTATGGATTGTTATCGATGCGGATGAAGATCCGTCGGTCGAGGTCTGATTGGAAGAGTCCCTTGCAAGCAATTGAGGTTAGTTGGAAGAAGAAGAAGCTAAGGAGCTGATGTGCTCGTGGAGTTTGCGCAGACCACACCGGACGGCGCGGTGGTTATGGTGGTGGTCGGGGAGGATGAGTTGAGGAGGGGGGACCGGGGGAGAAAATGAAGTTGTGGGAGGAGACGGGGTGGGTTGCTGTGTTTGAAAAAAATAATTTTTTTTAAGGGGTGGATTGGATAACTGCTGGGGTTGAAATAACTGCCCCTATAAAAAAAAATATAACCATCAACTTAGGGGTTTATTCATATTCAAATGCTAAGAATCCAGCAACTTAGAATAAAAGGGTTAAATCTCCACCGTCGACTCTGAAATGAAACGCTTTTCAAGGAGTAACTTAATAATAACAAAATGTTTTTGAAAAAAAATACTTGGATTTAATTTTCCCTCTAATTTCCATAAAAGTGACTTTCAAATGAAACCCTTCTCAAAGAAGAGTCCATTCTGGGACTTGTGCTACATAGTTTAATAGAAGTTAGAAATTCGTTATAATAAAAAAATTTGGTAACTAGGAGGAAGTTGGCCACCCAGAAAATCAACCATTCCTGCTCCACCCCCTTATATATAACAGCCAAATCTTTTCCATAACCAATCAAGCTTGAATTTAGAGAGAAACAACAAAACAAACTTTATTATTTCCCTGCATTTCCAAACACAGCAGTTCAAATGGCCCAGGGAGGTTTAAATTTAGGCCTAGCAGTGGTTATTGTTGCGGCAGCCACGCTCATCGCTGGAACATCAGCTCAGTCAGGCTGCACGATGGCGATCATAGGATTGGCGCCTTGCCTGAACTACATAACGGGGAACACATCAACCCCTGCTTCCTCCTGTTGTTCGCAGCTCGCAAGCGTTGTGCAATCGAATCCGAGGTGCCTATGCTCGTTGTTGAATGGTGGAGGGTCCTCTTCTGGGATCAATGTCAACCAGACGCTAGCATTGGCACTTCCTGGTGCTTGCAATGTCCAGACTCCTCCTGTTAGTCAGTGCAATGGTGAGTGCACTCAGCATTTTTTTCTTTCTTTCTTTACAGCACCAATTTACTGCTTCATGTATTTAAGTTCATACAAAAGTACATATCTCATTTAGATATACTATTTAAAAAAAATGTGAACTGCATCTGGGCTGTAAACCGGGCTGAATCTAACATTTTCTAATATTAAATGGTATGGTTGAATCAATGAGTCCTTATCCAATGACTAAAAATCTGATCAAATCAAGGTGGGTTGGTTATTATTAGGGGTCTATTTCAGTTAGAGTCATTACCTTGATCATAATTGTGATTATTAGTTTTTTTTTTGTTGAAAGAATGTGTGTCTGAATCACTTTCTTGAATTTCTAAACTTTTATTGGGAAATGCTTAGACGATTGTTGATGAGTTTGAAAACATTTTAGAAAAAAAATTGTACTCTAGAAAATAAATTAAAATAAATCTTTCCAAGGGTATGTTTGTGTACAATGGAAAATGAGGGAAAACTAAAATTTTCCATTTGAACATTGAAAAATCTGGGATTTGTGTCAAACAAATAATAGAAAATTAAAAAATCAGTTTAAATGAGAATGAAAAAAAATAAGATAACCATAGTTTATAATTAATTTGATGACACAGATGGGGACCAATAGTAGTAGTAGTAGTAGTAATATACACTAAAATACAAATCATGTAAACTGTTTTTTAATTGATTGCTGTAAAAATTAATTTTTACATAATTTGGTTCCAAGTAAACCCTATAAGCAAATAAACATAGTATTTGGTTCAATATTTCATACATCTCATTTAACCCACTTCTGTTGAAGGGAAATATTACATAAAACTCCATTTTCACATAATATTAATTAGTGAAGAGAAATTTTTACATATTAGATTGACATTGTTCAAATATACAACAGCAGCAGCAGCAGCGACTCCACCAACAGGGTCACCACCAAATGCAACACCAAGTACACCATCAGTCCCGAGAAATCCAGCCCCAACATCAACTCCAACCATCACAAGTCCCCCTTCAGGTAATGAAACACCATCCACTGAAACATTTGGTCAATCTATTTCTCTTCGACTTTAAAAAATCAATGTGCCCTGCCTCTTTATGGGGTCCCTCTTGATTGTAGAATTATATATAATTCCAAACTAATGTGTCACCCAATTCTGCAGGAAACGGAGGATCAAAGACATTGCCAGGGACAAGTGGCCAATCATCTGATGGAAGCTCCAATGTGTTTTCACTCTCATCATTGATGTTGCTCCTTTCTATTGCTGCTTTCCTCTGTTTTTAGTTTTGTTTAGGCTTCTCATTTTTCATGTAATATTATGATGTATGAATTTGAATGTTGTATTTGTTTCCGAATCAGTGATGGCTGTATTCTTTTTTCACAAATTTAGTGACTGTTTTCTTTAAATCTCCTTTTAACGAATGAATGCGTCGTCATTTGATTGTCCAGCTCATCATCAAATCTTTCTTATAAAATTTTATCTATATTTTATTCACATTTTATTATTACATTTTCTAACGAGAATAATTCAAAGGATAATGTTACATCCAGCCCCATTTCCAGCCTCAATTCTAGTATATATGTGTTTTGATTTTTTTAAAATAATATACATCATCTAATAAGGTACATGCTTTTATAAAAAATGAAGCATATACTCCAACGAATTGCATGGATGCATTTATAGAAAATGTAAAAAAATATTTCGAAACATATGCCTTGTTAACATAAACATATGCGTCGATAGATTTCTATCGATGCATATAAAGCTGGAATTGGGGTTGGAAATGGATCTGGGTGTAACAGTGCCCTAATTCAAAACACAACCAAGAAAAAATCACTTTATCATTATTTATATTTAAAAAATCAGAATAATTTAATTATTTAATAAAAAAAACCTATTTTCATCATTTCACCTCACGATCAGACAATCCAAAGGCATGAATGATTGATTCTTCTTCTCCATTCCACTACAAGGCATTTGATGGTAAGCCTGTCAATTATCCGAAAAAATATCTGCATCCGATCCGAATCCGTATCCGAAAATGCAGAAAATATCCGATATCCGAAAAATCCGTATCCGTATCCGAAAAAATAATCCGTATCCGAAAATTTTCGGATCGGATACGGATATACCCCTATCCGATCCGAAAAATATCCGTATCCGATGGCATTAAAAAAATATTAATATTAGTATTTAATATCTACCATTGGATTTTGATCAAGTGGCTCACATTCTTTCTAATAGTTGTAAAATTAGGACTTGTGTTTGTGAATTTTTAATTTTAAGTCAATTTTTGAACTTTAAATGAAAATTTGTTATGTTTAATTATTTATTTATTCTTTCTAATAGTTGTAAAGTTAGGACTTGTGTTTGTGAATTTTTAATTTTAAGTCAATTTTTAAACTTTAAATAAAAATTTGTTATATTTAATTATTTATTTATTTATTTCGGATATTTCGGATAATTATCCGAATCCGTCGGATACGGATACGGATCGGACACGGATACGCTTTTTAAATATCCGTCGGATACGGATACGGATACGGATATAAAAAAAATTTTCGGATACGGATACGGATATGACCATATCCGCTCCGTATCCGGTCCGTTGACAGGCTTATTTGATGGTGGACTGACAGTCTCATGAGAGACAATATGTCAACTTTTCAAACCCATATAGCTATTTTCATTTATTCATTGCCTTTATGGATAACTGTTTGTCATCCATCGTCGACTTTTGAAAATTCAGTAACAATTACAAGATCACTATTTTTTTTTTTTTGTTAAAACAGGCCCTAACAGGGCATTGAGTTTATATTATACTAAAAAGAGGTATTATACAACAAAATCTATATATCATGTCTACCATTTGCTATGGCCTGACTATTTATCTATTCTATACATTTTTTTTCACACTTCCAAAATGCTTCTATATAATCCTCCGGATAATTGGGTCTATCAACATATTAGTAATCTTAGTTTCTTATGATCCGCGTGCATGACGTGTCAGCGCTTCCGGTGCTCTACACACTCGCGAGGAACTTTACATATTTGCAAAGCTTCATTCGGTATAGGGTTTTCATGCCATAGAGCAACATTCCTGAAATTGTGGGGGGCCAGGTCCAGGTTGTTGAAATAGTCTTATCAACGATTCCGAATCAGAGCAAATGCATATCCTTCTATATCCTTTGGATCGCACAAATTATAAACCACGAGTTATAGCAATTGCTTCCGCCCGCAAGGGTGATGACCATAGCCAACCGAAATATTCAGCACCACACACTTGGAAACCATTTTGTTGGATTGCTATAAAGCACGCTCCCGTCATTCTCGTTCTCATATCAACGCTTCCATCAGTGATTACTAAGACCCCTTGTGATATCTCAGTTGCTTGAACTTCCCTGCATATTTGCATTTGAATATTTAATTGAGGAGTTACCTTATTTACCTAAATTGACGATATATTCTGCATCTTGGCAATAAATCGGGCGGATTCTTCTATCATAGTCTTTGCTCGGACTGCTACAATATGAGGAAGAAACTTTAATCCCTTTGAATATTCTTGCATTGCGAGCTTTCCATACTAGCCAGAGGACATAAATAAAAATTATCCTTCTTTGGCATCCCTGTTCAGATTTTCTCCATTTTTCCTCTGAAAGTATATCTCCCCAATGTTGCAAATTCCTAGTAACAGCCGGTGGGTGCAGCCTTGATTGAATGTATGTCCAACATTCAGCCATGTATTCACAATTAAGAATTACTTTCACTTGAATTTTTGTTCTGCTTCTTTAGTTAAGAAGTGTATTTGGTAAGACATTTTGTCTATCTTGTATGGAGAAATTTGATTTGATGCTCTATCAAATGTTGTTCCTGGTTAAATACCTCGGGAATTATGAGATAAAGTTTTCTTCTGGTTTTTTAAGATTAACTTTTCTCTGTTTTTTTTTCCTTCTTCAGGATTGTACTTACAAATAAAAGTAAAATCGTGATAACATCTATTTTAAAAAAAAAATCAAATGTTGATGTAGATATCATCCTCCTTGATGTGGTGAGGGTTGCTGCCAAAAGAACAACAACATTTAATTAGTCAGAGAACTAATAATTTCTAAGAATGAATAAATTTAAATCAAAATGTGAAATGTTTACCTCCTTCCCCTTTGTATTCAAACCTTATTTAACATTGGATAATATGCATTGTGGCAAGGTCGGTGGTCTTGTTTGAAACACTGCTTCCATAATTGACCCATATGGATTATGGGACGATGAGTCATTTGAATGTTGATGTGTCAACATTCATCCTATTAACGAATGATTGATCCAATCGACCTGTCAGATTGTCTGGTTGGATTTGCATGGTGTTGGGAGTGGTCATGCCCACTCCATATGGTTAGAAAAGACTTGTGTCAACTGTCAACCAGGTATAGGTCATTGAATTTACCCCAATAGGTCCTTATAAGTGAATGAAGTGTCATATCCTCCCCCAACGAATGCATTGTATATCACAGTCTGATTTATGTGCGTAGAGTATTGCTGGTGTTTCACAGAGTTAAACGAGATTTTAATTTTTACGGTATTAATATTAATTTTTTTTTTAATGAGATGTTATTATAAAAAAATATTTTATGATTTTCATTAAGCTCTAGGGTTTTTATTTTTAACATTGTCAAAACCTCTTGAAGATAATGGATTGATCTTTGATGTGCTCCATTGACGTATGCAATATTTGGATGCAATGATTATTTATACATGTTTTCCTGCACATGCAAATTTTACATTGCACGTATAGAAAAAAACTTTTGCACACTGTTTGCACATATTTGTCTATTTTCATGTTACTATCATTTACACACACGTTCTTTTTGTATCTATTTATTTCACATATGTGAAACTATTTGCACAGTAAAAAATAAATATTTAAATATTACATATATTAGTTTTTTAATCTATATATAAGCCAATGTGGTTAATAAAAAATGGTTCTAATATAACATAATATAAACAAAAATAAATCTGACTTCAACTAACGAACAATACCGCAAGGTTTTTTTGTATTTTATAAATAGCAATTGTATTATTCTAAGTTATATAAATTTAGGGTATGTTTGGATACTATGCAAATGGGGTTGGGTTCTCATTTGCATTAGGTCAAATACATTATTTTATTTGGTTATGATAATTAAATGTAACAAATAAAATCCCAGTGTTTTCGTTTGCCCCATTAAAAAGGGAATCAAAATCTCAACCAATCCTGTGTGTTATCATTTGTAACCGCTTTTATTTTCTCACATCTCATCTATCTTCTATCTATTATACTAACAAAAATGATTTCAAGTGTATGTAACATAAATTTATGTCTTTACCCTCTAACAAATTTATTAAAGTCCATAAATTACATTTTATAAATTTACATAACTTAAAATAAATATGATTGTGTGGATTTAAATATTAATGTGGCATAAAATATTATAAATGTTATTATATTAAAATATACCAAGAAATTTTATCTAACTATCCTAGATATTATCCAACAAAATTGCTATTTATAAAATATAAAAAACCTTGTGGGATTATATGTTAGTTGAAATCAGATTTATTTTTGTCTATATTCTATTATATTAGAACCATTTTTTGTTAATCACATTGGCTTACATATAGTTTTTAAAAAATAATATATGCAATATTAAAAAAAAATTAACTATGCAAATAATTTCACATATGTGAGACAAACAATTACAAAGAAGAATGTGTGTAAATAATAACACAACATGAAAACATACAAACATGTGCAAACAGTGTGCAAAATTTTTCCTACATGTGCAATGAAAAATTTGCATGTGCAGAAACACATATAAACAGTCATTACATTCAAACGTGTAATATATATTAAATGATTTAGAAGTTATTTTTGTTTTAGTAATTTTTTAATTAAATAAAATAATATATCTTGAATTATCAAACATATGGAGATCTATATAACCCGCCTCAAAAGGAAACTTCAAGTCATATAATAAGTCATTAGATACTACAAGTCATAACAGATTTTACATTACATGAAATAAGTTTGATAAACAGCTAATGATCGGGTAGGTCACCTCTATAGCCACCAATTCCGTAACCACCAGTTCCATAGTCACCTCTTGAAGACCGGAGAAGTTAAAGATTCAATACTTACAAAATGATAAAACTTTTTAAAATCGGATAAGATATGATTTAATGCTTGTAAGTTGACAGATGTCTTTAAAGCCTGATAAGATACGATTCAATGCTTGTAAAATGACAAGCTCTTTAAGACAAAGCTCTTTAAGATTTGATAAGATATGATTCAGTGTTTGCAAGATGACAGATGTCTTTAAGGCCTGATAAGATACGATTCAATGCTTGTAAAATGACAAGCTCTTTAAGACAAGATAAGATATGATTCAATGCTTGCAAAAGAGCACGATAACTTATTCATGCAGAAGAAAGATTCTCTCAGTAAATTAGGATTATCTACTTTGTAAAAAGTAATAGCTGCACATCGTATGTTGGCGTATGGAACATTGGCAGATATTACTGATGAATACATTAAGGCTCCATTTCCGCGGGCGTCCGCTGTACTAGGACACGGGGGGGGGGACTCTAGTGCCATGAACCAATGTTTCCCCAGAGTCGGAGAAACGCATAAAAACATATGAAAACATGACAAGTTATTTGTGGGTTATCAACGCAAGAACGGAAATAAACATATGAAACCTAACCCTCCTCCAAACGGAGCCTAAGATTGGTAAGCCAACTACAATCCAATGCTTGAAGAGATTTTGCCGAGCAAGTATAGAGATTTTGATGCATTTCATTTAATGTAATGTAGTTTCCTAAATATTTAATTGTTCAAGAATCATGTTTTTATTTTAATTAAAAATTTAAAATTAATTCTAAAATAATTTAATATTAATCTTATTTTGAAAGGCTCGACGAGACATTTTCAAAGACATTATTTTTGTTAAAAATGGATGGATTTAAATATACATAAGTTGAACTAATTAGTATATAAAATGAAAAATGATATCAAATGAATTCTAAATTTGTTTGAAGAAGATTTTGCATTTTAAAAAGTGAATAGTGATTTGGAGATGACTTCCAAATTTGAAGGCCAAAATCCAAATATTTAAATTTTAAGGTTCATTTGAAAAGTGATTGGAACAAACCGCCCTTCAAATGTCTTTAAGACCTGATAAAATATGATTCAATGCATGCAAGAGGACATATGTCTTTAAGACCTGATAAAATATGATTCAATGCTTCTAAAAGGACAAGCTCTTTAAGACATGATAAGATAGGTTTTAATGCTTGCAAAAGAGCATGACAACTTCTTCATGCAGAAGAAATATGCTCTCGGTAAATTAGGATGGAAAATGTTAGACTCAATTGCATTCACCAACCAAAACTTAAACCTCACATCTTTTCATTTAAAAAAAAAAGGTAAATATCATCTAATGAAGTATATGCTTTGATAAAAAGTGCATATGACTCTATTTTAAGTTGAATGAACCCATTTTTAATTAGGGTAAGAAAATATTTAATGTGGTATATATAATATCTAATGAGGTATATGCTTCACTGGATTTCTAATGTAGTATATAGAACTGTGTTTTGGACTGAAAAAAAAATTAAGTGTAACAGCACTCAATTAGGATTATCTACTTTAGTAAAAGTTAAAATCGTATGTTGGTGTATGGAACATTGGCAGATATTACTGATGGATACATTGATTTGTTGTGCGTTTGCCTTTAAAGTCCCCTATTCACCACTCAAATCAGTCCAATTGCATCACCTACCCACCCTCACCAACTCCCTCTGTCATTCATTAGAGCACTCTATCTTCCTCACCAAACTCTCTTTGATTCTCTGAAGCTTGTCTTTATTTCTTCTGCAAACATTTGCTCACATGGATAAAAAAAAATTAGACAGTGGAATTGTTCCAAATGTATCCATTGTAAATGTACATAATTGTATTACTATTCAATCTAACATTTTATTAGCATATAAGAAATTATAATGTGTGAATCACAAAAATCATATCCATAATAACAAAAAACTTCTAATTAGATGAAGCTTAACAGAATATATTAGTGCCAAACTATGTAGTATGGGATACTTGAAATTTGTTAAAAATAAATATCCAAAATCCAAATATACATAAGGGGAAAAACTGTTTATTATGTATTTTTATTCACATCTTATTCTCTTTTAATTTACATATTATTCTTTGTTAACCAAACATTAAAAACTTCTTTATTACGTTTTTTCAAATTCCAATGCGAATGAAAACACAAACAAACATAAAATTTCTTATTCCACCATAAGAGTTATCTATACCGGTATAGTTATGAGTTATCTATCTCGAATAACCTAATTCCTACTATTTATAAGAAGAAAAATGTTACATTCAATCATGTTTACAATACAAAACACAAATCATGCATATTTTTATTTTAAAAAAATATATAAACATTGTCCAGTGGGTTATATGTTTTGATTAAAATTATATATCGACTCATTTCGAATTGAATGAATTCATTTTAATACTATAAAAAAAATTTGATGAGATATATGCAATGTACATATATATTTTACTGAGTGACTAACAATGTATATGAGAATATATTTAGAAAGGTAAAAAGTACCGAGTGTAACAACACCTTTATAAAAGACATCAGAGACTCACTGTGCCCACCATCCATATATCCCGTTGGTTAGGGGTTTTCAATTCATCAACACGTCGTAGGAGCCAACCAAAAAAAAAAAAAAAACTGAAATAGCTGTCTCCCCTCCTCTCCTTTTTGTTTCTTGGAACCTCGATCGATCAATTGATCTGAACTACTTCTTCTCCTTCTTCTTCTTCTTCTTCGCTCTCTTCCAAATATGGGCAGCGGAAAGTTCAAGGGCAAGCCCACTGGTCTCCGCCACTTCTCCCCACCCGAAGAGATGCACATGTAACTCCGTCTCTCTTTCTTTCCAGGGTTTTGGATCTTATGTTGATTTCATATTTTTTGGTGTATTCAGATTTTCTGAAAATCTTGACAGGTTTGATCGATTGCTTTGTTTAAAAGAGCTCCATATGCATTAAAGTATTAACTATTAATGATTTTTTTTATATAACAAAATAAATCATACTTTTTTTCTCTGCGGCGGGCTTTTAATTTAGCCACATTCATCTTGATCTTCTGACTCACATAAGAGAATTTTTTTTTTTACTTGATAATTAGAGGATATGTGGTATTTCTGTGAACTGTACAGGAGTGTACAAACGGAGAATTACAAAATAGTAAATAAATAAAAAAGTAATGTGTCCAAGGACACTAAAAAAAAAAAAATCAGAGCTTTATCTTAGGATAATATAGAGACCAATAGCAGAGGAGTGCCCCAAGAGAAGAAGAGTCATGATTGCTCAATCCATTTGCCATCTTTGTCTCCCATTGTCGCCCGAACTATTTTACATAGTGATGAAGATCAATAAGTCAAACTTGTGAAGTTCAACCTGTATGAGGGAGTGTTTTTTTAACACATCCGTGCCTTTAAAAAACCATCCATTGTCATAGACGAGGACACGAGCCTCTATCCTCTCTGTCACTATAAACATTACTCACCTTCAAATAAGAATTCCAAACAGTTTTTTTTTCTTTTCAGAAAAGTAGGATTTATGACATGAGGACGAGGCCGCAAGATTTGAATCGAATCCGTATCTCCCCAAGATCAACGACCAAAGCTGAGATTTAGATCCAAAAAACAATAAGACCTCCCCAAGAGAACCCACAAACCCAAACCTCCCCAAGTAGCAGCACCAGCAGCGCGCAGCTCCAATGGAGTAATAGTCGAAGGTGGTGGTGGTGCAAAACCTCCAACAACAACAACAAACCTACCAAGATTCGAATAGAATCAGTACCCGACGACCTTTCTCCAGGCTGACACCTCCTCCTTCAAGCAGGCCGTCCAGATGCTCACTGGCTCCTCCACCGACTCCAAACACCCTAAGCTGTTCTTCGATCAGCTTCCTGTCAAGAACCTAATCCCCACCGACTCCTGCGACTCACCACAACTCCCCGCGCCCTCCGCGCTCCTCAGCGTGCCCTCCATGCGCCTCATGCGCGTCTCCATGCGGTTCCATGCACCTCCCAACGCCTCCGCGCTCCTCTGTGCACCACAGCGCGAATTCCCGCGCCTCCGCGCTTCTCCTCGCACCATCACGCGTCTCTGCGTACCATCACGCGTCTCCCCAGGCCATCGCGCGCTTCCCGCGCCTCCCCGGGCCATCGTGTGTCTTTCAGCGTGTCTCAACGTCCTCCACGCCAGCCCGCACATCTCCGTGCGTCTCAGCGCCATCTGCTTGCCCTGCGCGTCGCCTGTTGTGCCTTGCCCCACAGTGCCCCTACCACTACCACGCAACACTACTGTCGCGTCCCTGCCATTGCCGTGCCCCTGCCACTACTGCGTCCTTACGTGCCGCCCTGCGGCGTAACCGGCCTGTCGCGTCCCTGCCCTCCTGCACAACGCCCTTGCTGCTGTTGTGTCCTTGTCACGCCATGCAGCATAGCGCCCTGCATTTGCCCTGTCGCGCTTAAGTGCTCGTGTGCCAAATAAGCACCGCATCCGTGAATCTAGGCGCACTGTCTCTGGAACCGGGAACGCGCTTCCCGTGCGCGCCAACTCCTGGATGCCTGCACGCGCGAAATCTCACGATCCCCGTGCACCAGCTGTCGCCAGCGCATCGACGCATCTCACCAGCGCGTCCCAGGATCCCGCGCGATCTTCTCCCAGACTCGCACACGCACGCGCTCGGATAGCTCTTTGAGCCCGTGCCCGAGCCTACGCTCGTTCGCGTCGGCCTCGGCCAGCTCCCTTGCAGTGCACACGCCGCCCTCTGCCACTTCCCAGCCGCCACCCTCCGCCATGGCCGACGCCCATCGGCTACCTCCGATCGCTGCCTCCCGGAGGCCTTCTGGTGATCCTCCGGCCACCCTCCACTACCTCCGACCACCCCTGGCGATCCTCCGACAGCCCTCCACCGCCCTCCGCTGTCTTCGGCGATCCTCCACCGCCCTCCGCTTCTGGCCACCCTCGATCACCATCCGCCGCCACTGGTCACCCTCGGCCAACCTCTGGCTACCCTCCACTACCACTAGCCGTCCTTCGGCGGCCCTCCGTCATTCTCCAACAGCCCTCCGCCATTCTCCAGCCGCTCTCCGCTGCCACCGACAGCCCTTCGCCGCCTCTGGCCGTTCTACAGCCGCTCTCCGTCTCCTCCAGCTGCACTTTGCTGCTTTTGAGCGCAATCTCTGCACGCCCTCTGTTAGAGTCATCATCTCCCTCCGCGCGCCCTCCGTGAGAGCAATCTGTGCTCCAGAGACATCCTCGCCCTCCGCGAGCCTTCCACGAGAGAATCTTCCAAGTGAGTTAGTACATATATCTGGATGATTAGTCATTTCCTCGAATAGTTTAGGATATCTCTGATAGCCAAAAAAATAAATTTTAATATGGATATAACGGTATCCGATTATTCGGAGTATCTATATATTATATATAAAGCGGTACGATGGCGACAAAATTTCGCCAACAGGGTAAAACGGTCATTCTGCATGGGCCATGCTCGGACATTTTGCCTCGGACATTTTGCGGATAAGCCCCCGTATCCATCTTATTTATGAATAGGTCCTTATAAAAAACGGCTGTGGTTGTGAGCCATGCTCGAACATTTTGCGGATAAGCCCCGTATCCATCTTATTTATGAATAGGTCCTTATAAAAATCGGTTGTGGTCGTGAGCCATGCTCGGACATTTGCAGATAAGCCCCCGTATCCATCTTATTTATAAATAGGTCCTTATAAAAATCGCTGAGTTTGTCATTTTCTATAGTTATTTAGGCCATGCTCGGACATTTTGCGGATAAGCCCCCGTATCCATCTTATTTATAAATAGGTCCTTATAAAACTCGCGCAAACGCGTACATCATTGCTAGTATTATAATAATATATAATGATTAATTCGTATTTTTATTATTAACTATTAACATGTATGATTATGAGGTTACACTTAGGATTTATGAAAGATTAAAAGACATAGATATCTCCATTAAGGTTTTGAATTAATTCAATTTAGGGTTTTCAATTCATAAAAAACGGGAATAGTTGTCTCTCCTTTTTTTGGGTGACTATTTGCACAACTGTATCAAGGATGGCGATAGCAGTGACAACCTTTTTCACGTGTCAACAAGAGGCCAAGGGGTTGAAGGCCCTTGTGGATGTTCATCCGGATGTTGTTGAGGGAGCTCAGAACACCTACGCGTACCTCAACAACTATCTCGTGAGGATCAATGTGAACACCACCATTGCTGAGAATGGAGACCATTGCTGAGAATGGAGAGGGAACCACCGCTGCTGAAGTTGAGGAGGCGACTAAAGCAAGGGGTGGCTAGGATTTATTGGTCACAACTTTTAAAACTTGATCCATACAAGATGGAAACACTAAGTCCATGTTTGGTTGGGGAATAAAATTGATATAAAGTGGTATAGGGAAGAATAAAATAAAAAATGTGTTTGGATGAGTGGTATAACATGGTATAGGTATGCCAGAATAAACTAGTATAAAGTGGTATAGAGATTCCAACCAACCTATGGAATTAAAGTTATTCTAGGTTATTCCACCTAAAGAATAAGTGGGCCCACTGTCAAATCAACTGTCATCACCTCTTATAAATCACCTGTCAAATCAACTATCATTACTTTTTTACCTTTTATAAATCTTTATACATATTTTATTCACATTTTATTCAAACAATAAAAAATTTATTCTTACGTTTTTCAACGAGAATAATTCAAAACACAACCAAACACAAAATCACTTTATCATTATTTATACTAGAATAATCATAAACATCAGAATAATTTAATTCTCGAACCAAACATGGGCTAATAGTAACGCCTAATAGAAATTTGGTATTATTTAATTCATGGCTTAGAGTTCTAGTAAATCCTAGTTCCTATTTTTAGGCTTGGTTCAAAGAAGTGAGTCAAGATGCTCTGCACCTACTTTAATCAAGGTCAATGCACATCTTCATCTCATCAGTCATGTGTACTAGAACTTTCTTTCATGTGTACTAGAACTTTCTTTCTCCGCTTCTCAAACAGAAAAATGATATGGTGCCTTCATTACATGTGTTAAGGAAAGTCTTGCGTGCAGTATACAAGTAATCCCCATATGTTATCATTTTTTAAATGTATATTCATGCAATGAAAAATAAAAGTATATATACTTTACTTAATTATACACACTAATGTAAAAAAATAAAATAAAATAAAGGTTTCATCTAACAAAACATTATCTAATCTCACATATACATGTGTTTCCTCTAGATACTTTATTAGTGAAATGGAGATGCAAGCAAGGTTACAAACAAGTACTAATGTAACGGCGTCAATTGTGGTCTCTTTTTTAGTTCTTATATTTTTAAATTTACATATTTCAAGTCTATTTACAAAATTAAAATTCAGTCCAATGTATTAGATGTGCTCTTATTCCGCAAAACAAGAAATTAAGTCATTCGGATTTGTTCGTTTATAAATTTGAATGCATTTTTGTGATAAGATAACGTTGGCAATTTAGTTAATCCACCAGCTTTCAATAATCCTTGCCAAGTTAGGTTTCAATAATAATTCTTATTGTTGCTTGTCATGGTTTAGTGTGTTACCAAATCCGTTTTTGGCTAGCAATGCTAGAACTACCACAAAATACATGTCTGCCAAATAATTGCCTTATAAAATACAACTCAGGCAACCATATGCATACATAATTAAAATAATGCTTTATATTAAACTTTCCACTATCGACTTTTCCATGAAACACAGAAGTTAGAAGTTCCTTGGGGAAAAAATGGTAACTTTGAGAGAGTCGGCCACCCAGAAAATCAACCACCTTGTCCCCTCCTGTTCCAAATCCCCTTATAAATAACAACCATCCTTTCCATAACCAATCAAGCTTACATTTAGAGATACAACAAAACAAACTTCTTTTTATTTATTTATAGAAAAGGTAGATCTTTTGCTACCAACAAAACAAACTTTTGTGGCCCTACTATTCCAGAAGTTCAAATGGCTAAGGGAGGTTTAAATTTAGGCCTAGTAGTAGTCATTGTCGCGGTGGCCACGCTCATCGCTGGAACATCGGCTCAGTCAGGATGCACGATGACGATCATAGGATTGGCGACTTGCCTGAATTACATCACAGGGAGTTCATCGACCCCTGCATCCTCCTGTTGTTCGCAGCTCGCAAGCGTTGTGCAATCAAATCCGAGGTGCCTATGCTCGTTGTTGAATGGGGGAGGGTCCTCTTTTGGGATTAATGTCAATCAGACTCTAGCATTGGCACTTCCTGGTGCTTGCAATGTCCAGACTCCTCCTGTTAGTCAATGCAACGGTGAGGGCATTTTCTTTTCAACTCTCTTTTTCGTCACGAAAAGAAAATTATAATTTTATCCCCTGTTTGGATAGCAGAATATATAGGAAATATGATGAAATAAGAGTGAATGAACAAAGAAAAATTTTCTTTGTTTGCAAGGAATAAATGGGTATAAATCAGAATAGATGACAATAAACTGATAGTATCTAAACTATTTTTTTAGAGACCATTTGAAAACACATTTAAAAAATAAGATTTTGAATAAAATGGTTTAAATAAACTTGATTAATGGAAAACACATTTTTTGCGTTTTTTAAAAAGCAACATTTTTATACTAAAAATTGTAAGTAACTTTTTAATTAAGTTTACTTTTTAGAATGCGTTTGACAACCCTTTTTAGTTTTCTGTTTAATTAAAAACAGAATCACTTTATTTAAATGATGCCAAACGGGCCTTAGACTATAAGCACATAATTTACATAAATGGAGTTGGAGATTCAAGATTTCACACATCACATATTAACCCACTTCTCCATAGGGGATATATTATGTGAAACTCCATTTTTACATATTGATAGCTAATTTTTACATATTAGCCTTACATTTGTCAAATATCATATTGTAGCAGCAGCTCCTGCAACGACTCCACCAGCAGAGTCCCCTAATGCAACACCGGATGATTCTCCGAGTACACCATCTGTCCCAGGCAATCCAACCCCAACATCAACTGCAACCCCAAATGCCCCTTCAGGTAATGGAACATCTACCCAGAACTGTTGTCAATTTATTTCTCTCACCCGGCCTTTTGTTTTTAACCCGTTTTCATCCACTTTCATTAAAGATATATGGATACCATATACCTTTATTTAGGGTATGGCGAAAAAATGGATTAAAATAAGAGGTTGTCTGTAACATTATTCTTAAAAAAAGATGGTGTCAATTAATTTTGGGTCCCCCTTAAGTTTCTAATCAATTAGAGTTTCAAGCTAACGTGTTACGCATTTCTGTAGGGAATGGATCAAAGACAGTCCCAGGGAGGAGTGGACAATCATCCGATGGAAGCTCTAATGTGTTTTCGCTCTCAGCTTTGTTGCTGCTCCTTTCCATTGCTGCTTTCCCCAGTTTTTACTGAGCTTGCTTTGCATTTGCTGAAGATGTTCCTTTGAGTGTGTGCTCACTTTCCCTCATTTTCTGTATGTTACATCATGATGTATTATGAATGTGGTTGCTATCCTATTTATTTCTGGTTCAAAGATTGTGGTCCTTTTTTTTTTTAATTTATTGATTATTGTATTCTTTTTTGCTCCTTTTAGTGAATGAATGCAACATTTTTAATATCCAACTCTATGATCCTCCTCTATTATTGCTTACCCAGTGTTTTAAAACTCGACCCGGCTCCACATTTGGCGGGAATGCCAAATCACAACAAATATTCAAAAAATATGGTTGTGATTCTTGTTTTGATTGTTCGGACAATGATCCATCATTCACAACGACAGATAATTGGTTTTGTGAAATCAATCGTTTGGACAAGCATTCATACCAAATTGCTACATCGTCCAGGCGGCGTATTGTAAACACTCAATCTGAAAATCCTTTTATAAAGTGCTTTCCAAAACCTTTTCCAAACTCATTTGAAATATATTTGAAATGCATTCAATTAATTTAAAAAATCTTTTAAATCATTTTCTAAAGCACACTTAATTTTCTAAATCCATCACCCTAAGCAGCATAGATTGCCTGTGAAACAACAACCTGGCTCAGCGGGATTGAGGTAAAGAGCAGATGGTTTTCATCCTTCAGGGTCCTATATCTATGTAGTGATACCTTATAAAAGAAAAAAAGGGTTGGGATCTAGTCTAGCTTAAGTACTATCAGTATCGAACTGCACATTCTATTAATCGAGCTATACGGTCTATGAATCGAACTGTACAATCAATTGTTGAGTACAGTGACACTCTCTGTGCAGTTCGATTCTATTGGTTGTACCAGTTCGATTCATAGGCTCTGTAGTTTGATTAATAGACTGTGCAGTTTGATACTAATGATACTGATAGTACTAGACCTGACTGGACCCGAATTTTAAAAACGTATTCAAAATCAATGACAAAACAAACTATAAAATTCATGTACTTTATTTTTCACCTAAGGGATTATAATGAGTGGTTTATCAATCCAATTGATGAATTCTTCTTCAATCGTTCATTAATCTTAAATATTCTTCTTCGGTTGATACACGACTCAATAATTATATTGACACAGATTTTTTGTCATATACTAACCTACAAACATAATTTTTTTAGTATTATCGTAAAATATAAAGTATATACTCCAATTAATTAATATATACAAACAAAAAAAGTGAATGTTTGTGAGAAGTATACCTTATTATCAAAATAAAATATTCCTTGTTTACAGACACGTACAGCTCGTTTACAAAAAAAAAAAAAAACATAGTTTATGGTTTTATTTATGGTTATATGTTTTTAAAATACAAGAAAAATGCAGTCTCATTTATGGTTTTATGTTTTTAAAGCATGTATTTCAAGTTTTTTTTTTTACCAAAAAAATAAAATACATAGACCCATAAAGTAGTTCCCTAAAGTTTCTTTAATCCTCTCATCATTTGTTTACTGATGTTTAATGAACAAACGTTGACATCTTCAGGTAGGGCTGGGAAGTTAGGTCAATAATCCTCTCATTGTTTGCTTCTTGTCATGTTTTTGCGTGTGGAGCAAATTAAAACAATAGAGGTTGTTTAGCAACACAAGAACAACCCATATAACATGTGCCTACCAAATAACTGCCTTTCAAAATACAATAAAAGCAACCATACACATAATTAAAATAACGTTTTATTCTTCTATAAAATTTTCTCTACTGACTTTCACATGAATTGATTCTCTACGAGAAGTTGCTGGGACTTGTGCTGCATAGTTTAATAGAAATTAGGGGCAAAAAAATTGTAACTTGGAGAGAGTTAGCTGCCCAGAAAATCAACCACCCTGTGACCTCCTGCTTTACATCCCCCTATAAATAACAAACATCCTTTCCATAACCAATCAAGCTGGAAAATATTACATAAACAAAACAGAAAACATTTTTTGTGTCCTGCTATTCCAGCAGTTCAAATGGCTCAGGGAGGTTTAAATTTAGGCCTAGTAGTGGTCGTTGTAGTGGCGGCCACGCTCATCCTTGGAACATCAGCTCAGTCAGGATGCACGACCGCGATCATAGGATTGGCGCCTTGCCTGAACTACATCACCGGGAACACGTCGACCCCAGCGTCGTCCTGTTGTTCGCAGCTTGCGAGCGTTGTGAAATCGAATCCGAGGTGCCTATGCTCGTTGTTGAATGGGGGAGGGTCTTCTTTTGGGATCAATGTCAATCAGACGCTGGCATTAGCGCTTCCTGGTGCTTGCAATGTTCAGACTCCTCCTGTTAGTCAGTGTAATGGTGAGAGCACTCATCGCGTTTTCCCTCTCTTTTTCATAATGATTGGCAGTAAAAAAAAAAAGACTTTTGTTGTTTATCGATCGAACGGTCCATGATCGTGCTAGATCAGTCAAATTTTGAAATAGTGAACTTAACATTGTTCAAATGTCATATGTCACAACAGCAGCAGCAGCGACTCCCCCAACAGAATCCCCGAATGAAACACCCAAGGATTCTCCAAGCGATCGAACCCCAACATCTACCATCCCAAATTCCCCTTCAGGTAATGAAACATCTTCCACTGAAACCTTTGGTTGATCTATTTCTCTTCAACTTCAAAAATTGGTGGTGTACATGTTCCCTCAAGAATTGGAACTAGAATTCCAAGCATTTCATAAAAGTTTCTCTTAACTGTTTATTTCTTAAAATCTATTTTGTACTAGTTTTTTTTCTCCATATATTGTTGATTTTTAACACACAAACTAGAATCGAAAAAAATTAAAGTTTAAAAAGAACCTGTTTAGAATTAAATTATATGAAAAGCTAATTTTGTTGAAACAACAAAAGTCGGACAATTGATTCCAAATAGGGCCACAGAATGAAAGGTAAAAATTTATAAGCTAGATATATGCAATATGTCCCTATAACCTTAAAAGGAACTCTGCATATTTGCTAACACAACACTGCATTTCTATAGGAAGCGGATCAAAGGCAACCCCAGGTATAGGTGGACAATCATCTGATGGAAGCTCCAATGTTTCTTCGCTCTCTGCCTTGATGTTCCTCGTTTATGTTGCGACCTATGCTTTCCCCTATTTTCATTGAGCCTGCTTTGCAGTAGCTGAAGATGTTCTTCCTTTGTGAATTGCGTGTGCGTGTGCGCATCGTCCGCTCTCCTTTTTTTTTTTCTTTTTTTTCATTTTCTGATTTTTCATGCTACATTATGATGTACGAATGTGGTTGTTTCTAGTTTGGTTATTATTTGTGTGCTTTTTCACTCTTGTTAGTGAATGGATGCATTCTTCAGGTCATCTGGTCGTTGTTTTTTTGTTGTTTATCCAACATAAGCCCCCGTTTGAAATGAGTATAACCCCCCGGATAACCCTGGATAAGTATTTTAGGGTGTTTGTTTACCCCGGATAACCCCAGATAAATTATGTCAAAATAAACCCAGATAAAGTGGTATAGGGATTCCAATCAACCCTTAAAATTAAAGTTATCCAAGGTTATTCTACCCAAAGAATATGTGGACCCATTGTCAAATCAACTGTCATCACCTCTTATAAATCACCTATCAAATCAACTATCATTACTTTTTTACCTTTTATAAATCCTTATCCATACTTTATTCACATTTTACCCAAACAACAAAACATTTATTATTACGTTTACCAACGAGAATAATTCAAAACACAATCAAACACAAAATCACTTTATCCTTATTTATACTCACTTATGGTTAGATAAATCTATACCCTAGAATAAAATTTATCTCTGTTCCAAACGGGGGCTACATAAGAGTAGACATACTGACTTTTCTACTTTAATCCCTATATACAAGAATAAGGGTAACATATGACGAGTACACCAACTACGTACTGTGAAAGAGATTGATTACATAAAAATATTTATTTATTAAAGGGACTAATGAAAATTTATCTACGGAGTTAAAAAATAAAGAGCTCTCAGAGAGCACCACATGTCACGGACGCATGGTATTTTTCGAGCTCTTTGGGCAACATGTACCCGATAAATTGGATGAAGGCCCACTATGGGTTACACCACCGTACCCGAGATCAGGAGCGGAGTCAGGAATTAGAACAAGGGGGACCGTGAGGTCAATAGAACTTAGAATAACAAAAAATGTATTTATAAAATAATATAATTATTTGATAATTTAAGATAATTAAGATTGACGAATAATGACCGAATCATTAAAGTCATAGACAATTTAAATAGAAAGTTATTTTTTACTACTTTTTCACATTTAGAAAATCTGAAAATTTTATTTGAAATTTAAAAAAAAACTTGCAATCTCATTATTTACATTCACACAAAATTTAAATAAAAAATAATACGCTTGATTTTAAAAAAAAAAAATATGAAAAAACAATTAATCACAACACTAGGATACCCTTAAAGCATATATTTAAAAAATAAACTTTCAAACAAGCTCGAGATATTCAAATAAGTGAAAAATAAAATAAATAAAAAATCATTAACAAATAAATAAAAATAAATAACTGTGGTTTTTCAACCACCGTCTCTTAAACTAAGTCTTTCTTACCATTTAAAAAAAAATGCAACTCATTTATAGTCATGTAACTAATGCATTATATAAAATCATGTAACGCAATATATATTTCACTATCTCGGCATACCTTTTATACACAAAATATAATTAAAATATGTGCATTTAATTAATTTATATAAGTATGTATTTAATTTGAGGAAATGTACTTAATTAGTTAAACATATATTAAAAAAATTGTGTGAGATGCAAATGGGATTACGAACTGGGCTAAATATAACAATTTTCAACCCCAATACTCATCTAATATTTCAATCCATTTCATTACCAACCCCCCCCCCCCCCCCCCCCCCCCAACACCCTAAAAAAAAATTCAATTTTCAAAATGGTCTTTCCTAAGGAAAACTTTTCATGGGTAATATAAGAAACTTTTACCTAAAGAAAAAAAAAATTACTTCGATTTGTTTGTAAGCAGAAGGGTTTATCAACTACTAAATTACCAATAAAACTTTTCCTTGGTAATACTATTTACCAACGAATTTATATTTTTTATCAAGAAAATATTTTGAGGCTAAATATCATATTTTCTTATACTCACTTTTACCCATGGTTTCGGCCTTGGGGAGGCCCGGGCCCCTGACCGCCCCCCCTGGTTCCGACCCTACCCGAGATGGATCCAGGTTGAGGATGTGAGAGATGGCCCCCAGGTCATGATCCCCACAGCCCGAAAGAGTGGATACGACTTGAAATATGTTATATTAATTTCATTGTTAAATACGCTATTTGGTGGCTCATCATCGGTCTTCATATCACATATATATACTGCACACTCTCATGAGAGAAAAAGCATGAACGATGTTATACACAATTCAATTAAAATATAACATTCAAGACTTTTCTTTAACTTGAGCATTGAAGAACCTTTGATAAACATTACATCAGTGTCCTAATTTAGGGATCTTTGACATCTTCATCATATTTTTCAATGTTGCATGGAACGTCTTAGAGCAGACACATCATCATCCTTGTAGTAATTTTTTCTTTTCAGCTCTACAATTAACGACATACATGAGAAACTTTTTATTCTCCCACATACTCCCTCACGACTCAGTTCTTGACATTGTATCCACTCCCCTTGCCTTTCTTCCCATGATAGTTACCACAATGCAGGTCGTTCACCCCATTTTTTCGATCACCTCAATACGATCCTCACCGCCTCGACGTTCAACCTTTTTTAATTCTCTTTTATCCCCTGAGAAATTTCCTCTCTCAGGTTCATTTTATTCTTTTCTCCCTCCAATTTTTGAACCTTTTGTAACTGTTTTATCTAGTTATAAAAAGTCTAAATTTCCTAAAAAACGATTTACTCCCCAAAAGTGATTCCGTGCTTACAATGGTATGATGAACCCCTTAACTGTATTTTGATTATATATAAAAAATTTGGCAATCTATTACTAATCCATAATGAAGTATTCATGGTTTATACAGTTTATAAACCAAGCGAAGTTTTATGTGTAGTGACAAATATTTAGTATCTATGGGTTAAATTTATCGTAGAAGAAGATTTTAATTCTCAAAGTCATTTCATTATAGGAACATGATCAAACTAGACCTCTTTAATAAAAAAATTTAAGTTGAAAAGAAATTTCTCTAGCATCTAAAAAGGAACATATATAAAAGAAGACAGACTACATTCAACCATTATATAAATTACCAAATGTGGGAATAAAAAAAAATATTATTAAAGATTAAATCATCTTATAAAAAGTATTCTTTTGAAAAAAAATAAAAAACAGAGATCCTTAAAAACCAGGTTCAGTGATAAATAAATTACTTTATATATAGTTATAGTCCAAAAAGGTCCTTTAATTCCTGTACACTCCTGCCACCGAGACCGAGGCCACCTAGGCCTGTCAACGGGTCGGGTCTAGACCCGGACCCGACCCGACCTGGATCCAATTACAAATGTAATATACCAGACTCGATTTGGACCCAATCCGAGTTGGACCCGACCCGACAGACCCGAACAAACAAACGGGCCGGGTCCGGGTCCACCCCGCCCCGGCCTGTTGGACCCGAGACCCGATTGTTTTATTAATATATGTTTTATTAATATATACTCAATATTATAAGACTATTAGTATTAGTTGATACATAATTTTATTTCTTACTTAACTTATGTTTGTATCCATAAGTTCATAAATCATAATCATAATCATAACATTTTTTTCGTTGTGTTGATGTTGCAACTTGAAAGAACTTGATTGTTTAATATATAATAAACTTAGTAATGTATTGTCGTCGGTTTGTTTTGGATAATTAACTTATTAGCTTTTGAATTTGTATAATTAATTAGTTTGTTGCATGATTTATGTTTATTATTTTAGTTAATATGTTAGTGTTTATTGTTTTGAATGTTCTTTAGGTCAATATTGTTTTGAATGTTTGTATAATTAGTTATCTTTATTGTTTAGGTTAATATGTTTTTTATGTTAGTGGTTATTGTTTTGGATATTGTTTAATAATTCATTTACTTCTTTTGAATTATATAAGATTATGTTTAAACATAGTCTCATTATAAAACAAAAAATTTCAAATAGAATGATAAAACAAATAAATACATGAGCTCTTTCTCTTTTTTTTCTTTTTTTTCTTTTTTTTTTCAACCATTCGGGTCAGGTCGGACCTGGACCCAACCCGGACCGACAGGTCCGGGTCCGGGTCCACATTTTTCCGGACCCACCGGGTCCTAGATTGGACCCGGACCCGTCGGGTCTTGCCACGGGTCGGTCCGGGTCCACCCCGACCCAATCCAGACCCGACCCGTTGACAGGGCTAGCCACTACAATGTTCCACGCACAGCACAAACAAACCCAGACACGTCCACTTGTCACAAGACAAAGATCATTGATATAGTGCCACGTAAAAGATACCACAACTCCAACAATTCTCCTCCGTAACACCAGACCAAAACCCCCTCCCCTAAAAAGCAAAAATACCTTTAGACACGTGGACACCTTAACCGTAGTTGGCTAACCCCAACTTTACTAACTCCAGTTAAATGAGTACCGTTGATCCCCCCCTATATACAATCAACCACAAACAGAGGCGTGAGTGAAGCAGAGAGAGAGACTCACTCACAACAATGGCACAACCGACCCTCTTCATCACCCTCTTCATCACCCTCATCTCCACCGTCCATTCCCACAACATCACCGAAATCCTCTCCAAATTCCCCGACTACACCCTCTACAACAGCTTCCTCACCCAAACCAAACTCGCCGACGAAATCAACTCCCGCGAAACCCTAACCTGTCTCGTCCTCACCAACCCCACCATGTCCTCCCTCTCCGACCACCGCCCCCTCTCCGTCATCAAAAAAGCCCTCAGCCTCCTCACCGTCCTCGACTACTTCGACGGCCCCAAGCTCCACGACCTCTCCAACGGAACCGCCCTCTCCACCACCCTCTACCAGACCACCGGCGAAGCCCAAGGTAACCTCGGCTTCATCAACATCACCGACTTAAAAGGCGGGCAAGTCGGCTTCGCCTCCGCCGCCCCTGGATCCACTTTCGACTCCACGTTCACCAAATCTGTCAAGGAAATCCCCTACAACATCTCCGTCATCGAGATCTCCGCCCCGATCGTCTTCCCCGGCCTCCTCACCGGCGGCGACGGCCCCTTCGTCAACCTCACCGCCGTCCTCGACAAGGCCGGCTGCAAGGTCTTCTCCTCGCTCCTCGTCAAATCGGGGGTGCTCAGAACGTTCCAGGCGGCGATGGACAAGGGGCTCACGATTTTCGCGCCGTCCGATATGGCGTTCAAGGCGAAGGGCGTGCCGGACGTCGATCGGCTGAGCAGCGCCGATTTGGTGGCGCTGCTTCAGTTCCACGCCTTGCCGAGGTACGTCCCGAAGGGGACGCTAAAGACGACGACGAAGCCGATTGACACATTGGCGACCAGCGGCGCCGGGAAGTTTGAACTGACGGTGTCGGCGGCGGGAGATGAGGTCACGCTTCACACCGGGGTTGATAGTTCTAGGGTTTCGGGGACGGTCGTTGATGCGACGCCTCTCTGTATCCTGACCGTTGATAACGTGCTCCTTCCGAGGGAGCTTTTTGGGATTTCGCCTTCTCCGGGTCCGGCTCTCGGACCGGGGGTGTCTCCGTCGCCTTCTTCGCCGAGCCCGTCGCCTGCGGCGAAGGCGCCGTCACCGGAGGCATTTTCTCCGCCGGCACCGCCGATGGGATCTCCTGAGGGATCCCCGGAGGGATCGCCGTCTGAATCCCCGTCGGAATCGGCCGATGATGAGACGATATCTGGGACCGGAGTTGTTAGGGTTTCGATGGCGGTCGGAGGGCTAGCGATTGCGTTCTCGTGGGCTTTGGCTTTGCTGTGAGGGGGGTAATGGTGGATCTTTTATCTTCATTACAATACTCTTTGAATTCGTTTCTTCTGTATTTTGTGTTCTTCGAATTTTGTTCCAGATCGGATGATACTGTTTTTTTGGGGGTGGTGGTGTGGATGTGATTATGTGAGAAATTCGGTTTGATTGTAGTTTTTATTTATCCGCTTTTAGACATTACAGTATACCCGTTATTTATTTATTTTAATTTTTTTTTGGCTTGCATTTGAAAATTGAAATTGCATACCTGAACAAAGCTATTGATTTTTTGTGTCAGTGGTCTCGGATTCTGTTCTTATGGAATGTGGTTTTCGTTTGACTGTTTTGACCTTGTTTTGTTGGTCTTATTTGTATTTTGAAAAAAATTCAAATAAGCCCCTACGCTCGTTTCCTAATATATTCTTTTAAAAACGTTTATATAAATTCAAATAACCCATGCGTTAAACTTCTGTTGATAAATGAGAATTATTATATAAATTTTTTTTTTAGTTAACTATGATTGAAAATATAAAAAATCATCTATAAATGATGATTTTATTTATAAAACCTTAATCATCATTTATAAGAAATTTTTTTCATTTTTATGAGGTTTTTAACATATTATGTTTTGAGTTAAAATTAATCAATCATACTGTCAATGAAAATTTAAGTCGGAGATATTTGAATTTTTATATAAATGTTTTTAAGGAGTTACGTTGATTTTTGGAAGAGTGGAGGGGGGTTGTTATATGGATGTTAGACAATTTAGAGGGGTTTACATGGATTTTTCTCTTATATTTGTGTAGTGTATCTGCGATATGTAGTGTGGGTTTCTCGGGGTTCTGAAATTGGACGGTGAGACTGTTTTCGGTTCTGACAGGGTCCACGTGGGAGACACAGACCCCACTTTTGTTTGCTTTTTTTAATTCTTTTTAACTTTTTATAGCTTTTTTTACTTTATTGCTCTCGATTAATGTAAAATTTACTTTTGTTATTTTTTTTGTCTTTTTAAAAATTTCTCCGTTTCTTTTCTCGTCTTCTTTAGATTATTTATTTATGTTTTTAATAAAAAAATATGTTTGTTGATTTTATAAAGAATATGATTTTTTTTAAACTATGAGTATATTTGTTTAAATAATAAAATCAAAACAAATCATGAAGAGAAAACAAAACAAAATAAAACAAAAGGGAGAGAGAACCTCTCATGGCCAAAGTGTAGTCTAGTGGAAAAGATACTAGTTGTTGAGTCCTTCCTGTTTCTCTATTGAATCTTTGTTTTTGTCGAAACCCAAAAGAGCCCCGAAAGAGCCTCCGCAGTCCGCACTGATATAATCACCGCGATTCCTCGCTCACCCATCCATGTTTCGTACTTTCCAAAGTAGGTTTTCAATATTCAGGATCACATAGTAATTAAGAACTAAATTTTTTTTCTCTATTTTGATAGAAAAACATAAAATAGAAAAACATGTAATTGAACTTATAATTATTTACAAAAATGAACCATGAATATAATATATAAAGGGAAAAATTGACACATAACTACCTTGAAAGTTAGCTAAATCGGGTTCTTACTGTCACCTTAATTAACCAATTATATGGCTAATTGTAACTACACATTTTATCAGGATGCCATCATCCTTTATTTTTGAAAAATTCATATAACTTCCTATAAACTTATGAAAATCGAAAAAATGTCAATATAAAACCGATAAATCTCCTCAAGCCCTTATCTTATCAGACAATATTTGACTCTAACCATACGTGATAGGTTATATAATACTGTTTTAAAATTTACTTGATGAATTACTGTAATTCACTAACTAAATTGTAGTTGATTTTAAGTGAATTACTGATTTTACAAGGGCATTTTCTGATTTTTATAAATTTTCAGGGAGTTATATCGATTTTTTCCCCTTTTATCGTTGATGAGTATATGATAGCATGTGAATTTTCAAGAAAAGACAAGGGCATTTTTGTTATTTAAAAGACTAAATCGGATTTTTTTATATTTTGTAAGGACTTATTTGAATGTCATTTATTGGAGCTTCATTTAGTAAATGGAGTATTCTTGGAATATTTAATGTTGACAAGCCCCAATTTCATAGGCCCCCAAATAGGCCCTATGACATGGCATACGTAGAATTTCTTTTATGCCCTCCTAAGCAATCCGGCATTTTAAAAATTCATTCCGGCTAGTCTATTCATCTCCGGTGACCAGCGTCACCACCATTATATTCCTCTCGCCGCCCTCTATCATATGAGAGGTGGTTTGATTACTTTTCAAGCCCTCCTCCAGATTCCACCTCTTCCGACCTCCAATTCAGTTACATTTGCTTAAATAGTAATCTATTACATTTATTTACAGCAATCAAATAATAATTTCAATGCTATAGTGATGTTATTATATCTATTTTTACTCATTGATTGATTAATTTCTAATGTGATAACTTTATTATATATTGCTTAGTTGCATTGGCGGTAGATTCAGTTACATTCTATGAAATGCCGACACATATAATATGAAAATTCAGTTACATTTGAAATTCAATAATACTTGAAATGCAGTGAAACCGACCTCCAATTCAGTTACATTTGCTTAAATAGTAATCTACATACTTAAAGTTACATTATATGAAATTCAAATACATTTTTTGAAATTTGGATATATTTTTCTGGATCCAATTACATTATATGAAATCATAAATTTGAAAACTTAGTTGCATTGGTTATAATTAAAAACCAGATACATTATTCCACATTCAGTTACATTTTATAAAATCCAAATGCACATTTAAATTTAAAAATTCAGTTATATTGTAAATTTAATTATAATTAAAATTCAGTTACATTATGTGAAACCCATATACATGTTTAATTTTGAAAACTCAATTATAATTAAAATTCAGATATGTTGTTTTAGATCCAGTTATAATTTATGATATCTAAATACATTTTTAAAATTGAAAACTCTATTGCATTGGAATATAAAAAAAAAATTACTAGATTGGAAAAAAAAACAATGCAATTGCTATTTTGATTAAAAAAACATTAAAAAGAAAATAAATGACAGATGGATTTGAATAAAACATTAAAAAAATAAAATAAAAAACAAAGCAATGGATGCCCGGTTTGATTCCAAAAAAATGTCAAAAACCAATGATGGCAAATCATTATCCTCTTTAATCGAATTTTTTTTCCATTGCTCGATTTAAATCGATGAATTTCCATCGCGTCAGTTAGAGTTTGCCAAAACGAGAAAGAGGCGAAGAGGTGGGACCGATGGAACAAAAATGTGATTTTTTAGAAGGGTGTTTAGGTAATTTGAATTTTTAATGTATTTTGAAAGTTAAACACTCAACCAATTACATTGTGACATCTATTGGGGATTACAAATGAGGCTTATAAGTTGGGGCCCATGTAGCAGAACTCTTAATGTAAATTGATGGTAATTTAATTCAGGGACTAAATCCATTAAACACACATACTTTGTGAGGACTTATGATGATTTTTTTATATTTATTTTAGAGAAACTAAAATCGATTTGATAACTCTTCATAGATTTATATCGATTTTTGCCCAAAAAAAACACCCTGTGAAACTTGAAGATAAAATGAATGAGTTTGTTACATAACTTCAAAAGTGGAGGGACAAAATATGATGAACTTGGTCTGGGTTGTAAGATCTGTCCGCTCCGCTATCCTCTTATTGGTTTCCCTTGGTTGCTGGCAATCCTATACTCGGAGTGTCATGGAAATGGGGTGGGAGCGATTTGCATAAGACTCTCCGACACTTAAGTTAGCCAATGGATTTTTAGGGTTGTGTTATAGAAAAGATCTCTCACATATTTCAATAGGAGAGTTGATTCCCTATTTATGGAGCTGATATAGATACAGGTCTTTGATTTGGGAGGGATTTAATATATATCGGTTGGATTTGATGAATCAGTCATTGATAACTCCAAGTCAAATATATAATATGAGATTTGGTCTTAGATTCTGACTTGAAATATGTTGGTCGTCAGACATGAATGAGCCGACAAGCCGGATTCACAGATCGTGGGTCATTTGGGTTATGGGCATTTGATAATCAGGTCATGGGTTACAGACATATGGAGCATTACCATTAGACTCGAAAATAGCTCCCACAAAAAGATTTACACAGTTTTTTAAGATTGAGACATGATATTTACACCAACAACTCATAACAAATTTATTAGGGTAAGATCATGTAATCTATCTGCTATTCTATCATCCCCCTTCGAGAAGAACGGTCAGACGGTTAAGAGTCAACTTACTTCGAAGATGCTGAAACTCATTAGAATCAAATCCTTTGGTCACAATGTGAGTGAGTTGAGCGTCAGTAGGAACAAACATTACCTTGAGTTGGCCAATCTTAACCTTGAGTTTGAAAGGAGGCGACAATGCTTGGTGATTTGGTAGCCTTCAATGGGAATTCCACGTAGAAAAGAAATTTCGTCCTTAGCTCACAAAAGATGTATATACAAAGTGATGGGTTAAATATGACCTACACAAGTTTTATCTTGGTCATAAATTACCAATTTATGAAAAATAAAATTTTTGTTATGAGATAATTAAAGCATCCCGTAATGAAGAATATGCTAAGAGATTCCCAAAATCAAACAGAGATGCAATTGAATTAAAAGTTTATGAGCACATGTTCAGAATGTTTAAAGGAGAAAATGAGGTTGGAGAATAAAATAACAAGTTCTATTGAGAAAGAAAATGAAGATCTTAAAAATTATAACATTTCTGTCGAAGATGAATTTATTCCAGCATAAAAAGAAAATAAATCATAAAAAAAAGGAGAAAAGAAGAAGAAAAAAGTACGTGTTGTGTATATACATGGTCTTTATTTATATATATTATTAGGCTTAATTATACACAAAAATATGTCATAATAATTAATAACTGAATATTTTTCCATTGAAAACAATCAAATCAAATCCAACACAAGTCTGTCCATTGGCTTGCGAGAATTGCCTATCATTACTGACCAGGTCACTTGGTAGCCTCAATCGGTAGGCTGTGGTGGGCTGGCCGCTATGTCCAGTTAAGTGACCCGGGCCCATCTAGGTGACTATATCAAAACGATTGAGGTCCAAACAGGATTGAACATTTAATTTTCTCATGAATAAAAATGTTAATACATTCAATCATGTTTATAATTGCAGTATGTACTTTACTATTACAATGTAATCTCGATGAAATTTTTTAAACTTTCACAACAAAAATATTTCTTTAGTTGAGTGTATATATATTTAAAAAATTAATAAAAAATGAGAACGACAGACGGCGAATAAATCCCAATTTTATTACACATTATTGATTCAATTATAGAAATAAAAAAATTTCTAATGCAACATATACATCGTTAATGTCAATGCAAGGTGCTAAGTGTTAACAAGTATTAAACTCACGTTAAAAAACAGTGTGTGTAACATGTTTCTTTTTCGGATTTCCAAGCCAGAGGTGTTATGGGCGCGTATTTGGTGCGAACGATACGGGGTGATCCCGGGAAACCACTTTCCCAATCTACGGCATAGGGCCTCAGCCTTGAGTAAGGGCTGGTTTCTCAATAGGGAAGAGTGGTGCACGTAGATTCAATGGAAGTTGGGTAATGGCAGTAAGGCTTTGTTCGTTGGTATGGAGATATCTCTCTCAGGGTCAGATTTCCTGCACTTTATCTCATAACCGCAAAGGAGTAGCCAGTGGTGAATTTCTGGAAGATACAAAATGGTTCAGGCAGATGGAACGTGCGCTTCGCAAGGTGCTTGAGAGAGGAGGAGCTTGGGGAGGCTGTGAGCCTGCAGGGAATACTTCGCAATGTGCAAGTGGTATTCAGTGTGACAGATCAGGTCACATGGCCATTCGATACTTCAACGGGCTATACTGCTAGTCACGGGTACGACTGGTATACGCACAACGTGAGTTTCATCACGATGTTAGTAGAGAAACGAAGAGACATTTGGAGACCAAAAATGCCTCAGAAGATTAAGATCTTCCTATGGCTGGTCTACCAGTCATATTCTAACCAGGTGCTACAGGGCGAAGTGGTCTCCTAATTCATCTACAAGTTGCATTCTATACACGGAGGGCAAAGAGTTGGCGCTCTCTTCTGCACTTGCGCCGCTGCTATGGAGTTATGGTCCACGCTTACACGAGTCACGGCGATCAGCTTCGAATATCAGTCAATTGCGCACCTGTGGAAGTCGGCCTCCAGCCGATCTATCGTTGGTGGCGGAGATCAAGCGTTGCCTCATTCCAGTAGGCCCATGGGCAATATGGACGACTAGAAATGCGGCCATCTTCCATGGGCAACGGTTCTATTTTGAGAACATGTGGGATACGTTCTCCAACCTCGTATGCGAGTGAGGCCGTGTCCTCACGGGCACCAAGAATGTGGAATTATCAAGGAATGGCTTGTACATCACGATTGAATACGAGGGGAGCTTGTTGGATTGGATCCCTCTTCCAGTCCCATGACTCTCTTAGTTTTCTATGTTTTCTCTCTTATCATATAATTTGAATTTTCATTTCTTTGTATCCCCTTCCATCCAAAGTTCATTAATTAATATAATTAATCGAGATAGTTTGGTTTACCTGTGTTAGAATAAAGGAAAAAGAGAATTCTTGTTATTGTATTAGAAGAGCCAAATGCTCTATTTATATATACATAGAGGAAAACCTAAAATATCAGAAAAGGAAACTAGAAAAATTAGGAAACTAATAATATCACAATAATGATAATAAAGACATAATATTCTCCTAATAATTATTCTTTAACACCCTCTCCCAAACTCTGAAGGGTAGTAATCTTAGAGTTTGCACAAAAATGAGAATGTGACAGAGGAGCAACAGGTGCATGGCAGGACGCTGCGAACACGGCATGAGAGATCCAGGCAGGGCTGGGCAGGGATGCGTGACGCGGCAGTGGAGATCCAGGCACGGCTGGGCAGGGCTGCGCGACGCGGCAGTGGAGATCCAGGCACGGCTGGGCAGGGCTGCGCGACGCGGCAGGGAGATCCAGGCACGGCTGGGCAGGGCTGCGCGACGCGGCAGTGGAGATCCAGGCACGGCTGGGCAGGGCTGCGCGACGCGGCAGGGAGATCCAGGCACGGCTGGGCAGGGCTGCGCGACGCGGCAGTGGAGATCCAGGCACGGCTGGGCAGGGCTGCGCGACGCGGCAGGGAGATCCAGGCAGGGCTGCGTGACACGCGATGGCAGGAAAGAAGCCGGTCAAGAAAGAAGCCGGCAGGGCTGCGCGACGCGGCAGGGAGATCCAGGCACGGCTGGGCAGGGCTGCGCGACGCGGCAGGGAGATCCAGGCAGGGCTGCGCGACACGCGATGGCAGGAAAGAAGCCGGTCAAGAAGAAGACCACGGAGAAGAAACCGCCGGAGAAGAAGCTAAAGGCCGGCAAGAGACTCCCGGCAAAGGAGGGGGCCTCCGGCGACAACAAGAAGAAGATGATGAAGAAGAACGGAAACGGCGCACGACGATGGTGGCACGATCGTCGGATCTCAAGGAAGAGGTCCGAGGAAGAAAATAAGAAGAAAAAAATGAATACCAAAAGTCCTCCCCCGCTCCGATTGAAGATTCCCCAATCAGAGCGGGGAAGAAGGAAATTTTTTTTTTTTGTAGATCTAGGGTTTTTTAGGTAGCTCTGATACCATGTTAGAATAAAGGAAAAAGAGAATTCTTGTTATTGTATTAGAAGAGCCAAATGCTCTATTTATATATACATAGAGGAAAACCTAAAATATCAGAAAAGGAAACTAGGAAAATTAGGAAACTAATAATATCACAATAATGATAATAAAGACATAATATTCTCCTAATAATTATTCTTTAACAACCTGTTTGAAAAAAAAAAAATGTTTCTTTTTCAAGATAAAAAATTATACCCACCAACGAGTGGCTCAGTTGCGGTTCACGCGACCTTTCTGGCTTTCTCTAGAAACTAGTCTCCGTAACGATGACCTTGATGACGCGTCATCACGCAATTGGCTATCACAACTAACCCAGCCACCCAATAAAAGCGTGCTCTCCACACGTTTTTTCAAAAAGAATTCACTCCACTTTTCTTCGGGGATCCTCCTTTTCTCCCAAACAAACAGAGACAAAGGAACAAAGAAGACGATGGCATCGATCGTAAATCTAAACATGGTGTCCTCTCGGTTCTCCTACGCTCCATCGATCAAGGATCTGACGGCGCGGAGGAGAGCACCCTCAGCTGCATCGGCCGGTCGACGTGCGACACGTGTCAGGGCGCAGGGGATAAACCCGGAGATCAGGAAGGAGGAAGGTAAGGTTGTCGACAACGTCGTCGTCTCCGAGCTCTCCAAACCCGTCACCGCTTATTGCCGGTAAAAACAAAAAAAAAAAATTTGATGTTTTTTATTTTTTTGTATTTTGAGTGATTTTGTTTGAAATGGACATTGATGATTTTGATTGATGGAGAAGGTGTTGGAGGTCGGGGACGTTCCCGCTGTGCGATGGGAGTCATGTTAAGCACAACAAAGCTACGGGCGATAACGTCGGTCCTTTGCTCTCAAGAAGTAATGTCACTCCAATGATTTCATCTTCTGTTGGTTTTTTTATTTATTTATCATAAGGGTTGATATCTGTGATTTATGTTATCTTGTCGTTGATGATGCTGTTTCAAGAAACCCTTTCCATTACATAAAAGAGTGTATGTTTAATTTAATGTCTTATTTGCTCATACAATTTTGGTGAATGTTGGGTCTTAGTTATTATATATCTTGAATCCCTTCTCATTGGAATTTGATAAAATTATTTAAAATTTCCTATTGGGAAAAAACTAAAATCCTGATCTTGTTCATTTTAATTCTGTTTGGGCGTTAAAAGTTTCTGAATTTAAATTCTGATTGAGAAATGCTAAGTGTTGCTATTTACTGCTACCCATTATTTTAAAAAGTGGAATTCTGAAGTCCTGTTTGGTATCAAGAGGAACAATCCAAGTAAAATCACAAGGTTTATGTTGGGCAACAAGAAATGATTATTATCTTTTTAAGGAAAGGGTTGCTATGTTGAGAGATTAAAACAGAAGGGTTATTGTGGTGTGATTGATGAAGCTTCTATCTGGTTCTCGAAAAAATCCTCCATATGGAATTTGGGTGAGATAAGACTATCCTTAAAACTCAAGATATCCATTGGACAACTATACCAGGCCTTCCCTAGTATAGAGTTAACTTTTTTTTTTGAATACTACTTATTTTGATCATGTTAAAAAATTCTCAACCAAATAAAAATGGGAATAGCTATCCTATATTTTCACAACCAGATAATTAACTCTATCTGGCTTTTGTCCTACCTGTGAAACAAATAAGGTGGAAGGGTTGAGGCACTTGCAACCTGAAAAGATATGTATCTATATGGAGGGTATTTTTATTGTTGAGGCCTTATCCAAGAGTGCAGGATACTAGGATTTGAAGTCGGTGTGTTCCTGGTGTCCTACACCTCTTTTCTTTGCATTTCGCTTCTGCATCATGTAAGCATTATGTAGTTTATGGCTTCATAAAATTTGGTTCACATCAACCTTTTTCTAAAAACAAACTGCATTTTATAGGTACGATTCAAATGTGCTATGAGTGTAGGAGTGATTATGGTCTAATAGAACAATAGCATAGGGTAGAAATCTCGTCTCATGACGGGTTGCACTTCTGCGAATATTGTTTCTTTCTTGATGAGCCAGAGCATGCAGTGTTTTATAATCTTCATCCACATTATATTGCAGGAAACAGAATTTCCTGTTCTAGTTTGACTTTAGAATAAATTAGCGAGAAGGATATGTTTCCAATTGAAAATTTTGTCTGTGGCTCTGAAGACTAGACAGTTGTGGCTTGATATTCATATTGGAAGGCATCTATATTGAAGACGCTTCCTTATTGTGAGTGGAATAATTTAGTATTTGAGGTGTCTTATCTGATTTATGCACTTCTTACTGTTGTTTTTGTCCTCTTGAAGAATCAATATATTTCTTATAATTTGGTTGCTTTGAATGGAACTGAAAAATGGTTTGTCATTGCAAATGGCTTCAAACTTGCTTACATGAGCTGTAATGGGATCATGTGAAGTATTGAAGACTGAGCTTTTCATCTACTTCCAATTTTAACTTTGAATTTTTTACTTGAGAGTAATACACTGAATTGCAAATAATTTACTCATTGGCTTTGACTTTTATGAACTCTGGTTGAAACGGTTGGTTCTGTTTAGTGATTCTTGTTCTTCACTGAATATTATGTATCAGATCCGTGGAAACTTTATGTGGATTAACATTCCCCTCTTTTTCAATGCAAATTTATGTGGCAGAAGCAGTTTACAGTGAATGTCAATCTTCCATTGAATATGGCAACAACAGAAAATTTGTTAGTTTCCAATAAAATTGATGTTCTCATCCAAATACAAGCTATCTAATTCTATTAAACATCTGCATGACTCTAAAAAAGGTACCTTGTTTGTTGTTTTGGTGGAATGTGCTCCCTCAGAAGTAGCATTTCGTTGAGTACCTTTTGCATGGTCTACAACATCACTTCAATGAATACTTCAAGGCTGTTTTGAATGGCCAACTAATGAGCTAAGTTACACTTAAGCTTTCTGAAATGGCACGGGGAAAAGAGAGTCAAGGGAGGAAGAAGAATAGATTTCTATACTATAATTCTGATCAACTAAGACTGTAAACACTAAGTTAGCGCCATCCCCAGTAACCATATTTGACCCACTAATTTATCACCTAAAAGAACTCCTTAAAAATATATTAAAGATTATGTGATAAAAAGTATTCCTAATTTGATTGAAAGACCTTAAGAAACTGTTAGATATAAAAAGGAAAAATCTGCTTTTTAAATTCTAAATTTAGATTCTTGTAGCCCCTTTCTTCATGGACTGCATCAGTGTTGCTAAGATGAATCCGGTAGGGACTTGATGAAACATATGACATTTAAAAACCTGGACCAAATAATTCTTGAGCCTATTTATTATCACACACAGGAGGTTGGATGAAAATGGTTTTCCATTGTTCCAACTATATATATGCCAAATCATTTCAGTTCAAGATGCCTTGACTAGGTTCTTCAGGATGATCTAAAAGTTTATATGATATTTGTCTTCAATAATCTGCATCACACAGTTTCAGTAGAAGCATGCATGCACATACGGCTCCTGAATAGCTGAATTGCAATCATTCTAGCAGAAGTTCATCACAAAAATGAATGTCTCTATCCATTGAGCGATACCCAGTTATCTCAACTCACAAAACGAATGTCTCTTTCCATTGTCCTCATCGACGATTATGAGGGACCTCTGAGGGTTTTGAACACGTGACCTGTGAGGAGGAAGCACATGACTTTAGCTAAAGAACCAATTTTATATTTTCATCTCCTTCCAACAAAGAGATATTATACTCATAATCACCATATTGAGGTAATCTGAAACCACAATGAACAGAGCAGATCCTGCAATTTGGTTTTTATGTATGGATACAACTTTATGTACCCAATTTTAGATTACCCAAAAAGGAAGCAATCATGTTTGCCCCAGACTTTCATATAGCAATTTCAAGGGAAAGCATATTATGATGTTTGAACTCTTGGAGGAGTGCCCAGTAAACGGCAAAGGGTATTTCAGGCAATTGTTTACAGAAAGGCCTTGAGGAGAAATCTCAAATACCTCTCCCAGTTTTGTTTTGTCATTGTCACACATTTTTCATGAACTTTCAAGAGTTTCCATATCAAAACACAGGATGAAAATTTACACTGATCACAATTAGTAAATGACAACCGCAACCATAAAATTAGGGGTGACAATTGCGGGTCAGTTTGGGTTACACACTAATTATAAATTAAACACTCAAGTTTCATTTCTGAAAAAGTGAGACAACACACTTCTGTCCAATTCAATAAACATGTTAGTTATATCTTATTCATGTCAAATGGCTCAATCCTAAACCAAACATGCGCGTGGACACGCGAAATGCATATAACACCTTGACAAACTAATGATCTCCATTAAGCAGATATGACAAAAAAAAACAACAAGAATAATCTCACAGATGGGTTGTACTGGTTGAGAAGCTGTTGTCATTTGTTACTAGTAGAGGAGCATAATAGCCCTTAAAAATAGAATATACCAAACATTCATAGTATGAGAGAAGATAAAATAACAAGCTCCTAGAGAGAGCCACGTGTCTTTGGCGAGTTGGTTTCTATGAGGGGTACGTCTATCCCCACCCATATTTTGGCTGATCCCCCACCTTAAGAAAAAAAAATCTCAGCTTGTCTTTAAAGATTAAACCCACCGACCTACATGTCCCCTTCTTCCCCATGCGATCTCTCTCTCACCGCTTCTCCCTCGCGTGTAGATACACCTCCATCGACATTCCACAAAATCATCGTCCGTCAACTCTCCGGTTACTGTTGGTATCACTCCGGCGACTACCCACGAAAAAATCGATGCCCTAGGAATAACAAAGTGTTGTATTTTTCATTTGGTTCTTGTTGGTTTTGTGTGGTGGATATTAAAATGAAATAACTTAAGAATGCAGGCATAATGTTTGTTATTGTTCCAGGTTATTTGATTGTAGTGCATGTTCAAAACATAACATTTTGTTTTTGCAAATTCATTCGACAGGTTTAGAATCGAGCCATCTATCCTATATCGACAATGAACCCCTCAAACTCTATGAACAACATATGACAAAAACCTTGTCGAATAATACAATCATGTTATGTTTATTTGACTTTCACTCGACACTATCGGAGTCGCCAAACATTGCTAAAATCGACCAAGACTCAGTCGAATGTAGCATCAACCAATCGACAAACACTTAGTCGAAGCGCATCAAAACCCTAGATTTCTATACTCCGATGTGAGGTCATGACAGGAGGTGGTCACCACGAAGGAGAGTTCACGACGAAGATCATAGAGTGGGCATAGGCAGCAGCGGCGGCAGCGATGTCAAAAACAGGGAGAGAGGAGAGTTTCGACTGTGGTGGCAATGGCGTACAGCGCGACAACGGTGGTGGCAACAGTGTGTGGCACAACAATGGTGGTGGCAGCGACAGAAGCGGTGGTGGAACCAATAGCAGCGGTGGTGACGTGCAGCGGCAGAGAGGAGAGTTTTGGTGACAGCAGCTGCGACGTCAAAAATGAAGAGGAGAGGTCACGGAGGGAGAGGGGAGAAGATGGGTGGTGAGATTAGGAATGAATTGTGATTGTATATATAGGGTTGTGGGATTAGAAAATTTTATAAGTTAGAGTGGTGAATTTAGTTGGGATGTGGGATCAAAGAAAAGTGTGGTGGGGCTAGACGTGCTCTTCTATAAGCCCCACAAGGTAGAAGTATTGAATAACAACTTCTCAGGACGTAACCTCAATGGGTGAGCTCAACAGAAACTCCCCACAAGAGGGGTATATTGGGATCGAACCCGGGTCATCCACTAGGGACGAGTGCATCTCTTATATCTCACTAGGTGCGGGTAGAGGTGTATAACGGGACGGGCCGGCCCGGCACGGCCCGTGGCACGACCCGTGCCGTGGGCCGGCCCGTTTGAGTGCCGACGCGGGCTGGGCCTGCCCCCGGCCCGCGTGCCGTTTCCGGCACGGCCCGCTAGACCCGCCGTGCCGGAATGGCACGGCCCGCTAGGCCCGCGGCACGGTTTGTGCCGCGGGCCCCACCTCCATCCACCTTTTGTATTTATTTTTATTTTTTAAGAATTGTACTATTTGTGTTATATTAATTTTTTGTATTTATCAATGTATTTTTTAAGAATTGTATAATTCATTTTTATTCATCAATGTACTATTTGTGAATTTTTTATTCATTTTATCATTTATTTAATTAATGTTCAATTGTTCATGTATTCAAAAATTCAATATTCAATCAAATAAATACTTGTATTCTTGATTCCTTTTAGTTTTCAATTTTTATGAATAATTTATGTGTATTTCTTTTATTTTTTAACTTAAATCAACTAGTAAATTAAACATGGAATTAAATATTGAACTTTAAAATTTTTTTTAAAAAATGAGTATATAAACGGGCCGGCCCGTTGGCCCGTCAATGGGCCCGGCCCGTTTGGCCCGCCGGGCTGGCACGGCACGGCACGTTGGCCCACCGGGCTGGCACGGAGGGCCGTGCTGGGCCGGCCCCCTGTGGCCCGTGCCGTGCCGGCACGGCACGGTAACATTAAACGGGCCGGGCCGTGCCGGCCCGTTAGCCCGTTGGCCCGGTTGGTGCCGGCCCGGCCCGTTTTACACCTCTAGGTGCGGGGATGTGCTTTTGTCTCATTTTGAATACTAAAATGATTCAAATCTAATTCAAATAAATACCACATAATTCACCTTAACATACCTCAAAATCAATGGGGACCTGGTGTTATTTTGTGTGTTTGTAACCGGGGGCGGTTATTTCAACCCCACCATCTACTCCACCCACCCCATTTTCTTTTTTTTTCTTTGTTTACTTTTGTGTTCCGAACCCACCCCTCCCCCTCCCACCACCACCTCCCCCTCCTCCCTCCGCCACCTCCAAGACCCCCGCCTCGCCCGCGCCCACCTCGCCCTCCGCCGTTTCCGAGACCCCCACCATGCCCGACGCCGATGCCGTCGACCTCTTCAAACGTATGAAGCCCTCCGGCGTTGCCGTTAACTCGTTTGTCCTCGTCATCGCCCTCGGAGGTGTCGGCGTTGGGCTTGGTGAGGGTCTCGAAGGTGCCGCAGGGCGAGGTGGGCGCGGGCGAAGCGGGGGTCTCGGAGACATGGTGGGTGCGGGTGAGGTGGGGGCTCAGAGGTGACGGAGGGAGGAGGAGGAGGTAGTGGTGGTGGGAGGGAGAGGGGTGGGTTGGGGGCACAAAAAAAAAGAAAAAGGGATGAGTGGAGGAGATGATGGGATTGAAATAACCGCCCCCTTTAACCGTGCAAGGGATTCGAAAGAGAGATCAGAAGCCGCAAAAATGCAAGCTCAAAACAAAGTACTGGAAGAATGGCTAATACACGCCACCTCTCCCCCTCCTCCTCCCCCGCCGCCGCCTCCATCCGCCCAATCCATCATCAAAGCCTGGGGTGACCTCCGCCGCCCCCACCACGAAGACCTCCTCCGCCCCCTCCAAACCCTATTCAACGCCAGACACTCCCTCCACATCTCAGAACCCCAAGCCAAGCTCCTCCTCTCCCTCCTCTCCTCCACAACATCCCCCCCATCTCACCATCCCCTCCTCTTCAGACTCCTCTCCCTCTACATCCGCAAATCCCTCCACCCCTCCCTCCCCATCATCGACTCCTCCCTCTCCCACCTCCTCTCCCATCCAATCCCACCCCTCCATCTCGCCGAATCCGTCCTCCTCCTCGGCTCCATCTCCGCCGTCCCTTCCTTATCGGACGCCTCCCGCTCCGCCTGCTTCGGTCTCCTCTCCACGCTCTTGGAAGATCAGGCACGCTCGGCGGGTGCCTCCTGCCCAACGACGCTCCCCGAGGTCCTCGCAGGCGTCGGGTACGCTCTCTTCGGATCGGACGGTGCGTATTTCTCTAGAATTTTAGCTTCGGTTCTTCGATTTTGGGGTTTCGGAGATGGGTTTCCCCCGTCCGTGGCTCATGGGGTCATGGTCCTCCGGTTGGTGGAGTGGTTGGTGTCGAATTTCAGCAATTCGAAGTCTTTTGGGAAAATTGGGTCCCTCTGTGAGGGGATCTCGGCCGGGTTGGGAGAGGTGCGGTGCATGTTCGCTGTTGGTATGGCCGCTTGCGGCATGTTGAGGGTGTTGAATCGGATGGCTACGCCAAATGGAGGGCTTAGAATCGATCCTCGGATCAGGAGTTCAATGGAAGACTCCATCGCAGCTGTTGCTGGGTATGCGGTATCTGATGACACGTGTAGTGGTACTCATCATCGTCTCCTGCAACAGTGCCTCTCTTTGGGCTTGGCTCGAAGCGGTGCTATATCGTTCCGTGCGCCTGTCCTTTCGTGTATTTTCTCTGCATTGTCAAATGAGATCTTCCCGTTGAGCGTGTTTTCTCGGAGAGTGATTGAGAACCCAAATGGGAATTCTGAGGCACTTGGGGTCAGTGAGGTTAGAGACCATCTGGGTAGCAGTCTGTTCAAGGAGGCGGGTGCAATTGCGAGCATTTTTTGCAACCAGTATGCATTGGCGGATGAACAGAACAAGTTGCATGTTGAGGCTCGCATGTGGGATTATTGTCACGAAATCTATTTAAACCTTCGATTTGTTTCGTTGATTCTTCCAGAAAGGAACAGTGGATTGCTTAAGGACTTGGAGAGGATTGCAGAGGCAGCATTTCTCATGGTGGTTGTGTTTGCCGCAGAGGTGACTAAGCACAAGTGGAGCCCGGTGATCTCTCAGGAAGTTCAGTCAGAGACTGCTGCCAGAATTTTGACCTCCTTTTCATGTGTGGAGTACCTAAGACGTGTGCGATTGCCTGAATACACTGATGTGATCCAGCGTGTGGTGCGGACCATCCAAGACAGTTGTTCTGCTTCCCTCTCCTACATTGAGTCAATGCCTTCTTATCTCGAGTTAACGAATCAACAAGGTAGTAGTCGTAGATCACTTTATATGCATAGATATCTATCTATAAAACTTGGATCTATGGTTTCTGCTGATTATATCCATGAAGTGAGTTTCCTTTGCATCTTCTGATGATTTATTTTGTATATAACTCAAGGAATGGTTGAAAAGAAATATGTTTGGTTCAAAGATGAGGTGCAGACGGCGCGCATCCTTTTCTATTTCCGGGTTATACCAACTTGCATTACCCACATTCCTGGTTCAGTATTTGCGAAGATTGTAGCACCTGTGATGTTCTTGTATCCTTTATTGAGAGCAATGTTATATGTAAAAAAATAGTTCTTTTTTGTATATTCAAATTGGTCTTTTAATTTAGTTATGAAGAGGAGGCATGGTATAGATTGTTCCTTACTATGAATGATCAGATATATGCAGCATCCAATTGCAAAAGTAGCCCGAGCATCGCATTCTGTGCTTGTGGCATTCATGTCCTATGGTAAAGATGATAATAATGAGGACGATGTGGCATTACTCAAGGAGAAACTTGTTTTTTATTATATGGAAAGAGCATTAGAGGTATCTAGAGCTACTGAGAAATCTATTTAGTTCTCTTTAGTCCTTCAATTCTTTTTAGGGACTAAATTGGCGATTGGGTTGTATTGCAGACTTATCCAGGTATAACCCCATTTGATGGTTTGGCTTCTGGAGTTGTGGCCTTGATCCGTCATCTTCCTGCTGGAAGTCCTGCCATTTTTTATTGTATTCACAGCCTTGCCGCCAGAGCTTCTAACCTCTTAATTAAAAATGCTAATCAAGATGCCAATTTGTGGAAGAATTGGCAAGGGGAATCTGAGCCTTGCCAAAAATTTCTGGAGTTGCTTTTACGCCTAGTCTATCTTGTTGATATACAGGTATTTTGACCATGATTGTCGACTGACTCTCTTGAGTTTTTGTGCTGTTGAATATTTCTCATCATCATATCTTTATTTTTTCTTCATCTTGTTACATCTTCAATCTGAAATTTCTCATTTTTGCATAGTTACTACTAGAAGAAGATTGTTAGATTGTAGGCAACTTTAAAGTTTTAAACTTTAAAGAATATAAAAGATGGTCCAATTGAGCTCTATGAACTCAAGAATTTGAGTTGTGGGCTATTTTGGGGTTAATTACAGAATGGAGCAGTGAGTTTTTATTTATTTATTTATTTAGGATAGGTGCTTTCATATTAATAATGAAGAAGTCATATGATGCCTTTTAAAAGCTTTGAAGCCAATGCCTGCAGCAAATCAGAAATGCATCTGTAGTCTTTAAATGAATTGGCTATACAAAATTGTTTCCAATTTTACTTTTCTATGAACGCTTTATGAGGATGCTTATTTTACAAAAGGGAAAATTTATACTTTGAACAAGGAAGCTTATATTCAAAATGTCTTTCAGAATGTCCTGAGAAATGGAATATTGGGTTTGTTGATGGCTGAAAAAGGTTCAATACCATCAGTTTATGGGTAAAAAGAAATGTTTTGTTTTTCTTTTTTGAGACTGATGGACTCATAACTGGGATCACAATCGTTGTGCCTTTTTCATCCTTCAAATTTGTTGGTGTATGGAGAATTGGAGCCTAGAGAGTTTCATTGTCTATATTATAAAAATATAGCACACTTTGTTCTTTCTTTCTTTCTTTCTTTCTTTCACATTTGTGCTTTCAATTTGAAGAACTCAAGAAGAGAACCCTCCTTAAATTAAAACCATAACCTCAATTCGAAGCCACTTTTCACATGGTGTTGCATTAAAACTGCCTCAAGCAAAGAATTCAGAGTTCTGGTTCTATTGCTGTATAAATTTCTGATTCTTGCTCTGTCAATAGGTCAATAATATGCTTTGCCATCTCTTTACAGGTACTGCCTGACTTGCTAAGGCTCTTAGCACAGTTCATCGCCCAGTTACCGAAAGACGGTCAAAACCTGGTCCTTGATGAGATTCACTCCCAGGTTGCAGAGTCTGATGATGTTACGAGAAAGCCACTACTGGTCTCATGGTTACAATCTCTTACTTACAACTGTTCAAAAATATCATTGAATGGCAGCAGCAACGAGTCTACACTCAAACAAGATGATAGATCCCATAATGCATCTTCAATCAACAATTACTTGAGCTTGAATAGAACTAGTTCAAAACTGTAAAGAGTTTGGAATGCATAATTTGACCTAATGAGTTTGGTTTTGTGTATGTTAGATTGTATATATCTTGTATTATTGTGTTACACATGTATTGTTGTGTTACACGTATATTAATAGGGGGTAGTCAATTAGGATTTTCATGGATAAAATGTTCATATGATGTAGGACAAATTATGCAGATAAGACCATCAAAAGTGGTCCACTAAATAAATTCAAATCAATAGTCACGATCTCGGAATCGCACGAAATTTGACATGGTGAAATATATCAAGAAGATCTTCTAGATTAGTTGTTATACAACTAACAATTCTTATTTTTCAAAAATTCATTTATTTAGTCCTTTAAATTAGCGATTTTACTATTTTTATTAAGTTTTAGATTTGTGATATCTCAATCATAACAGCTTGGAATTGATTTCTATCAATTCCTGTGATAATTTAGGATATCATAGAATCTAAAAAATTAGTTTTTAAATTTTACTATTTTTAGTAATTTTTTAATTTTATGTTATTAGTATAAATAGCAGACTTGCAATCTAGGGTTTTCAGTTTTTTATCAATAATATTTCGAAATTCCCTCTGTTTTTGGGCTTCTTCTTTGTGGATTCAAGGGTTTCTTGTGGATTCAAGGTGTTTATGAGATCTCAACGCTTGTTGGATCTTTTTATCTAGTTTTTCGCTGCGTTAGTTGGTATCAGAGCGAGGATTTGCCTTGTTGTGATGGCAAATAATGGAGGGAGAGACGACCAATCTAATGACGCTGGTCGTGGATTGGGGGACCTACGAAAAGCGTTCGAGGAAAACCGCAATCAGATGCGAGAGATCCGCGAGATGATTGCTGACTTGAACCTCAACGCCAACAACAGGCATCCTAAATGTGATAGGATACGCTCTGAGGGATTTGCCCAAGGCCGACCTATTGCTCGGAACATTGTTCGACGTCACACTCATTATCAATTTGATAATGAGGAAGATTCAGATGATGAAGATGACGGACTTTATGGATATCAACCGGGGAGGCAGTGTATGAAATACAATGATTACCGATTGAAGGCGGATATTCCATATTTCAATGGCAATATGCAGATTGAGGATTTCCTTGATTGGATCTCAGAGGTCGAGAGATTTTTTGAAATGATGGAGGTTCCAAAGGAGAAGATGGTTAAATTGGTGGCGTTTCGATTAAAAAGTGGTGCCGCTGCTTGGTGGGACCAACTTCAAAGAACCCGATAATGGCGAGGAAGAGCACTTGTTCGTACGTGGAGGAAGATGAAACAACTCCTCATGGATCAATTTCTACGATTAAATTATGAACGATATGAGCCCCCATTGTATCAAAATTGTTACCAAGCCGCAATGGTGAAATCACAATTAGAGAGATCAAGCGTGCAAGTTATGGTTGATGGATCGATGGAGGCGACCAAAGAAAGTCCTTCAAAAATTCAGAAGTGTCCGAAGATGGAGCCCTATGATCAACATTTGGTTGAATCAAATATTGATGAGGACAAAAGTAACAACACAACTGACGGCGATGATATATATGATGGTGCTGAGTTCGCAAACGAAGAAGGAGAGCGGGTCAACTTCATCGTTGAACCAGAGATCGACGAGGACATGAGCAATAAAGAAGCAGAGGATATTGTTTTCTCTTGTGATTCTGAAGATATTATTGAAGGAGAACAAGAGGAGTTATTTTCACTATCCTTAGCGGTGATCCCCAAGATAGAAGAGCCCCTATAGAAGCTCGTGTTGCAGGATATGTGCACCATCAACAAAAGTGTTTTCGATGTCATCATCAACAATGATAACGATGAAGACTTTGCGGCTATTACAATGGTGAAGAAATTTGGGCTACAAATTGAGATACATTCAATTTTTTACATGATCGATTTTATTGAGAGGAAATTTGAAGTCAAGAAAATATCTCTTCTCTTGCCAAAGGTGAAATACAAAGAAACATCAATTGAAGAGCGGAAGAACTCGAGGACGAGTTCTTTTGAAGAAGAGGAGTCTGATGTAGGACAGATTATGCAGATGAGACCATCAAAAGTGGCCCACCAAATAAATTCAAATCAATGGTCACGATTTCGGAATCGCACGAAATTTGACATGGTGAAATATATCGAGAAGATCTTCTAGATTAGTTGTTATACAACTAACAATTCTTATTTTTCAAAAATTCATTTATTTAGGCCTTTAAATTAGCGATTTTACTATTTTTAGTAAGTTTTAGATTTGTGATATCTCAATCATAGCAGCTCGGAATTGATTTCTATCAATTCCTGTGATCATTTAGGATATCATAGAATCTAAAAAATTAGTTTTCAAATTTTACTATTTTTAATAATTTTTTAATTTTATGTTATTAGTATAAATAGCAGACTTGTAATCTAGGGTTTTCAGTTTTTTATCAATAATATTTCGAAATTCCCTCTGTTTTGGGGCTTCTTCTTTGTGGATTCAAGGGTTCCTTATGGATTCAAGGTGTTTATGAGATCTCAACGCTTGTTGAATCTTTTTATCTAGTTTTTCGCTGCGTTAATGTCCATGGATTTATAAATCTTGTGATATTTAATCAGGATATTGGTTTATGGACAAAAAGTCCAGTGTTCGATTGAGACATTATTTCGTGGACAAAAAGTTCAGCGTTATTCAATTAAGACATTATTTCATGAACATATAATATATTGTTATTCGATTGAGACATTATTTTATGGATAAAAAGTTCAATATCATTCGATTAAGACAACGTGGAAAGATTATGCTTGTATGGAATCATCCGTTAAAATGGTAATGATATTTCGGAAATTGCAATTTCTTTAGAACTTCACATAAACTAATTGTGGTGTGAGTGAGTTTTACTGCCACGCGTATCAAAGAGTGACACGTGAGCTAGGGGTGGTAAACGAGCCGAGCTTTGACCTGTTTAGGCTCGGTTCGTTTAGCAACCGGCTCGGCTCGTTCGGTTTAGGATCGAGCTTCATTTCGTGTTCAAGCTCGGTTCGTTGGGCTCGTGAATAGCTCGGTTGAAGCTCGACTCCGCTCGTTTGTTAAACAAGTCAAGTCGAAGCTCGAATCAAGACTCGGCTTGGGCTCGTTTAGCTAAAAAAAACCTTTTTTAGCATTTGAAAAGTCACATTTCACAAATCACAACATCTTATACATGTGAAAATAACATAAGCTTACACTCGGGCTCGGTTCGAGCTCGGCTCGTTTTCCTTTTTTCTATTAAGTAAACGAGCTCGTCCAGGCTCGGCTCGGCTCGGGCTCGAGCTCGGCTCGTTTACAAACCGAGCTTTAAAAATTGTTCAAGCTCAGCTCGTTTATTTAATCGAACGAGCCTGAACGAGCTTTAACCAAGCCGAACCCGAGCAGAGCCGGAGCTGCTCGGCTCGTTTAGCAGCCCTAACGCGAGCTAAGAAATGATAAATGCAGTTTTTAGTCTTCCGCATGTTTAGTCATAACAAAAAAAGTGTGTATTTACCTCTCATCATGCTCGGAATTTATTTATTATTTTTTTGTTTGATTATTTTTTTTTATCAAAATTCGAATTCAAGACCCTTTGGTGAAGAGGGATATCTCTATCAACTTGTCAAGAAGTGTGGTTTGGTAAGTTTTGGATTTTTTTTCTTACAATTCCTTAGGCCTAGTTTGGCATTGGAATAAAGAAATAATTGAGTTAAATAACATGTTATTCTCTATGACATCAGAAAAAATGGGATAAAGCATGGACAATTGTCTGTGTTTTAAGAGAAAATGTGAGGATATTTTATTCTAGGTAAAATATGGAATAGACTTTATCCTTATTTTTTAACCTAATTTTGTAAAACATTTATGACTGTCTTTCACAAAAAAACAAAAAAAAAACTTCATATAATCAAAACCAACAATATTAATGCCCCTTTAATAAAAAGGGTAGACTTGATATTTTTAATTTTTTTTAAGTTATCTCATATTTTACATTATGTGATTTAAATGCAAAGTTATGGATAAGAATACAAAAAAATAGAGATAACAAAATGCATTATCAAATGTAAATATATATATAAATAATATTTTTTTATCTTCATAAATTAGATTAATTTATTCTAAATATTTATCCATTTACCCAAGTCACTGAAAAACTTGGGAAACACTATGAGGAGGATTAGAAAGATTTGACAAAAAAAAATATCTTGAATCTGGTCGTTGACACGAGCAGAAGAAAACCAAAAACATAAAAACATTTAGCCGTTGGTAGTAAGAGTGTAATTCGGTCAGTTTGATTCGGTTTTTTGTAAACCCATATTGAATTAAAGTATAATCACATATAATCTACCCAGTGTTTGTTTAGTGGTTGACGAAGGAACGGGAATCGCTGTCTCATGAAGGAATGGCTGCATATGGATAACGAAGGTATGACCGTAGGCTCTAGTATGATTGTTACGTTAGGGCAAGTGAGTCGAGCGTCCCGAAAACAGAACCAAACCTTATTGAACAAAAAACTGAACTGAAAACCCAAAATCGAACCAAACCTTGTTGGTTAGAGTATTTTTTTTAAATTGATTACAACTTTACATAAATATCAACAAGGTTAGAATTGATGGTATAAATTAATGTAATCATTTTTTTATAAATATTATTGACATTCCAATAATATAGTTTTTAATATAAAAAATATGCAAATTACTATTATTTATGAATAATCATGTGTTTAAATCTAATTTGATTAATTCAATTTTTTTTTTTTTTAAAATAAAATCGAATCCAACCCAAACCCAGAAAAAATCGATTTGGATACGTTCGAATTCAATTTAACCAATCTGTTCGAATTCAATTAAACACATTTTTTTTTTCGGGACTACAGTTCTTTGTCTGGATGATTACATCATGCAGAGGGTTCTCTGGAATCTCCCGAAACCGAAGGATTCTGCTTACGTGTCCACAGTACTACTTTCCACGAGTTGAAGAATAACTGCAAGCATAATAACTGCAAGCATAAAACTTGGAAAAAAAAAGAAAAAAAAGAAAAAAGAAAGAAAGAAACTGTCGCTCTTAACTGATTAAACCAACTGATAAACCCTCTGTAGATGAGTTTCTACAGAAAAGCAAAACCGTGCTTTGATGCCTTCAGAGGCATCGCTTCCAAGCCCCCAGTCCTAAAATCCACTCCACCATCCCCTCCGCCCCGATCGCCTCCCTCATCATCGACGCTCCTGATCCAAGAATTCAAGCGAGGCCTCTCGATCTCCTCCTCGATCCATGGCGGCAGACCCCGGAGGTCCTACTACGTCGACCAGCAGCCCCGCGTTGTCCACTTCAAGCGCCGCGGCCGGCACCGGTGGTCCCAGAACCCCCGCGCCGTGTTCGCGGTTGTCGTCCTCGGCGCCGGCGTCGCGATCACCGTCTACTTCGGGAATCTCGAGACGGTCCCGTACACGAAGCGCACCCACTTCGTCCTCCTCTCCATGTCCATGGAGCGCCAGCTCGGAGAGTCCCAATTCGAGCAGATCAAGGTGGGGTTCAGGGGGAAGATCCTGCCGCCGTACCACCCCGAGAGCGTCCGAGTGAGGTTGATCGCGAAGGACATCATCGGGGCTCTGCAGCGGGGGCTGAGGAAGGAGCGCGTCTGGAGCGATCTGGAGTACGCGGCGCCGGAGAGTCTGAGGTCCGCGAGCGGGTCTCGAGACGGTTTGGTGGCGTTGATGGGGGCGAAGGATCACTGGTACGGCGAGAAGGATGAATTGCTCGACGATAAGTGGGTGCAGAGCAGTAGAAAGACCGGTCAGGCGCGGGGCAGGGAATCCGAGACGACGCACTTGGAGGGGTTGAATTGGGAGGTTCTCGTTGTGAGGGAGCCGATCGTCAATGCTTTTTGTCTGCCGGGAGGGAAGACTGTGGTTTTCACGGGATTGCTTGATCATTTCACATCCGATGCGGAGATCGCCACCGTCATCGGCCATGAAGTAAAATTGAGTCCTTTTATTTTGCTCGTGTTTGATTTTTATCGGATTAGTGTTTTTTTAATGTTCAATGGATTCAAACTGGTGAATAGGTGGGACACGCTGTGGCACGGCACATTGCAGAGGGGTTGACGAAGAACTTGTGGTTTGCCATGCTGCAATTGATAGTCCTTCAGTTTGTTGGAGCACCAGAGCTTATCGATGCGTTGTCGAATCTTCTCTTAAGGCTTCCTTTCTCTCGGAGGTATTTTTCCATTGGTTATGTGTTTTACAGTATTTGCTTTAGTTCATTTGCCTCTGCTTTTGGAGTCAGAATCAAACTTTTTGTTATTCTTGGATTTGAGCTTATTTGATGCTGTTTAAAGTCTGGAGACTGGAGAATCAATTTTTGAAACTACGCGAAACAAAGAGCATTTGATTTCTAGTGGAATTAATTAAGCTGATATCCATGTCATAATGATCAAGAGCAATAAATTTTGTTTTCGGATAGTTCAATTAGTGTCTGGATGAGTTTCATTTTTTTTCTTCTGATGGTTCCACTATCTGATTTTTAATTTGGAGCAAGTGCTTCAGTCTGATCTGTGTTGAAGGTAAAAGTAAATAATTTTGTCACGTCATTTGTTACTTTCTGTGGATTTCTATCATTGGACAACCAGGAAATATGCTAGAAGAAACAAAAAAAGGTTTGCTCATTTGATCTTTATATTATACAATGTGGAATGATGTTTTATTCTCCCTGACCATATGCAGACTTTAAAATAATTATTGTAAAGCATAATACTTTGTGGATGAGTTTATGAAATAGAATTGTTTCATAGGTGGTGGCCTTTTTCTATAGGTAGCCCAAAATCCTAGTACATAACCAGAACAATAATCCTTCTCCAAACTCCAATGTTTTGGGTTGCCTTTGGATATCTGTCATGACCACTAGTGGTATTTGCAGCTTATTAAGGATGTTTAGATCTTTTTGCAGCATAATCTGGACAAATTTCAGCAATGAATCTATACAGAAAATACAACAGCTGTATGAAAATGGAAAACCAAAGCAGAATAGTGAACCAAAAGAAGAAAGAATGGTTGAAACCAGCCTGTATGTACACTGAAAATTTCATTGGTTCACTGATCAGAATATTATTTGCATTAATAAAAAAAAAGAAGAATTCCATCAAGGCTAGGAGGTTAGCTGTTAATATCCTATCTTCCATCTATGACATGCTCATTACAGGACATCTGCAAATGTTAAAAGCATACTTTTGGCTTTCTCATAGCTCAGGAATCTGTTAAATCTTTGACAGATCAATCAAATTGGTGACTTGTGAAATTTGTTTAAAATAATAATTGCAATTCCGTGTGGATAATGATGTTCTCAATACGACCACTTGCCTACTTATCTAAGAAACACATATGCTTCACAAAATATAGATAGTTTATGCTATCTTTAATGGAAGATGGTTGTTTAGCCACTCTGCATGAATGATTGTAGGAACGACGTTGCAAAATGTGTGATAATTTTATTCAAAGACTAACTTCTTAAAGCTGACTATAGAATGATTTATTTATAGACCAGAAATGAATTTTGTATTAGAAATAGATGGGGTTGAAATTTATGAGCAGCGCCTGGCAGATGACCTTACTTTAATTTTCTGTCAGAAGGGCTTTTTCCTTGAGATGATGCTACGACAGATATAAATAAATTGGAAGATCTATTTTTATTGGATCTACAAGATAAATATAACCATAGACGCTCTACCAGGCGATCCTCATGAACTAATGGTACACCCTGAAGTGAATGTTTAGGCTTTCAGTGAGATCTTCACCATCAAAACCTTTCCACTTCTTTTGTACATCAAATGCAACCAATATACTGCCTGATAGATTAGTGATGTAAAGTTGGGGCAAAACTCTTACTCTAGTTGATTCCATTACTTATTAAAAAATTAATGACGAGAGAAATAGGAATATCCCTTAGGTTTAAGGCAAGACATGCAAATAAAGAAGAGTGGAGAAGATGGGAGTAAAAAACTGGGAGGTATGGGTGCGATCATTAATGCACCGGATCCCATCAGAACTTTGAAGTTAAGTATGCTTGGATGAGAGTAGTACCCAAATATTCTGGAAGTCCTCGTGTTGCACACCACCCCCACAAAAAAAAAACTTTTTTTTGCGAACTGAGCTTTGGTTAAGTCGGTAAGCATCTCCCCTCTCTATGAAAGAGGTCAATGGATCAAACCCGAGGAGCACCATCCCTTAAAAAAAAAACGGGGTGGGGGGGGGGAGGATTTCCATTTATTATTAAATATTGGTGAAGCAACTTTATTGACACATCATATATATCGAATATTCATATTTACTGGAATTTACAAACTGAATTAAGGTTTTTATTGTAAACATACAATCCTTGTTTTTTTACCAGGATGGAAACTGAAGCAGATTATATCGGCTTGTTGTTGGTTGCTTCGGCTGGGTATAATCCACGTGTGGCACCAACAGTGTATGAGAAGCTCGGGAAGCTGTCTGGTGATTCAGCATTGAAAAATTATCTCTCTACTCATCCATCTGGAAAGAAAAGAGCGCAATTGTTGTCTCAGGCCCATGTAATGGAAGAAGCACTCTCAATATACAGGGAATCAATGGTGGGGCACGGAGTAGAAGGTTTTCTTTAGCTCTTGTATGGATTTATCTTGTCAGGTATGGATATATTCTCTTTTAAGCGACATAATAGAAGATTGAATTGACATTATAGAGATGGAATTGGATCTTAATTATTCATTTTACATTTCATCAAGGATAATCAGATTAATTAGGCTGGAAACCTAATTCTTGATTCTCATTATTAAAGGAATGGGTGATGTATTTTTTTAATAGGCGAGTTTTTTGTTTGATTTTCAATCTTGTCCTAACTCAAATCCAGGACCTCTTAAGAGGGGCCATCTTTGCTAACTTGTCAAGAGATTGTTTGGTAGCGGTCATGCATTTGTGTGCCATCAAACATGAATTTCTAGAGTGACAATTATGCAATGATCATTCTGGGGAAGTGTCCACTCAAATCAATGATTTTGCAGGTTTATGGTGGTGCTCCAGAAACAAATATGTATACCATCTTCCAGTCGATTTTAACTCAAAATTTTGGATGAGGATTTTTAAAGGTGGAGGTTGACCGGCATCGGTTGCTGACCAAACATGTCAGAGCTCAGTGCCTGGTTCTGTTCTTTGTCGCAAGGAAAATCTTTTCCAAGAAGATCTTCAATGATCTGAATCTGTTTGAGAAGGGTACCACCATCTTTTGCTGCAATTCCCCTTGCATTGCTTTCCATAAATTATCATGAAACTATCTTGAAGCAATGGAAACTAGAAATGAAGTTTTCTTCACAAGCTAATGATGCTTATGTCATTTTTTTTAATATGTTATAAATGCAAGATTATCTTGAAATATAGTGTCAATACCACCCATTTTTTCTAATCTTTTTTGTATGTCATAGAATGGAGGAAATGCTTGAAAAATGTTTTACATTCAAGTAAGGCCATTCAGACTCTTTTCCATGCAATTTTGTTGGTGGGTTTATGCAAATATGCTATGCTGTATTGCTACACCTTTGATTAGCATACGCGCCTGAGTAGATTTGTTTTCTCAACTTCAATGTGGATGAGAGTTTAAAATCTTATTGTGGAAATCTGACACCTCACCCGTCTGACACCCCTATTCTTTAAGATGTGTCACATGATTTGTGGATATGGTGTAACTATCTCGGATTATGAGATATTTGGGACAAGTTTTTAGATTAAGCAAGACCATTCTGACAAAATTCGTGGCAAACCGAGCTTTGGTTATCTAATTAGCACCTCTTGTCTCTATCAAACCTTCAAACTCAGCTTTTGAAAAATGTTGTTTTGTTATCTTTTTAAGTGTCGGGTTTTTCGGTTTGAAAAAGCAAGAGGGTGATTAAAAGCTAAATGATGAAAATGTATTTGAATCCTTCTAAATGTTGATCCAAACTGGGCCTAAATATAATAATTTTGGGATTGTGGGAAGCTTGTAGGTCATAGAGCCTAGATTTTAAGAGGTGAGGAATTGGTGGATTTTAATGGTGGTTCATGATGGATTTTAATGGTGGTTCATGACTCTTCTCTTTTCTCTGTCGCCTGCTTTCTTCTCTACCTATCAATGGTTATGAATCCCCTAACAAGGCTCAAGGGATTTTCTGTTTCCCACGCTGATGAAGAAATCCTGAAATCATCTTTACTATTTCAACATTTCTATAAAAGAAAATGTATAAACATTCAGCATAGTTGGTAAAGTTGACAGGCCAGACTTGTTAAAACGACACACCTGCCTATTTTCACTGGGACTTGTAAGATGACTGGTCTTCCTGTACACCACATTAAACAATACCAATGAACATGACATGTAATCAAAACCTATCACTGAATTACCTTGAATGATTGCACTGCTTCCAGTTTTTATTGCAACTGATATTTTGTGGATGGAATTTAGTGACATTATCCAGAAAGACGGTGCTGTGAAATCTCTGGGGACCTTGGTAGAGAATTAAAAGAAGATGAGCTCCGTTTGGTGCCACCATTTCTCACCATCATCTGCAAATATATCATCTCCAGAGGGTTCATTTACTATACTATAGTTGCACTGATACTGATATTAGATGCTGGCGGGTCAGCTGTGAAGGCCCACTGTGAGAGCTTGGGCAGGAGAAAGATGGGATGCTCTTGAGCAACTGCTGTCTGCTAATCAGAGAGAGACTTGAAATTTATCAGCTGGTGGACGGTGGTTCCGCCAACAGAGGGATTATGCTCAACCTTGTGGTATAGAATATCACAAACCCCAGATCATTATATAAGAAGAGCAGAATCACAACCAACAGAAAGGGACATGTTGGGTTGAATGGGAGAAGTGGTGGTATCACCAAGACAGAAGAATCCATATTGAAATACTCAAGAATCCCATTTCTCTGATATATATGGAGAGACAGGGAGAGGATACTGTTTCAAATGAATGCATGAGATTCAGGAGAGCAGATGATTGACTTATCTGTTAGACTCCATAGTTGTCTCTCTCATCTAATCATCTGATATTGAAACCTATTACAACCTATGTCTAAGCATTTGTCTTCAAAGATATCAACCATTCCTTGCTCACAAGAAGAATGCTGATACACTTTGGCTTCCAGCCGTTATTAGATGGTTCTTTTGGTTATCTTTACTAGTATTGGATATTTGGATGTAAAGCATATATACTCATTATTAGCAGGCTATAAGCAAACCATCAGTGTATCAAAAAGGGGAAACAGATTTTTGATATTATAGTTGGTAAATTTGCAGCAGAATGCCATCAGTGCTACAAAATTGGACTAACTACTTCAGATAGTACAAGAATAGAGGCCCCACACTCCCATGGACTGCATTAAGAATAGAACCTTGAACTTGGAAGAAGTGGATCTTTCCCAGATTGGACAATGAAAGTCCCCACTTTGGAAACCATATTTCAGGATCACCTTTAAAAAAGAATCAGGCATTCCACATCTTTCGGTTCCATTATAAATTGTTGCTGCCGATGCTGTCCAAGGAAAAAATTACAGAATTATAAGAAAAAATCACCTGCAGGAAAAGTTTATGCTCCAGCACTTCTCTGCTTGAACACTTTTCTCCCTTTTCTCAAAGGGCTCTCTAGATGCTGCCCATACCAAGTGCAAGGCTTTTCCTTCAGTCAGTTTTTTTCCCCCCTTTCGCCTGTCTTAACAAAAAGATATCAATAGCCTTATATGAAGATTTCATATTGACTTTTTTCAACTAAGAAAAAAAAAGAAAAAAAAAGAGATTATAATTTTCAAAGGCTCACCTTCAGTGATCAATCGAAGTCAGAGGTCTACTAAAAGGGGTGAATCCATATCTTCGAGGGCAAGATACTCCTATTCTTTCCTTAAAAGCACACATCTTCAGAACCATATTAGCAATAGTTCCATTAGATTCTAGCAAAATGGTCTAGATGCTATTGAGCTCCCTACAAAAAATTTCCTCCAAGGCTCTTGGGTTATGATCAAATATATCGAGTTCTGATGCTGGTATGCCTATTTTGGAAATTTCTTTATCTAGAAAGTTTTGAAGTATTATCTCCAATTATAAGAAAAACTTTCCTAGAACTCTTCAATGATATCAGGCACATAGCCTGCAAATTTCAATTCAATGGTAAGCATGTCCAACAACCACTTGATTTCCTCTTTTACGGATTCTGCTGATCCTCGCACGGAAAATTCATGAATCTGCCCATCAACTTCAATCAGACTACATCCTGGGACTGTTTTCTGGATTCCCTTCTCGCCCATCAGTTTCCTCACCCTCTTCACATCCTCAAATTGCTTAGCTTTCGCATAAATATCTGATAGAACTATATAGAAAGCATGATTTTGAGGGTCCAAACTAATCAAATAACCAGCAATTTTTTCTCCCAACTCAACATTCCCATGCATCCGACAGGCCCCAAGCAAAGCTCCCCAGACAAACTCATCTGGTTTCATTGGCATGACTTTGATGAGCTCTTCTGCCTCTTCAAAGAGCCCCGCCCGGCCAAGCAAATCAACTAAACAGGCATAATGATGCACGAGTGGCTCAATGCCATAAACCCGTTTCATCAAATCGAAGCACCGCCGACCGCTATCCACCTGAACAGCATGAGCACATGCACTCAAGAGAGCTACGAAGGTAACATGATTAGGCTTGGTCCCTTGCCTCTCCATCTCACCTAGCAAGCGGAATGCATCTTCTGCAAGGCCGTGATCAGCAAAGGCTGAGATCATAGCGGTCCAAGCCAAGACATCCTTCCTTGGCATCTCATTGAAGACCTCGACCGCTCTCTCCACGCAACCACACTTCCCATACATGTCAATGAGGGCCGTTTGGATTACCATGTCGGCTTTCAATCCCTGTCCCTCCAAGTAGCCATGAACCCATCTCCCCTGATCAAGCGCGCCAAGGTAGGAGCAAGCCGAGACCACGCTCGCTATAGTCACCTTGTCCGGTTCGACATCCTTTGAACGCTGCATTTCGTGGAAGATCTTCAACGACTCCATGGGCCGTCCTCCTTGAGCAAGGCCGGTTATAATCGAGTTCCAAGTGATGGTATTCCTCTCCTTCATATCACAAAAAAGAGACAACGCTCGATCAAGTTCTCCGCATCTCAAGTACCCGATCAAGATCGAGTTCCAAGAAACAATGTTCCGTTGGGTCATTCCGTTGAGCACTTGAAGAGCGATATCAGACAACCCACACATGGAATACATGTAGATCATGGTGTTGCAAACAAAAACATCACTATCAAGCCCGAACTTAATCACATGCGTATGTATGGTTTTACCCGTGTTGGGTTCATGTTTAATGGTGCAAGACTTGAAAAGGAAGGGGAAAGTGAGGTTATCGGGTTGGATTCCACTCGCGAGCATTCGTTTATAAAGACAAAAAGGATTCAAAGAAGTAACCATTTTTTCTTTGATTGAAGAGGAGGATCTGATCATTGTGTTGTAAGAGAAGAGGTTGGGGTCTTTGAAGCTGCGAAAGAGGGAGACGGAGTAGGCCACAGAGCCGGAGCGAGAGAAGGCGCAGAAGAAGAGAAGGCGAGAGAGGAGGAAGTGATGGTCTTTGTGGGTCATGTGAGGAGAGGAGGTGATGATTTTGGAGTGGATTTGCTTCAGCTCTATCATGCTCTTGCATTCTTGTATTAAAAGAGAGAGCGTCTCCTTCATGTTGAATTTCGCGGGAACCCCTCTCATGCCTCTCCCTCTCCAAAACGTTTCTTTCACCCACCAATACATGGCCAATGGTTTTTATATGCCCGATTCGGGCTAGACAGTTGGCCCGTTCAGGCCTCGAATACTGGGTATAAAGTTCTTACATCTCATCAGGCGCTTGAGGAGTTCATAAAGAATAAGGAGCTGCGCCAAGTGTTATGTTACACTTTCTATATAAAAATATATGGGATAATTATCGTAGAAAAAAAATGAAGTTAATTAAACTATTTTTGAGATGTGTTAAATATTATTAGGAGAAATACATGCACAAAATTCTTTATTGTGATAATCAATATCGAAAATTCAGATTATCCTTTAATATTATGAAATATAAAAAATCATCCAAACGTATTACTAAATAAATACATAGATTCTAAGTGTAATAATACACACAATTTGATGAACAAAAAATGTACAACCGATAAATACAGGAGGTAGCCAATTTGAATACGTTTCTGAACATTTGGAACAGTACTCCGAGTGCTCCTATATGTAATTTTTTAACAGGCTGTGATATCATTTATTACATAATAGCAATATGAAAACATGCAGACTCTAGACGCATTTCGAGCCTATGATCCAAAAGAAGTTAAATTAATTAAGAAGTTTTATGATTTAATGCTTCAAGATAGAGAGCCAATGCCTGTCCCATGACATTTGCATCTGATAATGCCTTTATTCTCTTCACAAAAGTCGGATGGGTAGAGAAGAGATCTGATTCATCTTGAATAGCCAACTTCTCATAAGCTATTTGTGCATAGCGAGGGTGATATCCCGCGGAAGCCATCAACATCATTCCAATGTAATCCGCTTCATATTCCAACCTGATCAAATCCATGCATGAATAGATTGATTAGAGGCAAAATTCTAAAAACTAATCATAATGCTTATAAAAGTATGTATGTGGCATAGCTATGCTTCCTCCATAAGAGAGTCATGCATTAAAGAAAATGATACAGTGCATTTCCTAGACATGATCAATCATAATTTGGAAGAGCATACCGTTGGAAGAACTGAAACCAATGATCCTCAATTTGAAGGGAAGTGCCAGAAAACCATCTCCTTGAAAAAAAAGCAATAAGCCTCCGTAGTCCGATGAATAAAACATTTGATCCCATTTCTGGTATATGCCTCGCAATACCATGCCCAATCTTGACAGACAAAAAGGAGAACCAAAACAGTTAGGGTTGTGATAACAGAGTAGCCATTTTGTATTAATCAAAGAAGACTAGTACAATTTTGAAAAAAAAACAATGGGTAATTGTGCATATTGTTATTGAACCTTGGATTTTATTCAGCATATGCAACTTAAATTGTGAAGATATATATATATAATAAAGAGATGGATGCAATATTCAAACCTCGTGGCCTATAATGATAGCAATCTCATCGTCCGATTCCATAAGCTCAAGCAATGCTGTATCAATAACTATGTTGCCTCCAGGATAATACCTAGCATTGCACTCATCACCTTGAACCACAATCACCTCAATTTTTGGCTCTCTGGGCATTGACATCTTAAGAATTCTAGTCGATAGGCGTGAACCATCGACTATTTGTTTTAGTATACGATTCACCCGGATGCTCCATGGATGATTTTTCGACAAAGTTCTATCATCTGGTTTAAACCATTTATATGCGAGAGCTCCGATCTTGTCCTCCACCGGTGTTTTCCTCAGTATAAGACGGGAGCGATCCAAGCAAGGGACGGTGTCCCAGTGCATGAGGATGATGAGTGCACTAACAATTATCACAACATCAAAGCAATAATTTTGTTTCTGTAAACACATAATGTTAGTTGCAGTTTTGGTTACATTATATATATGGTACTGTAAGCTGTAGCTATGTGAGATAGACAAACTTACTCTTGTGTTACGAGTGAAGAAACTTTTAATATGTTTGGGATTTGAGATGGGAAGAAGGGAAGTTGAAGCCATATTGATGGTGCTTCTACGATTTTTCATTCAATAGATGATGCCGAGAGGTGGAGAATGGATGCAGAATAGAAAGAAGAACCTGAAAAAAAGAGGGATATAACAAATAGAATAACTATTTTTAATTTGCATCAGAATGAAAATCGAGGAAGAATAGAGACCTTTTAAAGAGAGATGGGGCACCTTAAGGGATTACAAATCATGAAAAAAATTAAACTAACTGGAGTTAGTGATCATAACAGACCCTAACAAATATCTATTATATATAAAATCTAGTTACACTAAAATAACAACTATAAAATCAACCCTTATATAATGATTTTCTCGGTAGAGCTAGTTAGAATTATTGGAGATGAGTTGAAAATAATCCAAATAAATGACATGGATAAACTTTTTATAAAAAATCTTCCTAAAAAAACATTACATTTCACATCACCTTAGCGAAAATTTCTATGAAATCAGAAAAATATATTGGTAATATTTTATTGTTATTATATGTTTATAGCATTTGATTCTAAAGTCGTATTAAATTTAAATTCACCTTAATTTATTATTAAAACAAAATGAGACTTTGTTCAACACCCAAAACTAAATAAAATAAAATTACATTCATCAAAACAAAAATAAAATAACATTGAATTATATGCCCACAGTTTCTGAAAAAAAAGCCTTCCTTTTCTTTAAAAAAACACAATAAAACGAATTTGTTGAATTTTGTTTAACAATATCTAAATAAATTATCTGAAATCAAAATTTTATCGAATCTGATGTCATGAGACTTAACATTTATGTCACCTCATAGAACTTATATAGTGTTTAATAAGATGGGTCTTAGTTTGAATATACCGTAAAAAAATATATTTTTTCACAATTATAAAATAGAGAATTTTAAATTTAATTCGTTGATGATATACTTCATCAAAAATCCAAACTAATCTTGCGGATATGGTATCATGAGAACATAAAGAAGGAATGAGTTGTAATTATCAGTTTTACGGACGTAATAAAACACGTGGTACAACATTCAATATCATATACGAGTAAAATAATCATAATGATAAAAATATACATTTACATATGAAGTTAAAACATTATCATAGAGTTTGTTAGTAATTTTTAGAAAAAAATCAATCAAACTCCCTGAAAATTTATGAAAATAATAAAAAGCCCTTGTAAAATTGATAAATCCACTCAAGTCCCTATTTTATTAAACATATTTATTTTAGTCTATATTAAAACCGAAATTAACCAGATGTATGGTTAACCCTAATTATTTATGGTAAATTACTGTTATACCCTTAAAAAATTTACTTTCTTTTTTAGAAAAAATCAATATAACTCCTTGAAAACTTTAAAAAATAAAAAAAGTCCCCGTAAAATTTAAAAATCATCTTAACTCCCTGAAATCTTCTTAAAATCACAAAAAGTCCTTGTGATTATCTAAAATTATATATTGGTTTATTTAAATTATATTATAGTTTTCTAATCATGGTGTGGGAGGTGGAATTAGATCTTCCTCTGCTGGGCCAGATTTAAAGGCTATCTGAGCTTTAGATATAGATATGAGAAGAAGCACCAAGAGATCCTCCGTGATGGTTGTGGATCTTCCTTCGATGGGACACCCTTCTTGATCTTCCACTCCAATCACCTACAACTCACACCAATGTGATGCCTGCTAATGCCCCTCCAACGCTCAAGTCAGATCTCCAATTAATTAGAGAAATTAAGTTTGAATCTAGGATTTTTCAGAGAGAAAAAGTGTGTACCTTGTGATGAAGGGGATGCCCTCCTATTTATAGCAGGAGAGAGCGTGCTAGTTTTTCTTTAGAAGTGTGAGTACATTATGGGATGGAATCTTCCACGTGACTCTAGGATCGGTTGACACATGTGATCTTAGGATCAACTCATCATAACCGATTTTTGACAGTTGGTTTTAGCTATTATGTCAGAGTATATTCCCTGGGCTTTCTGTAATCTCGTCGATATTTGTTCTTACACGTAAGTGATCCTCGCATCAGGTCGGATTTCGTGGTCTGACTACTTCGATCAGGTCGGATCAGAGTCCCACCCTTGGAGCCTCAGGCTTGGTCAGGAATCCGATCAGGTCGTTCATTGGTCCAACCTGATCGTAGTGGGCCTAGGCAGCATGGCCTTGAAAACGGGTCTTCTTGGGTTGGGCTATCAACCTTGATGAGCTCTCTTGGCAAACCTGTTAAATACAATTTCCTTAATTTATTATGATTAATTCATGTACATTTATTCCTTATTCGGGTATTATCAGATTTGGTCTTCTACACAAAGTCTTATGCTTTTTATTGCTAGTAATTTTGAGTTGAAAATGTATTATGGAATTTTGATTTGGTTTTTAAATTGTTTTCTTTTATTTTATAATGGAGTTGATGAAGCTGTAATTTTTTTGTTAAGTCTCCGTGATGAGATTGAGGAGGTGAAAATATTAAAAAAATGACTCGATTTTGTAGATCAAATGAGGTTCAACGACTATTTTTTTACAACTGAGGATGACATATCAAGAGATGGGGATGTTGAAAAATGAGGGGGTATTTTCATCTTACAAAATGACTAAATCTGATTTAATAAAGTTTGTAGGGACGAAATCATATTTTAGTAAATTTTTTGGGCCTTATTTTGATATATTTTTTTACTGGAGGACTAAATTCATTAATCACATACATTTTATGGAGACCTAAGAAAACTTTTTTATTTTACATGGACTGTTTGCGATTTTAAAAAGATTTCAGAGTTTTTACCTAATTTTTAACTTGAAGAAATATGTTATAATTAAAAAAACCCCTATATAGTGGAAAGTTTAAAAGAAAAATATATATTGTATCATCCCACTCATTAAGAACAATATTTATTTATCTAAAAGAATTAGTAAAAATGTAAATTCAAATCATATATTTCTATAAATTTAGTTTTTTTTTATTAAGATCTTTGTGTAATTCAATAAGATAGATTTGATTATCTAACATTTTATCCTTTAAATCTATTGAATTAAAATTTTGAACAATATTGATTTTGTATTTTCCAGTTAATAAAATATATATTTTTTTCATTCTTATCCCTAGTTTAAAACCAAATTCAATAAAGATATTCAACCATTACTTAAAAATATGGGTAAAATTAAAAATGAAAAGTGTTACAAAAGAACAAAGATGAAAACACTCGAGTGTTTTTTTCGTATAATATTCTTATTTTTTCATCAACTAATAAAAAAAAATTATATAAAAAATATTATTTCATTCACAAAATATTCAACTTCAACATTTTAACAATTATTTTAATAAATAAATATTGTATGATTTGAATTCACATTGATATAATTGATGTGAGATGGGAATTAAGATATAATAAATTTGTATGGGTAAAAAAAGTATAAAAGTTGAAAAAACACATGTGATTAGTAATATAGATAGATAAAAGAGCATCTTATCGTCTATAATCCTTATCGAACTACTTGAAAAATGATAAGCTTTAGTAGATCTCAAATAATCTCTTCACAGAGAGATTAACATACACATATTGTGTTTTTTTAGTCATCATCAAATAAATATTTTATTTTTTCATAAAAAATCATTATATGTCAATTAAGCATTAGATGAGAGCTCTGAACTAAAAATCTAAGGTTGGGATTAAAATTTTATTCTACCATGAAATACGTGAAGTAATTGTTACTATGTTTATCTTTTGATTGGTGTGGAAAAAATGATTCCTCAATTGTAAGATTTTGTTAGGGATTTAAAGTTTAGCGGGATAAATATATTTATGTGGTGCACGATTTTTTTTACATTAGATTTTATCTTACCACATAAAAATACGAAAATATTTTTTTCATAAGAAATTTAAATTCTGGTATCTAACTATGCCTATCTTTTGATATCGGTATGGAAAAAAGTGATTATATAAAGGGTGAATTTGGAATATAAAATTGTGTCACTTTTCTTTTGATAAGTAGTAATAGACTAGTATTATACACGTTCAAAATATATTTGGACTTAAATATTTAAGATGTAACTATAATATTAATATGAATAATCTAGTGTAAATGAAATATTTACATATTATTGAACCATTAAAAAAACTCATTCTTTAACATATAGGGTAATAAATTTATATACCATGTAATATATATTTTTTCAAGTTAAAATAAAAATAACATAACAATTCTTTATAGAATTTAATTGAGTTAGATTTAATGAATATATTTAATTTTTAAATATTTAAATTCGGAATACATTGATATGAATTATTTAAATCTAATTTTGGAATCTTAAAATATATTTATGATATCTAAATCTGATTTTAAATCTTAAAATTTTGAATAAATTGATATTAGTAATTTCTAAATTTATTAAAGGACAAAAATGGAAATAAAAACTGGGTCAATTTTCCTTTACTAAGTAAATATAGAGATCAAATAGAAAAATGTTAGACTCAACCTGTTTTCTACCACAATGCAGTTCACACCATTTTTTATTTTTTAAGAAAATAATATACTTCATCTAAATGAAGTATACACCTTTTTTTAAAAATAAAATATATACTCCAATTAATTATACGAACTTGTTATAGAATGCAAAATTTTTTATAACGAAGGTTTATGTACTTACAGTGGGTTCAAAGTGACTAACGTGTGTGTGTGTGTGTGTGGGGGGGGGGGGGGGGGGGGGTTAAAATGGCTTGAGTACTGTAATAGCAATAGCACTAAATTAAATAACGTACCCAAGAGTCATCATAGCTGATGATGTTTGCAATTGCAATAAGAACTGGATTAAGATCAATAACGTACCCAAGAGTTGAACATTCTAATTATCCAATGAATCCATGACCATCAAAATCTTAATTTTCTAAAAAGAGAAGGGTTAAAATTTCATTAAATGTCAGGTTTAGTTTGAAAGTCTTTGATGATAGAATATTTTAATGATAGTAGCTTTTAATAATATATCTGCTGATAAGATCTGACGGTTACAAACGCGTAAAATAATCAGTATATCCAACTCACGTTGGACCTAACCTGGTCCCAAGTCCCATTGCAATAAGGAAAGCTTTTACAACTTAGAAATCGTTATATATTTATGGAGCTTGATGATGTGCGCAGAATATTGTTGACACTACACCGAAAGTTTTTTTAGAGTGTCTTCCATGTATTGACTTTTTTGCTCTTAATGAGATATTAATATAAAAGGACATATCATATTTTATTAGGTTTTAGAGTTTTTATTTTGGTGTGACTATTTCAAAAACTTTTCTTAATAGTGAATTGATCTCTAGTGTGTTCCGTGAACATAGACAAAATTTACCGAATCACATAATTATTTGTTTCTTTCAATTTGTTTATTTATTTATTTAATTGATTGCATTCTAAGATCCAAAATTCATAATAGAAACTCTCACTATACCTTCTATTCTAACTATGCATAAAGTAGAACGGCTTTTTCTATGTTAGATTCATATATAGATCAAGACAGTTTATTAACATTGGATATATAATCCTTTCCAGCATATATAGTACACTGTTTATGCCTGTTTTCCACGGCCATTGCACCAGAACAATAGAAAAGTTAAGATACATCATAAACTAAATATTCTACAATAAGAACAACATTTAGTTTTTTTATTTTATTTATTAGTCAACATCATTAGATTACATCTCCAATAAACCACTTTCATTCTGAGAAACAATAATGAAAAAAGCTCAAAGTATAAAATGAAATGATGCAATGAGTGACGTTTGTATATAGGCTGAGAAAAATATGCTAGATACCTCCCAATAAAGTTGTTAGAATATAAATATTCTCTCTCACAAATCAAGAATCTCTTCTGAATCAAACAAAATTCATACCCTTATTTAGGATAGCATGAAAAATTGTATTCATGAGCACTTCAGTATGGCTTCTTCCATCTTGCTAACACCCACAACATTCACAGATATCCTAATATATCTCCTCTCTGCGGGTCCCGTTGCAGCTATTCTGTATGTGATATTCTCTGTGCTGGCCTTTGTGATATTCTATATCAGAGAGACTCACAAGGTTGAACATCATGCCCCTGTCGCCGGGACCATCTTCAACCTGCTCAAACATTTTGACAGTCTCTTCGATCACCAGACATCTATTGCTCGCGAACATCCCACCTTTCGCCTACTCGAGCTTTCTCGCAGTGAAATCTTCACCGCCAATCCCGCCAACGTTGAACACATACTCAAGACTAGCTTCTCCAAGTATAGCAAGGTAAAATTCAACATAAATCCATTTTTTGTTATCAGCACCAAACATGATGTATATTTTCGTCACTTCAAATATCAGGGTGAGTGCAATTATATAGTAGTTAAGGACCTCCTTGGAGATGGAATCTTTTCTGTTGATGGCGAGAAATGGCGCCATCAAAGGAAGCTCGCCAGCTATGAATTCTCCACAAAGGTCCTTAGGGATTTCAGCAGCGTTGTCTTTCGGGGTAATGCCTCTAAATTAGTTCACAAAGTCTCAGATGCAGCAAACACTGGAAGTAGTGTGGATTTGCAGGTTGTTATCTTGTGATTCGCTGTCGGGCTTTCGTGTTCATGTGTTCTGTTTGTTGATGATGTTTAATTGATTTATGTGCTGTTTGCAGGATCTATTTATGAAATCGACCTTGGACTCGATATTCAAGGTGGGTTTCGGGGTAGAGTTGAACAGCTTTTCAGGATCGGATGATCTTGGGACTTGGTTTAGCAAGGCCTTCGATGAGTCGAATTTCATTGTGTTTGGACGGTTTGTTGATCTTTTCTGGAAGATCAAGCGGTTTCTCAACATCGGAAGTGAAGCTGCACTTAAGAGAAACATGAAAGTGATAGATGATTTTGTGTTTGAATTGATCCGTCGGAAGAGGGAACAGATGAATAGAGACGATGGAGATGTGAGAAATCCTTATAAACAAATTGTCACTCTTTCAAATTTCCAGTGATTTAGTTTTTCATGTTGGTTTATACAGAAAAGCAAGGAAGATATACTGTCAAGGCTTCTTATTGAGAGCAAGAGAGAACCGGAAAAGATGACCGACCGATACTTGAGAGACATTATATTGAATTTCATCATTGCAGGTAAGGACACATCGGCCAACACGCTTTCGTGGTTCTTCTACATGCTTTGCAAGCACCCTCTGATACAAGAAAAGATTGCTCAAGAAGTAAAAGATGCGATCAGATCAGATGCCCGTGTCTCGAATGTAGATGAATTTGTGACCAATTTAACTGAAGAGGCTTTAGAGAAGATGCAGTATTTACATGCAGCTCTGACAGAGACCCTTCGGCTTTTCCCTGCAGTTCCTGTGGTGTTTTTCATATTAATTAAACAATTCTTTTATTGTGTCATATTTCATAAAGACTTGGAAGATTAAATTTGCATTAGATAAAGAAAATTTAATTGAAATGTTGTTCTTTGATTGAATAACAGGATGGGAAAAATGCAGATGAAGATGATGTCCTTCCAGATGGTTACAAAGTGAAGAAAGGAGATGGTGTAAATTATATGGGCTATGCCATGGGAAGGATGACATACATTTGGGGCGAAGATGCTGAAGATTTCCGGCCTGAGAGGTGGCTCCACAATGGGATATTCAGACCTGAAAGTCCTTTCAAGTTTGTAGCCTTTCAGGTTAGCTCTGCCTTCTGTCCTTGTTCAATTGAATTAAAGAGTGTTGGAAGTACTAATGCAAAGTTTTGTATGAATATTTCAGGGTGGTCCAAGGATATGCTTGGGGAAGGAATTCGCTTACAGGCAAATGAAGATCTTGGCGGCTGTTCTTGTCTATTTCTATCGGTTCAAACTCTTCGATCAGAACAAGAAAGCTACGTACAGGACCATGTTCACCCTCCATATGGATGAAGGTCTTCGTGTCTTTGCATTGCATAGGTTGAACTGAAGCCAGTTTTCTTGTTTTGATCAACTCGGATGTCTATGAATTTACTAATAGTTGAGAAAACAATGATTGAAATATAAGTGTTGCTACAAATGCATCCTACATTCAGCTGTCACATAATAGACACAGCCGATTATGTGTGTTACTGGAGGTGCTAATCTCACAGACTGATATTGAGATGCTCATCTCCATTTTAAAAATTCAAGGCATAAATAGGCCCCTGCAAACATGCAACTCCTTAAGGACCGTTTGGGAAGCGGAATAGGCACAAGGGTAGGGTAAGGGTGGTATAAGAATGGATAAGGAAAATTATTGTTTGTTTGCAGAGTATAACTTGATATTACTAAGCCAGTTTAAATGAGTATAAGAGAGTATAACAATTCTAAATAACCCCTAGGATAAGCTATACTCACTTTATCTATTCTCATGTGCCCACATGTCAAATCAACTTTTTATATCTTATCACATCAAATCACCTATCAACACATCTTATACATCAAAGGGCCCACATGTCAAATCAACTTTTTTACACTTTATTTATAGTTTATTCTTTATCAACTAAACAACTCAACATTTATTCTTACGTTTTACAATGAGAATAAAAAAACATAACCAAACAGAAAATCTCTTATTCATGTAGATTTGTTATCTATACTGGCATAGTTATCTATCCAGAATAACTCAATTCCGTTATCCAAACGGGGACTAAATGACTTGCATCATTTCAATGGCCATATTTCAAATTTTACTTGGATATTTATCTTGTTTAGTTTATATTTAGATTAATCATCTCTCTGTAGTTTATATTAGTGATGTTATATCACTAATAATGATCCACAGGTCATTATTAGTGATATAAAATTTAAATAATATCATGACTATCATAAACATAACCATAATATAAAGTAATAAAAGAAACAATTCCTCACTGAGAATCACACGAAAGATCAATCTGCCATTGGGATAACAAATCCACTGGTGTAATAAAAACAATTCATATAATAGATCTATTATGATATTCCCTAAATAGCTAAATGTAAGGTAAATGTGTTGTTATACTCAATCTATTTTACAATCTCATATATCTCGTTATCCATCTACACTCACTGCAACGAGATATAATTGAGGTTGAAAACAAGGTGGCCTGCAATTGGGCATGAAACCATCTATACTCATTCCAAATGCACACACTCATGAAATCAATATTTTTCTATTATACCTCGTCAGGGTATGGACCGTATTTAAGATTGAAAATGAAATGGATCAAACATTTTTCAAACAATAAATTAGAAATTGAAGTTCCAAACCTGCCACTTGCTGGTAAAAAGCTGTCTTGTATGATTCAGGTCCACTTAATATTATTAAGTGGGTTGCCATTGTACAACTGCGGCAGTACGTGTCACTCTTCTGTAGCCTTTTAAAACCAAAAAAAAAAAAATTGCAAAAAAAAAAAAATAATGAAATATTTATATAAAATAAATATAAACTAAATAAGTCCACGAGATAAGTACACATACTGATGTTTGGAATTGCAAACTAAAGAAAATATTTAGCCCCTATTTGAATGGGAGAATAAAATAAGAATATAAAAAAATGAGATAAAAAAATTGTTTGTTTTTAAGGAATAAAAGGGTGTAACTATGCTAGAATATATGAGAATAAACTACTATTGATATTACATGTTCTCCTAGAATTATGTTATTCCAACAATCTATTCATCTGGTATAAATGAATTTACATGTCAAATCATCTATCATCACTTTCAGTGTTTACATATGTGATACACTGTTTCCGTGTGACTGAAATACCACACAGAGTATATGCAATTTTCTAATATTTTTATTAAAAAAATTGGTTATGTGATGAGTTTTAAATAAGAGATAATAAGATAAATTTTAAAGACATCACATAACAAATCTAATTTTTGTCACATTTTAATTACACAATATGTTCACACTTCACACATTATTTGTTTTTTATATGCAGGACACTTATGGATAAGCATAACATCCCATGTGACATTGTGACCTAACAATATCATGTGTCAAATTGATAAGTTTTCACACTAAGTATCTCACAAAAAACAAATGCAAACAAAGCTCTGGTTAGTTGGCAAACATCTTCCCTCTCTGTGAAAGAGGTGAAGAGATCAAGCATCGGAGAACACCAATCTTCAAAAAAATGAAAAAGACAAGACTCTCCACTTTCTTTATAAGTATAAGATTGGATGGTTTTCTTTCTTTACATCCATTGATGATCGATGAAGAAGAACTGATGATGGAGTGTGGTGAAGAAGTGATTTAGGGCCGACACTGTTTTTTGTTGTTTAGGTTATGTTAAACCATATGCGCCTGCTTAAGCGGGTGCATAATGTGAAGCGGATCGCATATGCAGTCTTAATATGGGATCATTTCAGCATATGCGATTCGGTGCCTGGACATGCGGCCGTATAGTGATCACCTCTATTAAATCAGAGGACTCACATGTCAAATCAATTTTTTTATCTTTTATAAATTTTTATTCACACCTCATTTTTCACTATCAACCAAACAGCAAAAATTTATTATTATATTTTTAATTATAATAACTAAAAATATAACTAAACAAAAACTGATTTATTTTTTACTTATACTAGAATAATTATCTTTTTTTTTCAAAAGGGAAGGTGGATATTTGCTACCTGATTTTTATTTCTTTAGTCTCAGATTACAAACTCTGAACGGGTTTGGAGTGGGGGAAGGGGGGATGAAGTGGAAAAAGAAAAAAATCGAAAATAAAGGAAGAAAACTAGCACCGGTGTCCCAAGTGGAAGAGGTATCTAAGCCCGGAAAAGCCCCACCTCCCGAAGCTACGGTGCGACATGCCTATTCTCGGCTCAGAGACATTTCCACCCTTCGCCGCAATGAACCAATCCCAGTTCTTCACCATGGCCTCAAACGATTCCCACATATTCTCTTGGTACGCTCGGTCTCCTCTGAACATCATGGCATTCTAGGTCCTCCAAATCATCCATGTTCCTGCCGGCATGATTGCTTGTGAACGCCTCGCCTCCCGGCTACCATTCGCGCTTCTTTTCATCTCCTTCCCGGCCTTCCATAGTTCTTCTGTTGTCTGAAACAAGCAAGACATCCCATACTTTTGTCTTACCACCCCCAAAATCGTTGTACATATGTGCACTCGCAAAATAGATGTGCAATTGTTTCTGGGGCTGCCAAGCTCAACACATAGGTGGTGGGGTCATTCACCGCCCATTTAGCTTGGTAGACTTTCGTCAACAAGCATTCCTTGAATAATAACCACATGAACATCTTTATCTTCAAGGGGATCTTCGGTTTCCACACCTGTTTAAATTTTAGGCATATTGTAGGAGTTTAGGGCATCCTCTTGCGCCACCACCGGTAACCTCCCTTCATTGAGTAATCGCTAGAAGCCGTGGGCCACCATATAATGTTGTCCTCCTAGTCAGACCTCAACACATACCACTCTAGAATTGCCATCAAAGCTGTGAACTGCATTGTTTCCACATCGCTCAGGCATGCACACAAGAGAGACACGCTCCACCCTCCGGCATTCCCTACTCGGACGAATTCATTGATGGTGCCTTCTTTGTTTGAAGTAATCCTAAAGATATCGGGCGCTATATCCCCCAATCTCTCCTCCCCGCACTAACGGTCATGCCAGAAATATGCATCTATCTTATAATAGCCTATGTCGCTACTTAAATAGGGGCTTAGATATTTGCAATTATACAAGCTTTGATAAAGTAGACGACAATAGAGTTACTTGGAATCTAACGATGAACGATGAAGATAGTTTATTAACTTAGATAATAATTGAATACAAAAAAAAAAGCATTTTTAATTTTAAATCCTTGTAAACATACTTATATAGGGATCAATCCCTCTCTTTTTCATATTTTTTTAAGTCTTCAATTTCAACCGCCTATTTCATTTTAAGTCCCTCCATCAAATATTCATCCATGTACTGTTAGTTTGGGAAATATGATTTTTATTTTTAAGTCTCTGCAAACTATGTTATTTAGTGATTAATTCCTCCCTTCTTCATATTTCATTTTAAATCCACAACTTGAAAAGTTTTTTTTCTTATTATATATTTTTATTGTGTTTAGAATTTTAAATTTAAAAATTTAGATTCCATTAAAAACTAAAATAATAGTAGATTAAATGTTAAATAAATAAATATATAATATAAATATGTTAGATTCCCACAAAATCACTAATCTCTAAAATAAAAGTTTAGAACAATGAAAGATAATTTTTTTTATTGACTGCATACAATTTTTTTAATGGTTTCTAAATTTTTAAATTTAAAATTCTACACACACTCAAAATATCTAATTTAACAATTTTCAACCAAGAAAAAATCATTTAAATCAAAATTCAATAATGAAAAAATCCTTAAAATTTGCTTTTATAATCATTCTTCTTCTATGTATGTAATCAATCCTAATTAGACAAATAAGATTATAAGAGAATGTAATCATGGATTGGGTGGACATATGAAGTGTTGAACAACACTAAAATTATTACTAAATACCTAACAATATAAATGCAGTTATGGTTTAGATATGTCATCAAACATTTTATATATAAACTTTAAATATCAAAATATTTTCAAAATCATAAATATTTTGTCTAATGACTAATAAGAAAAAAACATTTGAAGTTAAAGACTTTTTTTTTAAATGAACGGTAGGCGTTCTCATTGGTTTTATTCAAAGAAAGGCAACACCCAATTGAAAATTGCATAGTTACAAGACTGAATGTCCACAATCTGGATGAAAGGTAGAAGAGGTATCTACCCTCCACTCCGAGCCTAACTTAATAAAAATTGTAGCCTATTCCTCAATAGTAAGGGTTCCCCCAAGAAACGAAACTCTCCTCACACCCACACAATGCATGCCCCAGTCACGAATCAGTTGCATCACCATCTCCCAAATGTTTTCTGCATAGGGGGTGCTCTCACGAAAAACTAGATGATTCTGTGCTATCCAAATCACCCACATAACCGCCAGGATAAACAATTGGGAAATCTTCGCTTTTGGACTTCTGTCCCCCCCATGTGCGAAGGCATTGACCGGCCCTCCAAAGCTCCTCTAAGGAAGAGCTTCCTGAGTCAAAATCAGTCGCATCCGCCAAACGTTGCCAAGCTCATCGCGCCATTGGGCACTCGATGAGAAGATGCATAGTTGTCTCCTCCCCTTCACTGCAAAGAAGACATGTAGGATCAGCCAAGGGAACCCACTTCATGCGATATGACTTCGTAAGGAGCTTGTGTTGATAAACGAGCCACAAGAAAATATTGATCTTCAATGGAAATTTCAGTTTCCATATCTCATGATACTTTTATGCCACAACCTCAGCCTGAGGCCTGTTCCTGTGCCACCATCCGCAGTAACTACGTACCGAAAAACCCGACCTCGGTTTGGGGAGCCATACTACACAGTCGCCTCTACCCTATGCCAGAGGCACCACCTGCACTTCCCGAAGCAACGCCGCGTATAATTTCATATCCTCCCCACTAAGAGCTTAGCAAAAACAAACCGCCCAACCCCCTTCTTGTAGTGAACCAAACCAGCACTGGTTCATACTTGCTTCCTTGTTGGCTGCTAGCGCGAACAAAGAGGGGAACCTGACCTTTAGAGCGGACTCTCCGACCCAAAGTTCATGCCAAAGCCGAGTCGACGCCCCATCCCCAATATCCCATTTAATGGCCTGAAGGAACAAAGGTGTGGCCTTGAGGATCCCAACCCAAAGCTGAGAAGGTCAAAGTGTACCCCTAGGCAGACAATCTACATAGTGATTGTGATTTGAGAAACCATATCTGCCGGTCGCTTGAGTCACCCATATGAGAGAAGTGTTGGACAGAAGTCTCCACTTCCACTTACTCAAAAGGGTTCATGTCCTCAAGGTTGAGAACACCCAAACCTCCCTCTCTTTCGCCATTTGACCAAGTGCACATTCTTCTTTTCAGATAACGCCCCACTCCATAAGAGCCATCTCCGAATGCAGTCCAATCTCTGAAGAATCCCTTTGGGAATTTTGAACATGGAAAGAAAGAAAATTGGAAGGTTGGACAAAAATGCTTGGAGGAGAATAAGCTGGCCGCCCGAGCTAAGGAGCTTGCCCTTCCACCCTTCCAAACAACTTTCGAATCTCTCAATCAGAGGAGACCACTCTACCTTTAGGAACTTCTCAAGATGGAGAGGCATTCCCAAATGCCTTATCGGGAATTCAGCCACCGACATTGGAAAATATGAGCCAAAGCTGTCACCTACGAAATGTCCATGTTAATGCCTAGCATTGCGCTCTTGTGAAAATTAATTTGTAGGCCCGATAATAACTTAAAATGAAATATGAAGAAGGAAGAGACTGATTACTATACTATTTTATATAATCACATTTCAAAACTAATGATACATGTACAGACGTTTAATGAAAGAATTAAAAACAAAATAAATAGTTGAAGTTGGGGATTTAAAAAAAAATGAAGAAGGGATAGATCGATACCTAAATAAACTTGTTTAGGTGTACTTGAAACTAAAAAATAAAAAATAAAAACATTTTAATCATATTATCCTTTCCAGCATAGAACGCTCCTTTTTGTCCGTTTTCCACTGCATATTACACCAGAACAACAATGTTGGTCCCTTTCATTCTCTAAAAAAAAAATTATATTAAATTAAAATAACAATCATTGGCCTTGAATCATAGCAAGTATGTTGCCCTTGAATCATGTATTTTTTTAACTCTATTTAATGTTTTTTTTTACCACTCGGCCTCTAAGAACTTCTCAAGATGGAGAGGCATTCCTAAATACCTTATCGAGAATTCAGCAACCTGACACCGGAAAACATGAGTCAAAGTTGTCATTCTAGCATTGCGCTCTTGTGAAAATTAATTTGTAGGTCCGACAACAATTTAAAATGAAATATGAAGAAGAAAAAGACTGTTTACTATACTATTTTATATAATCACATTTCAAAACTAATGGTACATATACGAATGTTTGACGAAAGAATTAAAAACAAAATAAATTATTGAAGTTGGGGATTTAAAAAAAATATGAATAAGGGAGGGATCGATCCCTAAATAAACTTGTTTAGATGTACATGTACATATGTTTGACGAAAGAATTAAAAACAAAATAAATAGTTGAAGTTGGAGATTTTAAAAAAAATATGAATAAGGGAGGAATTGATTCCTAAATAAACTTGTTTAGGTTAACTTAAAACTAAAAAAATAAAAAAATATCTTTAATCATATTATCCTTTCCAGCATAGAAGCCCCTTTTTGTCCGTTTTCCACGTGCATATTACACCAAAACAATAATGTTGGTCCCTTTCATTCTCTAAAAACAAAAAAATTAAAATAACAATCATTGGCTTGGATCTCATATAGCAAGCATGTTGCCCTTGAATCATGTATTTTTTTAACTCTTGTTAATGTTTTTTTTTTTTTTTTTTTTTTTTTTTTTTACATCGGAGGACAACCCCCTCTTGACCAATAAACATGTGGATAAGTCAGCGCCAACACTCGAATCTAGAACCTATCAGTAACACTGCTAAATCATGAACTGTTGTGCTATGACCACTGAGAACTACTCTTGTTAATGTTTCATACAATTAATGTTTCTCCTAGTGAAATTTGAATTAAATGATTTTTCTTGATTAAAAATTATGAAATACCAACTTAGATATTTCAAAGTGTGTTTTAAATTTTAAAATTAAAAAATTTAGATTTCATTAAAAAATTTGTTGGGGTTTCTTTCATTTATAATAGTTTATAAATTGTAACTATCCATTAGCTCCAAATAGACCGACATTTTGCGCATGAACTAATAATAAAAAATCATTTAAAATTAGTGACTTAAAATGCAACATGAAGAATGGAGGGGTCTATTACTAAATATTATAGTTTACAAAGACTTAAAAATCAAATTTCAAATGGTAGTTTATGAATTTAAACTATTTGTTAGCCCAAATAGATGGGAGTTTGGCGGAGGGACTAGTAACAAAATATGTGTTTGAAGTTGGGGAATTAAAAAAAATCCCTTGATTTAAGTATATGTTTCATTTTTATAAAAATATATATTTTGTCACATAAAATATACGTTGAAGAAGATTGTAATATATATCAGGTGAGTGCTCGGAAATAATCTCACATTAAAAGTTGAAATTTTTTTTTTCATTTTATATATTGATTTATTTGTAGAAGAGTGTCTTAAAAAAGACAAAGAAAAAAATGACCACATGTTGGACTGTCCCTAACATGATCCAAGATATTTTGAGATTTTTTTAAAATATGTACTTTTTTTACTAAGTAGAAACATTCAAATAAAACAAGCATAATTTGCATACCTTCTTGTATTTTTTATTATTTGAATATATATTTACGTAATTGAGTATATAATTAATTGATGATCTTATATACTCTAATATGCATACTTTGATAAGACATATACCTTGTTAAATTTTATTTTTATTCTTGTTAAAAATAAATCCATTTAATTCGAAATGAAACGATGTTCATTTTTTAACAAAGCGTATACATTATTAAATCATATTATTATTTTTTAAAAATTAATACATGTGTGAACTTTCTCAATAGTGCTATCAAATGAGATTGTACGTAAAATTATCCATCCTCCCAAGAAGATGTTTTAGCACATTTTAATAGCATAGGTCAAGCATCACCACTCGTTAGTGCAGTGGTTGAAATGCACCAGCTTTTAAGCGAATCCTTTATTCCTCCTGTGGGAAATGTTTGTCCTTCTGTACTGTTACTATAAGCTTTGAGCCCAGTCAGTCCCTGTAGCCTTTCTAACCCGAAAAACAAAAAAACAAAAAAAAAAAAAAAGAAAGAAAGAAGAAGACAGACAGACAAAAGTGTAGATCAAAACAAATAACTGAAGGACACAATTGTGTTTGTATCTTGTACATATTTGTATTTGTCGCCATGTGGCTGCTTGTCTGTAAAATGCGTGACCACCCGACACTTGTTTTTTTTTTCCTTAATAACATTTTTTTATTTAAAATTGAATGATAATAATAAAGAGTGACTGTTTGATTACTGTAAAAGGAAGAAAAAAATTAGTTAGGGTCCCTATAATTACGGTGAATTATTTTAGGTCCTCAAAAGTTTACCAGTTCTTTTTAGATCATTAAAGTTATGAAAAATTATTTTTAAGTTATTCAAAACTAACGTCGTTAGTATGTTCATCTAAAATATCAAAAATATTTATCGCTATCCCTTAACATTTAATAAAAATTAACAAGTACTGGAAAATATTAACAACGTATTAATGACACTTAACAGTGTATTAAAAAAATCGATGAGGGGGCATTTCGATATTTTTGACGAACATAATAAGATATTTTAATTTAAAAAACTTAAAAATAATTTTTTAACGTTTAATATCTAAAAAAAATAAATATAATTTATGTGTGATCACGTGGATCTAATTAATTTTCTTAAATAAAAAAGGAAAAAAAAAAGATAAAAGAAAGATAAGGAGATGTGCCATGAATCAGTGAATCATAAATGCATCAATCAAATCAAACGTTACGTACTTGTCAAGAAAAAATAAAAAAATCAATGGTGACGTTGATAGCCCAAAAATATCATCAGAGAAGGACAAGAAAAGCACAATCAAATTTAATTTTATAATTAAATTATTTTAAAATTTATGATTATTCAAATAAAAATAAAATAATTTTATATTTCATGGTTTTTAAATTATTTTTATTTAAACATGTAATAATAAATTTTTATTATTTTAATGAAATATGAATAAAGTGTGGATAAATGTTTTTGTAAAAGATAAAAAAATAATAACAGTTAATTTGACAGTTGATTTATAAGAAGTGATTATATTTGATTTGACATACTATGTTGAGTCTTTTATATTTGTTGGAAGTTGATTTTTAAAATTTATTTTCAAAATTTAGGTTCAAGGGATATCCTTCTATGCTTTTTGATTAATTATTTACTTTATATTATTTTTTATATTTTTGAAGCTTCATTTTTTTTCATTTTTGTGATGGAAATAATAAAACTTTAAGATTTTTTTCTAAATCTTCTATAAATTATTCCAGATCAGTAAATAAAAGAAAATAAGTAAATCAATAAAATTTTATATGAATTGATCATCACCGTTACTTCAAGGACTCGATTATTGTTCAATTATCTTAATTTTATTACATATTCTTTTGATTTAAATAATTTAAAATAACTTAATTTTAATGAGTGAATGGAATGCATATATCACTTTATACTAATTAATTTTAACATACAAATTCTCATTTATTTTAAGGGAGCTGTTACCCAGGCCCCAAAAATTAGGCCCTATTGGTGAGCCCCAATAGGTGGTATTCTCCTATTGGTTTCTTGATTGACTTTTTCAAACAACCAAAAAGCCAATGACATAACTACCCTTCTAAGCATTTAAAATTTGACTCTATTTAAATCATACCACCATTAAATTGTCGTTACAAATTTCCTAAACAGGCGGAAACATTAATTCTTCCCCCGACTCAAAATTTTCCAAAAACTTAAATCAACTAGGGTTTCCGATTTGGGTGTCGCAGATGATTTCAAAATTAGGCGAACCAGGAGAACGAAAGAAAAAAAAGAAATGACGATTACGAATTGATTTGATCATCTTTCTCAAAAAAAAACATCGACAATGGCGAAAAAAAGGTTAGATTTCTTGCAATCATCGAAACCTCACCGTGCCTTTTTTTTGCGACATAAACATAAACATTCTATGAATTTTTATACTTCTTGAAAATATGCAAACAAATATGAAAGCGTCTCAATATCAAAATCAATTACTAAATTGCGTCTAATGTGTTATCTTTATTTAACGGTGTATCCAGATTTGATAAAAATCAATATATGACATTGTTCAATCGATTTAGGTTTTATTATGCACATTGTTCATTTTCTGGGTCAAAATCATAGAACGATTATATAATTTCAGATACATGCATCTGAAAATCATTAATTTGCATAGGTTTATTATTGTAAGATCTTGAAAAGTGTATCTGAATTAATTTTTCCTGTATATCTACAATTTAAAAACAGAGGAAATAGTTTGGAAAACACTTCAGTGGCAACGAAGGTGGCGAAATCGTATCAGCGTCAGACGCACTAAAACAAGATCGAATGTCGTAAGTGTAATTCCATATGAAAAGTTCATCATTTTGTTTATTATCTGTATCTTAATAGAAACTGTTTTATTGCAAGATGGATTGTGGTCCAGTCATCATAAACATAATGAAACAGTAAGCTACCAACAAGGAAGTGACCACGCAACAAAGGTGGCAAAATCGTATCACGTCAGACGCACTAAAGCAGGATGGATTGTGTTTAACTTCATATATGATATAGTTCAGATGTATCTGAATTTGCATGTGTATCTGAAAAGTTGTATTAGACATCAATATAAATTGTAAATATAAGGTCATTTGTATGTGAAATATATTTGGTTATTGTGAGATGTTTATTAGGTGTATCTTAATTCTAAATATATCAAATGAGATTGGTTATATGTCACATAGTGAATAATTGCTACTACCTAAAAACCTGGCAAAGTAAATTTGTAGTGTATCTGAATTTGAAATGTGTATCTGAAAACCTGTATAATTTGCAAAACAAAAGGTGATTCATATATGAAATTGTAATGTGTTTTGACATTGTAATTGATATATATAATGAACCATGCAAATATGATAACAGCAAACATTATGACAATGGAAAATGAAGTTCACAAACACAATGACATAACACATTATAACATCAAATGTGTTGTACAAACAGCCCTCCACAACCTTCTAAATATCAGATCCTTGAGGTATTTTTGCTTTCTTATTCCTCGCTTGTAGAACTTGGGTTCCTTCCTTCTTGATGGTGGTCGTCATTTACTTTGAACCTTGAAAGACGAGTAAACAATTGAATATGACATCTGCTCATCACCAGCACTACAGTCATTGTAATCAATGACTTGTTTTATCAAGTCATCATACAAAACATCAAGATTCTTTTTACACAACTCAAACATTTGATGTTTTTCAAATGGATTGAGTCTTCGCATGGTTCATCCATAAAATCTTCATCACTGCCTGTTAGAAAAAAAAAGTTGCAACATGTTATATAATTAAGATACAGTGCTGTATCTTAAATCCAAACAAACAATTTATGGTCTACATACTAATGAGCAATGCATAGATTTTCAATAAAAGTCTTTCAAGTCCTTATATATATACGACAATAAGCAATTAAATATTTATCGGATACACATAAATCAAATTCATATAAATAAAATATCAAAGTTCAAATTGGGCTGAAAAACAAATTCAAGATACACGTGTATCTGAAATTTAAATCTAGATCACACGTAAAAACACAAAAATGCATCTAAATCCAGCTACACAACTTGTATCTGAATTTAATTTAAATTCGTTATAAAAAAAGGTATATGATGATTCAAAGGAATAATAAAAAAATCAGATCAACATGAATTATTCAGATCGAAAAAGGCCTAACCTAAATAAATCTCTATTGTTTACACCACGATCAGGTCACAAACAAAATAAATGAATCATGTAATGCTTATATTATCCATTGATCAAACTGGAAAAAAAAAAGATTTCGATATTTGTTTTGGTTTCCACTGATCAATCTGGATCTAAAAATTGTAAATCGTGATTTTTTTAGGGTCCAAAAAAGCCTAACCCGGAGGTTTGCACCACAAACAGATCGCAAAAAAAAAAAATTATTGACATCTTCTCTTCTCCGTCAATCAAATGTGAATGAAAAAAATTATGCTTCTTTTCGTTGCGACAGAAAAAATGAAACTCCTAATTTTTTATTTTCTTGAATGTGTAATTGAATTCGTATATTCCCTTCTAATCGGCAAATCTTAACTCACCCCGTAATTAAAGGACTGGTTATGGAAGAAACTCCAAAATGTATTTAATCCTGTAATTAGTGGTCCGCTAATGGAATAACCGCACAAATTAGTTAGGGTGATAACATAGGAAATTTACACTTGGGGCTTGGGATTGGGTCTACCAATTGGGGCTCAAAAAACATTTTCCTTCTTTTAATCATCCAGACATCTATAATGAAATTATTCTAACTAATTTTTATTTATTTCGAGCTTATTTTCGAACTAAATATAGGTGGTCTCAATCCTAAAATTAACTTAAAAATCAAATTAAGATTATAAAAGTTTACGTCCCCGTTTGGATAGCGGAATTGAGTTATTCTCGATAGATAACTATGTTAGTATAGATAACAAATCTACAAAAATAAAAGATTTTATGTTTGATTATGTTTTTTTTATTCTCATTGAAAAATGTAAAAATAAATGTTGAGTTGTTTAGTTAATAAAAAATAAAATATAAATAAAGTATAAAAAATTGATTTGACATGTAGGCCATTTAATGTATAAAAGGTGTTGATAGGTGATTTGATGTGATAAGGTGTAAAAAGTTGATTTAACATGTGAGTCCATGAGAATAAATAAAGTGAGTATAGTTTATCCTAGGGATTACTTAGAATTGTTATACTTTTTTATACTCATTTAAACTAGTTTAATAATACCAAGTTATACTGTATAAATAAACAACTATTTTTTCTATCCATTCTTATATCATTATTATACTATTTTTATACTCGCTTATTCCATTTTCAATGGGCTACATGTATACTAAAGAAATCAGATAATTTTTTTTTTAAATATCAGATAAAATATTTAGATGAATTTATAAGTGTATCATTTTTCGTCCAAGAAATATTGAGATTAGAGAGTCACGTATCTAGATGTCATCCAAAGGTTGACCTGCAACTGCAAAAGATAAAACCCCACACCATCTCTACTTTCCTTCTCCACTCCCATCTCACACATCCATGGAAATCCTCAATGATTCAGTATCTCTTATAACCACCTTCGCAGCTATACTCCTCACCTTCTATGCCGTAAAACTCTTCTCCGGCAATTCTTGCCAGAAAAAGAGATACCACAAACTCCGGGGGTCTGTTTTTCATCAGATATTCCACTACAAAAGGGTCCACGACTATCACACCGACCTCTGCCGCCGTTTCACAACTTTTCGCCTTTATCGCCCCGGTTGCGGCTACGTCTACACCGCCGACCCCGCCAACGTCGAGTACATCCTCAAAACCAACTTCGCGAACTACGGAAAGGTATTCAATTGATTCAATTTTTTTTTGTTGGGGTTCACCACATCAAGATTGGAAAGAAAAATGTTTTTTTTTTTGCAGGGGAAATACAACTATGATAACATGAATGGCCTCCTCGGGGACGGGATCTTTGCCGTGGACGGAGATAAATGGAGGCATCAGAGGAAGCTCGCGAGTCACGAGTTCTCCACGAAGGTTTTGAGGGATTTTAGCAGCGCTGTCTTCAAAAGCAACGCAGTGAAGCTCGCGGGGATCATCTCCGATCTTGCAAGCTCAAACCAGGCAATGGACATCCAAGTAGGTGAAACTTGACTCTTATTTTTGCCAATAATGCTCTGTTTAGCATAGAAACACGGTTTGACCAAAAGCTGCAAATGTGTTCCCAAATGTAATTGAAAAGTGTGATACAGTTTTTATTTTAATTTTTTTCTTACAATCAAAACTGTCTTTCAAAAAGCTGAAAATAAATATGCTTCCTGTTAATTATATGTGATTTGTAAGAATCAAATCGTGTTCCCAGACGCACCTATAGGCAAAAGTACTTAAGGGTGTGTTTTGTGCATGATGGAACAAAGTGATAGAAAGTAAAATTTTTTCCTTTGACCATTAAAAAAACTAGTATTTGTGTCAAACAAAGAAAAGAAAAAATTTTCTATTATTTTCCTTCTCCTATTTTGTCTTATATTAGAAAAAGTGGGAAAAACTTTTCCTTTCCCCATAGGTGAAAATTTGAGAGAAAGTGATGGAAAATTTTTCCACCATATACACAAACACCATAAAAATTGGTCAAAGGGATAAATTTTTATTTTCCACCACTTTCCCTTTAATCCAAATTCCCTCACTTTCTTTCATTTTCCCTTCAAATTTGTGCACAAACACACCCTAAGAGTATCTTCAATAGCTTTTTATTGGATGCTATATTACATGTGTCTTTGACATATGAAATCTCTAACTCCAACATCCTTTTACACCATACACAAATTTTTCGCTATGTACACGGCATGGTCAAATAGTCAAAATAAAGGATAGAGGGCCACTTGTGCGAATAATTTTTAGGAAATGTTTCTTTTAACATTAATTATAAAGTTAAGGTTAATTTAAAAAATTTCCCTAGTTATTAATGATTATAATGCATCTAAAAAAGGTTTAATTAGTTTAATTACTGTACCGTATATATGAAACCTTTGTTGAATATTTACCATACACAAAATTTGGGACTATGTTTTAAGCCACTGATGAGAACACTTCCTGTTCATGCTTTGGTAGGATTTGTTCATGAGGTCCACATTGGATTCGATATTCAAGGTTGGTTTTGGAGTGGAGTTGGACAGTCTATTGGGATTGAATGAAGAAGGGCGCAGATTCGCAAAGGCGTTTGATGAATCCAGTGAGCTTATCCTGCGGCATTACATTGACTTCACATGGAAGATCAAGAGGTTCTTCAACATTGGGTCAGAAGCAAAACTGAGGAAAAGTGTTCAAGTGCTCGATGATTTGGTGTACAGGGTTATTCAGCAAAAGAGGGAATCAATGTCAAAACAAGAATATAATTCTGTAAGTTTGCCTTTCTCCGGAATCCCTTGCTTCTTCCCCACATTACTCAATTGCTATGAATGATGAATTGGTGACTATTTGGCAGGTAAAGAAAGAAGATATTCTATCAAGGTTTTTGATCGAGAGCAAAAAAGATCCTGAAAACATAAGCGACAAGTACTTGAGAGACATAATACTGAACTTCACCATTGCCGGCAGAGATACGACTGCAGGCACACTCTCCTGGTTCTTTTATATGCTCTGTTTGCATCCCAACATACAAGAAAAGGTTGCAGCTGAAGTGAAGGAAGCCACAAGTGCCACAGGTGACACATCCATTGCTGATTTTGCAGAAGGTTTAACAGAAAAAGTGTTAGACAAAATGCAATATCTCTTTGCTACAATAACTGAGACTCTAAGACTCTATCCTGCAGTCCCTGAGGTAACCAAGATTTGCATCTGCATCTGAATCATGGAGAGTTACAAAATCCATATTACTTAAATGTGATTGCACTTGTCACAGGACCCTAAAATATGCTTCTCAGATGATACGTTGCCGGATGGATTCAGTGTGAAGAAAGGAGATATGTTGTGTTACCTTCCTTATTCAATGGGAAGAATGAAATTCATATGGGGAGAAGATGCAGAGGTTTTCCGACCCGAAAGATGGTTCAATGAGAATGGAATTTTCAGGCCGGAGAACCCATTCAAATTCACTGCCTTCCAGGTGATAATGAAAACAGATTGGGAATTTTAGCATCCAATAGAAACCTCAACACTTCCCAGTTAAATTGATTACAGGACAATAGCTTCCAACAAAACTCAAGGAAAAAAATCCAGACTTAAAACATATAACATGAATGTAACTCTCATTTATTCTACATGCATGCAGGCCGGTCCACGTATCTGTCTTGGAAAGGACTTTGCTTATAGGCAGATGAAGATTTTCGCGGCCATTCTCATTCACTACTTCACTTTCAATCTGAGTGATGAGAACAAGCCTATCGAAGCCAGAACCACCCTGACTCTTCCGATCAACCATGGCCTTCATCTTCAAGCCTCCAAAAGATACAGGCAGAAAATTAATCTTGTAAGTGCAGCATGATGCAGTGTATTCCTACTGCAAATCTGCAAGTAAGGCATCAATATGACTAATAACATGTCACAAAAGAGGGATTGACTTCAATTAAGGGTTTGTGATGTCCTCTATGTGGATTTGATCTTGTACTCCAGCATAGGCTCCTTCATGAGCAAAAGAAAGTTGGATATATATTAATAGTTTACACCATTGGGTTCATTCAGTTTTTAATATTTTTTTCTACAGTTTTGAATATTTCCATATTATCGTTTAGTAGATGGTATTTGCTTGCTTATCTAAATTCAGAATTAACAGGACTTGTTTGAAAAATATTGAGTACACAATTGCTATGACATTTCACCCATGGAAGGGTAGAGTAACAAACAAAGCACTCCTAAGTTTGTTTGTTACATTTTCTCCCGTTTTCTTTTATGTTGCTTGTTGGAACAATTAGTATTGATTAGACATAGAGGAGGGATTTCGAATAAGGTTATTATTGAATTTGTGGTCGATTAATCTTTTTTTTTAATCATATTTATCAATTAATTATATTTATCATCCAATACGACATGTAAAACATAAATAAATCAATCACACAAAATACACACGTATACACAAAAATAATGTAGCACACAAAACATAAAGGATTTATGATGAAAAACCCGTATGGAAGAGAACTTTTGACCTACAAAAATGATGACTAATGTGAGAAAAATGTAAATGAGATTCTTACAATCTCACGCTCATTATGCTCGTTGGTCGGTCCTACGTCTACGTCCACTAATAAGTTGAAGACATCTCCGTTGATTTTCCTCTTTCCTTGTGATCTCTTCCAGTCATAGTACCCTCGTGAGTCGTGATGTTACTCGAATGAGTGATGTCCACAGCAAACTCAAATAGATCCAAGCCGAATCAAATCATTCTCAACGTATGGGATAATGTTTGGATGATCATTCTAATATCTAATTGAAAAGTTTATGATCTCACACAAAAGGCTCTATGATATGAATGTCTGGGTTTCTCTATTATGCCTCTCTTAATTTTTCAGACATGCTTAAAGGGTACATATAGCTGGTACGTATAGCTGAGTTTAATCTGAAGCTTGTATTAGATTTTCATTGTTATAATTTTCTGTTTTTTTTAAAAAGAATTTGTAAAACTGATGAAAATGTAAATTACTTTCCAATTTTAATGTATAAAAAATATTAAAATAAACATGCAAATTGAAGTAGAGCATCCCCTATTAATCTGGTATTTATTAGAAAGACAACAAAAAATCATTTCTTTGATTTTCTTTTATAAGATTCATACATTCACAGGAATCTAGTTCTTGACATAATGAACTTTTTAAATGTTTTAAAAATGATTAGAAATCTCTTTTAACTAAAAAGGAGATTGAAAATTTTGATATTTTGAAATGGTCAAAACAATATGAAGTGTCAATTTATATGCTATAATGACAAGAGACTAACTAATTCTACCAGTGTCTACGGTGACATCTGAATCTTTTTTAATAGGTGGGAGAATGTTGACCGAAAATAAGACAGCTTAGAGCAAATTCTTTGGAAGTTCTTATGTATGTAAAAGATTGGAATGATGTCAATTGAAGAATTCAAGAATGGGTAGCTGAATTGGATGTTGATTTTACAAAATTCAACATTTGAACAAAGATTTTCTCAAATTGAGATTCAGATACCTGAATTCCTGTGATCCATCCCTTTCAGCTACTGCTCCCATCCGAATGATCTCCTTATCTATCTTCTTCTTCTGGGTGTGAGGAGGGGGGAGAATGATTCTTATGGAGAAGAATCTCTGACAATTAATTTAGTAATGATTCTTCTGGAGAAGAATTAACCTATTGCACCATATATATCTCCTTTTGTCCCCTTTTATTATTGTTCGGGCGTTCAGCATAGAGAAATATGGGATCATCTACCCTTTCATTGATGTGATCTGGTGGGATTTGGTGTGATATGGCGGGAAATGGTCCCATCCGAGTGGTTCAGTCATTACCCAGCTGGATTTGGTGGGATATGATCCGATTCGGGTGATCCAACCATTACTCGTGATTTTATGGGCCTGGATTACCCTACCGGATTGGTCTCCTCGCTCGGATGGAGGTGAGGGCGGGTGAGGACGTGTCGGATCGTGAAAAAGACGCATGACAAGATTGGACCTATGGGAACACATGACCGGTTGTGATTGGACCATGAAATATAGCACACATCATGTTATGAACTCTCAAAAAACCGAGTGCTGATTGATTAGTCATGTACACTATGATAAATATAGTATGCTGTGCTATCCTAGTGTATGAACTTATTATAATTTATAGAGCTGATTTTTTTAAATTTTTTAAGGAAAAATATACTAATGTAACTCAACACACTCTTCAGTTCAATGACAATATGTATTTCAATGGGTGTTGTGGAGGAAAAAATTTACATCATATCAAAAGACGACACATGTTGAAGCTTAAACGGGTATGGGCCACCGTATCCAACATCTAAGATTTTAAACCTGAATTCGGAATGTTGAATAGGCACTTCCGAGTAGGTGAGACATGACCAAATTGAATTAGGTTTAGTCGGGCGGTCTTACACCTTACGAGCGAATGCAATACCGAGCAGGTGAGATATGACCAGATTGTTAGGTCTGATCGGACGGTCTTTACACCTCACGGGCGAATACTCAGGTGCAAGCTGAGCAGGATTTCATGTACCGACCAGATCAAGACCACAAGCAGGATCTCAAAAAATGGTCAAACCCCCATAACGCTTGTAACTGTCAGGTGGGTGATTAAAGCCGAATCACTCATAAAACAGGGGTAATCAAATGCACTTTCAGTTACAATAAAGAAAGACAGTTATCACAAAACTCGCTCACTAAACAGTCATTAAGAGAAAGTTGTTACAACGGCTATAAAGTCAATAACAACTGCTATCTAGCTCACAGACACTATAAAATGAAAGGTTAACGGTAAATTAAAGTATGAGTTCACCTTGCTAACAAGCCACCTTAAGAGTGAAATTACTCCTTTTTTGAATTCTCTTATTGTTATATCTTTTCGTAGTCTCTTTTTTAAAAGGATTTATAGGGTTGGACCTATAAAAGGATTTATAGGGTTGGACATATCATTTTCTTAAAAAAATATCTCATTCAGAAGACCGATGATTAGGCTCCACATTGTTGTTGTGGACCAGCCTTCGGAGCTCGAAATACCCTCTCCAGCTAACTCCAGCCAACTCCGAGTCCGAGAGCGACCGAGACCGAATCCACACCGTCCACTCAACAGTATCTCCAGAGAACCCGCACGAACCCCTCCCTCATCTGTCCTCACCAACTGAAGCCATGTGGATTCCTGCCCGTTATTCCTGCCTCCGATCGACGGCATTCCCTCTCTCTCCTCCTCTCATTTCCCGTTCACCTACCATAGCAATCTCCAGATCAAAAATGTCCGCCTCATCTGATCAATCGCAGGCCCTAGTCGAGACCCTCACCTTGTCCGGAGGCGAGTCCTTTCGCGTCGTCGCTTCTCCTGGCCTTCCCCTCTCTGATTTTAGGTTTCCCTCCTCTCTCTATTTTCGTCCTTCATGTTTCATGGCACCGATGATGCTCCCGTGATTGGTTTTTCTTTGTTATTTCTTAATTTGGGAGTGCTAGGGGTGGGGTTTGTGGATCCTGAGTTATCTTCTGGTTACAGGAACGCAGTTGATTCTGCTTTGTTCAAGCAGTGCTTGAAGAACATGCAGAGCGGCATGGGCATTTTAGCGGATAAGGGTATGTGCTTGAGAGAAGTCCAGATTCAGGTAGCTTTTGCAATTGCCTTTGTGGATTTTATAAAGTTGTGCAAGATTTTTGTAATGGAAACCTTTGTATTGAATCATGTGTCTTGGAATTTATATATGAGATTATAATTATAGATACAGGTCTTTTCCTAATGAAAAGGGTATCTTTTGTGACAATATAACCACAAGTTATGTGGATTATTCATAAATTGAATATCTGTTTTTTCTTCACTCCTTAATGTTCATAAATTCAACAATATAGACACTCTCTGTTATAAATGACTGCCAATGAAACTTCAGATGTGTTTAGATTCTCATGTCTAACATAAGCAGCCATGAATATGTCCCGAGCTTGGTTAAGTCGGCAAGCACCTCCCACCTTCTTGAAAAGCAGCCATGAAGTAATACTATGATTGTTCATGTATAGTATATATGAATATCCAAAAACACCAACACTCTAAGATTCTACGGCGACCGGAAGTCTGTGATCAGGGTGGGGTGGTTTGGCAGTCAATGATCGTTGCCCCAGGTGCTTACAACTTAGGCATATGCAGAGAAACTGTCGAGATCTGATCATCTGCCGGTCTTGCAGGGGGTATGTGTCACAAATAAGTCGGATGTCAAAGGTGGTCTAATTGGAGTGGTAATGGGTCTGGGGAGACCCTCTCTGGTCAATGGGGCTTTGGTCGATCTGGGTATAGACTGCAAAGGGCTGGTGAGTCTGCATTCTGTAAGGTGGTCTTCTAGGAATTGGGTGCTCTGAAGGTGGAGACTGATTTTTGGAGACATTGGTTCATGGTTTCCACTTAGACTGGATTTCACCTGGCATTATTAGAGATCAAGGCCACATTAAAGATCAAGGCCACATTAAAGAGTAGTGAGGGAATTTTGGTGCTTTTGGGGTTCGCGCCATATGTAAGGAGATTTACATGGGTAGGGTTTACAAGAAGGAGATTTTGGTGTCAGGCTTAAAGGAAGGAAGGTTGAAGTGCACAAATGGCTTAATTTTGTATATTAGAATATTTACTAATGTTCATGCATTGGGACGCTGAATTTATTTTTATGAGATAGTACTTGAATGATCTTACGAAACTATAGTTTATTCAAACGGTGCAATATTCTCTTGCCTGTTTGGGACTTCATGGATTTTTTTAAATTTTTTTTTATTGCAAATAAATGCATTAACAAGATTTCCATCATTCTACTCAATAAAATGTTATATTGTTATCCACAACATGAAGAATGTGATAAATTATGCAACACCATGTTTGTAAATGGCATTCAGATTCGAGTCTTGATGGGTTGATATCCTCCAAGTATTATTTTGTAACTTAAATTTAGTGTTGCATAAAATATAGCTCACACATGAACTAAATTTCCGAATTACATTGAAATTTCTGGTCATACAGGGAGTTGATATGTTTGGAAGACGTGTTGGTTTTCTGAAGTTTAAAGCAGATGTCACTGAGAGGGACACTGGAACAAAGGTATAAGTAAGTAAGTGTTTACCTGCCATATAATCCCATCTTTTCTCACCGTTAGTTACTTATGGACAGCATTTGCTTTTGAACACTTTTTTCTTATGATATTCAAATTTCAAGACAATATGTTAGGTTCATCATATATTAGGAGAAAGAGGTGTCCAACTACAAATTCATGTTTTCTTTGTTAAGTACTCCATATTAAATTTGTTAGTTAATTAAGGAATTAAAATAAAACTTCATTGATCAGAATGTGCTTAGATAGTGTCTGATGGTTTAGATATAAAGAAGTATACATTCAATAAATTTTCAGCATAGAATGTTCATCATAAAAAAAGGATGAAGAAAGTGATGAAAGAAGTGCTATGCATAGATGATTGGGAAGGCCTTCCCACCTTATTAAGCGGGTCTAGAATTTTGATAATCAACATGGTCTCCATTTTACATACCCATTCAGCATCCTCCGCTACATGAAAAGAAAATAAATTTCCCTTAATAAAGCGAGTTGTGCTATTATTTACATAAGTGATTCTGGTCAACCTCACAGTCTGGTGATAGAGACCAATGATATCAAATACAAGAAAGATCTACTTCTGGTGTGCATATCTGTGGATTGTTAAAATCCACACATTAGGAGGATGTCCGATGTGTTAAAGACATGGTATGTATAATAGTTAGTTACTCGCTACTTTTGTCTGTGTTTAAATGAACTGCTGCTCTCATCCTCCTTTAAGGTACAATTGTCCTTTTTCCTAATGATAGCTCTGTGCATCAGAAATCATCATGAGCACCAGTGCACCTGATTTAGGATCTCCATAGTAGCTTGATCACATCAATCAGCTCATACTTGGATGCATATCTTCAATTACATTACATTTAGTAGATGCATATGCATTCACAATTTGATATACTTCTGAATCATGCCTCAATTGAGTCTTGCGTTTTTTTTAATTAACTGGTTTGTTTGAGAGAGGTGATGAAAGACGAGTCACTAGAACCAGAGAAGATTATCAGAGTGAGTAATTAAGATATATTCTTTTCAAGATGACTTACGAGAAGCTATACTATGATGCATTTGAAATGATCAACCATGTATGGTTAGTGCATAAGTTATCCATCAAAATTACACTAGCACTTGAAACCATCCAGACAGTGGCTGATCTTGACATGAATGTGTAACACAAGAAATATTCAGCCATTATTTGGGCAGTAAACGAGTTGCTACAGATATCCACAGAAGATATAGGCTTAAAATTTCATCATATCATAGCATAAGATCAATTATCAATGTTGAATCTACCTCATATGAAAAAATCCCAATAAAAACCTGAAGCCCAAATGCCTTTACATTTCTTACGATGCAAAATTAAGTACATCAACAGCCATCCTGTGAAAGCCAACCACAAAGCAAAGTCGAAATCTAAACTAAAACCTATTAGACATCCACCATGATTGGTGAGACACTGTTACCTCAAAGATTCCAAGTTGTGTGAACAGCTTAACGAACATCTCCAACCTTGGGAGTCTCAACATGTGATATAACGAAATAAAAAAGAATGACAGTTAAGTTTAAAGAGTGAATCAAATGTTAATTGTTATGGAAAATAGGAAATTAGCATAACATATGATCCTTAAAGCTTAAAACCTTTTGATATCCATAGCTTTCCAAATAGTTTTATGCATTATGTGTCGCATCCCAAATGCCAAAATTAAAAAAAAAAAAAAATCAAGTAGCCCATTCGAGAACGTGTGCAAATTAAACAGACACTACAGAAGTTCTTGAAAACAATGATGATTTCATGCATAGTTTGAAGTGTGGCCCGGTACGTGCGGCCGCACATGCTGATGTGTGCCTCCGAGCGCACATCCCTCCCAATATGCGGCGCACGTTCGAATTTAGTTTGAACGGACTTCGAATGGTCTCTTACCGTTCGAATTCAGTTCAAACAGCCTTCGAACGGTATGAGTTCGAATGGACTTCGAACGGTAAGAGGATGTTTGAAGTTCAGTTCGAACGGACTTCGAACGGTAAAACCTACCTCTGAGTTCGGATTACCATTTGAACGGCAACATACCATTCGAAAGCTGTTTGAACGCAATTCGAACGTCCAAATTCAGTTTGAACAGGAGTTCGAACGGTTACCTTACCCTATGTGCGACCGTATATTTGGTACATGCGGCCGCATAAGTCATGTGAGGACCCCCACCGCACATGGTTTTGAACTATGATTTCATGAACCATTTGTGTTTAGCATCTGTGGACTCCGGTATAGCTATTTGGGAGCAAATTTGCTTATTTCACATGAATTGTTATTTATCCTGATATAGTTATTGGGGAGAATAACTTTATGTCACACCCCAAACAGATTTTTTTTCTTCTTTTAGTGTGAAAATAAAGGGGGTTGGAATATTTAATATTGTTGAAGTCCCTGGTCATAGTAATTAGTCATGGATCATATCCATGAAGAAATGAAGTTTTATCTTGAAGTTTATGAGCTAGCTCTCCGTCCTCCGGTGGGACGCTGGGGGTAGCAAAGATTCACAGAATGGGGTTCTCACTTCTTGTTGGCATCACTCACTTTTGGCCACACCCTTCTTGCATGTATGAGTCCCAAAGTCCCTTGACATGTATGGCGTTTTTTGTCGCAACTTGCCACGTAAGATGACACGGGGTTTTTCAAACGACCGGGTGTCAGGGATTTTACTTGAGTACCCTTAATTATCTATTATCCAAGTAACATTTGGGACACGTGTCCATCATCTTGGGAATGGTGGTAATATTCCCGCCACAAGCTTTTTAAATTGTGTGAGTCAAATTAAAATGTGTAACGGATTTCACAAGCATCACATGTAGGGACAAACTAACTGATAGATCATGTTGGTCTTATTTTAGATGATCAAGAAAAAGTCTGGAAAATTTATTCATTCGCACTCATCCTTGTAGGAAATCGTTCATTTGTATGCATTCCTGAAAGACTGAGGTTCAAGCTTTTTAAATTGTGTGAGTCAAATTAAAATGTGTAACGGATTTCACAAGCATCACATGTAGGGACAAACTAACTGATTGATCATGTTGGTCTTATTTTAGATGATCAAGAAAAAATCTGGAAAATTTATTCATTCGCACTCATCCTTGTAGGAAATCGTTCATTTGTATGCATTCCTGAAAGACTGAGGTTCAAGCTTTTTAAATTGTGTGAGTCAAATTAAAATGTGTAACGGATTTCACAAGCATCACATGTAGGGACAAGCTAACTGATTGATCATGTTGGTCTTATTTTAGATGATCAAGAAAAAATCTGGAAAATTTATTCATTCGCACTCATCCTTGTAGGAAATCGTTCATTTGTATGCATTCCTGCAAGACTGAGGTACATATATTGTTGGTCACCCAATCAAAACTATAGAGATGATCCCCTTTCCATTGTTGGTTGATTATCCTCTATGTGCATCCATGTATGCATGCACATGCTTTACTGAAAAGCTGTAACAATTGTTTTACAGACCATGTAAAACTGAATCTACTTTACTCCTTTAGTTCCATACCTGAAAACTTTCGCTTAGCTCTTTTAGAATCATGGTTTTGTTTGCATGATATCAGTGTTATGTTTCATCCATTTATGGAAAAGGGTAGATCATCTCATAAATCCTTCGTGAGTTATCATCCCATGATTAGGCAGCATCAGCTTTCAAACTTGGTGGCTGATATAGGAAGTGTTTGTCAAACTTTCTAAACTCTGCCGATCCATCAACTGATATCCACTGCATGCCAATTTTTTTTATTTGGACGAGAGAAATCTTTATGGACATTTGAATTTTTTTTCTCTTGATATTATCATCTGTATAGTCAAGATATCTTGAGTCATGATAATATCTTAAGATCATCTCATGATATATTCAACTGTACATTCTCAGTTCAAGATGAACCTAGTGGCTTAGAATTAAAATTTATTATGATTACTACCATGCTAGTTATGAATGACATAACCCCATGTTTGGATGGAGGAACATGGGGAGAATAAGTGGGTAAGGATGGATAGTGGAAAATTGTTGTTTGTTTAGGGGGAATTGGATGGTATATTAATACCAGTATAAGCTGGAATAAATGGGTATGACAATTCCAAAAAACAAAAAGTGTTAATTAAAAGTTATAAATCTTTATCCACATTTTATTCTTGGTCAACTAAACAACAAAAACTTCTTTATTACGTTTTTCAAAGAGGATAATTGAAAACACAAACAAATATAAAGTCTCTTATGTGAATCGAGTTTTGGTTAAGTCTGCAAGCATCTCCCACCTTCTTAAAATAGGTCAAGGGATCAAATCTTGTAGAGAACTATATATATATATATATATATATATATATATATATATATATCTTGTGCGAATTGAGCTTCGGTTAGCCGGTTAGCATCTCCCCTCTCCAAAAAGGGGGTTAGGGGGATCAAACCCCAGGGGACACAAGTTTTCATAAAAAAAACATAAAGTCTCATATTCCATTGAAATATTATCTATATTGGCATAGTTATCAATCCTGAATAACCCAGTTCCTCCATCCAAACGGGGGCTAAGAGTGTTCAAATAAACACGGACCAAGCTGTCCCAAACTTTCCAGACTACTGTGAACATTTCTATCAATATGGAGCCACTGCAAACTATCTACTTAGATAATTCATTCAATCAATACAAAATCTGGTTGTGTTTAGTTGTAGCTGTGTGGATGTAACAATTATTTTGTTATCTGATGGCCATAGTTCTTCTATTTTGATTTTGTATAGGATAATCACTACATGCTTTTATTGATTAAAAATGATTAGGTTCCAGGGATTGTTTTTGCAAGAGGACCAGCCGTTGCTGTGTTGATTTTACTGCAGTCAGAAGGTGAAGAATTTGTTGTCCTCACAGAGCAGGTAACATGATCTCTACTAAAATGTTATTTATGGTTTCTTCTGTATTGATTTGGTTGTTGATTATCTTTCTGAATATGTTTTAACAAGTTTGTCATCCTTTGTGTCTCTTTGATAAAATCTACCTGTGTAAGGTTAGGGTTCCTGTTGGGAGAATCATCTTAGAATTGCTGGCTGGTATGTTGGATGATGAGAGAAATGGTGTTGTTGGCACCGCAGTACGTGAGGTACTCTTTTTCCTTAGATGAATGAAAATATTGAAGTAGTACTCATTTATCATGTATGATTGAGATGTTACAGCATTTATTTTATGGGATTATAAGATGCCCAAAATCAGCTACAAAATGCTATGAGTAGGCTTGCTATTACCTTTGATGCAGTTGTTTATTTTACTATGAGGACTCTATTCTCTATTCTTAATATCTTGTAATTGATGTAAACAATGTGATTTATTTTATAAATATAGCAATCTTTCTTATCTTGTTTTATCTGATTATAGATATCTCATATTTAAAGTTTTTTTTTTTTTTTTAATATTGAAAGAAGAGGTAGGCATTCTTGCTAAAAGAAAGGGAACGCCCAAAGCATCTCATATTATACGTTAATAGAGGTAGAAACTTTTACGTGGTTCAAAGGCTGTAGGAAATGGTCTTCCAACTAATTTTCTTCTTCCCATTGGCTATAAGATTTAAGTTGCATTTAATATTGAAATTTGTAAGTCTGTAAATTACTTTTATTATTTCAAGTCGTGAGTATGATTTTTAATGAGCGAACAACCCTCTAGGTTGTCGTCATGCAAAAGAATCGTAGATTGCTTTTGTTAATTTTAGATATCATAGTTTGGATGTGACACAACCTCTGAATACCAAGTCTCACATGAAATTACAGGGGTTCACTAAGTAGAAACTACAACAGTATCATAATCGATGATCTTGTAGATTAATTTGGGGGATACAAGTTAAAGTTTTACGATCCAAACATGAAATGATTGTGGTTTTGATTCAAAATATTTATTTGATTACTGGTAATACCAGAGTTACCTATCTAGCACCCTCCATTTGAATGCTATATCACGATGCCTGATAAAATCGATTACGTCCATTCAAGGTTTCGAACGTTGAGACTTCCTTCAAAGGCTATATCATAACAGCCAACCATTGAAAGTTTTTGGTTGGGGGGGGGGGGGGGGGGGGGTGGTGCTAGTAAATGGGAGTTCAAAAACCTATCTACTAACGTGCTGACTAACATGATCGCGCCAAGATTAGGCACCAGCAACAAAATGAACCTAGGTGCGATGGCCCATTAGCACCCAACAAACCAATATAAGCATAGAGACCCATTCTCCAGCCCATAAGGAAGCCCACATAAGAACATTTTTTCAGCTGTATAACTGGCTTTTAACAAGTTGAACCCTATACCTCTTGTAAAGTAGTACTGCAGTCGACACGATGCTGTGTGGGTGCCTATACCCTACTTCCCTGAACTTGACTGGAAGTGGTCTGGTGTGTTATTATGTAGATCTTACATTCTTACTGATAGCAATAGTAGTTTACCATGAGTGGCACGGAGTTGATGAATTATCTTGAAAAGTTAGTTGTAATCTCATGCATAGATACATGTTGTTGGGAATCTCTACAGCTTACAGTAGCACATTATGATAAACTTGTAATTACTTCTTAAGAAGACAATACCTAATTGGTCATTTGTAGTGGTGTTTTCTTCCTTAGAAATTAATGTTTTGCGTTTCTGATTGACAAAGATGACTTCTCAATCTTTTTCTTAATTCGAGAATAGGATGGTTCCATTTCTATGGCAATTTATTCACAAAATTTCTAAAAACAGGTTGAAGAGGAGACAGGGATACAGTTGAACTTGGCCGATATGGTTAATCTCACCGATTTTCTCGACCCTTCAACTGGAAGAAAAGTTTTTCCTTCACCGGTATGTTACTTTCAACATTTAATAATAATAACTTTATTTTCTAAAACAATTATCAAAGAACATTCCTGTTTTTCTTTTGAAAAATATACTGGACAAGCATCTGGTTGTAATCTGTTTGAACTGTAAGATTCTCTTCGATGATCACATCGTTGAGCATCATTCTTCTCCCCGTCTGGATAGGGTGGATGCGATGAGGAAATCAGCTTGTTTCTATATAGAGGCCATGTAGAGAAGCAACTCATAAAAGCATTGCATGGAAAGGAAATGGGCCTCCGTGAACACGGTGAGTTGATCAAGGTACATGTCATTCCCTACAATAAGCTTTGGCGCATGACAGCTGATGCAAAAGCCCTTACCACCATTGCCCTTTATGAAATGGCCAAAAGAGAACAACTTCTGCTTTCCCTCACAAACTCCCTTCACCAGTCTACCTAAACTGGTCCGCAACACATTTCTGTATGGTGCAGAAAACAAAATAATCTCTCGTATGAAAGAATTTCCTTTTTTTTAAGTGTTCTCTTTTAACATGTGAGCACTACTTGCTGCTATTGAGTTTTTCTATATTGTATATTATTTCCATATGGTGCTGCGTTGCTGCAACGGACTCCTTTTACAAATGGAAAGCCGACTAGGAGAGGTGGAATTCTTGTGAGTTCAATCACTCCCAAATTTAGTTGTCCTCACCTAGAGTGTTATTTGATGAACGTATAATGGTTGTTATTGCACCACAGCACCATATGATGACAAAAAAAGGAACAAGATTAACAATTTAAACACATTTTTTGTATGCAAGTTTGAATACTAATAATGATGATTCTTGCAAACCGAGCTTTGGTTAGTTGGTTATTACCCTCTATCTTCAAAAAAGAGGTCAAGGATCAAACCTCACCATGCCAAATGTGCACAGGGACATCAATTTTCAAAATAAAATAAAAGTAAAAAAACAAAAAACAAAAATAATGGTGATTCAATTTGAAACTTGTACTTTTTTTTCCAATAATGAATATATTAATTGTTCTGATGCTATCTGTGCCATTTGTAGGTGGGAATAGTTAAGCTGCACTGACAACATTAATTTTTGTTAACCTTGCATCATTTTACCCAACATTTATTGATCTAATTATGTTCTGCCCATTATGCTAAAAGTTGGTGCTGTGCTTGTCACTTATGGAGAAAGGGATGGCGGAGTCCCCACTCACGTATTGGACACCAAGATGTAGGGACCGCCATAACGAAGGACGAAGATTAAACAAGTGAATGGAGTGACACAGAATCTTGAAAGCGAAATGAAATAAGCATTATAGATCACTAACTTCCCAAATGCAGGAAAGCTCAGTTGGGTGTCTGAGTTTGGTTTCCTTGTAGAGAATGCCAAAAAGGGTCGAAATGCAGGCCTGCAGCGGATACTAGTGGAAGCCCACGTGAGTCCAAGATCGTGATCCTGACCTTCTGTGCTTGAACTGCCTTTTTGAGGCGGTGCAGCCTCTTGTGTCCCACTGTGGTCCCGATTGCGAGTATCTTCCCATTGACATACACCTTGTACCGTTTGATCCTCTGCCCGAGCCAGATCGGTTCCTGAATCCGGATGACGTTGAATGTCATCCAATCATGTCCCCCTCCTAGTTCGATCCAGTGCTGGCCACCCCTTTTGTCATCCGGTGCCCAGTAGGACCATTTGTCATTGATGAGGATGTTATTGGCTGAGAATCCACCGTCCTTCCCTCCTTTCTGGCTGCTCGCCTTGACTGTGCTGGGCAGATTGATGGAGAAAATTGTGTTGATGGCCCTGCGGAACTCTTTTAATCTTTGGATATCGGTACTGGAAATGAGACCGGAGGTGTTTGGCGGCACATTGAGTAGGAGTACGCAGTTCCTCCCCACTGAATTGTAGTAGATGTTCAATAGTTGGTCCAGTGACTTTGGATTCTCATCCTTGTGCCAGAACCAGCCAGGCCGGATTGAAACATCACATTCTGGTGGCACCCAGTCTGTTCCTCTCTGGTCTCCCGTGTTTAGATAGCTGTATGATTGAGTTCTCTTTTTATCAGTCATTGCCCACGGTTTACCTTTGAAAAGAAAAGAAAAACATATTGAACACATGACAAGCTCTACTTACTTCTCAAGGTTGGCATCTCCAATCTTGAGGGAGGTGCGGTTGATGGGAGACCAACACGTAGCTCCAGCAGTTCCTGACTCGTCTCCGACCCATCTGACATCAGGACCGGCGTCTGAGAAGATGTTGATGGAACCTTGCAACTGCTTCACAGTAGAAAACCAGTCCTGGAAATAGTATGTCATGTTCGTCGCGTTCTTTCCCTTCGCTCCGTCGAACCATATTTCTGAAATGCTCCCGTACCTACCAAGGGAAAAACAAATGCAACATAGCAAGATTATGTTCAGATTCAGCATATAACAACTACTACTTTTCAATTTCACCTTCCAAGCAGCTCCCTCAATTGGGCTAGATAAAACTCGTTGTATTCGACCTCGAGTCCATAGCTCTTCTCATGCCGGTCCCATGGCGACAGGTACAACCCAGCGTCGATCCCTCTCCTCCTTGTTGCCTCGATGAACTCTTCAACCACATCACCACCTCCGCCTTTCCACGGACTCCTCCTCACGGAGTGGTCGGTGTACTGCGAAGGCCAGAGGCAGAAGCCGTCGTGATGCTTCGCAGTGAGGATGACGAGGGTGAAGTTGTTCTCGGCAGCCATGTCCACCCACTGATTCACATTGAATGCGGTCGGATTGAAGAGTGAGGGACTCTCGTGTCCAGTACCCCACTCGGAGTCCGTGAAGGTGTTCATCCCGAAATGGAAGAACATAATGAACTCCCTCCGATGCCATTTCAGTTGGGATGCCGATGGGATCGGGAGGACCGGCAGAGGCGGTGGTTCTTGCTTACATAGAGTGAGGGGTGGGAGTGCATGCAGTAGTGCTAGGATAAAACAAGACCACCAGGAGATGCTTCTCATAGTTTAGTTTTTAGGATATTCTTCACTGCTGCAATGATAGGAGAAGCATTGTTTATGGGGTGAATTGTATTGTGTGGGATGGTTGTTGTTTGGAGGGTTGTGGATAGGGGGGATCATTCACGGGTCTCCTTTTGCATGTTCTAATGACATCTTGGGTTTTTCATGGATTTCCCTTTCAAAGTGGGGTTTGAGTATGCACATGAATAAAGTTTGGCATGTTGTTTGCTGGCCGTTGGTTTCGATCACGACATTATCGTTGCTGTTGGGGGGGGGGGGGAGTATGCAACTTTCATCTCATTTGTGCTTGGGTATCATTTTTTCCTTTTGGTATGACATTTATAGTACCTTTACTAGATCATATGATATAATCATGACATAAAGTTGAAACAATATTCAAATGCCATTTGGTAACAAAAAAAATTAGGAATATATTCTTATGAGATACCATATTTGATTTTCAAACAGTGGTTTAACTAGCCCATTGAAGAGATAGTTAGGATTTATGTCAATCCGAGAATTGGTCCTCCCTTGAGTCCTTGATGACCATGTCCAACAGGGAAGGGTCACATGAAGTAACCAAGAGAGTTTCTACCAACATGCCCATCTACCTGACTGTACGATGGGTTCAAGCTGAATGCAATGTTGCTGCCCTTTTATCTGATGTACAAGGGGTTCAAGCTAAATATAAGGGCGATGCTCCTCTACTTCGTCTTATGAGGAGGTTCAAACTGAACACGACCATGGGTGATATGCTTTTCTGAACTGAAGGAGTTTAAGAAAAACCAGATAAGGCTAGCTAATAACCAGATTGTTTGATATCTTGTGGAGACTAACGACCAACACTGAAAATATCCTAACATGCAAATAATACAAGATCCCTATGTACTGCTCCTGCAAACATGGAAGCAACAAGGCATAAAGGTTTAGACTTATTCCCTTATATACCATATTTGAAAAAGGCCCTTTGCCACCAAGGACAAGAGGCCTCAAAAAAGAGAAAAAAGAAGCTAATTGGTAGACTGGTTGACCGATCAGGCGCTCTCCTGCATATCGTCCCGCTCTGCGACCAGAGGATAAAATTCTGCCACGAACAAGATGAAACTAAATGTAGTCTTTTGAGAAAAGATATGTCTGCCAAAGGAGGGAGGAGGAAAGCGAATTGCTGATTAGAATATAGCAACCGTGGGCACTAGGCTATTGGAGATATCCATAAACGATATGTCACTATGGGTTACTTGGGCTAAGGCTAGATACTGCAAGAACAGATCAGGTTGGAGTATTGAAGCCACTCAATCTTTATCTTCCCTTTGGTGAAAGATCTTGCACTCCACCACTTGGCTAAGAGGCAACACCAAATTCCTCATCATTGATGGTAATTCCATTAATCTTTGGGATGACCCATGGATCGATGCATTTGGGCTAAAGCATTATTTCAACAACCAATCGCTTCTACATTGGGGTCCCCCTCGGAATGCCTCAGTAGCAAGCTTTATTGTTGATGGGAAGTGGTGTAAACTGATCAGATGGTCACCAGAATTTGATCATGTTTTGGATATTATTGAACAATTAGAGATTGGAGGATATGGCCCCGATATTCTTGTGTGGATAGGAAGCAAAATAGGTCGGGGCTCTTGTGCATCTGCTTGGAACAAGGTAAGGCGCTCACAACCCATTCTTGACTGGACAAAATGTATTTGGAATCCCATTCAAACCCCTAGACAGAGTTTGCTATGCTGGCAGGCGGCTCTACATAAGCTCCCAACACGGGATCGTCTGTGGAAATGGGGGACGATCAGTTCTAGTTCATGCATTATCTGTAACTCCAATGAGGAGTCTTCCAATGATCTCTTCTTGCAATGTCCTTTATCAGCTAATGTATGGGAGACTATGCTCAAGTACCTATGGATCAGAAGGGAGAAGCACTCTGAATTGGGTGTCTTCTTTATTTGGTTCATCAAGAATGTATCTTCGGCAAATGAAGGAAAGCTCCTTTAGTTTATGCCGTCCTTAACAATCTGGACTCTATGGGAAGCTTGAAAATAAATTAATCTTCAACCAAGAAACCCCTGTTAGTACAATGCTAATCAGGCATATTCTCTTAAGCACTAAAACTAGATTTGCTGGTACTTCCATAGAGGACAATGGATCTGATCTGGTCCTCACACTTCAAAAATTGTTCGAAATCATCTTGATGAAAAAACCCTCCTCCATTCAGGTGATTTGGTCTTCTTCTTCAGCTGGGTGGTTGAAGGCCAACTCTGATGGTTCATTGTTTCGACAGATTTGGGATTAATGCAGTAGTTAGAAATTCAGAGGGGGATTGTATTAAAGCCATGGCAGAAAGATCTCGAGCTGCCTCTATCAAGATCTTGGAGCTCTGAGGCATTCTAGTTGGGTTGAGGATGTGCAAAGGACAAGGGTTGAAAGTGTAGGCTGAATCATATTCTACCATTGCAGTGGTCTGTGCTCAAGGGAAGGGAGACATTCCTTGGAATGCTCTTCGATCGTGATATACGCGAAATCCGTTTTCTAGTGTCTCAGATGAAGGAATGGAGAATTTCCCATATTTTTCAAGACGGAAATAGAGTTGTGGATGCTCTAGCTGCTTGGCAATCTGCTATTGGAATTACACATTTTTCTTTTATGCCATATTTGGATCGGGGATAAGGCCCTGGATAAACCCGGATAACCTCGGATAAAATTTTTTACTCGTTTGCTTGCCCCGGATAAATTATGCTAGAATAAACCCAGATAAAGTGGTATATGGATTCCAATCAGCCCCTGGAATTAAAGTTATCCATGGTTATTCCACCCAAAGAATATGTGGGCCCACTGTCAAATCAACTGTCATCACCTCTTATAAATCACCTCTCAAATCAACTATCATTACTTTTTTACTTTTTATAAATCCTTATTCATACTTTATTCACATTTTACCCAAACAACAAAACATTTATTCATACGTTTACCAACGAGAATAATTCAAAACACAACCAAACACAAAATCACTTTATCCTTATTTATAGGATAAATCTATACCATAGAATAAAATCTATCCCCATTCCAAACGGGGGCTTAGTGTCTCAGTTAAACAATGAACAACTCTCTATCTTATCCGAAGACAAAGCTGGTACTCCCCAAGTAAGAATCACCGCATGAGTTGAGGGCAAAATTTTTTCTTTCTCCCTCTTCTCAGCCTTGTAATACATCAGTAACCCCATTTTGTATGAGCTGATGTACATTTTCTATAGTTATAGATGAATGAATGAAAAAAAAAGATTATTTACCAAGAAAAAAAATAAAACTAAAAATAAAAAAATAACAACAAAATCTACATCATGGTAGGGCCGGCTTGATATGTTACTAGGCCTAAGGCAATTAAATAATATTTATTTTAATTTTAAACTATTAATTTCTATTTGTTTGGGATATAAAATTACTAATTAAGTTTTTATATTCAAATTTTTATTTGATTCAAATAAAAGAAGGCATTGTTCCTTGTTGTCCACACCATATAATTTTTTTCGTGTCTACCGCAAATAGGAAGTTTAGAGAAGTTTTTATATAAAAAAGAAATAAAGTGAAAAAAGGGATTTTTTTGAAATAAATAAGAAAATAAGATAGTGTGAAAAACAACTTTTTTAGGCTTTGCCGTTTTATATCTCATTTTTTTGGGTTTCAAAAAAAGATTTAAATCGTATTTGTCATACATATATATATATATATATATATATATATATATATATATATATATATATAAATATTATATATATATATATATATATATATATATATATATATATATGAGGTGTGATTAGGTGCGGCGTGCGAATGGGTGTGGCGTCGACCCACGGGCCGTCGATCACGGGTCCATCGCATCGGACAGTCGGGTGCGATTTACATCGACCGTTGGATGCGATGAATCCGCGATCGGACGAACGACGTCGCGTCCGCACGCCGCCCCTTATCATTCGACTATATATATATATTGCTATTTTTTAGGTATCATATAATGTTGTTAATTTTTAATTGGTTATTTTTTAACCATATCAAAATGTCTATTAATTTTTTTTTATAAAAAAAAATATTGTTTTGTAATGTGTTAAATTATCATTGGTCAATATTTGGACCTATTATAAATAAAAAAAATTAAGGAACCTTTATGCATCTGAGAGTTTTAGGCAATTGTCTAAGTTGCCTAATAAAAGAGCCAATCTTGCATAACATAATGAAGAACAAAATGATAACGTTTTGAAGGACTATAGATTCGTGGGGTGAGTATTTAGATCATGTGCCTCAAGTAGAGTAAGAAATAAGTTTTTAATGAAATGGAAGTGTGTCACTGTCACATGATAAATAGTTAAAAATAAATCTAGATTAATAAAAAAGAAAAGGAGAGCACTCGAAACATCACCCTATCATCACGATTCGCAAAAGGAGAACTCCCACAGATCTTGAACCCGAATGTTGTGGGAATTTTGATCCTTTGTATGCCTAAATCATTTCATGTTAGGAGTAAGAGAGATTATTACTATTTTCAAATGAGCATTCCTACTTGATTGATATGAGAAAAAGTGGTGTTGGTGTCATGATAGAATTTAATACTAATTTGCTAACTCTGCTGCGTCAAGCCGTCAGCAGAGAATAATTTGATAACTCTGCTGTCCATTAATAAAGAGAGATTTAATTAATTGAACAGGCCTATATTGTAGTTTATTGAAAGGATAGGGGGTGCCGTTTGACTTTTATTCCAAAGGAACTAATGCATGCCGTCCCTGATGTAAATGACGTAGATGTATATATCTATCCAACTTTGGACATCATTATACTTTGTCCTTTTCAGATTACATTTATGTTCAAGAAACTACTGTACCAAAGTTTGTTTCCACTTTGGATACTTCCTGCGTCCATTTAAAGCTTTCAGATGAAGCCGTACCAGACAAACCAAGCTTTTTTTTATACCAAGTTTCATTTTTAATCCTATTTTAAAGCCTAACAAACGTATACATCTTGGTATAGATGTGTTGTAAGATATATATATTCATATTTTATATTTTTCATATGAAGTTATATACTGGTGGTCAAAGATCTTCTGTTTATGTTTTATTTTTGTTTGATAAGTCAGATTATTCTAAATTATGAATAAAATAAATAAAGTCGAGTGTAATGAATGAACCCTAATAAAGTTTGTTAGATTACACGTGTATTGTATTATTATTGTGTTATCCGTGTATTACTGTGTCACATGTGTATTAGATCTTATACTATTATATAAAGGAATTAATCCGTCTCTTAATGAATTATGTCTCATTATTCTTTTATTTCTCCAAAATCTAACAAAGCTGCTAAATAAATAAAAACAAAACAACTCATCGGCCAGACGTATAATTTAATGGGCATTGTGGTATTGTGTACAGCTCAACATGAAACCTTGTGTACAAACATTGAATCAGCATACATTGGAAGTTTGGCCATCTCTGCACAATCTCCGCAAACATCGGCATGCAATATAAAACATATAGCCATAAATAATTAAATATCCAGCAAGAAAAATAAAAAATGTACATATATAGCATTTACTTGAACATTAAACATTTCATTCATCACGACCAGTAATTATATCCTTATCTCCAAAACATACACTTGTGTATTCTGGAAGTACACGAGTAAAACCACGTATTGACACCTCCGGATCAGGAAAACCATGCATGGCCCATGCATTCAGCGGTCTCCCTTGACTTACAAACCCTATTTTTTATTATTTTTTTTGGTGTCAGACTTACAAACCCTATTTTAATACATATAAATTAAAAGAAGCAACCCCCATGCACTTAAATACAGTACAGTACTCACCCACTTAGTCATCATTCAGAGGGTACCTTCCAATGCAGTCAAACCACGGACCCTTCTTGGCCTCGTCCAGCGACGAGTCTCTTAAGCTCTCCCAAACAACTGAGTTACATTTGGGTCCGCTCCCCATCGCGAGCTGGCAAACCCTGTCACCCTCCTTCACCTTCCCTTTGGCCTCCATGTACGCCATCTGATACCACATCGACGACGATGATTGGTTCCCAAACCGCTGGAACGTCATCAGCGATGCCTCCATCTCCTCCTTCCTCATCTTTAGACCCTTCCCTATCTCCCTCACCACCGCCTTCCCCGACGCCGGCAAGCAGTAGTGCTGTATCGCCGATGAGAAGTCCGGCACATATTGATCTCCTTTTTTGAACAACTTCGACGCCAGCAATAGCATGTGAAACCCGTATACGATTTTCTCTCGCAACGGCAGGACCGATAGGCCGAGACCGAATACGTTGTCGCGGAGGGTATCCGCGGCGACTTGCAAGAGCCCCCTCTCAAGAGTGAAGCCTGTGATGCCCTCCGAGTCCTCCTCACGTATCGCGGAGCGGTAGGCCTTGTCATCGAAGGCCCTCTGGGTCCTCAAAAGCTTGACAAGCCTGTACTTGGACGAGCTCTTCTCCTCTCTTTTGTTGGTGAGCATGACTGCTGAGCAACCCATGCGGAAGAGGCAGTTGAGGAGCAGCTTCCGCTTGTCCTTCCCCGCGTACCATCCCGTCGACAGGATTTCGGTGCTGACGATGACGGCGTAAGAGTTCTCTCGTTTCCTCAATAGGGTGCGCGCGACGTCGATGCCGATCGCGCCTGCGCTGCAGCCCATGCCGGAGAGGTTGAAGGACTTGATGTCGTCCCTCATCGCGTAGCGGTTGACGATGATGGATGAGAGAGAAGGGGAAGGGCAGAAGCCGCTGCAGTTGACAATGAGGACGTCGACGTCGCGAGGGGTGACACGGGTCTTTGAGAAGAGGTCGTCGATGACGGGGAAGAAGAGGGAGTGAGCCTCTCCGATGGAGTCTCGGAGGCCCGTCTTCGGTGGGAAGTAGTGGAGTGGTGTGGGGAGGTACGTCTCCTCTCCTTGGCCGGATAACGTGATGATTTTGGACATGAATTCAAGGCTGTCTTTGTCGAAGTAGTTGTGGAGGGTGGCATGTTCAAGGAAGGCCGATGTGGGAATCCTGTGGTGTCTGGGAGGCCTCAAGCAAGAGAAGTCAAGAAGATATACTGGGAGAGGCCTTGAAAGGTAGTGTTGGATCGCTAGATATATGAGAATGCAAAGCACGGGGAGGAGTTGAAACATGGGTTGCCATCTCTTTATAGTTATGTAGGCTTCTGCGGCGATGAGGAGGAGGAATAAGGGGAGCTTGAAGAGATGGAGGAGGGATTTCCAGGGCTGGTCAACCAAAGGTTTAGAATTGCCTTCCATTAGAGAGAGAGAGAGAGTAAAGACAAGGTGGACTTTGGAAGCTGAAGATTAGGTCGGTTTATATAAGGGTGCCCACCCACGCATTAAAGTTATAATAATTCGTGCATATTTAATTTGTTTTTTTATTTTATTTGATGTTTTTGGCATTTTTATACTCTATTGTCATCCAATCAATGTTTGATTAGTCTTTAATAAATGACTAACGCTTATTTAATAAATACGCGAAATCTCACATTTAGACACGTGAGGGGATGCAAGTGCTAGATCTCCATTAAATTCCAAAAATCATCATTCAAGCCCCTAACACAGTTTGAAAACTATTTTTACATATGGTCCCGTTTCCAATCTCCAGTATTATATTAGCGTTGTGCATCTACCGTAACAAAATATATAATGCATATACATTGTTAAAAAGAAAAAGAAAAAAAAGAAAAGATATAACTCCTATAATATTAGTTAAATTGGTTTTAATCTTTATAAAATCCTTATCTATATTCTACCATAGTTAGTGGTTTGAGTCCCCCAAGTTAAAGTCTATTAAAAAAATAGAAAGAATATTCTAGAAATATTCTATTCAATTAATAGAATATTTGAAAATTATATACGAATAAGTATCTAAGAAAGTATAAAAATCGAAATAGGTTCTTTCTATGACTAAAATGCCCTTGGGACTCTGAAATTTTGAGATTTATGAGAGATCAATAAGAGAAATGTTAGATGAAGATAAACATATTTTGATAATTTAACAAGTCTAATTAATTAGGGTTAACTATAACTCTGGTTAATTAGAGTGACTGCAGTGACTAAAACAATAAATTCTTAATAACACAAGGACTTACGGTGATTTAAGGATTATATAAAAGCTAATTAAAAACAATTTAGCTAAGGTTACCTTAAAACAAATTTACGTTAATCATAAGTAAGTAAAAGAAAATAATGTTTAGTAAAATAAAATTTCTCCTGGTGATTGATATGTATTATGTCATGGCTTTCGTCAGGTGGTCTTATAAACGCTCCGTTAAGTGGTACAATACAGGAAAAAAGGCTTTAGGCATGTAAACAGTAATTAAACGGGGTTGCAATGTCACGAGGAAGTGTCTGAGTGTTGTCTGTTTCGATCATTTACAGTTGACACATTTTTATTGAAAATGTGATGGACAACCATTTCTTTTATAGCAGTTGGTTGTCTGATTAGACGTTTAGTTCACAAGTAATCTCATGTAACGTAACTGTCAAAAAACATATATATGTTGCAAATCTTTCTTTTTTGTAAAGTTTGATTCGATCATATGCAGTATATAACTTTTAATTTTAAAAAGGGGTTTTTTAGTATTTATATCATTAAAAAACATGCTATTTAATTTTATACCACTCCAAATAACCTATTTATTTTTATACTATTAAAATATATATAACTTATACATATTTACCATTCTAATTAACTTTCATTCAAATTTTCATTAAAACCATTAAAATCTTTAAAAAAAATAACTAAATTACCCTTCTTATTACTTTTGTGCACATTTTACCTTACCAAATACAATATTTATAAAAATAAAAATATTCATTTTAACATGAAAATGATAAATTTAATCTAAAATCCAAAAAATATAAAAATTAATCATACAAACTATTTATTAGCAAAGACATAATAATTATTAATACTTACCTTAGTAAAAATAAAATAAATTTATTTTGCGAATAATTAATCATATATATTACCAAATGATAAATTTTTAAAAAAATTAGATCTTGATTGAAAGAAAAGGAAAGGAGGGGTAAAGTTGAATGACTCACAATTGATCTGGAAAGAACATAAAATTAATTAAGTTATTATGTTTAATTATTTACATTATGAAAATATTATATGTTTTTTTTTGAATGTTGACAAATATTATATGTTAATTTTATTTTTTTCATTTTTACTTTTTGGTTTAGAAATAAATGATAGTTAAGGTTCATTTTAGTTAAAAATGATAAAAGAGGGGCACATTTTTATATTAACAAAAATTCTAATGGTATAAAAATAAATACGTTATTTATGGTGGTATAAAAATAAATATTATATTTTTTGATGGTATACATGCAAAAAATCATTTTAAAAATTAGATGATGTATATTGTGTTTTTTTAAAAATAAAGCAGTTGCTAATTAACTACATGCGATATATAAATGAGATTGTGTCTAACATTTGTCAATATGTTTTGAGACATTATAGTGAACTTTGATAGGATTATGCTGACAAGATGGATTACTCTTCATTCATATATAATAGTGGCAGGTTACAATGCGATCATGCTTCTATAGTTATAAGATTCAATGAAATATATATATATATACAAATTATATATTCAAATCAATTAAATGTGTACTTTTTTATTTAAAAAAATCATACCTTTTACCACGTAATATTTTGAAAGGAATTAATTAAGGAGTTCAAATTTAGCTCTTCAATATTACCACAATTAAGGAACGGCTCATATCTGTATATTCACCATAAACTTTTTTTTTAATGTAATTCTTAACCATATTGTAGGAGTCAACTTTTTTTTTTTGTGTGTATTTTATTTAAGGACGCATATGCATATACTATAATGAATGAAACACACACTCACACACATATATGTATGTATGTATATATAGATGAATTTATATATCATCACTTTAATAAATAAAAAAAAATCAAATGTATCATTAAATGAAATATATATGTTGTTAGTAAAATGAGATTAAATGTAATGCTTGATATAAGAATTACATGCATGAGGGTCCTTTTATGAGGATTCATCCAGGGTGATTTATGTGTGCGAGTCAAACTACACAATATACATAGCTTGCTCAAACGAACATGCATGCTTGGTCTATGCACGCGGTTGTCATATTGTTTACTATAATTATAGGCATTTCTATTTCACTAACAAGCATGAAAATAGAAAATATCCGAAGAGAGATGAGAGGAATAGATGAAAAATTACAAACTTATAAACTATTAGAGATATCGCTGATTATAGATCAATTCATTCACTACATTTGTTAGTTTATGGGAGTGTAAACATCTGTTTTTGAGCGATGTTACACTTTTAGCCATTTTAACAGTCTAAAATGCAGTGTTATATATACCTAGGGTTGCAACTAGGGCAGGTTGGATCGGGTTAAGGGGTTGTCCAAGCCCAACCCGCATTCATAAGGGTCCAATCTGTACCTGAACCCAACCTGACCTTCAACCAGAAGTACCCAACCCGAACTTCAATCCGTGGGTTTAATTCAGAGATTTGGACCGAGCTTTGGTAGGGTTCGGGTTAATTCGGGTTAGACACTCAAAAGATTCCACAATGTAAAGATTCTAGGATATAATGGAAACCTAAAAATTCTCAATCATAAATAAATTAGAAAAAAATAGGAAAAAAAAATCTTCATCTTTTTTTTTTTTTGATTGGTAATCAAATATTGTATTGCTGTAAAGGAAGGAATTTGTACAAATTCACAATTCTTTACATAGAGAACAAAAAAGAGAGGATATAAGCTCTAAGGGAGCAGCAATAGCCCCTTGAGGTAACATAAAAAGAGCCCCTGTTTTGATCCAAAAACGAGCACCAGAGAACAACAGTTTTGATGCCCTTTTAGAATTACAAAAGTCCCCTGTTTTCATCCAGAAACCAACAGTTCTTTTCTTTGCCTTATATCACTTCACTCTCTTGAATCCTTCAGGGTGCATGTCCTTCTTCATTGCCTCTGCCAAGTCATGCCAAATCTGAGATGGTTTAATAATTGTTTCTCCCCTCACTGATTGATAGGATGCAAGAAGGTCCGCAGGCGAATTTCCTTCTCTATGTATATGAGTTACCTTCCAGGCATCAAATTGAGCTAGCAAAAAATCTTCATCTTATTTTGGTTTGCATATAGAAAACAAAGATAATGGTCGTCCGATGTGATACACTGGATCGAGACATAATCCCAACACTTATATCCTATCACCACCATCAACCAACAACTCTTAACAACAAGAAATTTGATAGGGCAGGGGATCAGGGAGGAACTAAGAGCTTCAGACCTGGTATTGATGTGAATGGGTGCCCAACAAAATCACTACTTGATGTCTTCTGTTTCTTTGTCTGTCTTCCATCCTCAACCTTTTGTAGGCGGTCACCGTCGCTTCAGCCTCTCCTCTTCCAGGGTTAAAAGACGCAACAACAAAAAAAAGAAAAAGAAAAATGAAGGGTATTACATAATGTTTACTATTTTATAAAAAATATTATGTATTGTCTGTGTTTTAGATTATAAAAATGATTGAGTGTAATATTTTTTTTTATTTTACATAGATAGTACATGCAAGACAGCAACAAAACAAAGAATATGCTCCAAATTGTGTCAATGAAAGTGCCTTTGTGAAAAAATAAACCTTCGGATCAACGACTGGCTTAAGCACTAATGACTTGCTTATGCTGGAATTCCAAAGCACATCCATCGATCAGAATTAGAAATTAAGAGATTGATTGAGTTGTGTGTGGCTATGGCACGTGCTTTGAGTAAGAGAATCACTGTCTTTTTGGGAATTCTAAAGACATATAAAACATCCAGACGTGGACTAAGTATGATGTTGGGATTATGTCTCGATCCGGTGTATCACATCAGACGGTCATGATGAAATCAAATTAGAGTGAACACCTAATTGGTATATATATTAATTAAAATTTTATTTTAATTAATATATTTTAAGTGAATCTCCTTAAATAAAAAAAATAATATTTGTTTGTTAATTATGAGTTACTTGGGTAGCAAGTTATTTATATATATCTATAAATATCTTCTAGGCTTCTATGACAAAACTTGGCATGAGTCATTGTAGAGATCCAAGAGTGAAGTTGAGAGGGTTCTAAGAGAGGGTAACTCCATGAGAGAGTTTGTGAGTCTTTTAATATATTTTTGTATCTCAACTATTATAGTAGATTATTTGTTTTTGTCCCGTGGATGTATGTCTAAGCTGAACCATGTATATCTTGTGTTCTTCGTATAATGATGTTCTGTTCTTCTGATTGATCTCGGGTTTTATTGATGGTGTCTGCATATTTGTTTCCCAACATATGGAACAATAGGCGCCAAATCTCAGGGAGGCACGTACGTGGATTGTTAATCAACTACCACATGATGAATGAGTTCAGAAAAAAAATCATGAAAAAAATTAAATGCTTGGTGGATGAGATTTTCTGTGGTGGGAACTTCAGAGATTCTCTGTGTGGAGATATAGGAATGCGTCAATTAGATGGTGTAAATTTTTTTAATTTATGCATGTGTGGTATTATATTCCTCACAACTGGGTGTATATATATTTCGTTAACTTTATATGATTTCAATCTGGTAGATAAATTACATATATTTAATCTGGTATATATTATATTCCTCACAGCAGAGCTTAAACTATCTAAATCCACTATCAACTCATCACATGCAATAACGAAACCTCATCGGTGTGGATGGCCGACGGCCTCATGCTATGAAGCATCTAGAGGTACGTTCACAGTCCCACGACGGGTAAGAAGAGTAGTGAAAAAAAAAGGAACTGCCAGCAAAATAAATCTTACGCACATGAAGGGGCTTCAACTTATCTGATTGTCTCCCCCCAACACCCACCCACCCACACACACACAGAAAAAGGCAGGAGTGAAAGGTTTGTGAGGGAGACGTCTGAGTTAGTGAAGTGGGGACAAAGATGCCAATCTCTAATTTTTTGAATGCTCAATGGTTTTTGAAGAAGTTCTGTACAAGTCTCGTCCAATCTCTACCACCAAAAAGAAAAAATTAAAAACGTGGATGGTTATCATCGTTGGAGAGATGGGGCCACGCATTCACTACCGATCGAGTTCAACATGATCACCTGCTTCTGTGTTTCGTCTCATTCAGTGACGTATACTGGTTGATGTTGAAAAGGAGATGCTGGTGAATGTTGATTTGGCATATATACCGAAGACATGACACCACTGACACTGAGTGATGTATCCGATCGAGTTGGGTGATCACTGTTTGAGATAAACACGTCCTGTAATGTTCAATGTATACTATTCATTCATCATCATAATGTATGGTTCCACCATATTGGACAAGGAGGGCATCGAGTTGATATATAATTCATGTAGAATAGCCATCCAGTCATCCAGATGACGTCGATAAGATTTATACTAGCATGGCTCAAGTCTTGTTACGGAATTTTTATATTCACACTATAACTCTGGAGACCTCTAACAGAATACAAACATTTTGGTTATTGAAGTTTCTGTAGAATTTTGATGTCAATTCTAGTAGAGGCTAGGTCTTTCTGTTTATGAGTCACTGTAGTGTAGTCGTATTACAGTTTTTTTTTAAACGGATGGCAATAATATATATCAGCTCATGAACTAGTGTTTCACCTGCTTGCTTGCTTTAATAACTTCATTAAAATAAGTGCATTCAAGAAAAAAAATTATATTATTTTTTCATCAAAAATACCAATATGTTTTAATTTCCTGTCATCGATCATCAGTGTGTTTATATGAAATCAATGGTAATAATGTTTAATATCATCAACATGAATCTTTATACATTTGGCCATATGATGGATCACGTATGTGATTTTTACATATTCATTGACGAACACATTGATTAATTAGTTAGTAGCATATCACTTTTAAAAAAAAATTAAACGAAAAAATTTTGTTTATTCAAAATTGGTAATCTAAATTTTTACAATTAAGTAAAATAAAAAGAAAAAAATTACAATCCTCAATACTATATTTTGCTTAATTTCAATTGCCCAATATATGCACATCTAGATCAATTAAAATAGAAGGTTTCCATCATCAAAACCCCAATCTTCAACATTCAACAACCTCCCTACACCAAAAAACAAAACAAAAAAACATTCCACAACCTCCCAAATTAATTAATGAAAACGCCATGCCAACCAATTGGATAAACTTTGTTGCTTCTAAAACAATCTATCTATTACTTTATTTGCCCCAAATTTAATTATGAGAACACCCTTACCAACCCAATTTTGAATAAGTTCAACAAATTCAAGGGTGTGATTATGACTGCATTGTGGCCGGCCATTTTCTTTTGAGAACCAGACGTAAATGAACTTCTGAATATGGGTTAGTAACGCGAGAGATGTTATATATTAACAAAAAGTTCCAATAGAGACTGTTATATATTATAGAGTTTGATAATATATGTAGAGTATTGTTAGCGCTACGTAGGGTTGGACGGGGGTCGAGTTCTAGGGTTTTTATTTTGGAGTGATCATTGTAAAAATTTCTTGTTGATAGTGGATTGATTATTGGTGTGGTCCATAGAAGTATGCAAGATTTACTAAATCACATAATTTTTTGTGTCTTTCTTTTGATTTTTTTATTTATTTCTTTGATTGATTGTATCTCAAGATTCAGAATCCGTAACAATTAGTAACAGAGCTTTGGTTTTACAAATATAGGGTACAAGAGGTGTCTATTCGCGGGATCTATAAATCAGTGGCACGAGAGGTATCTATTCATGAGATCTGTAGATCTAGAGTACATGAGGTGTCTATTCATGAGATCTATAGATATGGAACACATGAAAAGCCTATTTGCAAGATCTATAGATTTAGGATAAAGGAGGTGTCTATTCACGTGATTTGAAGATCTAGGACGCATGAGGTGTTTATTCGAGTGGGAGCAATAGATTCAAATAAGAAATTTTATATCTAAAATCGAGAGGTTTGATGGCACAAACTTTGGTTACTAGAAGATACAAATGGAGAATCATCTGTATCAGAAAGATCTTTATGAACCGCTGATAGAGAAACCAGAGATGGAGCAAGCGGCATAGGATCTGTTAGATCGGAAGGCTCTCGGCCAGTAATTAAGGACGATGCCGTCAAAGCATATTGTCTTCAATGTCAAGAAACAAATACCCACGGCTGCTCTCATAGTCAAATTGTCCAAGATGTATGAACAACCTTAAGAAGTTATTCAATATGAAGATGACTGAAGATTGCAATTTCAAGGACAATCTGAACATATTTAATGAAGTGATAGATCAATTAAATTCATTTGATCTCATTTTCGATGATGAGATCCGTGCTTTATTGATAATGAGGCTGTTACTTGAGAGCTGGAACATCACTTTTATCACGATCAATACCTCTACAGGAAAAAAGAAATTGATGTTCAGTAATTTGGACCATATATACGATCATGACAGAGGAAATGAAGAGAGAAGCAGACGATGGCTCCAGTTCCGGATCAACATTGAATGTTGATAGCAGAGGTAGAAGTTCAAACAAAGGTAATGGGCATGGCAGATCAAAATCAAGAAACGGCAGATCCAAATGGAGAAACCCAAGAAATTCCAACAATAATCAAAACTAGAATGCAAAAAAGATTATTGAGTGTTGGAATTGTGGCAAAATTAGACATTGCAGAAATAAGATCTTTTCAGAAATTATGTCCCAGGCAACTTTAGGAAGGTGTACCTTGGTACGATCAATCTTACGATTTGGTCGTTAAGGGTAAAGTGTAGATCAAGCTAAATGGCTATGTATGGGAATTGAATGATGTGAGACACATTCCTGACCTAAGAAAAATGATTTCAGTTGGACATCTAGCAAAGGAAGGTTATATGACAACCTTCAGTGGTGACAGCTGAAAGGTTTCGAGAGACTCATTGATCATTGCACAAGGTAAGATAACTTATATTCTTTATGTGACAACCGATGCTTGTGGTTCAATTGCAGTTGCTATTAAGAAGGGTGATCCACATCTATAGCATTAGAGACTTGGTCGCATGAGTCAAGAGATACTTAGAGTTATGAACTTGATGGGAAGACTGCCAAGATTGCAATCAGTTGATATCGACTTGTGTGAGAGTTGTATATTTGAAAAGTAGAAGAAGATCAGTTTGAAGACATGTGTAGAACTCTGAAACAGAATATGCTTGAGTTGATTCACATAGATATATGAGGATTAGCTGTGGTCTCATCCATTAACGGAAAGTCATATTTCAAAACTTTCATTGATGACCATTTTAAGAAGGTATCATTTGGATGGATTATTCACTTTTGAAAAAATGTAAAATGGTAAAAGACGGGACCCTTTCATTAAAAATCCATCCTATTAACCCAAATCCCTAATTTTTCTCGATTCAGTTCTCTTTCACATGAATCTCAGTTACACTAAAATTTACCCATTTTGAAATTTAAATTTCAAAATTCTTTCCTAAATTGTAATTCAATTTTTATTTAAATTACATTAAAACTTATCTAAAATAAAACAAAACTTACCTAAATTATTTTTCGTCAGATCATTCAAACGGCCTAGATTTTATTTCAAACTTACATTCTTATTATACACATTAGTATTTTTTAGAATGTTGTAAACTGAATATTAAAGTAGTTGGGTATCTATTGTATTCAAATTTAAATAAAAAAACACATATAGTTACCATATGAAGCAGTTACATTTTATAGTGGTAGTTATATTTAATAATTAATTATTGATTCTAAATTCATCATGGCACACACACATACAACAATGAAAACATCTTAATTCATAAGAAATAAATTCCTTCTCTAAAAACATATCACACATCTGTTTTTTTGTATAGCTTACAATGAAGAATGCAACATATTTATTTTTCATTTTCTAAATGTAGCACTTTGTAAAATTTATCACACAATTGAAGAGATAATTTGTTTTTAAATTGTGCATGAAATGTAAGAAAATTAGATAAATATTACTATTATATTACATTTATGTAAATGTAACAGTGTTATGTAAATGTAACAAACAATATAAAATGTAAGAAATCTAGGTAAATATTACTGTTACGTTACATTTACGTAAATGTAACAATATTGTGTAAATGTGACAAACAATATAAAATGTAAGAAATTCAGGTAAATATTACTGTTATATAACATTTTTATAAATATAACAATGTTATGTATATGTGTCAAACAATATAAAATGTAAGAATTTTAGGTAAAAGTTACTGTTATGTTATATTTTTGTAAATGTAACAATGTTATGTAAATATAATAGTAACTGGCTCACAATATAACATGTGCAACATAATAAAAACTGACATTCAAATATAAAACAAGGTTGATCATAGAAAGTTAATTTTAAATTCAGATATAACTGAAATTCCAACAGCATCAAAACATAAAAGAATAACTTTTAAAAAATAAACAAAAACAAATAAGCTAATAAAACTTGATTGCAGATAAAAAACCATAATAAATGTCAAATCTGATCCAATATATATTGAGATGAAATCCAAATGATTAAAAAAAATGAATCTGTGGCTTCAAATTCTCTAGAAGTAGAAATTTAGATTTGTTACTAGGTGTTCTTCATAGAAAATTTTGAAAAAAAAAAGGAACGATTAATAATGATAAAAGAATAAGAATTCAATTCAACATTCCAAACAAAGAAAAATGGTAATTAATGTTGCACGTTTTAGGGGATTGATTATCAATTAATGCCAAAAAGGGCATAATAGAAATTTTCTATTTGCCTTCTCATGGGCCTATAAGTTAGGGCTTAAAAAATATTATTCATATGGCATTGGTTCTTAGGGGTTCGGAACCTCTGTTTTAACAAAACAGAGATTCTCTGTTTACACGAATGAGAAGAGGACGTGTGGCAATGACCCCCACGTGATTGAACATTGACGTGGGCTTCCGTTTCCTTCCGCCGTTTCATCCGTTTTTTGTTTTTTTTTTATTATTTACATTAAGAATTAAAAAAATTAAAAACAATCATGAAAAGATAAACAGATTACTTATTTTTAAATACAAATAATACTTATTATAATTTTTTTTTCATTTTCAAAATAATATTTGGTTAAATATCTATTTTTAAATACAAATAATACTCATTAAAGGCTTGACTTTGATTTTTTTCTTCAAAATAATGTGAATGTTTTTTATAAAAAATGAAAGAGATATCCAAGAAAAAAAAATTCACGTCAATGTATAATTTTTTAGTCATAAAACCATAATATAGATCCAGAAAAGTGATTAAATTCATTTTTTTTTAAATCACGTTAAAAGAAATATTACTTTGAAAAGGAAAAAAATATTCATCATAATTTACGTCAAATATAAATAATACTCATCATATTTCTCATTTTCAAAGTAATATTTTTTTCACGTGACTTTTTTTAAAAAAAAGAATTTAATCATCTCTTAATGTATATTATAATTTTAGTGATTTTTTTAAAACTAAATGAAAAAGACATTTTTTAAATCACGTTATTTAAAAAAATAATTAATGTCAGGTTTTTAATGAGTATTATTTGTATTAGGTAATAAGTCTATTAACCAAATATTACTATGAAAAAATAAATAAAAACTTATTTTTAATTATCCAAATTTAAAATAAAAAACAAAAAATAATATTATTCAAAGATCCATGCAACATCATAAAAAAAAAAACAATAACAACATGAAAACCGAAACCCATGCACGCAAATGAAAACCCATGCATGCAAAAAAAAAAAAAAAACCCAAACCAAAACCCATGCAAAAAAAAATAAACCAAAAAAAAGTTGTGGGTTTTGGTTTGCATTTTTTTTGCATGGGTTTTGGTTTGCATGGGTTTATTTATTTTATTTTTTTTGGCATGCATGGGTTTTGGTTTGCATGGGTTTTTTTTTTTTTTTGCATGCATGGGTTTTCGTTTGTGTGCATGGTTTTTTTTTTTTCATGCATGCATGCATGGTTTTCATGTTGTATTTAAGAACAGATATTTTTGGTTTGCAGGCATGGGTTTTGGTTTGCAAGGGTTTATTTTTTTTGCATGCATGAGTTTTCGTTTGCGTGCATGGGTTTCGGTTTTCATGTTGTTGTTGTTTTTTATGATGTTGCATGGATCTTTGAATAATATTATTTTTTGTTTTTTATTTTAAATTTGGATAATTAAAAATAAGTTTTTATTTGTTTTTCATAGTAATATTTGGTTAATAGACTTATTCCCTAATACAAATAATAATCATTAAAGGCCTAACATTAATTATTTTTTTAAATAACGTGATTTAAAAAATGTCTTTTTCATTTATTTTTAAAAAAATCACTAAAATTATAATATACATTAAGAGATGATTAAATTCTTTTTTTTAAAAAAAAGTTACGTGAAAAAAATATTATTTTGAAAATGAGAAATATGATGAGTATTATTTATATTTGACGTAAATTATGATGAATATTTTTTTTCATTTTCAAAATAATATTTCTTTTAACGTGATTTAAAAAAAAATGAATTTAATCACTTTTCTGAATCTATATTATGGTTTTATGACTAAAAAATTATAAATTGACGTGAATTTTTTTTCTTGGGTCTCTCTTTCATTTTTTTTAAAAAACATTCACATTATTTAGAAGAAAAAAAAAATCAAAGTCAGGCCTTTGATGAGTATTATTTGTATTTAAAAATAGATATTTAACCAAATATTATTTTGAAAATGAGAAAAAAATTTATAATAAATATTATTTGTATTTAAAAATGAATAATCCTTAATTTTTAATTTTTTTAATCCTTAATGTAAATAATACAAAAAAAAAACGGATGAAACGGAGGAAGGAAACGGAAGGAAACGGAAGCCCACGTCAATGTTCAATCACGTGGGGTCATTGCCACACGTCCTCTTCTCATTGGTGTAAACAGAGAATCTCTGTTTTGTTAAAACAGAGGTTCCGAACCCGGTTCTTAGTGTTGGCAGGGTGATTCTTGATGGGTATTCGGTTATGTGTTGTGTGAGTTATCCATGAGTCATTTATAATTTATGATTATAAAGTTGTTATGCTAGGCAAGCCTATGGCCAAATTGTTTTGTATGGACCGGTGGTGTGTAGATTTAGTCTCACTACAAAACACAAGTCTCTTTGTGGCCAAATTTTTTGCGATAACTACAGGGAAGAGCTTGTAGCATCGAATGAGAATGCATTACATATAAGAGAAAAAAATAACAAATATATTTGAATACACTCTTACCGGTATAAATTTTTTTATGAAGGTTTTACGGTGCATTCGACTTATGTGATGCATTTCATTGACTGCCACAAGCTTGTTCTCTGTATTAGATCACAGAGGATCTCATCCCTCGCAAATAAGTAAATATTTGTGTGAGTCAAATAAATTGTCGTAAAAAAGTATTTTTTATCACGGGTTTTTCTATCAGTCACAAATCATCCATTGTTTGCGACGATGGTTTTATTTTGGGGGTGCACACATCGATGGATTTCCATCATGTTATATATTATGGAGCCTGATGATGTGCGCAGAGGATTGTTGGCGCTACGCAGGGGCGGACGGGGGTCGAGCCTGATGAAATTTTTTTTTTGGGTGTCTTTCGTGTATTGACTTTTTTACCCTTAATGAAATGTCAGTATAAAAGGACATCTCATATTTTTCATTAGGTTCTAGGGTTTTCATCTACGGTGTATTTGACTTCTCAGAAATAGTGGATTGATCTCTGGTGTGCTCCGTGGACGTAAGCAAGCTTTGCCGAACCACGTAAATTTTGTGTCTTTGATTTCGATTTGTTTGTTTTTCCTTTGATTGATTGCATCCCAAGATCCGAAAAGCCCTAACACATCGTACATGCCCAACCACATCTGGATCGTCTATGTATTGGAGAAGGTACCATGGATCTCGTTCTTGTCGAATATCCCTTTGGAAATGCTGATATGGTACGTGTACCACCAAGAGTCCATTTCCCTCCCTCTTCGAACATCCACCTAAATTAAATCTTCCTTTCTTTGAACCTTAGTCAGCTGTAGAAATGGAGAACACCAACCACTTTTGTAACCATGTCATTTCATCAACGCCCCAGCTCGCAAACCCTAATTCGATCGATACCCCTCCATATCTGATGCTTTTTTCAATCCTCCCCTTCTTCCCCTATAGATCCATTGATGCATCGATCCCTCCGTTCATGTCTAATGGGAAGCCATCACCACCGTCGGAAGAGCCATTCAGCATCATCGACTATGACCCCCGTGAAAACCTCGCGTTCAAGTCCATCGTGTTCTCGTCCTGTCTGTCCCCCCTCCTAATGACTCCGTCGTCCCCTTCTCCTCCCTCTCTCATTCTCTCTCTTTTCCTCTCTTTCTCCATTCTCGTTTTTTTTTCCCATCCCACCATCAAATTCTTTTTAGGTGGAATTGTCCAGATGCCCCTTGATCAGGGGTTTAATTTTTTTTATGCCCCTGGACTTTTTTTTTTTTTTTTATTTATCCTTGAAATCTGGTCAATTTTTTTTTTGCCCCTTACCAGTTACATAAATATTATATTTCTGTAATTGATTGTTAAATATATGTAATTGGTTATTATATTTCTGTAATTTATAATGTGATACATACAGAGATTATACAAATAATTACAGATATTTAATAGTTGTCTATAAAAAAATATTAAAATATGCAAATATGTTTAAACACAAAATGGTTATATATACATTTTCATTGTCATTACAATATCATCTGTAAGTGCATTCAATTGTTTCACTAAAAGAGATATATCAATTGTTTGAATTATGATGTTTTCTTCATATCTTAATTATCAGTTATAGTCTCCCCCTTAATCCTCTTCATTTACTTTTGGATGAAATGAAACCCACTGAAATATCATTGAACTAGAAATTCAATGTATTTCATAACGAAAAATGGGTTTTCCAAGAAACATAAAAAATACAACAAACAGTCAAACACCTAAATAAATTTATGAACAATTATAATATTTTAGTAGAATTACTTCTTGATCCATGTACTAAACAATGATAGAAACTAACATTTATATAACAACTATAATAAAAACTACAAATTTAATACCCAACGACATAATCTATAATTTACAGATAATTACAAATTACAGAAATGTAATAACCAATTACATATATTTAACAATCAATTACAGAAATATAATATTAATATACGGATGAGAATCGTGGCACTGGTCAGGGACAAAAAAAAGATAAGACCAGATTTCAGGGGTAAATAAAAAATAAAAAAAAGTTCAGGGGCAAAAAAAATTTAAACCCTTAATCAAGGGACATCTGGACAATTCCCCACCCCCCCCCCCCCCCCCCCCCCCTTTTTTTTTATAGATAGAGTGCTCATCATTACTGGTGTTGGGGATAGACCCTCCCAACTTATATCCCACATATAACCATCACAGTTGTCTCTTTGATGCAGTTTCTATTTTTCACCTAAAAATATTTTCTTTACAAACAGATCTCCATACAAAAATATATATTACGAAACATATCTTAAATATTTATTAAAAATTCTGTAATAGAATTACAAAATGAAATGATTCTCTATTTACCGGAAGGTATCGAATTGCAAAATTTTGCAAGTCAATCTTTAAATGAAGGTAATCCCTATTTAAAATACTCGGTTCATTTCCTTGAATGTTTAGATTTTATTCCTATTTGTGTTCATATATAGGTGCATTTACACGTGACTTAATAGCCAAATTTGAGGGAAACAATTTCGAACAATGAGGTCAAAAGGTCTTAGAATTAGTATCCAATCAAGTAATCAATAATAATTCTTCTAATTAATTATAATTTATCTTCACATGAAACATATAGATAATTTCAAGGACTACATCAATACAATTTAATGAATGCAAATAAAAAAAAAATCATGCTTTAACAAACTCACCATTCACGCACAAACCAACATCTACCTCCATGGTCCCTTTCTCCGTAGATGGTAAAACTCTGCAACTATTCCTCCTTGGTGCCTTAATCAAATAACCACAAATTAGACATGTATAAAACATCCATTCAATCCATTAAAAATCACACATATAGAAAACCATCAACACATTAAGATTACTCACCTTGTTCCACAGTGATGGATCAGGTTTCTTGTACACAACCACCCTCTCGATGTACTCCGGACTCTCCATCTTCCATTTACACTGTGGTTCCTCACTTTTCTGCCTCACATAATCCGTCACCGTCCGTTCCGAATCCCTGTCGTATCGAACGGTTGAAAAATAGTACACAAAGGGCTTCTGGCACGGCTGGCGAAACAGCGCGCGTGTGTTGAAAGAGAACCCCTTGTAGTCCGCACTCGGATACCAGTTCTGAAACGTCCGGGCCGGCAACTCCATCTCCCTCGGCGTCACCACCCCTCGTATCACCTGAACTGCGAACCCCCACGAGACCGACACCGTCCAATTCCCCTCCACGTAACATATTGACTGCTGTGCGATTGCCGCCGAGTCGAACCTCGTCGGCTCAAACAAACGGTTCACCGCGTCGGCCGGGGTCATGTTCGGGAACACGGGTTCGAACAAGTCGAGGTGGTGGAGGGAGACTAATGGCGTGACCGGGTGCGCAGCGAGGAGCCCAAAGGGATCCCCGTATATGTCAAACTGGTGGAACCCCGGTTCTCTCGTTAATGGAACGCCAAGCTCTGCCATGCACGCGTGCATGCGATCGTCCGAGCCGTAGAGGTCTGTGTACTTCATGACACTGGTCTTGCATTTTTTCTAGGGTCACTGCAAGTGGGTAACTTATGGCGAAGCCACCGCCGCCGTAGGCCATGTTGTATGAGAAGTAGATGTTCTGGATGTGGCTCTCGGAGATGCTCCCGATGTAGTAGAACTGGCGGTGGTCATACTTGTTGAGGACGCGCACGAGATTGTCCGGGACGAAGACCGTGTCGTCGTCGCACATGACGAGCCAACGAATGTTACGGTCTTTGAAGGTGTTGGAACGGAGGGTCTCCGAGACAATGCGGGTGATGCGGATGGCGGAGCGGTCTCCGGTGGGGTGGGAGTAGGGAAAGTTTGAGGTGTCGGAGGAGATGCGGATCGGGGGGAGGAGGTGATCGTTGGTGGCGGTGTCGACAGGGTCGTCAAGCCAGACAAAGCCGAGCATTTCGTGCGGCCTCCACCAGGACTTGATGTAGGCCTTCCTCTTGTTCCATAGACCCGCCGAGGCAGCAATGCCGAAGACGATGTGTTGGAGGTCAGTGGGTTGTGAGGTTGTGTTTGGGGTGTTAGAGGAGGTTGTGATGGTGATGTGGGTGGAAGAGAGGATGTGAGGGAGAGAGGAGGTGGGGAGGATGTTTTGAGAGTGGAAGATGTAGAAGATGGAGAGGAAGAGAAGGAAAAAGAGGAAGGCCGTGCGAGGGGTTCGATTCCTTCTGGTTGGGCATTGTTGTTGATAAAAGATGAGAGAATCTGCTGTTACCTGGTGGTCTTGAACCTTGACTTGATGGTCCCTCGCCATAGTGTCTCTCTTCCTCAGCCTCCCTTTATTTTCATTTTTTTTTTAATTTGGTTTTCTTTTATTGGTAGTGACTTTTGATTGCAAGATTAGGAAGTACTGGGATGGAAGTTATTGTTAAGGTATTATTTTAATTGAGTTTTCAATATAGGAACGCAAAGATATACAGTGAAGATTTTATTTTGATTGGGGTTTCCATTTGGGGATTTGATGGTATATATTGTGATGGTCGGGAGGTTCTTAATGCTCCACTGAGATTGAAATAGTAAATTTTGAGGAACGTTTGGGCAGGCTGGAGATTCTGAATGGTAAAGAAGCCCAAATAATCTTAATGTATAATTAAATTATATACATCTATGAAGGAAAATATTACCTCTAGCCCCCCGAAAGTCATGTAACTTTTAATCCTACACTTTCTGTTTGAGATCAATATGTTTAATTTATAATTGCATGTGACCTCTAAATAAATATATATGGGGTGATCTTTTTACACCCCTAGAACCTCTTTGCACACCACTTTAAATGGATACGAAATCTAATCATTCAAATTTTTTTCCGTTAATACTCCCTCCACTAGGAAAAAAAATTAACAAAATCCTATTGATTTGCATCCCCTTTCACCTCCAAAACCACATTAAAAAGCCGTGCGTAGAGAGAAGATGAGGAGGTGGAGGAGAGATGATGTAGCGCAATCATGGCCATTCAATCGAGAACTATCAAATTGATGATGATGATTAATTTATAATTTTAATAATTTTTGAATTTGTTAGATTTCTTTTCTATTTTTAGAATCTAAATTTAAATTTAGATTTGAATTTTTTAATTTGATTTCAAATTTGGATTTAATTAGAATTTAGTTAGATTTATTTATGATTTGAGAGATTTAGATATTTGGTGAAATTCTAGTTTGTTAGGATTTTCTATTTTATAAATAGATTTTGTAATCACAAAATTAAGGAGAAGATGTAAGCTTCGGGCTCCCTTTCTTGTCCTAGCTATATCCTTTTTGTTTTGATGTACATATGTAACCCTCTATTTTATTAATGAAATCCTCAATTATCAAGCAAAAAAACAAAAAATTAAGGAGAAGATTTTGATGAATAAAATTTATTTATTTTCTTTTTTTTTGTTATTCTTGATGAATATCAATTATGTAGATTTTTCATTGTTTCTGATATTCTTAGGAATCAATAGACTCGTTGACACCCATCGTCCTGGTATTCTTCGCAAATCAACAACGTCGTTGAACTATGCAGATCTTGCATCCTTGATCAGATCCGTAAAAGAGTGTAGTCCTACGCTCCATCAGTTGGTATCAGCCTCGTCGATTCATCGAGATAATTCAATATCCCATTTATCTATCCATTTCCCATATTAAAATAAATAAATTATCCCCATCCGTCCAACTCCAAGCCCCACCAAAACCATTTTCCCTCATAATTATTCCTTTCATTTATCTTCCATCCAACTTGAAAAAAATAATTCAATAAAAAACAGAGAGAGAAAAGATGCCGCAGAGAAGACGTCCTCTTAACGAAGCCTACAATCATGATGAAGCCCAACAGCTCGCCCACGCAGTGAACGAGCGATTCAATGCGCTAACACAGCAAATGAAGGCTATAATGATGTTTATGCAATGTCAGGAGTGATCACTAACCCCACAATCACCAGCCCCACAATCTGTGGCGGAGGAACCTATTGATGGTGATTCCATTAAGCCATTCAAAAGGCGAACCTTCTGCCATTTTCAATAAAGAGATTGAAGAGGCAAAACTTCCACCTATCTTTGATCAATAGATTGAAGAGGCAAACCTTCCAAGAAATTGAAGAGTGTCTTCCACCTATCTTCAATGAAGAGATTAAATAGGCAGATTTTCCACCAATCTTTGATGACGAAATCGAGAAAATAGACATTCCACCGATCTTCGATAAAAGATGGAGGAGACCGAGCCTAAGAACTCCCCTCAAATATTTGACCCCGTTCAATTCACTCATACCTCTTCTTCATCTAAAAAGCCATCACAAGAAGCATTTCACCCATGCTACCATAATTTTGAGGATCCTTTTTTTTCAAAAATCATGGTTATCATCAAAATCGTACAAGGAGCACTGGGCACAGCACTTGTGGTGGAACCTAGTTGCATAAAAATCACAGGTGAATCACGTTATCAAATGCTTGAACTACATCACCACTTCTTCAACCAAACTCGAGGACAAGTTTTTCTCAAGAAGGAAGGAATGATGTAGCGCAATCATGGACTGTTCGATCGACATTGAGAACTATCAAATGGATGATGATAATTGATTTACAATTTTAATAATTTTGAGTTTGTTAGGATTAATTTCTTTTCTATTTTTAGAATTAGAATTTGAATTTAGATTTGAATGTTTGAATTTGATTTCAAATTTAGATTTAGTTAGGATTTAGTTAGATTTATTTGTGATTCGAGAGATTTAGAGATTTGTTGAGATCCTAATTTGTTAGAATTCTCTGATATATAAATAAACTTTATAATCACAAAATTAAGGAGAAGATTTTGATGAATATAATTTTATTTATTTTCTTTGTTTTGTTATTCTTGGTGAATATCAATTATGTAGATTTTTTATCATTTCTCGTATTCTTATGAATCAACAGATTTATTAAAGTCCAATGTCCTGGTATTCTTCGCGAATCAACAACGTTGTTGGAGTTTGCAGATCTCACATCCCTGAACATTGATCGAGTCAGCATAAGAGCGTAATTCTACGCATCAAGGGACGAGAACGAGAGGAGGAGTCACGAGGTGAGGAAGACAACGAGGAGACAATGGCCGCGATAAAAGATTGATGGTGTGGTTTTTCAAGGAGGAAGATGACCACGTGTTTTTTTTAGGATATATGTTTAGGGAGGTTTTTCTCAAATGGAGCAGGGGTGCAAAGTGCAGGCAAAAGCCAAACACCCTCTTGCATTTGTGGCTTTTAAATAAAAAGATAAATTGGTTGGGTGTGTAAACAAGAGGGGTTTGTATACATATTTGAGGGGTGTAAATAGAGACACCCATACATATGATCTGAAGATTAAAACTTTTTTTAACACACTGTGTATTAAAGCTCATATGTATCAATGAGTTTTAACTTTTACCTTCGAGGTATATGATTGGATTTATAGTGAAAATATTTCATATGATTCAAGGTGAAAATATTTCATATGATTCAAGGATAAAAATTGCAATGCAAAAAAGTCATTAAATTTTGAGTACATATCATGAGATAAATTTTTTGATTAATTTGATAATTTAAACTGTACAAAAAGACATGTCATATTATCATTTTTTTGTTAGAGATATTATCACTTTTGCGCTTGATCCACATTTTTTGTTAGAGATACTATAACTTTTATTACCAAAGGACCGCCTCAAAAAGTAGATACTCATTTGCGACTGCCTGGTTTTAGAGTTACGAAAGTGTTATTTGCGGCGTTTTTTTATGACCGTCTTAAACAAATTAGTCGCAAATGACCACTTTTTTTTTTTTTGTTGTAGCGCATCCTAGAGAAGGCAGTGGCTTTCGGTGGAGTAGCACCACGGACGAACAAGGTCAAGGTGTTACTGGAATCTAAGTGCTTCATTGGCTCATGTGACAAGAAGGAAGTTGAGAACTTCCTATAGATATGATGTTGGAGCAGTACTTCAATACTCTCGATCAAGGTCAAGGAGAAGCGGAAGGTCTGGACGGCCACGATACGTACCTCACAAAAAATGTGATTTTTTGGTAGAGGCGATCATGACACTCAGAGATGGAGAAGGGTCTTTGCTCCATCAACCGATGGGAAGATTGAGCTCAAAAAAGGAGTTGAAGTCGTCCTAATCATATCCTGAGAACGTCAAATTCCTATCCAAGAAAGTCGATTATGGAATATGTGCAGCAGTGCAGGAGTTCACTTGGCTCATGCTAGGCATCATCAAGAAGACCAACGGTTCTACTTCATGGACGGGTTTCAACTATAGGCGGTGTAAGAACTCCAGTGTCGAGGCATCCGGGGTGCTGTTTAGGAGGTGTAGAGCCCCCATGTTCAACTCCTCTATGTCACTTCAATCTTCATCCCGTGGGTTTCTACGCACTCACTTTTTTTTCAATTAGTCCCTTGCAAAATGGTTACTACCTCAAACAAAGCATGAGATGAATATTTCAAGGTTCTTACTCTTGTCTCTGGGTTCCCCTCATGTTCTCTGTCTCCAACCATTCTCCTTGATCTCTTCGGACGAGTTGCTTCCAGACAGCTTCTCCCATGAAAAATCATGGGTGAATTATCTAAATACCCCTTGACCAACTCCTCTATTTTTCTGTACCCCTAGACCTTTTTATTACCCCCTGCAACTTTATCTTTTTTTTACCATATTTTTTTCTTAATACCAGAACTACCCTTTCTTTTTCTTCTTCGTTCTCTTCCTCTTCCTTTTCATGTCCCCTTTTTTTAGGGTTTGTGAGAGGGGATCGATTCATGTTGGGCAAAGCTATTCCCACTACCCGAGTTACTATTTCCCACTATCCGAAATTACGAAAATGCCATTATTTATTTTATTTTTTCGTCTCCCTTTCCCACTACCCAGTTCGACAGCGTCTAGTCGAAGTGTTCTTCACCGGGACGACAGAGACCCGTCGAACTGTCTGAATAAGTGTCGACAAGGTCCAGTCGAACTGTGTTTCACTAGGACGACAGAGACTCGTCGATCTGTCTGAGCAAGTGTCGACATGGATGTGTCGAACCCTTCAAAACAACAACTTTCTTCTAAGAATCAATCAATTATACAATCGTTTAAGTCCTTATGAAAAACAAAAATGTCATTTAAGTTATTTAAGTCTTTTTTTAAAATCATTTATATATATATATAAGAAACAAAAATATCAAACAAATAGTTATTTGAATCAAATAAACAGTAAACATTTCATATAGACAAAAAACATTATTTTCTTTTCTAAATAAGTGGAGTCTTTTCTAAACAAACTCCACTTGTTTAGAAAAGAAAATAATTGTGGTGGCCCGTGTCCCAAATCATCGATACGTGCACGCCACCAAAGCTCTGATACCAACTGTGGCGGCCCGTGCCCCGAAACGCCGACACGAGCGCGTCACGTGCCTAAAAACCCACCATAATCTTTTTTTTTTTTTTCTAAAACAAAACATCGAAATGTCCACCCTATATAATCACATATGATAACAACCCTGGGATAACAGATAATCAACAAGATATGTATAATCACCTATATCACAACACACCCAGGAAAGTTTAAGCAGTCAACAGAGCATCTAACACACCTCATATACAGTCATCCATATGTACAGAGCATTTAACATAGGCATGGTTCGCTAGACCAGCCTCTACCAAAATAATCATATACAGATCCAAAACATCAAACTATACACATCTATATATACCTATCACCAGCTGGACGTGGCACCAAAAGAAGACTAAGCCAACGTCCACCAACCCCGCCTCTACTCTGCAAAGTAAGAGAAAATAGAACGGAATGAGCGAAAGAAGCTCAGTAAGTAACCCAGACATTCCACGCACAAGGAAAACAAGAATGACATCAAAAGTCAAGCTCAGTAATCTCAATAAACACCAGGTCAAAGTATAATGATAAATTGAATTACTGTATAAGCATCAGCGGAGAACAATAACATCGCTGATATATAAACATAGGAATGAATAGCTCAAACTAACACCTTACAACTGATAATGCCAATGAATATCATCAAGATGTATCACAATTAGACTGAAAGCAAGTACTCTGAAATTACCCATCAATCAAAAGGATGTTAATTAAATCACTGATGGCCCTGGAAATGTCACAATGCTACAAGAAAGATAAGGAAAATCACAATTCTGGTCCCCAAATGTCCAAAGCGTAGGATTGACCATCTGCACGACCCCACCATCTTGGCCCCTATGTCCAAGATATCCACATACCTCGCGTGTGGCCCTCGGAACGTCCACCGCGGATTCACTACCTGGCCCTCGGAACGTCCAGGCACGGCAGGGTATTCTCAAGTCCCCCTCGCTGGACCGTACGTACTTATGCGCGCTAGGGAGGCAAACCTCAACCCTCACTGTAAGGTCTATGGTCATCCAACTCCAAGTACACAAGAGGAATATAGAAGCAACGATGTCAATCACACTACAAGGCTTCATGGTCAAACAACAAGAGCATACAGATCATAGGTTCATAGAAAGACACTAAGATGGATACATATCATGATCAAAGACAGGCTCATGATACTAACAAGTCAATTATAAGCTCACAAGATATAAATAAAGAAAGTAAGCTGAAATCCAATAAAGAATAACTCCGAGATACCAATAGACCAATTATAGAGAATAACTCCAAGATATAAATAGAACAATTATAAGAATATTTTAGAATCTCAAACAACCACAGTCTAACAACAATGAATGAATATGTCTCAATAATAGGCCATTTAAATGTGGTACTCACAATCAAAATCATATGGATTATCAAAATAAAATTGAATAGTCTCAACAACAATAAAATGTGGGGTGGAATGGAATAAGTAATGTCGAATCAACAATACTACGCGGAACGAAATTGAACAAATAATGGAATGGAACGAAACAAGCAAATATCGATCGAGTTACTTACAACAATACAACGTGGAATGAAATGGAACATGCAAAAGTCAAATGGGTTACTTACAATAATACAACGTGGAATGGAACGGAACAAGCAAAGTCGATCGGGTTACTTACTGAGCTTCTTTCGCTCATTCCGTTCTATTTTCTCTTACTTTGCAGAGTAGAGGCGGGGTTGGTGGACGTTGGCTTAGTCTTCTTTGGTGCCACGTCCAGCTGGTGATAGGTATATATAGATGTGTATAGTTTGATGTTTTGGATCTGTATATGATTATTTTGGTAGAGGCTGGTCTAGCGAACCATGCCTATGTTAAATGCTCTGTACATATGGATGACTGTATATGAGGTGTGTTAGATGCTCTGTTGACTGCTTAAACTTTCCTGGGTGTGTTGTGATATAGGTGATTATACATATCTTGTTGATTATCTGTTATCCCAGGGTTGTTATCCTATGTGATTATATAGGGTGGACATTTCGATGTTTTGTTTTAGAAAAAAAAGAAAAGAAAAAAAATTATGGTGGGTTTTTAGGCACGTGACGCGCTCGTGTCGGCGTTTCGGGGCACGGGCCGCCACAATAATGTTTTTTTTATATATATGAAATGTTTACTGTTTATTTGGTTCAAATAACTCTTTGTTTGATATTTTTGTTTCTTATACTTAAATAAATATATATGTGAATGATTTTAAAAAAGACTTAAATAACTTAAATGACATTTTTGTTTTTCATAAGGACTTAAATGATTGTATAAATGATTGATTCTTAGAAGAAAGTTGTTATTTTGAAGGGTTCGACACATCCTTGTCGACACTTGCTCAGATAGATCGACGGGTCTCTGTCGTCCTAATGAAACACACTTCGACTGGGCCTCTGTCGACACTTATTCAGACAGTTCGACAAGCCTCTGTCGTCCCAGTGAAGAACACTTCGACTAGACCCTGTCAAACTGGGTAGTGGGAAAGGAAGACAAAAAAATACATAAATAATGGCATTTTGGTAATATTGGGTAGTGGGAAAGATCAACTCAGGTAGTGGGTCTATCCTTACCCAAAACAAAAATGTCATTTAAGTTATTTAAGTCTTTTTTAAAATCATTCACATATATATTTATTTAAGTATAAGAAACAAAAATATCAAACAAAGAGTTATTTGAACCAAATAAACAGTAAACATTTCATATATAAAAAAAACATTATTTTCTTTTCTAAACAAGTGGAGTTTGTTTAGAAAAGACTCCACTTATTTAGAAAAGAAAATAATGTTTTTTGTTTATATGAAATGTTTACAGTTTATTTGATTCAAATAACTATTTGTTTGATATTTTTGTTTCTTATATATATATATATAAATGATTTTAAAAAAAGACTTAAATAACTTAAATGACATTTTTGTTTTTCATAAGGACTTAAACGATTGTATAATTGATTGATTCTTAGAAGAAAGTTGTTGTTTTGAAGGGTTCGACACATCCATGTTGACACTTGCTCAGACAGATCGACGAGTCTCTGTCATCCTAGTGAAACACAGTTCGACTGGACCTCTGTCGACACTTATTCAGACAGTTCGACGGGTCTCTGTCGTCCCGGTGAAGAACACTTCGACTAGACGCTGTCGAACTGGGTAGTGGGAAAGGGAGACGAAAAAATAAAATAAATAATGGCATTTTCGTAATTTCGGGTAGTGGGAAATAGTAACTCGGGTAGTGGGAATAGCTTTGCCCATTCATGTTTTGATTGGCTGATCAAATGAGAGGGAGATCGTGAAGAAGTGGAGGTCCGAAGCTGGACGATGTGGACTGGACGATGTACATCTCCTTCTGCAGCGCCGCCAAGTCCCTCTCATCTCTATAAGCAAGCGATGAACCAACAAAAGCTCCTCTTCAACGTCAGTGAACGACAAGGACTGGTCTCTCTCTCTCTCTCTTACACACACACATGCAGCTCTCTCGATTGGTTCATTGGTTGGTTGGATGTGGTTTTCGATGAAAAATTGAATCAAAGTTTGTGCCTTTTCTATTTGGTTTTTATGTGATGGGATGTTCGATTTTATTTTGGGTTGAAATTAGCAAAATATATTGTTTTAATGGTGTGTTCTGTCTTTTATTTGATTTATTTGATGGGATGTTCTTTCCTTTGAGTCTTATTTGTTGATTTGATTATATTTGGGATCTTGGGTTTTGGATGTGGTTGATTTTGGTGTTTTGGACTGGATAGAGGATGGGAGGCTGTAGGCTTCTGGAATCTTATTTTGCTTAAACAATTGATAATGTCGTAGTTACGGCATTTCATCATGTGAATGACGGTTTCTGTTGCAATTGATTATTACATTGGTAGTTGTTGTGTTGTAGTTCTTACATTGGATAAATAATATTGATAGTTTTTGTAACTTCTAATTTCTGTTCTTAGTAATCTTTCTAATTGAATTGTTTCTTTTATGTAAATGATAATTTATGTTTTGTAAATAGTAATTTATTAGTATAGTTCTATCAGTTATAATTATATTTATGTGATTGACATTATAATTTTTGTACTAATTTGACTATATATATATATATATATATATTGTAGAGGTAAAAATCTGTACTAAGACACATGTCATGATGAGAAAGACATGTGTCGTCTGGCTTGAAGCCCACTAGGCCCAACACGCAAAGCGACTTCATCAAGACGACATGTGGTGTGTCGACATGACTAGACTAAAGGATCTAGTCGGACGGTCGAGAACCTCGTGAGAGGATGTCACCTCGAGTAATCTAAGAAACGATCAGACGCCAGGTCTGGTTGGGTTATTTTATTATTCAGGAACGAGTAGTCTAAGGCACGATCAGACGTCCGGTCTAGTCGGTCGACCTTATTACTCAGGAATGAGTAGTTTAAGGCACGATCAAACGCAAGGTCTGGTCGGTCGACCTTACTCCTCGCATATATCGCATGAGCAGGTACTCCAAGAGACCCTGAACAGATGAAAAAACGGTCATAAGACCCCAAAACGCCCATAACAGTCACATTGGCCCACTACCAAGAGAATGCGGAGAGTGAGGGGACGACGTGGGGTGTAATTATGGGGAATGTTTCCCTGAATTAAAGCTCACTAATACTCAGTGGTAAAACGGTTACAAAGTGATCATTGGAACTACATCAGACTTGATCCCTCCGGGGTACGTAGGCAGCCTATAAAAGAGGTCGCGAGACAGCACTCTTAAGGCGGTGAAAAAATTAGCCAGGCACAATTTTTTTCTTAGCTCAGTCCTATCTTTGTCTAAACCCATAATTTCTCTAAGATTCCAAATCCTAAATTACAAATTTTATTGTAGGGGAAAATATCCTCATATATATATATATATATATATATATATATATAGTGAACCGATTAAGTGCGGTTTGTGGTCGGTGCGGTGCGCGACGTGGGCCGTCTGATCGCGGGTCCATCGCATCCAACGGTCGACGACCGTTGGATGCGATAGACCCGTGATCGACGGCCCGTGATCGCGCACCGCACCAACCGTAAACCGCACGTAATCATGACTATATATATATATATATATATATATATATATATATATATATATAGGGGACTGATGGGGTGCGACTGTGCGCACGGTGCACCCCATCGTGCGCTTCGAATCCTGACCGTGCGATCGCTGATCCGACGATCGCACGGTCCACGATTTAAAAAAATGCGGACGTGCACCCGCGACTGTGCGCGATCGGACGGTCCAAAAAAAAAACAAAAAATAAAAAATAAAAGGACTATCATCCGATGACCGTTCGATTAGATGAAATATAAAAGAACACAATAACAAACAAATTGGACTACCATGTATTACCGTCCGATTAGATCTCATCGGATGGTAAAAAAAAAGAATAAAACCCCAAAAGCTGCTTCTCTCTCTCCCCAAAAGTTGCTTCTCTCTCTCCCTCGACTCTCTCTGTCAGCCACACCAAACCCAAGCCTCCCCTTTGACCACCGCGAGCACCCGCGACCACACGCGACTCCGGCGACCAACGGCGATCACCCGCGACCAACGGCGATCCCGATTCGAGGTTGAGCTATCTCTCTCTCTCTCTATTATTAGGGTTTTTATTTCTGTGATTCAAATGGATGGTGGGATTCTTTTTGAAAACCTGTTCTTCTCTTTTAAAAACTGGTCCACAATTTTTGTATCTTTGGGATCTTTCTTGTGATAGGTGTATTTGGGATATTTGGGGTGCTTTGATCTTTATAAATAAAATTTGATTAGGGACGGAATAACTCTTAATTTAGATATGTTTATTGCTTAAATCACAACAGGGTTTTTGCTGATTATTGGTTAAAATTTGAGGGTTTATGATGATTAGGGGGTTTTTTTACCTAGGGTTCAGGTGAGACGCAGTGAGGAATTTTATCTTGTTATCTTGTCACTGGTGTTGTGGTGGGTTGTTATCATGTTATCTGTCAATGGGTGTATCTGTATAATGGTGTAGATTATGCCAACAAGCATAGTGAAGCTCTATTGAAGAATCATCAAGACAAGAGGTGATGATTTCTCTTAATCTTTTTTCAGAACTCAAGACTGCTCAAGTTTTAATGAAGTCGGCTATAAAAGATATAAGAGCATAATAAAGCTTGTGTTTTTATTCTCACTTGTTGTAATTTGTGTAATTTTATTTATAAAAAATGTAACTTTTATTTAAATTGTAATCATTTTGAATATTAGTTCAGATTATGTAATGTTGTTGGTTCTTATTTTATAATGAAACTTGGTTCAGATTATGTAATAAATGGAAAGTGTTAATTCTGATTATGCAATGAATGGATGGTGTTCAAGAATGTTATTAGTTTTGATTTTGTTATTCAAGGTAAGTGCATCTACAGGTGTGCTATAGTGTTTCATTTTACTATAGTGTTTCATTTTCCATATTCTTTAAGGCACTTCTGGCATTTGTGAACAAAGTCAGTCCACACTTTGCAGGGAAGATTAATGTTTTCTCATAATTTTTTTGCTAATTTTCAGTTCATCATATAATTGTTGATGATAGTTTTGCCTAAATCATGCTAAATCAACTAAATTGCAATCAAAGTGAATCCAGCAAGTGCAATGTCATGGTCCACGTGTTACAAAACAAAACATAGATGAATGATTTTCAATTGCATTGACAGAATCACCGATCCTTCTAACATACTTCATCATATTCAAAACAAAATCTAAAACATTTCATATTAGTCAAGCAAACATGGCTTCCCGATAATGATTTCTGAATGTATGAATCTCTGCATTTCCTAATATAGAACACACAGTCAATGGAATTCAGTTCTTACTGATATCCTCTGAAGCGTAATTACTTGACTTCTCTGGAGCAGAAGCTGAATTGATCACACCTAATTCAACAGTCCTGAAGGAGCTGAGACCAACCAAGAAGAGATAGGTGATGATTCCATCTATGCCTCTGAAACTCTGCCTCTTTCACTCACAACCATATAGACTATAAAAATTAAACTGAATACCTCAAAAAGTTATTTTAAGGAGCTCTTTTTGTTTCACCCACCTGAACAAATCCCCCGCCCACAATTCACATGTTACACCAAAGGCTACAACCTTTATCAATATACTTTATCAATATACAAAATCAGCCCTGTTGCAAATTACATTTCAAATACTAAATCAACTCTGTTGCAAATTACATTTCAAACAACAATAATTACATTTCAAATAGTTAGAACTACATATCAAATAGGACAACAATAACAAAATCAAGTTAAAATTCAACTACATTTGTCCCTTCAAAAAGTGTCCCTTCAAAATCAGGCCCTACAAAGCTTTTGTTCCACCATGTCTACATCAAAGAAGAACTGAAGAACCTGTTTAACAAATAAAAAAATAAAATAAAACTGTATTAATTGCAAACTTTAAAGCAATGCTTTCATGAAACTATATTACACTAAAAAATAGCAACATATCAAACACATGAAAATACATAATATTTCCCATGCAACTTAAAACTCAAAAAAAGACATCCATACAAAGTTGATTAACTTTTAAAAGGAACTCAGCATTACTACATAATGTTAATGTCATCTTGGTGTTATTTGAGTAATATCTGGATGACTCTCAAAAGGGGGGGGGGGGGGGGGGGGAGATTCCCAATTTCACATATAAAAGTTTCAATACAATAAGCATTTGACTGCTTTAATAACACCTCAAACAATCACTAATCAGCCATAGGTAGCATCCATGGTTTTATATATATGGATCACTACAACACTCCAATCATACTGACATTAAATCCAATCCCCATTACATCAAAAGTCATCCAAAACAACATATTCTATCAAACTTGGAAGCTTTAGAATTCCAGATATCAAGTCAAAATGGTCTTCCTGCATCAGTCATTATATTAGTTATGAAAGTTGTCATGGATCAGATATTATAAGTGGTTATTTGCATTACTAAACAGCAACTAAATAGGAACTGTTGATACCTGTAGTTTTCACTTTTTTAAAACAGTCAATATCAGACTAGTTGTTGATTTTGATTGTACTTGATGTTTGTTATGAAACTTCCACATAATGGATCATTAAAACTCATAATCATGTCTATCTTGTGAGATAGAAACTTGAAAAAAAGAGAGGCTTTGCATGGATTAATTCAATGACAAGTTAGTGGGTCTGAAAGGATTAGTTCAGGCTCCACTCATATAGTATTTTGTTAAGATTTTGAGAGATTGATTGTAATGTGTGGATTAGAATTTGAAAGCTTTTCAACTATATTGGTATTATAAGGATATCTCATTTAACTCGGCACATGCATGCATTGCATCCTAATCTTGAGGGCAAAGAAGATTCATTAAAAAAATTCCTCACTGCTTCTCACCTAAACCCTAAGGAAAAAAACCCCTAATCATCATAAACCCTCAAATTTTAAACCAACAATCAGCAGAAACCCTGTTATGATTTAAGCAATAAACATATCTAAATTAAGAGTTATTCCGTCCCTAATCAAATTTTTTTTTTATAAAGATCAAAGCACCCCAAATATCCCAAATACACATATCACAAGAAAGATCCCAAAGATACAAAAATTGTGGACCAGTTTTTAAAAGAGAAGAATAGGTTTTCAAAAAGAATCCCACCATCCATTTGAATCACGGAAAATAAAAACCCTAATAATAGAGAGAGAGAGAGAGAGAGAGAGAGAGAGAGCTCAACCTCGAATCGGGATCGCCGTTGGTCGCGGGTGATCGCCGGGGGTCGCCGCAGTCGAGTGTGGTCACGGGTGCTCGCGGTGGTCAAAGGGGAGGCTTGGGTTTGGTGTGGTTGACAGAGAGAGTCGAGGGAGAGAGAGAAGCAACTTTTGGGGTTTTATTCTTTTTTTTTTGACCATCCGATTAGATCTAATCGGACGGTCATACATGGTAGTCCAATTTGTTTGTTGTTGTGTTCTTTTATATTTCATCTAATCGGACGGTCATCGGATGATAGTCCTTTTATTTTTTGTTTTTTTTGGACCGTCCGATCGCGCACAGTCGCGGGTGCACGTCCGCATTTTTTTTTTAAATCGTGGACCGTGTGATCACCGGATCAGCGATCGCATGGTCAGGATTCGGGGCGCACGATGAGGTGCACCGTGTGCGCGGTTGCACCCCATCAGTCTCCTATATATATATATATATATATATATATATATATATATATAGTGCGGTCTGTGTGGTCCATGCGAACCACACACAAATATCTCACTTATCTAGGTATATGCGTCGATAGAGAAAACATATCATTAATTTCATCGAAACATATACATCATTGGGCTATATGCATCATTTATCGATGCATATACACTTTAAAGATTGTATATACGTGGTTCGCACGGACCGCATATTATCACTCAACATATATATATATATATATATATATATATATATATATATATATATATAGAGTCGTGATATTATACGGTCGTGCGGTCGCGATTCACGGGCCGTCGATCACGGGTCCATCGCATCGGACGGTCGGGTGCAATTCACGTCGACCGTTGGATGCGATGGACCCGCGATCGGACGACGCACGTCGAATCCGCACGACCGCACCGACCGCATATTATCGGAAATATATATATATATATATATATATATATATCTTATGCAGATGAGGTCAATCACATGAGTTACATAAAATATTTCAAAGACACATTTGTCATCATTTATAGAATTACATAATGGAATCCATCATTTAAAGAATTACAGAATGGAATACATCATTTACATAATTTTAGACAAACAACATATCATAAACGGACAACATAAACTACCATAACTACAACATGATAATCATATCCAATGTAACAACAACATAACTAACGGGTTATTTAATGATGATCAATTGGAGCTCGAACAATACTACAATAATAATGTATTAAGTGTTTTTCATTAATTGGCAACTTGAGATATAGAGAATGTAAGAATAGATTCAGAAACTACAATGTAATTCTTAATTACATAAATGAACATCAATTACAGAAATATGATATCAATTTATAGATATGTAAATGACCAACTACAGAACATCACATTTCATCTGATAGAAGGGTAGTTTAGGTAACAAAATATTAATAAAAAATGAGACAGCTCTGTAAGGGTAAATAAAAAAAAAAACAAGATATAGAAAAAATAGAAGGGTTGGTCAAGAGGTATTTGAGCAATTCATCCAAAAATCAATGAGCTTTTTTACGACCACTTTTGCTCTCCGTTTGGTAACAAAGTTTAGGCGGATTCTGCTTTTTGAAAAACTAAAATCTCAAAATCGTGCATCCAAACGGGTCAGATTCCGGCGGAATCAAAAGCTAGATTCCTTTTAATTTCTCTATCGAAATCTGTGTTTTTAAAATCTTAAAAACAACGATTTTTTGTCGGAATCTATTTTTTGAATTGAAAAGCAATTTTTTTTACCAAACATTAAACTCCTTCTAAATATTGATTCCTGAATTAAAAAAAAAAAAACATTCTAAAAAAGTCAAGATCTAAAATCATCTTAAAAAGCAGCTTTATTCCAAAATTTACTTTTCAATCTGTGTTTTCAAATGGAGTTAAATTCAAGAACAAGTCATATTTCCCGTGAAAACAAAGATGGGAAACGAGGCGATCAGGAGGAACCCATATGCCAAAGGCGCGGATGTCAGAGGCGTTGGGGTGAGGCAAAACGACGCATGGTACCAAGGTCGTGGATAGTGTAAGGGTCCCCAATTTGTCCAAGACCAAGAAGAAAAGAGACAAAGGTTTTTCTATACTCGAGAGATGGAGCATTATAGCTTTGGCCTGATGGAGGGTCAACACGGAAGGCACGAATGCTCAGAAGACCGACTCTGAACCAAGGAAACCAACAAGGAGAACCTCGTGATGAGGGAATATGCGAGAATAGGTGGGAGAGAATGTAATGACCAGCCAAGAGGAGAGAAATGGGGTAAAAACAAGAGAGGCTATGCATACAAACACTTGTACAAGTGTAGGAATGCATGTTACGTCATGTGCATGGCTTATGGGATGCACAAGTGGGAATATATGATGTACAAATGTATATATACATGTATAGAGTAAACAGCATGTGCGTCATGTGACGGATTTGTACATATGAGATTTGCCTATATATAGTGGGGCTCTTCCAATTGAAGAGGAACACAAGTCCCATACTAAAGTAAAAGCTAACCTATGAATAAATATATATTCTCCAGTATCGCACAATGTTTTTACCACTAAAACACCCGTTTGGCATGGAGAATAAACAGATAATAGGGGTGAATACTAGAGAATAGCACTTATTCGCTATTTGTTTTGCTTCGATAAACTTTGATAGTTATGTCTGGATAAACTATGATAAGACCTGATAACTATTCTTGTTAAATGTTAAATTTGAAGTATGTATTTTTTGGTGAGTTGAAATATTTGATTTGTTACAATGTTATGTAAGAATCATGTATGTATAAGTGTACATGGCCTTCAAGAGATGGTAAAAATTGTGGAGCATCAACTGTTAATCACTGCATACAACCTGGCCAACAATTTGTATTATATGTAAAACATATTGGGGTATTTCCTATATGCATGGGGACTGGTTTACCTTAAATATGAATACGTACTTATTAAATATGAATACGTATAACATTGTATGTCATATGTACTTATTTCAATAAACGTGAATAATTTTACTAAGATACCATCAAATTAAAATCAAAACAAAACATTTTAATCTGTATTGTTCACCAAAAAAAAAAAAATTGGGTCTATACGAATGGTTTCTTTTGTTATTTCATATAAGCCCACAAATGTATAAATTACATATGATAGACGGCCCTGATTTATCACACATTATGGATTGATTAATATCCATCAACCATAACAAACACAAACTTATAAGCCATAGGCAAAGTTACCATTTTGTTATAACTATTTATTCACTTATTATTCAACACTTATACTAATTTTATATAAGGTGAATAAAAAAAAACTGTTTTTTTGAAGTTTCTCAATTATAATAATTAAAAAAAAACCAAACAAATTTTTTTATTATATATAAATTGTTATTTATCTTAATATAGTTATCAAAAGACTAACCCCAAGTTGAGGCTGACATCACTCCCTTATCTAGGCTGGCAACAGAGGGGGGTGATCGGAGAAACGTTGAGGGATCGAGTGTGGTAATGAGCGCATTTACATGTTTCTGTCTTGGGAATCACAATGAGACTAATAAAGAAAGGGCAAGAAAAATCATTAATTTCCATTACTTTTCTCATGAAACATTGAATACCACCATTTCCCTCACACAAGTAAAATATTAGGCCAATTCAGTACTTTTTTTTTTTCGTGCTGTCACTGTTAAATGCCATAAATTTGCATTCAAAGTGCATCCATAAATTTACCTCATAAAATAGTGCATCCATGAATATCCAACCCTTCAATCAATCCTTTATTACAGTGCTCTACAGTGTATAATGCAGAAAGGCACCCATGCGCGCAGCACCTAAGCATATCCGCGATGGGACCGGATCCTTCAGGATCCAAACACCATCAATTAGTACACGTGGACTAAAATAAAAAAAAACCCTCTTTTAACACCGCCGTGAACTTTAATAGAGCTTCTTTTGTCATCATCTTTTCATCTTTTCTCTCTGTTTTTTCTATTCATTCACTCTTCTTTCATAGACGGGTCTCAAAATTTTTTTTCTTACTAATTTTCTTTTGTTTCTAATGTAGTGATAAAAATAAAAATTTATTTATTTATTGGTTTGTAATAGGGTGATAAAAAAGTTACATAAAAAATTCAATTAAAATAGAAAAAAGAAAAAGCACATAAGATAACTATATATAAAAAGGTTTTCTTTCAAAAAGGAAAAAAACAAAAAATTTAAAATTTAAAACAGAAAAACTAAAAAATGAAACAAAAAAAAGAAATCTTTTGAAGGAATAAAAACCATTAAACTTCCTTAAATTATGAGAATTACTCTTATCTACTAACATGTTAAAAAAAACCGGAAAAAAAATTAAAACAAAAATAGGAAGTAAAACAAAAATAAAAAAATAAAACTCAGTTTTACCTTCCTCTTCTTTTTATGGATATCAAAGAATAAAAACCATAAAATTCCTTAAATCATGAGATTTATTCTGATCTACTAATATGTTAAAGAAAAGAATTTTACTTAAAAAATAAAATAACTAAATCCAACATAAACAAGAAAAATAAATAACAAAAAATAAAATAAAATGAAACAAAAATATAGAAGTAGATAAGTTGTTTAAAAAAGGAAAATAAAAAATGTGAAAACATGAAAAAGTAAAATTTACATTAATTAGACGTAAGAACCAAGAATGAGATTACAATTAAAAAAAATTGTGAAAAAAAATCATATAAATGTTAATTTTCAAAAACTGATTTTTTATATTTATTTATTATTTATTTTAGGATATAGGGGCCATAGGCGATGGCCTATTCTACCATCCCAGGGTTGGGCATGCATATTAGAGTCGTATGAAGTTCTAGTTTTTTCTTGGACGTGTCCTGTTTAATAGAATTCATGAGCATAAGATTGATTAATAGTTTAGTTTGATTAATTAGTTCAGTTTGATTCAATACTTTTAGATAACCGAACTGATTAAAGCTAATCTTAACTGGATCCAGACAATTTAAGGAATTTTTATGATATTTATTATTACTTGATATCCATGAGAAAAGAAAGGGAAGATGGAACAGAGTTATATTTTCTTTCATTTTTGTTTTATTTTTCTGTTTTTGTTTTAAATTTTTATTTTCTATTTCTTTTTTTAAATGTTAGTAGATAAGAATAAATCTCGTAATTTAAGAAATCTTAATGATATTTATTCCTTCAAAATATTTTTATTTTTTGTTTCATTTTGGGTTTTTTGTTTTTATTTTTTATTTTTGTTAAATATAATTTATTATAGTTATCTTTTGTGTTTCTTCTTTTTGATATTTTAATTGAATTTAAAAACTATATATTATAGATGCATAAACTATTCATGAATACTATGTTTTGAAGAAAAAAAAAACTTACATAAGGGGGGATCTAAAAATAGGTGATGTTTATGGGGTTTGACGGTGTCAAGGTGGGTAATGTGTGTGTTAAACTGAGTGTTTTTTTTTTGTTAGTCAACGTTCCATTGGACACAGACCGACTGATGGTGGGATCCAGTCCCATATGCGATCCACTCTCCTTTTTGTCTGCTGCCTCCTTATCTGAACATATATTTAAAGAACCCTCACAAAGTGCCCAGTTCACCATCCAAAAATCCTCACTTTGTCTAATTAAAGTGATTTCATTTTTAATTAAACAGAAAGTTAAAAAGTATTGCTAAATTCATTTTAAAAAACTGGCTTAATTAAAAAGTTACTTTAAGTTTTTAGTGCAAAAATATTGATTTTTAAAAAGAAAAAAAAACCGCTTTCTAATAATTAAGTCTATTTAAACCACTTTATTCAAAATCTTATTTTTCATACATGTTTAAAAATAGACCCTAAGGCCTGGTTTGATATTGGGATAAGGGGTTGGGATAAGAAAATAATTGGATTAAATCACATGTTATCTCATATGTTATCTCATATGGCATAAGAAGAAAAAAAGATAAAGCATGGACAATTGTCCGTATTTTAAGAGAAAAAGTGGAAATATTTTGTTTTAGGTAAAATGTGGAATAGACTTTATTCCCATTTTTTAACCTCATTTTATAAAACATGGACAACATTTATGATTGCACTTCTCAAAAAAATAAAAACAAAAAACTTAATAAAACTAAAACCAACAATATTAATGCCTCTTCAATATAAATGGTAGACTTGATATTTTTTAATTTTTTTTAAAGTTATCCCATATTTTACATCATGTGTTCCAAATGCAAAGTTAAGGATAAGAACATAAAAAAATTGAGATAATAAAATGCATTATCAAATATAAATATAGATAAAAATAATGAATCTTTTATCCTCATAAATTAAAGTAACTTATCATAAATATTTTGTGTGCTAGAATCTGCAATGTTTTTTATTAGAGAATGTTACGTGGCTGACTTTAGTTTTTAATAGTTGAGATTTATATGATGGATCCCACTTTTTACTCTTAATCTTTTGATCAACACCAGATGATGCTGCCACGTATCAAATTTTATTTTGCATGGTTTTGATTTATTCTACTTTTTGTCAAAACAACTTAAATTTTTGTTTAATCTCCAGGGTCCACTAGTGTTGAATTTTCTAAGATTCCAAGCTCCGGTACACAACTTGATTTTCGTATATTTTTGTATCTTTTTTATCTTCACGGGTCCATCTCTCCACCTCCCATCCATCATATGCACGCTCTTCTCTCTTTGACCCCCTCCACCCGTCACTCTTCTTTCGTTTGATCATCACCACAGAAGCTTATCTTTTCATAAACAGATGGCAACCCATCTTTCAACTCCTCCGCTTGTTTTTCATGCTTGTGTTTCTCATGATCCAACACAATCTCTCAAGCCCTCTCCCGGTGTATCTAATGGCACTACTATAAAAATTGTAAGAGTCCACGGTATTAAAAATCACAGTTCACGTTAAACCTAGATAATAACTACTAAAAATCACGATTTGCATTAAACCGTGATCTTTGACTGCTTAAAAGCCACAATAATTTTTTTGACATTAACATTAGATCACGGTTATCAAAAAACAACGTGATTAAATTTGCTTTATTATAATGGTATTAGTGAACTGTGATCAAATAGCTAGCATTTGATCACGATTTATATAATATACGACCGCGGTGATATTTAAAGCGTGATTAAAAGTTGTGTTCAAAATTATTTGTATAACATACGATCACGGTGATATACAAAACGAGATTAAAAATTATATTCAAAATTATTTGTTATATCATTAAAGAAATAAAAAGATCACGGTTTATATAATTCCGTGATCGAATAAATTATTTTAAAAAATTTTAAAATGATTAAAATAAAAAGATCACGTAAAATTTGCATGTAAAAGATCTAAGTTTCATATTCATAATATTTTTTACATTAATAATCGATCACGGTTTAAAACATAATGAGATCAAAAGTTTTGAGTTAATCCCTAACTGCCCCCACTAAATAAATGAATAAAACCCTCAAACGCATTGACACAATCCTGACCGTCCCCACCTAAAATAAAAAATAAAAAAAAATCGGAGATCTCCTGTCCCCACAACCAAAAATTAAAAAAATAATCAGAGAACCCACCGTCCCCACAACCAAAAAATTAAAAAAAAATCGAAGACCCCACGTCCATCCCCAACCGACCGCATCGGCTCCGTCCCCAACCTTTTCCACCGGCGCTGTCCCCAACCGTCCCCACCGGCACCGTCCCCGTCATCCCCACCTCCGTATCTCAGCTGTCCATGGGCCGATCTCCGCTATCCACAGGCTAACGGAACCCTTGAATCCACAAAGAAGAAGCCCCAAAACAGAGGGAATTTTGAAATATTATTGACAAAAAACTTAAAAACCCTAAATCACAAGTCTGATATTTATACTAATAGCATAAAATAAAAAATTCGAAAACTAATTTTCCAGATTCTATGAGATCCTAAATGATCACAGGAATTGATAGAAATCAATTCCGATCTGTTATGATTGAGATATCACAAATCTAAAACTTACTAAAAATAGTAAAATCTCTAATTTAAAGCCCTAAATAAATGAATTTTCAAAAAATAAAAATTGTTAGTTGTATGACAACTAATCCAGAAGATCTTCTCGATATATTTCACCATGTCAAATTTCGTGCGATTCTGAGATCGTGATCATTGATTTGAATTTATTTGGTGGACCACTTTTGATGGTCCCATCTACATAATCTGTCATACATCACAGGCCGACATCCACCGGCGGATCTCCACCACCGGATCTCCATCCCGCAGCCCTATATGCTCTCTACTCTCTTATATTGTTGTTTTTTATTTTCCTCTTCATTCCTTAATGTCCCGTTTGAAAAACGGAATAGGCGAGTATAAGATAGTATAAGGGTTATATAAGAACGGATAAGGAAAATAGTTATTTGTTTACAGAGTATAATTTGATATTACTAAGCCAGTTTAAACGAGTATAAGATAGTATAACAATTCTAAGTAACTCATAGGATAAACTATACTCACTTTATTAATTCTCATGAGCCCACATGCCATACTCACTTTATCTATTCTCATGAGCCCACATGCCAAATCAACTTTTTACATCTTATCACATCAAATCACCTATGAACACCTCTTATACGTCAAAGGGCTCACATGTCAAATCAATTTTTTTACACTTTATTTATATTTTATTCTTTATCAACCAAACAACTCAACTTTTATTCTTACGTTTTCCAATGAGAATAAAAAAAACACAACCAAACAGAAAATCTCTTATTCATGTAGATTTGTTATCTATACTGGCATAACTATCTATTCAGAATAACTCAATTCCACTATCCAAACGGGGACTAATTGATTTATTGGATCTATGCCATGAAAGAGAAAAATATGAAAAATGTAGATAAAATCAGAGGAGAGAGAGAATATTTACATGTGTTTGGGAAGAGATGTTGAGGATGTGAAGGTGAAGGGGGTTGGGGAAAGATTTAGAAAAGGTGAGGGGTTAGGATTTCGGATTGAAAATATTTAGGAGATAGTTATGATATATTTATAGGGTTTCGGATGGACCATGAAAAAGAGGTCTAAAAAGGAAGAGAGATTTATTGATCCATGTCTTCTTTGCATTTGTAAGGGGAGTGAGACGAAAGCTAAGAAAACACAAGATCAGACATGGATTACTAATGCAGCGTGTAATCACGCTCTTTTGCTGATCCGATCAAAGATGCAAGATCTGCAGGCTCCAACGACGCTGTTGATTCTTCAAAAGAATGCTAGGGGGTTAGACTTCAATAATCTACTACTTCGGATGAAATACCATATAATTGGGAGGTCTTTACAATTGTTAGTACTCCTAACAAAATACAAGAGATAAATAAACTAAATTTCAAATATCAATAATCTGAATAATCAATTGAGTTAACAAGCTTATTTATAGAAGAGAATCCCAACAAACTAGAATCTCAACTAATTATCTAAATCTAACAAATCTTTATCTAATCCTAACTAAAATTCAAATTTGAATTCAAATAATGATTTGGAATTCAAATATAAATATAGTAAATCCTAACAAAGAAATAAAATCCTAACAACCTAAAAATAGTAAAAATAACTTTGAACCGTCGATTTGACCCCCAAGACGATCTCAGAACGTTCCAAAAAATGACGTAATGGAAAAGCGACTATTCTTGTAGAGCTCGTCGATACGAACGCGTGGACATATTATAATAGTGATTCTGATCTACGGTTCAAAAGTTTGGCTGTTTGAAGTCGCGGTGCTCCCGATTCATCAAGATGTCCCTTCTTCTTGTGTTCCATTTGATCTCGGTCGTCCAAGTATTGTACGGCTATGATGTCTGCCTCAATTACATAAAGCAATGTTATAGAGTGATTCCCATGCATATATCAGGCAGACCACACAAAGGAGTCCTAAGCAAATTTTAATGTTAAAATTATAATTTCTCTTCTGAATTTATAAATCATGATTTCCTGATCTTCAAAGCAAAATCAAACATAATGTATGCATTACACTGTTTTTCATTTAGGTGCACATTTCTCAGTAGCATTTTTTTGCAGATAAACTGTTCGAGCAGGAGCTAAATCGAAAAATTCAATCAGAAGGAGAAATTTTTTTAACTGTAAGTGGGAGACGGTGGTTCCCATGGAAATTGATTATTGTCCCTATATTTCTCCATGAGCAATGTGTTATACTAAACCTGGTACAATGAGTATGGGATTTATGCTTATTCTGTGATATTATTATTTTTGTTGGTTATTGCACAGTTTAAAAGTGTCTTACAAACTATTTTATCCAAATTTAACATGGAGGCGGCGAAGAGGATATGCCCATTTGAGAATGGGCATTATAAAGGCAATACCATATCCTATTTACTAATTACCATGTTTTGATTGCTACAAAAAGTATATGTTGATGACATGCCATCTCTTTGCAGGAATATATTAGGAGACTAGAAAATGTCGAGAACATTAAAGCGTATGCATTGAATAATGTTGATGACATGCCTTTCTTTTTTAGTGTTTCAACCAACCTTTCATAGGATTAATCTATTTTTTCATTTGACAGTATGCATTGAATAATGATGCCCTAATGGAGCGGCAGTTGAAAGATACGCAGAATTAGAGCCCTAATGGACTTGTGTTGTAATAGGTTATTTATGCTTCAGATGCGCTCAGGGTAGCTAATTATCCCTCTTTCATTCTCATTCTCATTCTCATCCCTTTTTTTAATATTTTTTTCCTTGTGGTAACTAAGTGTGTATTCTTGTTCTCAAAAAATAAAAATACTACGTTTGCATTCTTATTTAGCACTATCTGGTGCATTTTATGAACAAGCAAGACCTGAAGGTAAGCTTATTCAATACTAGTGATCTTTGCATGATTTGAAGAGATCATTAGAAACTAACTCAGATCGTGAATATCATTTGTTATTGGGTGTTTTATCTCAGCATATCTTAGTGTAGAGTCTTAATCCCAATTCATTAGATCTTTTTAATGTTTCTATTGTTACAATCATTTCACTTTTTTCATCTATATAACAGGCGTTAAAGGTTGGGAATGACTTCTTTTTTTTTGTAGGGCTCTAACTATTTGGATTCTAAAGTAATTTGTTAAGTGAGATAGCACATTTAACTGCTAAAATGATAGCTAGGTGTAAATATATTTTACTCATTGGATCGGAGTTGTGCTTTTTGTAGCAATGCATTTTGTTTGCTCCCAAATGTTTGCAAGGTATCTTGAACTATTGAAAATTATATCTATAATGTTATTTAATTTTTTTCTAAAATTTATGATTTACTTATATTTGTAGTGCCTAAAGCAAAGATTAAATATCGAATACGGTTATTTTATAATGAAGTATATGGAAGATATCATTGAAAAATAAAAAATTCACTTTCTTTTAAAGGTAAGATCTCTATTTTTTGTTTGGGTTGATAAATTTAAATTCATTGGTTAATTAATATCATAATTATGTTGTACATGCAGTTTGAAGGAATAGTCTCATACACAGAAGATGAAATAATGACATTGAGGAATGGGTGGTGCAACATAATTTAAAATTTTATATAGTTGAATATTGTGAGTACCATTGTAATTTCTGATTATGTTGAAGTTTATGATTTTGAAATTAGCACTACTATTGAGTAGTTGAAACTCAACATAAAATTTTGATGTGTTTAATTCAAATGTAAGATTCATTTTGTATATTTTTAGCTTGTATTTGCATGAAAACAGGTGGATGTATTAGAACAATTGTATGAAAATTGTTTTTTATCAAAATGATTTTTTTTTGTATGATGAGGTGATTTTATTCCTGAAATAGTATTAAATATGCAATTTCAAAACAAAAAAAAATCTCATCATGGGGTGGCCTAAAAATGTAATTGTTGTCCAACAAAAGATCACGGTTACGTATAAAATGTAATTTATTCGTACTTTTATATCATAGTTTGTATGCTAAATGATCACGGTAGAATGATAACCGTGATCATTACTAAGGATACAATCATGGTTCTCATAAACACTGTGATAGTTAACCAACTAATAATCACGATGTAGCTTAAAAATATAATCGTTTCTCAACAAAAGATCACGGTCGTCAATTAAACCGTGATCTTTACTAATAAATAATCACGGTTATCCATCGTGATAAAATCATTAATCAATAGATCACGGTCACCAATAAAATATCACAGCTGGGTAGATTACGATTTCTGAACCGTGATCTAATAATTTTGATCACGGTCATTAGCCGTGATCTTTGACATTTTTTGTAATAGTGTGGATTTCTCTTCCTTGAGGCCTCCAAGTAACCAAAGGGTCCTATCGGCTTTCTTCCTCGAACACGTCACCCTCTTGAACATCTTCCACAAAGAGAGCATCGAATTCATGGCCAAGATCATCGCGTTGTTAGGGCAAGGAGAGGAGACCTACCTCCCCAGTCCATTTTTACAATATAAATATAAATATGGATCCACGTGATTAACATAAGGTACAATATAAATATGGATCCACGTCCAAATCCTCAAAACTCATGAAAACGTATTACTGGTTTGGATCTTATGCATATAAAGTTTTAAAACAAGGTTTAAAGATCAAAAACTTGATTTCTACTTAAATGAATAACCTAAACATGATGTATACTTAAACATATTCATTTTAAAGGCTTATAAATCATCTAAAATCTCATATCATCATAATTATAACATTAGATTCAAAAAATCATTTAAATCATATTAAAGATCATGAAATAAAAGAAAAATGCAACATGAAAGCTTAAGAAATCGAAAGTTGCGATCGTATACATGTGAGACTCAATACCAAAATCAAAGAACTCGTAAAACACCATAAATCATCATCATATCATTGTTATAACATGGGGGCCCGAAATCATGCAAAAGCACTTAGAATCAAGAAGAAAAATCTATTCTTTTGTTAGAAAACATTAAAAATGAGATCATATCGAAAGAACAACTAAAGGGAAACATCATGACCATAAGCTCTTCGAAAACCACTTAGAAAACTCACCTAAACCCTTGCATGAGTTCCCCTCCCGAGCCCTTCAACAATGTGGCCGAAGAGATGAAGAAGAAGAAAATTTTAGGGTTTTAGGTTTCAATGCAAAGGGAGAGAGAGAAAAGAGATATTAAATATCGAAAACACGTGGGGAACAAATTTACGACAACATCAAACCCGAATAACCACAATCAATGCTATTATTCCTTTCAAAAATCGACGGCTTATACTGAGCCCATCGCTCACATACCCAACGGCTCCACCAAGTGCCGTCGCCTGAGTTACATCAGGTTCAGTCTAGACAAAAAAAAAATCATTATCTGTCAACCCAATACTGTCTGAGATTATCCAAAAGGATAGGTAAATTAAAGCCAGACATACATTCAAGTGGAGCTGTGTAAAAAAAAAGGGACCTATCCTTGACCAAATTAGTCAAGGATGATAAAATTCGTCATAAGACTATTTTATCTATCCTTGAGGGGGCAATTTGTAAACAGATAAAAATTAAAAATTAGAAAAGGGAATTTGAAGAAGAGTGAGGAAAATCCTAGAGAGAGATATACAAACTCTCCCTCGATTCCACATTCTTCTTGAAGAACTCATCAAAAGGAGGTGAGAAGTTCACTCACCAGGAGAAGGAGAGAAGCTCACTCACCCTCAAAGAAAGAAGAAGAAGAAAAAATGTGAAGAAAATCCAAGGGAGAGATATATAAACTCTCCCTCGATTCCACCGTTCTCTTAAAGAAAAGTGTGGAGAAAATCTAAGGGAGAGAAATATAAACTCTCCATCGATTCCACCTTCTTCTTGAAGAATATCTTTACTCTGTTCACGAATGAGAAAGTCCAGAGAAGGAAAGATTAAAAAATAGTGACTTCAAATCAAATCTCAAGTCAAGAAATTCAAGAAGGGTGAAGAGCAAAGCACCGCTAGTTGTAAACAACAAGGCCTAAATTCAAAAAGCCCGAAGGATCACACACCGCAAGCCTTTTCTTCCTTTTAAATTTTCACAAACTTGTAAAATCTCTGAAGTTGTAAATCTCGAGACACTTTTCAAAGGAGACTGAAGATCAGATTATTAAAAGATCGACTTGTACCCACATCTTTTTATGTACTAATTTTCTCTATGAGCATATCATCATCTTTAAAATTTGTAAGGGACATTTTGTTCGGTACAAACAATTTTGTGTATATTGAATGCATTTATAGATGATAATGACATGACTTATAATTAATGAATATATTATATCTATAACCATTTTATGTTTAACCATATTTGTGTGTACGTTGAACACTCTCTATAGATAACTATTAAATATCTGTAATTATGTGTATAATTTTTGTATGTATATTATTATATTTCTGTATTCTATAACTTTATTTATAACAGATATTTTAGGTATTATGAAAATTCAAGGGCAAAAAAAAAATTAAGAACATGAGTGATGCAGACATCATGATCGCACATTATATGGATGGCTGAGATCAGATGGATCAGCGAAAGCAGAATCATCGTGATCGTTCGGGAGCGTCGTAACTTCAAACGGCCATATTTCAAACCGTAGATCAGAATCGCTTTTACAATATATCCACGCGTTCGTATCGATGAGCCCTACAAGAATATTGGCAGTACTTTAACACTAATTTTCAGAGCATTCTGAGATCGTCTTGGGGGTCAAATCGACGGTTGAAAGTTAATTTTTCAATTTTAAGCAGTTTTTAGGATTTGTTAGAATTTATCTCATTCATTTAGTTACCATATTTAGATATGAATTTCAAATCATACATTTGAATTCAAATTTAAATATTAGATAGATTATTTGCATATTTGTTTGTTAGGTCTAAGATTGATATAATTATTTGAGATCCTAGTTTGTTGGGATTCTCCACTCTATAAATACATCTTAAACCAATTGACAATTAGATTATTGATTATTGAAGTTATTATTGTTATTTATTATATTTTGTTAGGAGCACTAACAATTGCATAGACATTCCAATTCTCTGGTATTTCATCCGAAATCAACAGATTGTTGAAGCCTAACCCTGACAATCTTCTTGAAGAACCAATAGTGCCGTTAGAGCCTACCGATTTCATTCCTTTGAACGGATCCGTAAAAGTGCGTAGTTACACACTGCATCAAGGAGTAAGAAAAAAAAGTCGAGGGGTTAAAAAAAATTGAACTATTGGTCAATGGACATTTGATCATTTGATCAATTCACCCAAAATAATTAACTTGAATTTCTTTTATCATGAAACACTGAATACCACCATTTCTCAGACAGTAAAATATTTTCCCAATTAGCCCTGTTTTGTTTCGTGTTGTCACTGCTGTATGTCATAAATTTGCATTCATTTCAAAAGTGCATCCACAAATTTCAACTCTTCATTTAATCCTTTTATAATGCAGTAGACCCATGCACGCACAGCACGCCAGCACCTAAGCATACCTGCAATCCACTCTCCTTTTTCTCAGTTGCCTCGTTATCTGGTCTCCCTTGGATTTGAAGAACCCTCACAAGTGCCCAGTTCACCGTCCAAAAATCCCCTCTTTCTCCGAAATGGAATCCATTTCTCAACCTCCCATCCACCATGCATGTTCCTCTCTCGTTGACCTCCTCCACCCATCACTCTTCTTTCTTTTCCTCACCACAGAAGCTTATCTTTTCATAAACAGATGGCAACCCATCTTTCAACTCCTCCCCTTGTTTTTCATGCTTGTGTTTCTCATGATCCAACACAATCTCTCAGTCCCTCACCCAGTGTATCTAATGGATTTCTCTTGCTTGAGGCCTCCAAGAAACCAAAGGGTTCCTTCCACTCTCTTCCTCGAACACGTCACCCTCATGAACATCTTCGACAAAGAGAGCATCGAATTCATGGGCAAGATCATCGCGTTGTCCGGGCAAGGAGAGGAGACCTACCTCCCCAGTCCATTGCACTACATCCCGCCGAAGATCCACCTCCAGGACTCCATAGAGGAGACCCACTCGCTCTTCTTCCCCGTCATGGACGATCTTCTCTTGAAGACCGGCGTCTCCCCTCGCGAGATCGACGTCATCGTCATCAACTGCAGTGGCTTCTGCGCTTCACCTTCTCTCTCCTCCATCGTCGTAAACCGCTACTCGATGAGGGAGGACATCAAGTCCTTCAACCTCTCCGGGATGGGCTGCAGCGCAGGCGCGATCAGCATCGATGTCGCTCGGACCCTCTTGAGGAATCCAAAACACTCTTACGCCGTCGTTTTGAGCACCGAAATCCTTTCCACGGGATGGTACGCGGGGAAGGACAAACGGAAGCTGCTCCTCAACTGCCTCTTCCGGATGGGCTGCTCAGCAGTCATGCTCACCAACCGGAGAGAGAAGAAGAACTCGTCCAAGTACAGGCTTCTCAAGCTTGTGAGGACCCAGAGAGCCTTTGATGACAAGGCCTACCACTCCGCGATACGTGAGGAGGACTCACAGGGCATCACAGGGTTCACCCTTGAGAGGTGGATCTTGCAAGTCGTCGCGGACACTCTCCGGGCAAACATATTCTCTCTCGGTCTGTCGGTCCTGCCATTGCGAGAGAAAATTCCATACGGTCTTTCGCTGCTGGTATCAGAGCTTTTGAAAACATGCAAAGAAGACATATACGTGCCAGACTTCTCATCGGTGATACAGCACTACTGCTTGCCGTCGTCGGGGAAGGCTGTGATAAGGGAGATAGGGAAAGGTCTGAAGATGAGGGAGGAGGAGATGGAGGCGGCGCTGATGACGTTCCAGCGTTTTGGGAACCAATCGTCGTCGTCGATGTGGTATCAGATGGCGTACATGGAGGCCAAAGGGAAGGTGAAGGTGGGTGACAGGGTTTGCCAGATCGCGTTGGGGAGTGGCACCAAATGCAACACAATAGTCTGGGAGAGCTTAAGGAGCTTGTCGACTGATGAAGCCAACAAGGGTCCGTGGTTCGACTGCATCGGAAGGTACCCTTTGCATTGTGGTCTAGAATAGATGGGTTACCGTACGTAGAGAGCACTGTACAGTAGGTGTTCAATGGTCGTCAGTGATTTGCTGATTCGTGGAGCTTTCTAGATTTTTTTTTTTTTTTTTAGGTAGCTCAGTAGGTTGAGAACACCCCGTGTAAGGGTCGGATGTAAGGGGTTGGATGGTGATCGAATCCGGATTCACCGCTGATAAGCGGGTACAAACACCATATCGCTAACGAAGAGAGGTGTGAAGCTTTCTAGACTTGTCCCTTGGGTTTTTTTTAGCCCATTTTTAATTTGCGGGTCCATGCGGACTCAAAATTTGTGCTATTATAAAATAGCTAAGATGGGACCTTGTAGCCTTTATCAAAAAAATAAATTAAAATAAATAGGGAGAATGTATAATGTCTCGATGGATGTGCTTGAGTTGGAGTTTCGGGTAGTTTGGATTTTATCTGGTTGGGCCGACAAAATCTCTTTCTAAACTATATTAGATATATGTGATTATCTATTTGTTTAAGAGCAATTTTCATTTTTAGCCCCGATGCTTTTTTTTTAATTTCAAGGCTGGCCCAAGTCAGAATTAATTGCAAACTTACCTTGGGTCAATTTGACCAGGTCAACTTGAATTTTTATTTTTATTTTTTATTTTTTTTTAACATAAGAGAATTTCACGTACCCTCCAATACATGATTTGCTATAAGATGTAATTTTTTTTATAATTAAAATATTTATAATATCTTCAATGGAGCCTTTAAAATAGAGATACTTTAAACAAATAAATCTCATAATAACTTAATTCTCTATCAACACAAGTGCTTTAAGTCAAGGATAATATGCACTCAAAAGGAACATGCTTGTTGCATCTCACACGTCACCTCCTTGTTTAGCTAGTAAGTGGTAAGCCTGTCAATTATCCGAAAAAACATCTGTATCCGATCCGAATTCGTATCTGAAAATTCAAAAAATATCCGATATTCGAAAAATCTATATCTGTATCCGATAGTTTTCAGATTGGGTACAGATATGCCCGTATCTAATCCGAAAAATATCTGTATACGAAAAAATTATTATATTATTATTTATTTAATTATATATTTATATTTTTAGAATTATTATAAGTTTTTTGTTTTTATTTTTACTTTAAAGTATGTAATGTTTTATGTATATACTTATAATTTTATCTTTTATACTAGGTAATTATTATAATTTTTTTACATATTTTGAACATTAGGTATATGATTTTTATTTTTAAATATTAGATCTTTGTATATTTTAGTCATTCATATTTGAATCCGGATTTTTGAATCAGATACGAATATTTAGTTTCAATATCTATTGGATATCAGATATAGATTTCTTAGAAATCTCACAAATAGGGTAGATTAGGATGGGACGTCAAAAGAATTGATGGCGGAGCCGTATGAGGTAGGAAACTTTCAAGTACGATTCTAAGGGAAGGAATTGACCCACCTATTCCCAATGTAGGAATTTAGATATCTATTTCAGATACAGATACGGATATGAGCTTATTTGATCTGTGTAAGTGGTGACAGGAACGCCCATACAGATACAAATACGGATACGAGTTTACTCAAATAAAGACAAGGCAAGAAAAATAATTAATTTGCATTTCTTTTCTCATGAAACACTGAATACCATAATTTCTCATATAAAAGTAAAATATTAGGCACAACGGATAGGAACGCCCCCTTTTATGAGGGGGTTGGGTATCAAACCCTGCAGATAGCAGGTGTTTACAAAGTTCAGTTCTACAGCCCATTGGGCTAGGTTTGTTGGACTGCGGCCTATTGTATTCTCTGGCCCTGTTGGCATCTGTGTACTCAGTTCTAGTGTATTCTAGTTGTAAACAATTGGGACTGTTGCCCTGTGGGGCCTCTGTAATACCAAAAAAACAAAAAAAATATTAGACCAGTTTGGCCCTGTTTTGTTTCGTGTTGTCACTGTTGTGTCATAAATTTGCATTCATTTCCGAAGTGCATCCACAAATTTCAACCCCTCAATTAATCAAACCCTTTACCTTTACAGTCTCTTCGGTGTATAATGCAGTAAGCACCCATGCACGCGCAACACGCCAACACCTAAACGTACCTCCAAATCTGCAATCTTTTTGTCAGTTGCCTCTTTATCCGGTGTCCCATGTATTTAAAGAAGGGCAATTTATATTTTAGTCCTCCTAGAATGAATATCGATAGAAATATCCCTGTTTATCGGATATTTGAAAAAAAATTACCTCTGTTTACCCTGTCAACGCTGCTACATCAACGTTGACTTTTTTTTCTTGAAATTTTGTATTGCAGACAGATTATATATAATCAGTTTTCATTACAAATTTTTAGAACCCCTGTGAAAACACTGGAGACAAATTATATAATTATATATAATCAGTGTCCAGTGCATTTCTTTCTTAGTATTTTTTTTCCTTTTTTTATATGTTATATAAATTGATGATTTTCTCAAATACAAATATAAAAATCTTTCAACTCCTCCCCTTGTTTTTCATGCTCGTGTTTCTCATGATCCAATACAATTACACAATCTCTCAAGCCCTCTCCCGGTGTATCTAATGGATTTCTCTTCCTTGAGGCCTCCAAGAAACCAAAGGGTCCCTTCGGCTTTCTTCCTCGAACACGTCACCCTCTTGAACAGCTTCCACAAAGAGAGCATCGAATTCATGGCCAAGATCATCGCGTTGTCAGGGCAAGGAGAGGAGACCTACCTCCCCAGTCCATTGCACTACATCCCACCGAAGACCGTGCCCACCTCCAAGACTATAGGAGACCCACTCGTTCTTCTTCCCCGTCATGGACGACCTTCTCTTGAAGATCGGTGTCTCCCCGCGCCAGATCAATGTCCTCGTCATCTAATGCAGTAGCTTCTGCACTTCGCCTTTTCTCTCCTTCATCCTCGTAAACCGCTACGCGATGAGGTAGGACATCAAGTCCTTCAACCTCTCCGGGATGGGCTGCAGCGCAGGCGCGATCAGCATCGACGTCGCTCGGACCCTCTTGAGGAACCCAAATCACTCTTACGCTGTCGTATTGAGCACGGAAATCTTATCGACGAGATGGTAAGCGGGGAAGGACAAGCGGAAGCTGCTCCTCAACTGCCTCTTCCGCATGGGTTGCTCGGCAGTCATGCTCACCAACCGGAGAGAGAAGAAGAGCTCGTCCAAGTACAGGCTTCTCAAGCTTTTGAGGACCCAGAGAGCCTTTGATGACAAGGCATACTATTCCGCCATACGAGAGGAGGACTCACAGGGCATCACAGGGTTCTCTATCGAGCCGGGGGCTTTTGCATGTCGCGTCAGACACTCTCCGGGATAATATACTCTCTCGGCCTATCGGTTCCTGCCAATGCGAGAGAAAATTCGATACGGTCTTTCACTGCTGGTATTGGAGCTATTCAAAATATGCCAAGAAGACATACGTGCCGGACTTCTCATCGGTGATACATCACTATGAAGGAAATAAAGATGGAAAGAAACATACCATTGATGAAACCAAAGATGGAAAGAAGCCCAACATAATTAATCACAATTGATTGTAAAATATTTATAGGATATTTTTAATTATGGAGAGATGTAAATTCATTGTATTATATATTTAGTGAATATACACAACACCCACTTTCATGGGGTTTTCTTTTTTCTTCTTCTCTATTGGGTTCACCTTTCTACGTGGTATCAGAGCCTGTTTTTGGTTGATACTTGGTCCTTTATCATTCTCAATTTCCTCATTGACTTTTTCCTCCTCTTTTATACTTTTAAGTGTCAATCACTACCCACTGTTAAAGAAAATAAGTACCACCACTACACTATAACATCCATCCTAAAAGAAGTCTAGATCCCCAATGTGACTTTCTTTAAACCCATTCCTTCTTTCTTTTCATTAAAAATAAAAAAAAATTAAAAAATCAAGCCCTTCTTTTCCCATGGCCATCGTATCTTCCCCCTCTCCTATCTCTTTCAATATTTTCAACTATTTCAATTCCCATTCCCCAATGGATCGCAACACATATCTGTGTTGGAAATCTCAATTTGAAGATGTTCTTGACATCTATGATCTTAAGAGTTATGTTAATGGAACCAATCCCAAACCCCCAAAAGTCTTAATGATTCTCAGCCCAACCCTACCTACACCACTTGGGCCAAGAATGATAAGCTTATTCTTAGTTGGATCAAAGCTACAGTTCCCCATCCATTCAAATTCTTCTCTTCCCATGCATGACATCTCTTCAAGCATGGACTCTTTTGGAAAAACGATTGTCCCCTCTATCTAAAGTTTATGTCCGTACACTTTGTGATCAACTCCATTCTCTCAATAAGAAATCCGATCAGTCTGTTGGTGAATTTTTACTTCATTCTAAATCTATCTCAAACTCAAGCAGCCGCTGGTGAACCGATCACAGATTCTGAATTGATTGGCTGTATTTTAGATGGCTTGGATCCTGAGTTTGAAGAATTTATTACATCCATCCATATGAGGCCAGGCATACTGTTACGTTTGATGATTTCTATGATATCTTGATACAAGAGATCTTATTGAAGAAGATGACTCATGATGCTTCATCAACAACAACTGCTCTCTCTGCCAACCGTGCACCATCCTCCAAGCACTAACCCATCACCATCAGCCAATGTTTCATGTAGATAGAGGTGTTGGACGTGGCAGAGGGCGTAGTCGTGGTTGTGGACGTGGTTTTTATCTAAGAGGACATGATTTTCACCCGATGCTAGACAATCGTCCCCCACTTCTACCTACTCCAGCCTCCATCTCTCACTCTTCCACTTGTCAGATCTGCAATAAAGTTGACCATACCGCTCGATCTTGTCCTGAACGTGGTAACTTTGCATATGTTGCAGATGGCTTAGTTGATAATATCTATCAGGTTCACATATCGAATCAGGTTGATTGTAATTGGTGTCTTGATTCTGGTGCCACCCATCGCATGACAGCTACCCCTTCTCATCTATTTGATGCTCGTCCTTATGAAGGTACTGACTCAATTATTATTGACAATGGTGATCGTTTACATATTTCTCATATTGGGCATACCTCATTACATACTACATCACGATCTCTTTCTCTTAATGATGTTTTATGTGTGCCTGCGATTAAGAAAAATCTTTTATCTGTTTGGTGATTTTCACATACTGCGATCAAGTGCCTATTTTGAGAGACCCAAAATTTACCTCAGACCCTGTGCGGCATTAGTATTCCCGAACACTATTTCAGCCTCTCAATAGTCGCTCAACACACAAAACATACAAGACACACAAGGAGAGTTGGGCAGAACCCTTATATTGTATTCACTCAACGATTATAATTTATGTCCCTGTTACATTCGGCTTGGGATTTATATAGAGTTACAAGGGCCTCAACCCCATTACCCTACTTGGTCAAGCCCTTGACCAAGCAATTACAAGGTGTGTGACTTGTTCTGTCTGGGCAACTCCCCCACTCTGCACATGGACGCAGAGTTGCCCGGTTCATGGACACACCGAGTGTCCATGAACGCGCCACGTCATTCCATGATCCATTCTTACCCATGAGAACCGCGCACGTGCGTAACCGTTCTGTCTCGCTAGATGACTACGTCCTTGGATGTGCTAGTCGTCTGTGCACATTTTGGGTCGTCTGCCCCAGGCGTGTGCTCCACGTCATGCCACGACTGACACCTCACCCCGTGAGATCCGTGCATGTTTTGTTGACATGTGCACCAGGTCATTCCGCGACCCGCGAGATGTGCACATGACAGTAACCGCTCAGCATTGTTGCATGTCCACGTCTTTAGGTGTGTTAACCATCTGCGCATATTCTGGATCTTCCCAAGAGTGTGCGGCACGTCATGCCACGACTGGCGCCCCACCCAGTGAGATTCGCGCATGTCTTGCTGACATGTGCGCCAAGTCGTCCCACGCCCCGCTAGATGTGCGCGCCGCCGCTGCGTCGAGAACCACGTCCCTGGGCCAACATGGCAATGCCCAATCAATCCGGAACCTCCAGTGCCAACTGCACCGGTGCCAAGAGTCTCCATCACGCCAAGGTGCCTTATCCATCCGCAATGAGCCTCTGTCGCACTTGGGTGCCTCATGCGCCTAAGCCATGAGCCCACTGGCTCGGCTAGGAGTTGATCCTAGCCTAACACTTATAATGCTTACTAGCCATAAAAATGGTCGAATGGTACAACGGACCGCGCGATCCAGGAGTCATTCAGAGTGGTGGACTGTAGTGTGCGACTTCTGAGCCTGTCGTGCCGAAGTTTTCAATGCCTGCATCGCTGCGAGACCTTGCACAACTGAATAATCATCCAGGCGGTCCAACATTCACAACCGATGTACCCAGTCCTGTAACTGCAGAGGCCCCAAACCAGGGGATCGGATCCTCTGTGGAGAAGATACAGGGATATCCTGTGTTACCCAATACACAAGCGACACGTGTCTTTTTTTCCACGTCAGATGGCACTAACGAGAGATGCCTCTGTGATATGTTGTATGATTTTTGAAAATGAACCCTGATAAGTTTGCTTTTTAATTTGAGTCCTTTGTTTAACCCAGAAATTTGATTCTCTCTCTCTTTTTCTTTTTATTTTTTTATTCTTTGACTTATTGATATCCCTCTCTTCATCTCTCTCTCTCTTTCACACAATCTCGTATTCAAAACCGGTACATGGTGGTATTTTTATGTATTATTTTTATCACTCTCTGTCTCTGGGGTTTTAATTTATTCTAAATTATAAATTTGATAAAAAATTATATTTTCTTATAACAAATAAAATCTATATTATTGTTGTCCTTTGACCCATTCCTTATCTAGTTATAACTGGTTAGGGGTGTAATTTAGTCAGTTAGGTTTAGCTTTTTACAAACCCAAATTAAAGTAAATTTTGAAGAAAAAAAAATTTTAATTTTTTTTTTGTATCTCAACTGTTTCTAATATCAATCATCATCTCTAAAAAAAATATGTAATGAAACTGTTCTACAATCGACAATTTACAATCTGTAATCATCTCCTTTCATCCATCAACACTTCGAAGATATATTATACCATATTGTCATTGTTACTATTTATTTAAAGTTTAAATATTTGTGTAAATATCTAAAATAATAAAATCATTCAACATTTTCACAATATAAAACTTCGTCGATGTCAAATTTAAATGTATGTATTGTTTATTAGATTTTTGTTTTGACATTTTTTTTGTGAATTATCAATATGCATGGAATATGACATATCATTTTAAAATATGATAATTATTTTTATATAATTATTCAGTGATATGTTTTATATGAATTTCTTTATTTTATTTTAAACATATTTTAGCCTATGCTATTGAAATAAAAAAACATAATGATATAATTTTAAAAAATTATTTATATAAGTCATATTAGCTCGCCCCTTTGTAAAAATTCTGGCTCCACCACTGCTGATATGTAAGTATATGGAGTTTCTTTTTATCAAAAAATTGATTATTCATTTTTTTTGTGAAGTAAAACCAAACCCAAACAAAAGTAGATCAATTTATTAATTTTTTAATCCATATCCAAATTAAATTATAAAAACTATTAACCCAACAAAAAAAATGATTTGGATCGGTTCACATTATATTTAACCGAACAAAATTGCACTGATAAAACTGGTAGTCTAATTGTTATCTATAAAAGTAAAATTAATTGATAAAATAGGGTTTCTTAAATTCATTTATAAGATAACATTATCATCAACAAAAAAAAAATTTAATTTATTCTAAAATTACTCCAATGAAATAGAAAAAACACAAGTCCATTGATTAAATCAATTTAATTTGGGGAATCAAAAATGTTTAGGAAAATCACAGAGGGTTTTTCCAATTCGTGGGTTGAATAAAGAGGGGCTAAAATAAAATAATAATATTAACAGGGTTCATACTGGGAATTGCACAAATATGACGGAGGAAACTCGGTTGGTGCACGTGACATTGTCTTAAAAAAAGGAAAAACACGTGTCGCTTGTGTATTGAATAACACATGATATCTCTGATCCGATCCCCCAAACCAGACCCTTGCAGCTAGTGACTCCGCATAAGGGGTCTAATTGATACATAACATCGTCACGTATGGGTAGGGCTTGTCTAATCAACCTGAGTAGCATTTAAGACCAGTAGTCCAGAAGGAAGTGTCTATTTATCAGATCAGTTGGTCAATGATATATCGTCCCATCTGCTTCAATTTCTAGTAAATTTGAACTACATAATGTAGCAACAAATGTGGTGTTACATTCATTAACTAAAAATAGAAGTTTCAAACAACAAAACTAAAAAAAAAAAGAAAAAAAAGAGAAAACTAAGAACCAAAGTTCATGACAAAGGCAAATCTCTCCTTGTTTTCCGTCCGTTCATGCCACTGGAATACCAAATCCAACGGCTCCGATTGCTCAACTTCGGTCAACAAAAAAATACTAAATTTCAACAGCGACCACAGTGAGGATTTATTAAGCAATAAATTACTCACCTTCCACCTTATTATATTCTTACTTTACTCCGCGGCATTATGCTCTCAACTCTGCCCTCTGGTCTCTGGGTTGGGATTACATGAGAGGATCCTAATATCACCGGAGACAGAGCACATCGTTAAGGTCTTTATTATGCTCCAGGCATCAACCACCACCACGTTTAAAGACACCAACGCCAAAAAACATAAGATCTCTGCCACTATATCCCATTAATACCACCACCACCATCACCACCACCACCGTCACCACCACCTCTCAATTCCATAACCTTTTTCTCTCAAACCTTCTGTCCACTCTTTCTTCAATTCGTTCACAATGCAACCACAGTCTCATCTGCTCCTACCAATACTACTATGCCTTGCATGCTCACTAACCTCAGTCCATGCCTCCCCACCTCAAAAGAAAACCTACATTGTCCAGATGGACAGATCCCTGAAACCCAACTCCTTCCCCCACCATCACCAATGGTACGCCTCCGCCGTCAGTTCCGTCACCTCCTCTGATCACATCGACGCCCACGACAGGATCATCTACAACTACGAGACCGTCTTCCACGGCTTCGCTGCCAGGCTGACCGATGCGGAAGCCGACATGCTCGACACCCATCATGGCGTGGTTGCAATGTATCCGGAGACGGCTTATCACCTCCACACGACGAGGAGCGCCGACTTCCTAAGGCTTGTCCCCGCGATGGTCAACAACGTCTGGTCCGCGGCGACGGCAGCCGGTCATGGGGACGTCATCATCGGCGTGCTCGACACCGGCATATGGCCCTGGAACCCCAGCTTCGATGACACCGGATTGGACCCCGTCCCATCCCGCTGGAGGGGCGTCTGCTCCCCGGGCCCGGGCTTCGCCGTCTCCGACTGCAACCGCAAGGTCATCGGTGCGCGCTTCTTCTACTCCGGCTACGGAGCCTCCGTCGGGCCCGACGCGAGACACCTGACGCCAAGGGACGAGGACGGGCACGGAACCCACACTGCCAGCACTGCTGCGGGCGCGCCAGCGGCGAACGCGAGCCTCTTTGGCTACGCCGCGGGCACCGCGCGCGGGATGGCGCCCGGCGCGCGCGTGGCGGCCTACAAGGTGTGCTGGAGCCAGGGTTGCTTCAGCTCCGACATCCTGTCCGCGGTGGACGCGGCAGTGTACGACGGGGTCGACGTGCTGTCCATCTCCCTCGGGGGCGGCGCAGAGTCGTACGCGCATGACAGCCTGGCGGTCGCGGCGTTCCGTGCCGCGGAGCTCGGCGTCTTCATCGCGTGCTCGCGGGAAACGGAGGGCCCACGGCGGCGTCCCTCATGAACGCCGCGCCATGGATCGCCACCATCGGAGCCAGCACCATCGACCGTGAGTTCCCTGCCTTTGTGCGCCTTGGAGACGGGAGAACGTTCACCGGTGCATCGCTGTACAAGGGCCGGCGGGGCTTGTCACCCGGTAAGCAGTACCCACTCGTATACATAACCGACAAGCGCGGGAACCAGACGCTCGGAAGCTTTTGCATGCAAATGACCGTCGACCCGCACTTGGTGGCGGGAAAGATCGTCATATGCGACCGCGGCATCAGTCCGAGAGTCGAGAAGGGCGCGACTGTCAAGGCGGCGGGCGGAGCAGGGATGGTTTTAGCGAACACGGACTTGAACGGGGAGGAGCTCGTCGCAGACAGCCACCTCCTCCCATCGGTCGCCGTCGGATACGCCGAAGGGAACGCTATCAAGAACTATTTCAGGACCGCAAAGAACCCGACCGCGACGCTCACTTTCGGGGGGACGAAGATGGGTGTCCGACCATCCCCCGTGGTGGCGGGATTCTCTTCGAGAGGTCCTAGCTCGCTTACATTGGAGATACTGAAGCCTGACATGGTGGCGCCGGGCGTGAACATCCTCGCGGCATGGACCGGGGATGCCAGCCCGACTGGCCTCAGGGAAGACCCAAGGAGGGTGAAGTTCAACATCCTTTCGGGGACGTCCATGTCGTGCCCACACGTTGCGGGGATCGCTGCGCTGCTCAAGGCGAGGCACCCGGACTGGAGCCCCGCCGCAATCAAGTCAGCGCTCATGACCACCGCATACGTCCACGACAACACCTACCGTCCCATCCGGGATGCCTCAACCAGTGCTCAAACCAACTACTATGCGCTTGGCGCCGGGCATATAAACCCTTCAAAGGCATTGGACCCTGGTTTGGTTTATGACATAGGGGCAGAGGATTACTTCAATTTCCTCTGTACGCAGAACCTGGCGCCGGAGCAGATCAAGGTGTTTGTGAAGCCTTCCTCTAACTGGAGCTGCGACCACTCCTTGGCAAACCCCGGGGATCTCAATTACCCATCCATCTCCGCTGTATTTTCTTGGAACACAACATCTGGTCAGTCGTTGACGTTGCACCGGACAGTCACCAATGTCGGTCCTGCTGTCTCCGTGTACACTGTAAAAACTTCTCCGTTCAAAGGCACTGATGTTGTTGTCCAGCCGAAAAAACTGCGGTTCACAAAGACATACCAGAAGCTGTCTTACAAGGTAACTTTCAACTCAAAATCCCCCCACCTGTCGCCAGAATTCGGAGGCCTAGTGTGGAGGGACGGGGTTCGCAGAGTCCGGAGCCCCATTGTCATCACATGGCTATCATAAGCACAATGAGGTTAATTTGAGTAGCTTCACTTCCAGAACTAGTTATCAGGAGCTTGGCTGGTTATCTTGAGTTTCAGAAGAGTGTAATGAAAAATAAACATTGTATTCAGTTTCTGAATTCCAATCTCTTTGTCATGTTTGTGTTCATTTCAAATGTATTATTCAGGCACTTGGCATGTCATTAACAACACACTTTATCGATGTCTGTACAATAGGACTGAATCACAGCTGGTTGATTCCCACATGACTGGTATGGCATGTGCATTTCTTCTTGTAGTTCTCCCCCATCTCCTGCAGCCCTTCAGATTTATACAACACAATGGATCGATCACCCAAACACATCAAGGAACATTAGCATCTGTGAAGTAGGCCCGATCAGCCTCATTAGTTTCAGTAAATGCTCCCAGATCATCCAATAGCTATGCAAATCAAAGAAATGTATGTTCAGAAAGATTGCATATAAAACACATAGACAGTGGTAAAAAAGCTCGAACTACAAGTAAATATAGCTGTCAAACAGTGAATGAGATGCAGAATCTTAATAATTTCAATTTTCAAATATCAAAGGTAGCAGTTATGTGGATTAATGCAGTGACATGAGCACGTGACATGCACATTGTGTATGTAAGATATCAAGGACTGACTAGTGGTTCATGAATTCATTGTAGCATTCATAAAAATGCTTGGTCTAGTGTTTGCTTACACCCAAGTCTGCTCATTTTGAAATACGTCCAACTTTTGATCTCATCTCAACATCATCAATGTACAAAAGACAGAAACAAGGTTAGTAGGTGCAATGTAGTAAAGAGAATTAGTGTTCACTCTTGTAAAAATAATCTCATAGGAGGCCTTAACATGGATTATTTACATTTGAGAATATCGAAAGGGTATCTCTGAAATGGATTAAACTTCTAAGTATGTTTTATAAGAGTTGTGCAGAATATGATGCCAAATATGTAGTGCTCTTGCAATCAGAATTATTAATAGAAAAATATAAATAGCAGAAAAATGGTCTATTAAAGATCAGGAGTGTCAAGAGTACATGCGCCATTGATCCATGCGCAAAAGTTGGATTACCCATTGCTTAGGATCACTTCATTCAACTTACCTGTATTTAGTATCTTTTAACAATCTAACTGATGCGACTAATCTTATTTCAAAACTGCCTTGGATAAAATTGAGGTTTGAAAACAGCAAAATCCTAGAAATGTAGGTGTAGATTAGGGGTTAATGTGGTCGGTCTAACCATATCCACTCTCTCTACTCTCAGCACCCTGTTTTATGTGGGACTTCTCTGAGTTATGGCCTTCAGCTGGAAAACCATATGCATATTGTGTTCCAATGCTTAGGAACTCTGTGAGTTACTTATTATAGTGTGTACATAAATGTCAGTATCTTCCAATTAGCCAAGTCCTACTCAGCATTTTTTTTATATTGGTAATCCTTTACAAATTAGGCAAGTTCCATATGCATTTTTTTTTTTTTTGCTTCCAATCAGCCAAGTTGTATTGCTATGAAATTTTTACAAATTCACAATCCTTTATGTTAACCACACCACGTCAACAAAACTAACACCACATATCCCTTGATCTGTGGGATTCAGTTCCTTGTAACAATTGATCATGGATTTTGTTTGTTATGATCAATTGTTACAAGTAACTGAATCCCACAAATCAAGGGATAGGTGGTGTTAGTTTTGTTGACGTGGTGTGGTTAACACTTTACGTAAGTCAAAATTCAAAATTGGGGTGTAAGGGCCTAAAGATGCCTTAAAGAAAGAGCATCCCCTTGGTCTTCAACATCACCTCCTGCTCACCTTTTTACATTATAAGAATTTAGGTTGCATAAGTAGAATCTAAGAACATGAACGAAGGTTTTTACACACCATTGAAATCTTTTAGAGATTGAACAAGAATTTCATTAGATCTGCAAATAGGGAAAACACCAAGCTTATTGAGCATTTAAGGAAGCATATGAAGTTCACCACATACCCCCGATGTAATTTTTTTTTTTTTTTTTTGGTAACATACCCCCGATGTAATCTTAGAGGCTAATGCCCACAGATGTTATTTGATGTGCCACGTGTTATGGTCCACGACACGTATGTGCCAGATTTAATTACCCCCCAAGGGTCCAAAAGTACAGAGCAGAAGTAATAAACTAATATCAACTATTCCTATTTAGAAGAGGCCTAAATTAAATATTTCCTTGTCCATAGTAATGTTCAGAAGATGACATATCAAGGACATGTTATTTGGAGCACTATATCTCTAACAGATTGTGCTTCATCATCTATCATGGAGTGTGTGAGCATTTTAAAGATTAGGAAATGTTGGAAGGTAAACTTGATTTCAAGTAAAAGAAGTCATAAGAGTCCTTATAGATATATTTTTGTAAAGTAATCAATATTAGAATAAACTGTCAATTAGTATCCAATCAATGTTAGATTCTATCAATTTAATCGACTTTTAATAATTGACTAACACGTATTTCAAAAAATACGTGTTCCTATAACTAGAAATTCTAAGTGTCTAGAGTGTTCTTATAATATCTTGTGTCTAGAATAGTCCATGTAAATGTAAAAAAATATCTCAAGTCTAGAATACTCCATATACGTTGTGATATGAGAGTATGAGAGGCTTTAGATGTTGCTTAAACCTTAATGCCTATAAATAGTATCAATTCAAAAATTGAGAGTTCAAGTGAAATACAAGTTTTTCCTTTCCCACATATTCCACATATTCTCTGTTCCACCAAATTCTCTTCTACAAAAATTAATATTTTTTACACAAATTGATAACCCCTCTTCCAAAAGGAAATTGATGTTTTTTGTGAGTTTGGATTCAGTAAGGAGTGACTTCAGTCAGTCCGGTCAGTATCGAATTACACAACTTATTAATCAAACTACACAACCTATGAATCAAATTGCATAGTCAATTATTAGGTATAAGTTTCACTCTTCAATTGGATCCAGTCAAGCATGGGTTTGTTTAGTAACATCAATATCTAATAAAAGAGTGACACATGTACCTAACAATTGATTGTGCAATTCAATTAATAAACTGTGTTATTCTTTATAAGTTGTACAGTTTGATATTGCTCGGACTAACTGAAGTCAGTCCTGATTGAATTCAGACTCGTTTCTTCTGCCATATATGCATGCCAGGCTTGCAGTTCACTATCATTGTTAGAGAAGAAGGTCTAAGTGGACTGTAAAATGGACAGATTATTCAAACGGAATGGAAGGTATTGAACTTTATTAACAAAATTGAAGAGTGAGATATATTTTCAACAGAGTTCTCGTGTATGATATTTAAAATGACACCTGCCCCGCATGATATTTAGTCACAGAATACACATAGAGAAGCAATTGTTCCCACAAAACCAATATAGAAACTGGGAAAAAAAAGAGGAAATTCATCTTGGGTGCACGCAAGGTATAGAGGGGGAGAGGACCTTGGCAATCGTTTCAAACTAATTAGCATGCAATCTATCATATATTAATCTAGCAGTAAAATTGCAACCATGAGGTTTGGGTTTATATCCCAAAGAAAAAAAAATGACAAAGAAGACTCAAAGCTCAAAATGATTTATATCTATATCTATATCTATATCTATACTATCTATAAAAGCATCAATCCATGAAAAACATTCACTTGACACATTTACCCTTCCCAATTCTTGAAAATCCATTCATACTCAAATAATCTTTGGTTTAACATATTTACCCTTGACACATTTACACATTTCAAATTCTTGAAATTTATAACACAACATTAAAATTATATAATATGTTAAATTTTATACATTTATTAATATATACCCTTTCAAATTATATGTCAATATTTGCATCTTAAAAAATTCCTAAATAAATTTGTACATGAAATTAATGTTGAAATTAATATATCATAATTAATAGAAAATTCTAATATATAATAGAAGCTTTACGTATTTATTTATTATAAAAAAATTTCTTTCATAGCTTTACCTTTTTAAAATTATTATATTATTATGAAAACTTGTCAAATTAACTTTCATCCATCACTTCACAAAAATAAATCTCATCCGGACTGACTCCTCATCTTCTCTGACCTATATACCAATTATTGATCATTCCATTTCCTTTTCTTCCGTTTTCATTTTACATTTATTAAAATATTTTTATTATTATAATGGTTGTTATTAACATCCAATGTCTTCCATCTGAATCCCACCCCCACCCTTCGTTTTCACTATTCATGTTCTCACTTTGTTAAGTTTAAAATCACACATATTTATGGATTGAAATTTGTTTTCCTTCTTGCAGAGATTTTTTTTTGGGTGTTCATTTTATAGGAAGAGACGAGTTTGAAAATTTAGAGTTTGTGTCTTGTCTGGGCTGATCATTCGTTATTGTTTTTTCATCTACTTACAAAAATGATGTCAAGGTTAGTTGATCTCTACCTCACTCTCTTTTGTCATCCTAAATATTAGTCGTTGTTATAAATCGTGTATTGTTTTGAATTGAAAATAAAATATAGATTGAGGATTTTACATCCCTGAAATTATTCATTTATGTTTTAGATGAAGCTAGGATTTCTTAATGGATTGTACAATAGAATTATGTTTTTTATCTGCACTTAATAAAAATAATAATTCAGTTTCCATACATTTATGAAATCTTATTCAAATTTTATTGATTTATTCTAACGAATTTGAGTACGATAGAACTTTCTTAAATGGTTTGTTTGTTCATAGATGATTCATACATTTAGATAACTTATGGTGACCAAACAGTAAGTCTGAGAACTCTATTTAATATTGTATTAATTATTATTTTTTTTAGATGGTTTGATAAGTTTCTGATGAGTTTATCCCAATGGAAAATGCAACATAAAATCATTTCATATTTATTTTTTTAAGAATGATGCTCCCAAAATTTGATCCATTAACCTCTTTCACATATATGAAAGACGCCGATGATGAGTTTTCGGGGGTGTCTGTTACGGTGGGGAGGAAGGAGCGGTAGTAGTCGTCTATGGTTTCGGAGTCTGAGAGGACGCCTTCCTCTGGCTTTTGAACGTGGACAATGTAGGTTTGGAGATGATTGGTGGTGGCTTGAATGGCTTTGGGGAAAAACAGAACGAAGAGCAAGAGAGGAAGGTACATGTTTGAGGACACCATTGTTTTGTTTGGTTTTTCTTGTTCTACTGCTTGGGTGTTTGAGGACACCATTGTTTTGTTTGGTTTTTCTTGTTCTACTGCTTGGGTTCGGTTGCAATGGGTGTGTGAGTATATATAGGTGGGGATGGGATTGAAGAGTAATTGAGGGAGGAAGAACTTGGCTCTTAATAGGGGGGGGGGGGGGGGGGATACGGAGTTCAATGGATTTTTGTGGACAGTATTTAAATGATTGACTTTTATAGAATTTACAGACTTTCAGAAACTTTCACATACACTTTTACAAACTTTCACACATTTGACTCTTATGCATTTTTACTTTTACAAATTGACTCTCATAGACTTTCATAGACTTCTACAGAATTTTACAAACTTTCACATCTTAACTCTCAAGAAATTTCACATACTTTTATAAATTTTCAAAGATGGATTTCTATTGATTCACGTAGATTTCCGTAGAGTTGTTTTTGGATTTTTAAAATAACAAATAATAAAGAACTCAATTATTTAAATTCAACACTAATTATTCATACCAACATAAAATGTAATTTAATATAACAAATATCAACACAAGAACAATATTTCATAAATATGTACATTCATAAAAAAATTCTTCTTCATGATAAATAATCAATATAAAATTAAAAAAAGAAAAAAAAGTACCTTCTATTGAGAAAAACTCACAGTGAGCCAACCTTTTTTTTGTTATACAGAGAAGAATTCATATGTTTTTATAAAGGGGAGGGATGAGTTTAATTATGAAGACAATAAAATAAGAAAATATATATAATATAAAAATCATATATTACATCACTTCAAATATAATGAAATAAAATCATAAATTATATTACTTAAAATAAAAATGAAATAAAATCAATAATTATATTTAAGCATATATGTACATATGCCCAAATATGTATATTTATTTTTATATATGCCTGAACTTTATAAAAACATATATACATAGATATTATAAATTAATAGAAACATCTTCAATACAAATGAAATTAAAAATTATAGAGTTATTGTATATATAATAAAATATATCAAAAAATAAATCTATATTTTAGAAAATAATGATGGATGATTTAGACATATATTATATAATATATAATAATGAAATGATTGATTTTAACACAAATAAATTCACCATTCTCATATATTCATCGAACATATGAGGTGATATAAAAAATTTATACATTTGCATATTCATAAAAAAATGATAAATAGATAAATAAAACTATGAATAAAAAATATGAAAAGTATAAGATAACCATCATCCATAAAAGAGAAGAAAAAATATATATATTCACAATGCTAGAATACAAGTTCATGGGAATCCCTCCCTTTGGAGTAGGATTTTGAAACAATTTTTTTCCTTTAATACTCTCTCTAAATCTACAAAAATCCACAACAGTCTATCACTTATAAAAGTCTGCACAAATCTTTTTTAAATTAATAATATGTGACAAAATTTTTACTATGAAGAGTCTCAATCAATTAAGCAAACATATATAAATCATTTTTTGGTTTATTAGCAGTATGATTATGATCCAACATGTTAATTAAATGCATTTTATCAACCATTCTAGTAAATATTATTTATTGAATAACCGACATGGACTTTTTTAAATATAATTTAATGTGATATTTTGTGAGAAAGACCTTTAGTCGCACATTGAAAAATTCAAGAATGAAAAAGACTACTTAATAATTTTTTACAGTTATCTAAATAATTGTTTCCACCCATATACTCTTTTTTATTATTATTGAATGGTAGGCTATATATATATTAGCCGTCTTAAATCTATTAAGGCCAAAGCCCAAAGTTTACAAATAACCCAGAAATAAGACCAAAGAAACAAAGATAGTCCATAATAGAAGAGAGTTCTACCGTGGAGGATGGAGCACCAAATGCGACCTATTGTACCCACAAGAAATTTTCATATATATATATACTTCGTAATTAGTCACATACCCACATTAACGATGTATCTATATCTCGTTATAAATTTGATATATCTCACTTTCATATACAATTAATTATAATATACTTGTCAGTTTTACAAAAACAAAAATATAGTTCATTAGATAAGATATGTTATTTTTTAAAAAATTAGGCATAGATTGGATATGCAACTAGAAGAAGGGTTGTGCTGAACTTTATTCTTACTTAGTTTCATTTGGAAGTCGTTTAGAAAAATCAATCTATTTCAACCCAAACAAGTCTTGAGAAGCGGACTTACAGAGTCAGATAAGAACTAAAACATGCATTTTATGATATCCATAAATAACATATCTAAAGGTTGTCTAGCCGTCTAGGGGAAAAAAAAGAATTACAATAGAGGAATAAATTAAAATACTAAGGAAATTTTATTTTGTCTTAAAATACTATCTTTTTTTACTGTTGAAAAGTTGATGTCTGCAAATCGACTAAAACTAAATTCCAAAATAAAAATTAAAAAATAGTCAACCAAGTTTTAATGGTACCAGGTTCCACCGGCCACCGCAGGCGGGCAATATAGGTTGATGAGATCAATGATCCACATCGAATCTCAAAGCTTGAAGCATATTAAAAGCTACACAGTTGTTTTTAGAAGAATCTAAATTCATTTTATAATATAAAACTCAAACAGAAAATGTTTTTATTTTTTTAAAATCATATGTCTCATCTAATAAGTATATACTTCTATAAATGTGAAGTATATACCTCGATCCATATTTGAAAAGATATAAATCTAAAAATTGATATCCATATTCGAATGATTAGAAAATGATACAGATATCAACGAATCCAATCCGTTGACATGCTTAGAGTTGAGGGTATTCTAGAAGAGTACATTAATAATGTTTTTCAATGCATGAAAGAGAGAATAAACTTTAAACACATCTTGATAAGTGTGAGGAGTAAAATGAGCTTCTCCTCGAATAGGTCGGACTCAAGAACGATCCAGACTTGGAATGATGTAAATCCGAGATGAAGAGTTGAAAAGACCCTTAAAACGAACCGTTCCTCTGATCTCTTTCTTCTGCCCCCTGCACTTACACCAGTGTGGTGCCTGCTAACACCCCTCTAACATTCAAGTCAGTATTCATTTTCATGGTAAAACTTGGACTTAGGGTTTTTTTCGGAGAAGAAGTGTGTACCTTGGGGTGAAGGGGAAACCCCCTAATTTATAGACAAAGGTGGCTTGCCGATTATGCTGTGGTGATGTGAGGATAACGTGAGAGAATCTTCAATGTGACTCTCTGATCACACGACATGTAGGATTTCAAGATCAGCTCATCGTAACCGTTTTCTGTTAGTTTGTTATCGCAGTTGTGTTAGTGAATCTTTCATGGGCATGCTTGTAATTTCAATGGAGTTAGTTGAATATACGTGGGGATTTCCTGTGCTGGTTGGATCTGATGGTCTAATTATACCTCAGACCTGGATAGGTCAAAATCTCGCCTACGGGTGTTCAGGTCTCGTCGAAGACCTAACTAAGGACGCAACTCTGCCCAATCTGAGGTGGAGATTTGCTTCCGAGGTGGCATGCGAGGCTAAGGTTAACCTTCGCCCAAAGTGGGCTTTGGCGTCGAGGTGGGCCGCTATTATTGATTGGCCTTTCATCCGAGATGCGCCTCGACATTGGTGGGTCCGCTTCTTATGACATCATGATTCTATTCTAGTCAATTCCAGTATTCTTATCCCTTATTCAAGTGAGTCGGATTTTGTCTCCTACAATAAGAATTGTCATCAAACTTTCAAATACAACTTTACACAAGTGCAAAATATTTTTCTTGATTTTCTTAACTATTATCTCAACTGGATAATCCACTCTTGATTATCAAGAGACCATTCCAAAAACCAAACTTAACTATTATCTCATACTTTATTCAAGAAGCTATTTGGTTCAGCACGATCATTTGAGGACCACCATATGGAGGATTATGTATGATTTGTATGTATTTTAGTTTTATTTGTTAGATTTATCATGTCTTTTTTGGATAATTAAGATTAGTTAATATTCAGATATCCTTCATGTAATATGATTTTTTTTATTTTTTAATTAGGATTTTAATTTGAATTATGATGTAGGATGATCATGGACAATTCAATAAATGTTTAGGACCGTAGAGGATTATGAATGATTTGTACTTTTTAATATTTTAGTTTTATTTGTTAGATTTATCATATCTTTTCTGGATAATTAGGATGAGTTAATATTCATATCATTCAGATATGATTTTTTAATTTTTAGTTAGAATTAGAATTAAAATTTTGAATTAAAATTCAAATTTGAATATTAGTTAGGATTAAATAAAGATGTGTTTGTTATTTTTCAGATTTAGATAAATATGTTAGAATCATATTTATTTAAATAATTAGTTAAGATCCAAATTAAGGATTATCTAACTCTATAAATAGACATGTAAACCAATGGATTAATAAGCATTGATTTGATTATTTGAGTTTATTATTTTTATCTATTGTATTTTGTTATCCTAGGAGGATCCAATCGTCTTGTATTTCTAAATAAATCAACAGATTATTGAAGCCAACACCTCATACATTCTTCTTGAACAACAGCGTGAGCCTAAAAATTTCATCCTTTGATCGAATCCGTAGAAGAGTCTACGCTACATGACTATTGCAGAAAGTTTCCATCCACTCCGGCATTGTGGTGGCTTTTGTTCGGTCGGTCAGGCCATCAAAGTTTCATTTCCAGAAGACCCCTTATCTTCCAGATAGCCTATTTTAAAAAAATGTTCATTTAAAAATCAACAACAATTAATTGACAAAATATATACAGTAATCAAAATTGCTAATTTCGTATATTCCATTCTAAATACTCTCTAAATTTGTTTATTTTGTGTGTTTAATAATAGGATTTTTCGCATGTATACTATTAAAAAATATTTATTTTTATATAATCACAAATAACATTTTTATTTTTATACCATTAAAAAAAATTTAATGAAAAAAATTATCCCTTTTTTTAACCAAAATGAAAGTCAATCATAGTTAGTTCTTAACAAAAAAGTGAAAATGACAAAAAATAAGCTCAAGTAATGATTAAACATAGTAACCTAATTAATCTCTTATTCTTTCCAAATCAAGTAATCAACTGTGAGTCATGAAAATTTATCCCTTCATTCCTTTTCTTCCATTGAAGATCTAGTTTTTTAAATATTATTATCATTTTGTAATATATAAAAGTAATTATTTTTAAAATAATTTTATTTTGTTTCTACAAAAGTAAGTATTAAATACTACGTATTAGCTAATAAATAGTTTGTATGTTTAATTTTTATGTTTGAATTTTAGAAGAAATTCATCATTTTCATGTTAAAATCAATATTTTTTATTTTTATAAATATTGTATTTTGTAAGGTAAAATATGAAAAATAAAAAATAAGGATAATTTGATCGCTTCTCTATGACTTTAATTATTTTAATAAAAATTTGGATGAAAGTTAACTAGAATGATAAATATGCATAATATCTATAAATTTCAATGGTGTAAAAATAAATAGGTTATTTGGAATAATATAAAAATAAATAGTATGTTTATGGATGATTTACATGCAAAAAACCCCTTAATTATATGAGATCCTCCCTGTGATTGTTTAGGAAACCGTTATTGACACCCCCATTTAATGGAATACCACCCCCAAAGGAAACTCACCCAGTGTAATTATTTAAACCTACAAAATCACCCCATGTTAAATATTAGGACATGAACAAGATAAAACCACCCCATCTCATTTAAGCTTCTCTCTCTCTCTCTCTCTCTCTCTCTCTCTCTCTCATCGACCCACTCCCACTGAGAGACCCTCCGCCGATCACCTCCATCAACCGTCGATCACCTCAACGACTCACACCGATCGCCTCAACGACTCCTGCCGATCGCCTCACCTCCACGACTCCCGCCAATCACCTCCAGGATGCCCCTAATCGCCGTCCACGAAGCCCGATTTTCATCCCATCTTTCACATGCCGTCCTCTTTCTTGGCCTCCTCCAGTATTGGTAAACACCCTTCCTCCTCCATCTTCTTCATCCACTTCTTCTTCTTGTTGATATTATTTCTGTTTTTTTTTGTGTGTTTTGAAACCCTAGTTGATCAATTATTTTGTCTTTGAAATCCTAGTTCATCAATGAAGATTGATCCACTTTCTAATTGGGAGTTTTTGGGATAAATTTAGGATGTTCTTACTAACATGGCCTTGGATGATTGTGCTGCAACTCCATCTTAATATGCTTTATATCATCTCTTCTTTTTTTCTTGTACATGTGTATATTCTGTTTTGAGTAGCTCTACTTAGGTTCTCAAGTGGGAAAAATGATTGATTTGGTGTCTATGGAGTGTGGAGGGGGACACATGTGCATTTCAATCTTCCAAAAAAAAATCTGAGAGTGAATGACTAGCTTGAAAACTTTTAATTTAAAATTGTAAATTCTGAGCTCCAACTTTTAATTTGATGGCCGGATGATCATTTCTAAATGCATCCAAGTTGGATTTGTTGATCCTTTAATCAAATGTGTAGATGTGAGCAAGAAGTCAAGCTTGGTCATAGTCAATCAGACAATAGAATAAGATTTACTCCTGCTATCCATGGAAACAATAATATAGAAAGAATAGAAGCACAAAGATTATCTGATTTTCCATGACTGGAGAATCTGAATCAGATGCCCAAATCAAATCTTTTCAATCAGCTAATAGAATAAGACTTAATCCTACTGTTAGGATAAGATTTATCGAGGGTAAAAAGAATACTTAACTACAAAAAAACAGATAATATAAAAAGATTTGAACAAGATGCTTAAATCATATAATCTGATGGGAGAGGGAAAGGATGCATGAAGAACTTGCAAAGTCCTCATACATTCCTAAAACCAATGTGGATTTTATTCTGGAGTTTCATAATGTTGTTCAGTTGAATATTATCACAATAACTGGACTTGATTTTTCAAGTGGTGGCCTTGATTGATTTAGATGGTTGTATTTTTTTTTGCTTTAGCATAATTGTTAATTATAGGGTAATGCTTCTGTTACTTTAAGTTTGATCTTGTCATACCAAGCCCAAGAAAAAAGGCTGATCATGTCATGTCAATCTTGTTTGATTTTATTTGAAATAATAATATTTGGCATTAACTCTGTCTGATGAATAGAAATATTAATTAAACGTTGATCTTCAAATAGTTAAGTAGCTTCTGATACTTCTTTGAAACATTGTTTAATATAGAATTTTTTCTGCATATGTTTTATGAAAAACTTTCATCCATTTTAGAGGTTCTTGTGTATTAATTGAGCATATTAGATAGGTTAGGAAATTGTCTATTTCTGTTTAGATTACATTTGTCTGGAGTGGGTTGTTGTATTACAACTTGGTTCTGCAAAATGACTCATGTTCTAATTTTATATTTTTGAGTGAGCAGAATAAGTGTGGTTATAATATGATCTGCAAGAATATGTCTTCTACAATATAACAATTTATTTCTTATTTAGGCTGGTGCTTACTTGATGATGGCCCACCACAATATACGAGACTGGAGTTCAATGCAAGAATATGTCTTCTACAAAAGTTGTCTGGTTGCAAATAGAGTTTTTGAGCCATATATGCCAGATAGAATGCTCCGACAGATCGGGCATATACAAACAATTCCACTTGATCCAACTTGACCCGACCAAAGGACAAGAAGACCACGAGCAGCTAGTGTGGCTACATTGTAATTGTATTAGATGGTTGGTTGGGTGATGCAGTAATAGAATTTGATGATTATCTACTCTATGCAGTTATCCAACTCAATATAACTTATTGATTTAAGTGTTACATTTGGCAGGGGAGCATCCTTTTAAAATTTGTTGTGTATTATTTCATTTTTAAGTGTTGTTACCCAACGATGGACATCCCTAATGTTGACATATAGAGCATAGCTAGACAATGGTTCTGTCGAACAAGTGACAGATAACTATTGTGCAATTCTGTAAGTCTCGACATAAAATTTGTCGACATATGGAAAGTCGAGCGACAATGGTCACATATGATTCTGAAGGAATTGACATCTTCTTTGTCCAGAAATGAAACTTCGGTCGACAATGGAGATGTCGAATAGGTTATAGTAAGAATTGTGTGATTTCTGAAGGCATCGACATCATATTTATCGATAAATGGAGCTACGGTCGACACTGGGATGTCGAACGGGTTACAGTAAACAATTGTATGATTCTAAAGGTATCGACATCGCTGGTGTCGAGAAATGGAGCTTCGGTCGACACTGGGGTTATCGAATGGGTTACAGTATAATATTATATAATTCTGAAGACATCAACATCTCCGTTGTCGATAAATGGAGCTTAGGTCGACAATTCATATGTTGAACGGGGTACAGTAAACAATTGTATGATTCTGAATAGATCGACATCTCCTTTGTCGATTAATAGAGCTACGGTCAACACTGGAGATGTCGAACGGGTTACAGTAAACAATTGTATGACTTCTGAAAGCATCGACATCTGCTTTAACGAAGAATGGAGCTTAGGTCGACAGTAGGGATGTCGAACGGGTTACAGTAAACAATTGTATGACCTCTTTTTATGAGGTGTATAAAAGAGAGGGTGGTTTTGATTGAAAATTGGGTGATATTGGTAGGGGTGGTTTTTGTTGAAAATGGGATGACATTGATAAGGGTGGTTTTGGTTGAAAATAGGATGACAATGGTAGGGGTGGTTTTCCTTTAGTTTTGAAGTTCATATTAACAGTTAATTTAGGGGGTGATTTTCTCATCGAATGGGGTGGGTATATCACCCCCGATTGGTTTATATGGGAAACACTCCCCTTGTCCTCGCTCCAGTCACCAGATTTAGCCAAGCCCAGCCATGCCATTTTTTAAAATTTATTTTTTTCGTTAGTATTTAAGTTATCGTTTTTTATTGAATCCCATAATTAGACTATAGCATAGAATAATTTTTTTCTCTCCTAATTTATCTTGGTATATATTGCATGGTGTCATGTTTATAGAATTGGACTATTTGACACACCCCATGTTCATCCATGCACTGGCCACTGTGCAGGGCTCTCTGGATTTGATAATTGAAATCGACTATGTGATCATTTGGTGTACACAAACGGCAATGACTTGTAGGAAGAAAAAAAGGACAAACTGATGGCATATTAAGCAAAAGACACATGAAAAACAAACCCCTTTAATAACTTTCATTAACAGAACCACTATAACCGATTTCTCTGAGAACGGAAAAAACAGAGACAAAGGAAAACAAAGATTTACATCCACAATTTTAAAGACACTAGATTTATTGTTTATATTTGCTGCAAATCAGACTCATGTTAGAGGCGCTGACTTAGACCCCAGATAAACGGAGATGGGGCTCCTCACGGTGTGCTTGGCCGACACCCACCTCAACTGTCCTTCCACGTATGATCCCTCCGCCGTGCTCTTGAGGAGGCTGAAAGTAACCGTAAAACTCATCTTCTCCTTCAAAGTCCTGAACGACAGAGTCTGCGGCGCAACCACCACAGACACACCAACAGGCGCATCCACCTCCACCTTGTACGTCGAACTTCCCTCCCCGACGTTCATCACCGTCCGATTGAACGTCACCTTCGAAAATGACAACGACGCCGTGAACGAAGGATAGTTGAGCTCGCCTTCTGCAATCTTCTCGTAGTCGGCGCAGCTGATCTTCTTGTGCACGATCACCGTGACGTCGTCGTCGGTGTAGTTGAGCCCGCAGAGGTAAGGGATGTAGTCCTCGGGAAGTATGTCGTATACCAGACCGGGGTCGACCGCCTTGGACGGATTCACGTGCCCTGCGCCCGTCGCAAACAGGTTGGCCGGCTTGAGCCTCTCGTCCGCTATGGGCTTCCCCTGTCGGTTCACCGCGTCAGAAGTGGTCATGATGGCGGACTTGATCATGGCAGGCGACCAGTCCGGTTGTGCGCTCTTGATCAGAGCCGCGACCCCGCTGAGGTGAGGCGTCGACATGGACGTCCCGGAGATTACATTAAATGTGGGTCCGCGGACGGTGTAATTGACGCCTAGTCTGAAAGGCCAGGCGGCAAGAATGTTCAGACCGGGCCCGATGATGTCGGGCTTGAGGATGCCCGGGGTGGTCACGGACGGACCACGCGAAGAGAAGGAAGCGATAACCGGAGACTGTATCGATCGCCCGATCAGCGTCCCCATGAATGCGATGGCGGCAGTTGGTTTGGGATTGGACTTGGCGTACGCGATGACCTTCTGTCCGCCGGCATAGGGGATGAGAGAGGCAGGGATGAGATTCGGGTCCGCTGTGGTGCTGTACGCGTTGGTCTCATCGTTCATGATGATCACGCCAACGGCGCCTGCGGCATTCGCAACGGCGCCCTTCTCGATCGTCCCACTGCCCCCGCCTCGCTCGCAGAGGACAATCTTGCCTTGGACATCCAAGTTATCCAACGAGCCCGACAAGCAATACCTGCCATCTTCAGATTGGGGCACCACGAGCGGAAGCTGATCGGCCGCAAAGTCCTTGGGCTGGTAGAGCGTCTCCCCGAAGATCTCCGTCCCGTCACCGAGCCTGACCGTCGAACGGATGGACCGGTCCAGCGAGCTCGCGCCAACAGTCAGGATCCACGGCGCATCGTTAGACACCGTTTGCGCGTTAGGGCCGTTGTTGCCCCCGGCGCAGCTCACCACGATCCCCTTCTGAATGGCGGCGAACGCGCCCGTGGCGATGGGGTCCGAATAAAACGCTCGTGGGGGCCCACCGAGGGAGAGCGAGAGGACGTGGACGCCATCCGCGACGGCAGCGTCAAGGCCAGCGAGTATGTCGGAATGCGCGCACCCTTCACGGGAGCAGACCTTGTAGATGGCCAAGTAGGCGCGGGGGGCGACACCGACCGCGTCGCCTTTCGCCTGTCCGAGGACATCAACATTGGGCACCAAATTCCCCGCGGCCGTGCTGGCCGTGTGAGTCCCGTGGCCTTCGTCATCGACTGGTGCGAGAGGCTTCCCGGCGCTTTTTCCATGGGCTTTAAAAGCCTGGCTGCCCTGGACGAAGGACTTCGCGCCAATGATCTTGTTGTTGCAAGAACTGGAGGACGCGTATTCGCATGTTCCCTTCCAAGTTGTTGGGGGAGGGTCCATACCGTCGTCTTTGAAGGACGGGTGGGTGGGGATAGCGCCGGTGTCCAAGACGCCGATGATGACGTCCTTACCCGAATTGGAGACGTTCCAGATTCCGTTGGCGATGTCAAGGCCGAGGAAGGAAGGGGTGCGGGTGGTGTGGAGGGGGATGAGCCGGTCGGGGTAGGCTTTGATGAAGCCGATTTTCTCACTCATGAGGGAGACATGGTTGGCGGTCAGCCTGGCGGCGAAGCCAGAGACAACTTGTCCGTATGAGTACACCATGGTGGGAACGAGAGAGTCTTCGAGGGTGTCTGTTACGGTTGGGAGGAAGGAGCGGTAGTAGTCGTCTATCGATTCGGAATCGGAGAGGACGCGCTCCTCTGGCATTTGAACGTATACAATGTAGGTTTGGAGATGGTTGGTGGTGGCTTGAATGGCTTTGGAGAAAAACAGAACGAAGAGCAAGAGAGGAAGGTACATGTTTGAAGACACCATTGTTTTTGTTTGGTTTTCTTGTTCTATTGCTTGGGGTCTGTTGCAGTGGGCGTGTGAATATATATAGGTGGGGATGGATTGAAGAGTAATTGAGGGAGGAAGAACTTGGCTTTTAAAATTGGATTTGTTTCAAAAACATGTATTTTGGGGAATGAAATAAATGTTCATCAATATTTGGATTCAGAGAATCAGACGGCTTTGTTATCTTATTTCAGTTTTATTTTCATTGTTGGTATAAATAGTATAGATATTGACGGGGTTCGGTTATTGTGGACTGACAAAAAATGGTAGGCGTCATTGCGTCAACCATTCTTATGGCCATTCCATTTAATATATTTCTTTAACAGATCTATGCATATACAAGTGAATTTACTTTTCGATTTTTAAACCGGGAAAAAAGGAACTTATGTAGCAGGAACTCCTGACTAATAATAGCCTTTTAAAAAACCAATATAATGTATTTCATGAATCCAGTCATATTTTTGTATCATGTATCCATTGGCTATAAAAGTTTTAAATGTTATTATACATGGCTATTGCCTTAAGTTATGTAGACGTACGTTTAATGTTCATCTTTGCCATTGCCATGAGCCACTGCACCTTTTAAATTTGAGATTAATTGTGTACAATCGCATTCCAATTATACATGTATGTACTTAATGCATTGAATATACCAATTCTATCATTGTTTCCATGCGTAATTGTATTTCTCTCTTTTCAAAATTAATAAGAGCATTTAAGTCAATGTATATGTAGAGTTGAACTTTTTAATCATGGTTAATTCATAGTTCTTCACGGCATATGGTATAGGGGTACCATTGCACTCATTCAATGTTTAAAAATGGTATTTTTGTACTGTGGGTTTTTTAAAAGAAATTTGACTTGTGGTTCCGATTCAGACCCTATCCATTTATTTTGATTGAAATAATAATCATATTGTAATATAAATTAAATCAGTTACACATGGTGCGCAAGCATATTAGATTCTTCTTTTAAATATTCGAAGAATTCACAAAAAAATTTAAAAACCTATTCTTATCATATATTTATAAAATACATAAACTTTTCTTTTGAAAATAAAAAAATTTACATTAATAAAAAAATCATCAAAGAAATGAGATAAAGTATAGTTCAGATATAATGTTTATTAGGGTAACACCATAATAGGGGTAATTTGGGGGTTTTAAGTATAAAATCTGGGCTGGGCAGGATCAACTAGTGAGATGGGTTGCCTAGTTCGAAAGTGTGCCAGTAATAGTTTAGATTTTTTAAAAAAAAATATGTGATGGGGTCAATTGATCCCACCACATTATTTGTGGCGCCGCCCATGATAACATTGCAAATTAATATAAAAATAATAAGATTAATAGCATACTTGTATATTAACATTCTACAATCTACATTCATAAAATGAGATGATCATAGATTACAATTAAGCACCATCCATCCGCCTCCAATGTCTAACTCGGTTCAAATCGTTATTAGTCCAGGGTTAGGGTGTTAACAGATACAGCAGACATGTGATTTTACATATCCGTATTTTTTTTTGTTAAAGACATATAAGTCCTTACAAACATGGAAAAACCCATATAAATCCCTACCAAAATTAAGACAGACGTACGAGTCCCTGAAAAATCACAAAAACTCAATTATCATCCTTGAGTTAAATTTTCATCCAAACTTAACGGAATATTCCCAGAATATTCCATCACACATAATTGTGTTCACATTGAAGTCTCTATAATAGTCATAAAGACAATTAGTTCCTGCAAAAAACAAAATTGCTACTGAAAGAATTTTACATTTAATTGGATAGACATTACAGTCTTTATAAACAATCGTAAAGACAAATTAGTCCATGTAAAAGACAAAAATGCCCCTGAAGGATTTTTACATTTAATTGTGTCGACATTGCGCATTTTTGTCTTTTACAGAGACTACTTTGTCTTTATGATTGTTTATAAGGACTGTAATGTCTATCCGATTAAATTTAAAAGACTTTCAGAGATAATTTTATCTTTTGCATGAACTAATTTATCTTTATGATTATTTATATGGACTGCAATGTATACACAATTTAATGTAAAGTCTTTTAGGGGTAATTTTTTCTTTTGCAGGGACTAATTTGTCTTTATGACTGTTTATAAGGACTTCAATGTCTACACAATTATATGTGATGGAATATTCTGGGAATATTCCATTATGTTTGGATGACAATTTAACTCAGGGATGATAATTGGGTTTTTCTGAGTTTTCAAGTACTCATACGTCTGTCATAATTTTAGTAAGAACTTATATGGGTTTTTTCATGTTTATAGGGACTTAGATGTCTTTAACCCTTTTTTTTAACAACAGTTACATGGATATAGCTATTGGACGGATGTGAAAACTGATTTCCATATTTGATTTGTTTGAATGTGAATCCATATATATCTAATTTTAGTATAAGTATCATAGCATGTCCGTAACATAGAGGGTTGGGCTCCAGAACTACACGTCCCCACGTGGTCCCATGAGGGGGATTGGGCGGGACCAAGAGGCCAAGAGCCCAATAAATCTAATTGTCGGTAGTGGATTTCAGAGGGGGTGCTCTCCAAAAGTCTTTTTCGGTGTGTGTGTGTAGGGGTTTTTCGGGGTTGTATTCAGTATGTGTCATGTGGGCCCAGTTGGATCGTCTCTTGAAAAGGGGAGGGGTGTAGTTCCTTGTTGGGTCGCCTGACAGTTCCTTAGGAGGATTCAGGGGTGGTTGTAATTGCCATCTGCTTTCTTAAAAAGCAGAAAAGTTAGTGTTGCTATTGATCGCCTTCGTGGGAGGATTGTGGATTCTCCGCTCTGAGATACGACTAGCTGCACACAGAGGTGAAAATAGATAATCATTTTCTGCTTCCGGGACTTGACAAAAGGAGATTTAAAAGATAGGAGAGTGGGTGAGGGTCGGCTAGTGCAAATTAGCCGCCTAAAGGGGGACGGCTAGTTATGGTTAGCCGCCTATGACCTAGCACTATTTGGACAGAACTTGGGTAAGTTTTGGTTTTGGGCTTTGGCTAAAGTTAAACTAGGTTTAACTAGGATTTTGGAGAGTGGATTTATGTAGGAAATGAGTTTCCTTCTCTCAAAAATAGAACTCTTTCTCTCTCTCAAGGGTTTTAACTAGTGGGTGTGGGGGGTGAAGGAGGCTTGATTGGGTTGCAATGTGTGTATTGTAGGTTATTGATGATTGTGGATGATTAGAAGAAGTGCTTAGACCCCCCTATTTATAGTAAAAATAGGACAGGGGAGTATCCATTGGACAATAGATCAAATTGGATAATAGGGTGATTGATTTGACCTCCCATTAGATTTTTGTTCTTCTGACAATGTCCAAGTTCGGGGCAGCTAGTTGTAACTAGCCGCCCATTGAGAGGCGGCTACTTTCAATATGCCGCCCCTATGATGACCTACCAAACATCTCATCTCTGAAAAGCGGTGGCTTGAGGCGGTTACTAGATTGAACCGTCAGAGAAAGAGAGGCTAAAAGGAACAAACCGCCGCAATCATCAGCAGTAAATGTTGCTTTATATCCCATCCAAGGGAAGCGGTTGGGGGCAGTTTAAGGGACAGCTAGTTGAATCTAGCTGCCCAGTGAGGGACGACTACTTTCATCTAGCCGCCTTATACCTGGCCTTTTAATTTTTATAAGTGTTTGTTACTAGAGTTCCTCTTGTTTAAAAGACGTTTTATATTAGATTTTTTAAATGTGGTCATTTTCAATACTAGTTGAAGTATTTTCATTTATTTGGACTGTCAAAATTTGGGTATCTACACCAATGAGGGGTGAGGGTGAGGTGAGGCCAGACCCATAATTCTCCTAACGAGAGGAGATGTCTAGTGCTTAAATGTAAGTGCAGACTTTACTTTTAAAACCGTGCGCTTTCAAGCAAAGCGGACAATATCACATGTGTATCTTGGTAATTGACCAGCCTAGGCCCCACAACCTTGATGAAATTTGTGTGTAACCAAGTATAAAATGAGATGGAGTTGGGGAATATTGAAAGTGAAAAATCTTATTATTAAGTCATGTTAGCTATTCTATTTTCAGCCTTCATATGTTTTTTAAAGGTATATACTTAATTAATTATGCATATTCTCTTATAAAAGAGTAGTGTTGTTACACTCAATTTTTTTCTCAGTCCAAAATATTGTCTTATATACCTCATTAAAAATTCAATGAAGCATATACTTCGTTAGACGTTGTATATACCTCATTAAATATTTTCTTACACTTACAAAAAAAAAAGGGTCATTCAATTCGAAATGGAGAGATATACACTTTTATCAAAGTATATACTTCATTAGATGATGTTTACTAGTTTTTAAAAAATAAAAACATGTTTGCTTCGAGTCTAACATTTTCCCTTGTAAAAATGAAATGCCTACCCACATATGTATTGAATGCATATATTTTTTTGTAATAGAAATGAAATGCATTTTATCAAATCAGTTTTTTTACAGTCCAAAATGCAATCATATATACCTCGTTAGAAATCTAGTGATACATAAACATCGTCTAACAATGTATATACCACTTTGAGTTTTTTTATTCTTACTAAAATTGGATTCATTCAACTCAAAATGGATTGATATATACTTTTTATAAAACATATATTGTTTACTATTTGAGTAGGATATTCTCCCCTTCAGTTAAACTTTTCGATTTTAGGGATAAAGTCATACGTAGCTCCTCGGCTAAATTGCCGTTTTCACTCCTTTGGCTGTTATATTTGTCCCCTCATTAAACACTTAGTAGGTGATTTTGGTGGAAACCCCCACATGTTAATGAGGCACGTCGTGCCCACGTCACACAATTAGTGGGCCTTGATTGTCCGCTGGCAGTTACAGGCGTTTATGATCCTTAAACCGTTTCTCCAATCTGCTCATGGCCCTTTGACTTGCTTGTTCGTCAGTTACGTCTTCAAGTGCGTCGGCGAGGTGAAAGATCGCCCGATCAGACCTCTTGTCTGATCGTGTCTTCCCTGCTCATTCGAAGGAAGTAAGGTCGTCTGACCAGATCTCTAATCTAATCGTGCCTTAACTACTCAAGGTGAGATTCTTCCACGAGGTGTCTAACTAGACCTTTCGATCTAATCGTGTCTGCTCATTCAGGAGTGTCGTCATGTCATTATCAATTCGGATATGAATTTGTGGGCCCTAAGCGTGATGGCCCATATCTATCTTGTCGTGACACGTGTCATGACGCAAATTTTTACCTCCACGGATGCCCCCTCTCCTGGTCTTTTGAATTGTCGAGAGAGCAGGAGATTAGGAAAAATCACCTCACATCTGCCTTTCGGGAGGTCAAAGATCTAGTCGTTTGTATCCTCGGGATTTTCTTATCCATATGCGAGTGTGTGGCGTTCATGCACGTCAATCGGTTTGTATTGCGTAGACTAGAGGTGAGTGAACTTGAGTCTCATATATATATTTCAAAGGAATATATTATGTATTCATGTTAGGATCGTCTTATTTTGCGGAATAAAACTGCTAATTTCGATATAAAAATATGAGCATGCTTGTATTGATATATTTATCATGATATGATTTGCATGTTAAGATCATGCATGTTATGTCCTTTTGTGATTTTAAAGATATGGTAGATTATCAAATGCATACATTCTGTCTAGGTGGCTTAGTCTTGGTGGCTAACGTCTAGGTGGGCGTATGGTCAGGTCCGATAACGTAGGATCCAAGTCTTGTAGCTATGTCTACGTGGCCATGCCTGTGAAAGCCCTGCGAGCTAGGTGTTGCAAAGACAAACATGCATGTTCATGGTGTTGCATGTATCATGTTAGATATGATGTCATATATGTATTATTGCATGTCTTAGTGGCCTTGTTGTATATTTACTCTCTTGATATATTGCATGCCTGTGTGGGCATACTTTAATTATGATATTTTGAATACAACTATACTAACGGGATAATGATATTCCATTCACTGTGCGTGTGGTTGCTCACCCCTCATTATTTTCCCTTTTCAAATTAAAGGCTTAGAATGGTAGATCTCCTGTAGTGTGGACGAGTTCATATTTTCTAGAAGGCTTGACTTTGCATAGAAGGCGTTGACTCTTCGTTTGGCATGTAAAGGACCCATATGTATGATAGTATTGTGATATTTAAATTCAATTATTTCTGATGTATATATATCCAGTAATTGAGAAAGTGTGTTAAAATTTTAGTCTTGACAATTGATATATAAATATGGTGATGTTTTCTAATGTTCACTAGATGAAAAAAAAATACAACTCTAAGATTTTGATGATTAAGTCAACGCAACCAGATTTCACGCATCAAATGGAGTCGTGGATTCGAGGGTGTTACACATTATGCCAATGATCCATGCCTCCTCCTCCCCCCAACGGTATAGCCGTTGGAAACAGACCAACAGGCCAACGGGTTGGTCTGTTACTAATAGCTATAAAATTAGTCGTTGGAAGAATTTAACAATTTATAAAGATAATTTTTCAACGTCTTAAGACCTAAAAAAACATAAAAAATTTCAGGGACTTAAAAATAATAGATGGGTGAATAATAGATAGGTGATCACAGAAATCCCTAGTTAATTTCTCAATAAATTTATTGTGATTAACTTGAAAATTTAAATATAAAATAAAAATTTAATTCCAATGAATTATTTTCTATAAATTAAAAATAAATAGAATCACCCACATCCCTATAACCCACCAAATCATATGTCATACTATATGTTAATAAATCTCCAAGAACAACCCACCAGCAAAACTATAAAATTAAATTAAATTAAAATATACTCAGTGGTTGATAACAATAGTTATATAAAAATTATATGAAATGTGCATTTAAAGTATAAATTTTCTAAAATTAATGAGATTTAATGTATATTCTTTTTAATTATATTTAATTGATTTGTTAGTGTCTAGTAATATATAAAATTTAAACACTCTAATGTCTATTTTCAATTTTCATTTAGGCCATATTGGTTCGTGTCATTTTTTGTGAAATTATTTTACCAGAAATCAGTTTACCAGAAATTATTTTACCAGGAATCATAATTCCATTAGACTGTTTGGTTCGCTAGTGGATTTTTTCAAAGAATCATTTTCAAGTGTTTGGTTCATACCTGAAAATGATAAGGAATTTGATTTAAATGTTTAAAATACTCTTACTATTATATATATACATGCAAAATTTATTTCTTTACCCATATCATAATAATAAAAAAGAGTAAATTTTATAAATATTTTTATAAATATTTAATTAATGCAAATAAATCAAATAACCAATTATGTTATTAAACATATAATAATAGTAATTTTTTTAAATCAGTTGAATATTATGAACTCCTCTAAAACTTAAATAACCATCTACAAAAATAAAAACTAAATTTAAAAACATAAATTAATATCTAATACACAATTAATATTTTTCACATCATATATAAAAATTATAACAAAAATTTTTAGTTAAAAAATCAAAATGACTATATAAACCCATTATATGGGTGGCGGGGAAAAAAAGAGGCTATTTATTTTAGAAGGGATATACCTAGTAATTTCATTAATTTGTAAAAGGTATAATAATAATCTAATTTAAGATTCCTTGTGGAATTTGAGATTACGACCATAATCTCATTCCACCCTATTTTCTCATATTGATATATATATATGGATAGATTTTAATTTCAGTAGGACCCATAATTACCAACAAAATTACCACCAACCAGATTTTATATACATGGTAATCTCAACATAGAATTAAATTCTATCACACATAATGACACGAACCAAACGGGACCTTAAAATTGGACCTTAAGATTAGAAAAAATAATGATTTGGGATAAGAATGAGTTTTAATAATAATAAAAATTTAATAAGGATAAAAATGTAATAATACATTATATCAAAAGAACTATAATATTGATATGAATAACACAATGTATACAAAATGTGTATGAAATATTGAATCATTCAAAAAGCCTATATCATGTAATATATATTTTTTGTATTATAATAAAAATAAAAAATTAATACCAGGTCCTCTGAAGAACCTCTTAAATTTGTTTTTAAGTATCTGGAATATTTAGACTTATTTTTAGATACATTTAAAAGATTGTATGGAATAACCCAGCCGTCCATGTTGTTCCCATGTCACCCCATCACATAGAGACCTATTACATGGACAGATTATAAAGTGCCATAGTAACCTACGAATAGGTCAGAATTCACTATTTGATCTAGACCATTCATTCCAGATCTAGCAAACCATTCTAGTTTCAATTACCTTGACATTGTCAAGGGAGTCGAGTCTAACCAGAGCCACGAAATCATCAGGTTCTGTACAGCTAATATTTTGAACTGTCCATTCTATTCAAAACCTTCCTCGTAATAGAAATCGAAGATCTCGCTGACTTGATTTTCTCAATTAACCCTTATAACATAATTTGCTCTCCAAAAATTTCCTCAGCTGTAAAATCATATCTTTGGAAACAAGGAGTAAATCTCTCGTCAGGTATGGCTTAAAATCGAATTTCATTCTCCAAAACAGAGGAAATCCCAATTAGGAAGCCCATTTTTTCGTCCCTTCCGTTATTACTCCCATCCCGTCTATATATCGTCGATCAACCAAAGCAACACAGCAACAACAAACAATAAAATAAAAATAAAAAACAATGAAGAGCAAGAGAAGCCCTGCAAACATGTCCATCATTCTTCTCTTGCTTTTCTCTCTATATACATTCTCTCAAACTATCGGAGCCACCACAAATGATGACCCAAACCGCTTACAGACCTACATCGTCAACGTCCAACCGCCTGAGGGGATTGGCTTCAACAGCATCGAAGACAGAGACGTCTATTACCGCTCCTTCCTCCCGCCAACCACAGACGCATTGGATGAGCCACGCATGATGTATTCTTACGCTCATGTTGCCTCCGGCTTCGCCGCCAGGCTCACTGCGGCCGAAGTCCTCGCGATGAGCAAGAAGGAAGGCTTCATCCAGGCCAACCCGGACCGCCTCATCCCCCTCCAGACCACCCATTCCCCTGATTTCCTCGGTCTCGACGGGGCGAATGGGCTCTGGAACGTGTCCACCTCCGGCAAAGGCGTCATCGTAGGCGTCTTGGACACCGGCGTCACTGCAGACCACCCCTCGTTCAGCGATCAAGGGATGCCCCCTCCGCCTAACAAATGGAAGGGACGTTGCGAGTTCACGACCTCCTCTTCTTGCAACAACAAGCTCATCGGTGCCAGGGTCTTCGCCCAGGGCAGCGCCGTCTTCCGATCCACCGCAAAGTCTATTTCACCGAGCGATGATGAAGGACACGGCACACACACGGCCAGCACAGCCGCGGGGAACTTTGTGCCCAACGTCGACGTCATCGGCAACGCGAAAGGCATGGCCGCTGGGGTCGCCCCGCGCGCCCACGTCGCCATGTACAAGGTGTGCTCGGAGGAGGGGTGCGCTGGGTCCGACATCCTCGCGGGGCTCGACGCGGCCGTTGTAGACGGTGTTGACGTCCTCTCGCTCTCGCTCGGTGGTGCACCGATGGAATATTTCGGAGACCCCATCGCGGTGGGCGCGTTTGCGGCCATCGAGAAGGGGATCTTCGTCAGCTGTGCCGCAGGCAACAGTGGTCCCGTGGCATCGTCGCTGTCGAACGATGCGCCTTGGCTCCTGACCGTGGGCGCGAGCTCGATGGACCGCACCATTCGTTCAACGGTCAAGTCGGAGACGGCACCGAAGTAAACGGTGAGACGCTCTACCAGCGCAAGTCGTTCCTGCCTAATCAGCTCCCGCTCTATGTGCCCCCACCCACCGGCGCCATGTGCGCGGAAGGATCGTTGGATTCAGAAGCTAAGGGCAAGGTGGTCCTCTGCGAGCGAGGTGGTGGCATTGGGAGGATTGACAAGGGACAAGCCGTGAAAAACGCGGGCGGTGCCGCCATGATCCTCATGAACGACGAGGAAAACGCGTACAGCGTCCTATCCGATGCGCATGTCCTCCCCGCCTCCCACATCTCATACGCCGGTGGGCGAAAGATCAAGGCGTATGTCAACTCCACTTCCAAAGCGACCGCCGCGATCTTGTTCAAGGGAACAATGTTCCGACGCTTGGCCCCCATCGTCGCTTCATTCTCTTCACGCGGCCCGTCCGCGGTGAGCCCGGGCATCCTCAAGCCTGACATCATCGGACCTGGCGTGAATGTACTTGCCGCCTGGCCCGTCCCTGTCATTGGAAATTCCACTAGCGGCCGACCCAACTTCAACATCATCTCCGGAACGTCGATGTCGACGCCTCACCTGACCGGGGTCGTCGCCCTTCTCAAAAGCGCACACCCGGACTGGTCACCTGCGGCGATCAAGTCTGCGATCATGACGACGTCTTACATAGACACGTGGCAGGGGCTGCCAATCAAGGACGAGAGGCTGAGGCCCGCGAGCCTGTTCGCGATTGGCGCAGGCCACGTGAACCCGCTCAAGGCGAACGATCCCGGTCTGGTGTACGACATCCAACCCGACGACTACGTCTCTTTCTTATGCGGACTCAACTACACAGATTCCCAAGTCTCAGTCATCACGCACAAGAATACCAGCTGCGCCGATTACAAGAAGATCGAGGAAGGCCAGCTCAACTACCCATCGTTCACGGTGCATTTCGGCAGGTCTTCTTCATCAGAGGTGACGTTCAATAGGACGGTGACCAATGTTGGGGCGGCGAATTCGAGTTACGCGGTTGGGGTCGAAGCACCGAAGGGAGTGTCCGTTGCGGTTGAGCCGGATTCCCTGCATTTTTCGGAGGTGAACGAGAAGGCGAGCTTCTCGGTGACGTTCAGTCGCAATGGAACGGTGAAGGGTTTGGCCCATGCGAGTGGGCAGCTAAGGTGGGTGTCCGATAAGCACGAGTTGAGGAGCCCCATCTCTGTTGTTTTCCGCTCCTGAAGTCGGCATAAAAATAAGGTTTAGGAATGTGTTCTTTTATTTTATTTTTTTATTATTTATTCTTTCCGTAGGTAGCTTTGTATTTGACTGTGAATTCTAACCAATAAAATTTGCTATTTTAGGTCATTATGATACTCTTGTTAAGCTTATCAATTAATCAAAAAAATATTTCAATATAACATATATTATAAAAATATATATATTTCTGTTATATATTATTCATATTTGTTATTTTGTATGATTAATGACAATCATGAAATATTATTTTACCAATTAAATTTTATCTACAAGAGATAAGAATAAACATTAAAATCTCAGTTTTAATTTTTATCTCTCTCTAATATGTCATTTTATTAATATCCGTATTTGAATTTGAAAGTTAGGATATAAGCCCAATGATTTACCTACACCCAGTGTGTTTTGCTACAAAAAAAAATGACCAAATTTAAATATTTTGGATCTATTTTTTTCTTTAATCCATACTATTTTCAGATTACTTTTTTACTTAAGCCTGTTTTTTAAGTCCGGATGAATCAATTTTGTTATTGAAATAACAAATTGAATAAATTTCGAAATAAATTATTTTAACTAAAATAAACTAGGGAAATTTCAAATTTTGGTACCAGTATATATGCAAATTTTTTAAAAATTGATATTTTCATATTTTACCTAATCTTTTTTTTTTTTTGAAGATTAGATTTTACCTAATCTTATATTGTAACATAAATCTTATCTTAATTTTAAATTTCAAATCTTAAATTTTAAATTACAATATTAAGATTTATGAGTAGATATGATAAAAATAAAAAAATTTATGAATTGTAAATTAAATATTATCCATCACATCTATAAATTTTACACATAATACAAAAACGAAAATTCAGATAATATTTAAAAATTCAAATAATATTTAAAATTTAAAATTCTAATAAGATTTAAAAATTTATTTAAAATTTAAAATTTTGTTTAAAATCATCCTTTTAAAAAAACACTATCAAATTAAGATAATACCACACTATTAAAGAGTGGGGTATTCACCTATGGAGCCAAGGGGGTTCGGTTCAAGAGAGACATACTAGTACTGGAGGAGCACAGCTAGGTGCATATGCGACGCTAGGTGAACTCTCGTTCACCGGGCATCTTGCCAATCATTCGATTGGAGTGATAGATTATAATAAGCCATTTTCTTCATTTTATTGCCTTATGTTTTTCTATTCCTCTCATCCTCTATTCAAACATTGTAATTACACAAACTTAATGACAATGTCTACTATTTCAAAAAAAAATGTTGGGGGCATGTAAAAAAATGAAAAAAAAATTCATATTTCTCATATTTTCCTATTTGCTACATTGTTTGGTCTCCTAAATATCGAACCCGAACTTGACTTGTCCCAACCCGATGAAGATATAGGATGTTTAGGATTCAAGAACAAAATCCGTCCCGCCCCTTTGTAACCTAAATAGATCACTTATACTCATCAAAATTAATATAATGCATAAGTAAAATTAACACATTATATATTATTAATATCATTAAATTGATAAAATACTTAAACGCGTATCAAGTAATGTTTTATAAGATAATTGATTGGTTTATAATCTAAAAAAATATTAAAAATATTTCTTGATATTATTAATTGAGATTCTTAACCCAAAAATTGTGGATTTTCAAAAAGAAGCTCTTCAATGTGACATTGAACAATGTTTTAAAAACCGAATTATTAATTGAACCAGAAAAATGATCGGGTTAAGGGTCATTGGTTCAACCGTCGGTGAACCGGAATCAAATTGTGGTATCATCATGACACAATAATTGTATTAATTATATTAATAATTCAAAATTATAAAAAATATGAAGCATTCTATAAACTTTCCATAATTATAGTTGTATTAATTTTTCAAATATTCATATAATATCACAGTAACATAAAAACTATGATAATTTTATTTATAATTAAATTTTTAATATTGTGGAAGTAAAAATCCGTACCACTTGAAAAACAACACGTGTCACGCCAAGGCGGATATGGGCCATCATATCAGGAGCCCACGAATCTGGATGCGAGTCTGAAATGCCACAATGTCACTCCCGAGCAAGCTGGCACGACTAGATTGAGGGTCTAATCGAACAGTCAGACGCCTCACGGGCGAATATCACCTCAAGTGGTTAAAGGCACGATCATAATAGAGATCTGATCGGACGACCTTACTCTTCGTGGACGGAAAAAAAAAGACACGACCAAACAAGAGGTTTGATCGGACGATCTTTCACCTCGCAGACACAATCAAAGACGGAACAGACGAGCGGTCAGGCTAGAGGGCCACGAGCAGAACTGAAAAAATGGTCAGAGGACCATGAACGTTGCAAATCTCATATCCTAAATCCTTTTATTAATTTCGACAATGAATTAAGTTTTAAATCTTTTAAAAATTCAAATCAATTTAAATTAGAAAATTTTCAACATTTTTTTGGTAAGTTCTCTAAAAAAAAATATGTTTTGGTAAGTTATTTATTCTTTTTAACATTGATTTCATATATACTTATTAAAAAAATCAACCGGTTCATCTAACATAGCACTAATTTTTAAAATCTGGAGATTCAATCGGCAGGTGGAACGGTTTTTCATTTCTAAGTCGGCTTTTAATGTAGACTGGGTTGGTGGGTTAATCGGACCAGAATTTGGGCCGGTTGACGGTCCAATCGGTTGAACCAACCAGTTGGATCCGATTTTTAAAACACATTGAAGGACGTTTGAATTTTTTTTTTTTATTGCTCCAGCAATTCCTGGCAACTAGTACTACACCTATGGTATTGGATTTAGGTGATTCTTTTAAGCGTATTTGCATGTATACCCTTCAAAATTATATATAGTTTTATATCACAAAAAATAACTTATTTATTTTAATATAATTGAAAAGTTTAGAAATTATACATATTCAGTGAAGTTAAGATCTTTAAATTTGGTAAATATTTTTATTCAAATCATTCAAATAAAATAAAAAGACCAAAATACGTCTTATTTTCTTTTTCATTTGTCAAAAACTAAAATATTTATTTATGTTTCATTAAACATTATATTTATTTTTAAATCCATAAAAAATTTGCAAAATATATATTGTAAAATCGAAAAACAATCTTAGTAGTGTTCACATAATAATAAGGGATTTTTGCATATATATACCCCTGGTATAATTTAATTTTGTCAAAATACCCCTCTTAAAACCTATTGTGCAAAAATACCCCCGTTATACTTTAATTGAGTGCATCCGTGCCCCTGCGGACATCTGTCGTTAGGTGCGGTTAAGCATAGCCGTTTTTACTCCATTAAGTGCATGTCAAAAGTCTAAAATCCCTCTTAGAACTTGAAACCTTTCTTTAACCTCTTGGGGGGTTTCAAATCACTCTCTCTCCCTTTAAACCCCATTTCAATCGATCTTGCTCCCTTTAAACCGTTTCTCTCTTCAAATTTCTCCCTCTTTCAATCGATCTCCTTGTTCTCTCTTCGAACACAATGAGCCCTTCATCCCGAGCAACTTCAATGATGACAAGCCCATTGAATCCTTCTTGTCATTGTGGTACTCCATACAAGATTTGGACATCTACCAAAGAAAAGAGCAAATGAATGAAGTTCTATAAGTGCATACGTTGGGGGGTAAGAGTGATCTTCGTTTCATGTTTTTGATAGTTTGTATTAATTGTTATGCATATGTATATATAGTGTTTGAAGAAATGCATGAACCAATTGTCCAAATGCAGAAAGCTGGAGATTGTGGTTTTTTCCTTGGGTTGATGACATGCAATATGAGTTGGAAAGAAAGCTGGACATGATAAAGGAATTGATGGATGTGAAAACAAAAGAATTGGAGGTAAAGATGTCTAAAATAAAAGTGAAGATCAACTCATTGAAAGAGGAGTTTAAAGAGATGGTGGAGAAGAGGGATAACAAGACATTATATTTTGGTAGTGGTGGTTGTATGTATTTAAGTGTTGTTTTGTTCATGATTGTGTACTACTTTATTAATTCAATGTATCAACACATCTAATGGGCTTTCAGTCCACTTTACTGTTAATGGATATAATGTAATTGATCAGCACATATAATGTAATGTACTACTGCTATGTAATTGGGCACCTGTTCCAGTATGCCAATGCAATGTGATTTCAACTACAAATTGTCTACAAATACAAACTGTCTATAGATAATATTGTTTTCAAATATTTCAACTATAAACTGTCTACAGATATTGTTTACAAATGTCTGTAGATAATATTTGCAGATCAACAAAACTTTTTTGCACATTAACAAAACTATAAACAAAACATATATTGTTTGCAGATCAACAAAATTGTCTGCAGATTAACAAAACTATAAACAAAACATATATTGTTTGCAGATCAACTAAACTATATGCACATTAACAAAACTATAAACATGATAAATAGTCCATTAGCTATCAATTAACTCTAGTTAAGTTTGATTTTGGTTATAACAAGTGAGAATGGTACACATTCACTCTGAGAAAGATTTTTATTGTATACAATTGAATATGGTATTTTATAATGGTATAACAATAAATATCATGTTATGAAAGGGTAGACATACAAAAAAAAACTTATTTTTTATTGTTATTCTTGTTATAACATTCAAAATTTAGAATTTTAGAACAATCCATTATACATTCAAGCACCTTATAAAAGGTCTATTTGCGATATACTAGTGAACTACCCGTTCTATACATATAATCAATTGTATGATAAGGATTTTCTTACCCTTTGTTATCCCCAAAAATGTTACTGGATCTTGGTTTATCCCTGATTCCTCACAAAATTGGAATGCTGAGAAAAATCCTCAAGGATTGGATCATTTGGCCTTGAGTCAAACTCGGTTAGACTTGTTTTAAAATGGGGTGGCCCCTTCTTCCCGCCAACCCTTATCACTCCAAAACAAAACACAGTTTAAAAATAAAACGAACCCAAGAAAGGAAACAGAAATGGATGAGCCTATGGAGAAGTCAGACAAGCAACTGCACGCCCAGCATTTCAACCTCCACAAGATGAGCTGGAAACTGAACATCCTCACCTCCAGAAGATCTCTATTAATACATTCCATGGAGCCCCTCCCCTGTTCCATCCCTTCCTCCCAAAATCATCCCCCTCTGGCCTGCTCCAAAGGATCATCTCACTATGGGGGTGAAAGGCTCGTGCTTCCCGTCTCTCCTCCTCTTCTTATTCTTTGTCTCCGGTGGTCTCCTCAGCATCGATGCCCATGAAAAACATGTCGACCTCGAATGCATCTTCTTTTTTCTATATGTGTTCTTGTTTACGAATACTGATTTACGAAATCTGTATTCTGATGGCAGAAATATATCGTATATCTGGGCGACAAGGTACATGACAGTGTTGATGTCGTTGGTTCACACCATGACCTCCTGTCGGAGATCCTCGGCAGGTAAAGCTAATATTTAAACTTTTCTAGACTACTTTTTGTAAGATGAATGTATTCTAATATGAGAGGGAAATTGAATCTAAATCCAGCAATGATGCGGCGAAGGAATCTATCTATCATAGCTACACCGAGAGTATGAATGCTTTCGCTGCGTTCCTTACAGAAGAGGAGGCAGAGAAACTGTCGGGTAATCAATTGGCGAAAACATCAAATCCAATCCAAGCATATCAAGTAGTTCTATATGATTGTGGTTCGATCTAGCTAGTCGAATGATGTTACTTATTCTTTGGCAGAGTTGGATGGCGTGCTGTACGTGTTTAAATGCAAGACGCGTAAGCTCCACACGACAAGGACATGGGACTTTGTAGGTCTCACAGACCAGGCAAAGAGAAACCTTGCCGTCGAGAGCAACATTGTTATCGCTGTTATCGATTCAGGTAATCTTTGTCAAGGCACTTATCTGATTTTTCTCGCGCTACTGAGCATTGGAACTGAACGAAGTAAGCATTTTATCATAGGTATCACTCCGAGCTCCCCAAGCTTCAACGACATAGGTTATGGTCCACCGCCATCCAAATTTAGAGGCACTTGCGGCCCCTTCGCCAACTTCACTTGCAACAAGTACTTGCATCTATACATGCTGAATACACCTTTGCATATACCACTCCTACTAGTACTGTTTATCAAACTGAATGCCAAACATTCTGATCACTGAAGCAAAATCATCGGGGGCCAGTACTTCCGCTTGGACAAAAACATACCAAAGGGAGAATACGCATCCCCGCTAGACTTCATTGGCCATGGTACGCACACCTCCTCAACTGCCGCGGGAGTAAATGTAGAAACAAACCTCTACGGGCTTGCGAGCGGGACAGCTCATGGTGGTGTGCCTTCCGCGAGGATTGCCATGTACAAGGTCTGCTGGGGTGACGGAACCTGTAATGATAAGATACTTTTGCGGCATTCGATGCTGCAATCTACGATGGAGTTGACATCATCAACCTCTCCCTTGGACAAAGTCCGGGGCATCATGTAACGGACGCGATAGCGGTCGGTTCCTTCCATGCTATGAGGTATGGGATCCTGACGGCAGCCTCTGCGGGGAATGATGGGCCCTTCCATCGGACAGTGGTGAATTATGCACCGTGGTTGTTGACAGTAGGTGCCAGCACCAATTCAAGAGTGACCTGAAGCTGGGGAACGGCAAGACTTACTCTGTAATCATCCACCTCTCTTGATTACCACACTTGATATGCATAGTTTTCCATTCAAATCATGCGTGGTTTAATCTGAGACCAAATCCAGGGCTTCGCGATCAACCCGTACGACATGGAGGGAGACTCCTACCCTCTAATTTTAGGTGTTGATGCAGCTACTGATAGCACAAAAAACATTCTAGCGAAGTAAATTTTCCTTAACTAAACTAGACAATTATATGCATCCATTACATCCAACATATGTAAGACACCCCCCCCCCCCCCCATATTCCTCCATTTTGCGGCGCAGGCGTTGCATGAAAGGCCAACTCTCAAGCATGGTGGAGGGCAAGATTTTTTTTGCACAGCAACGGATGGAGTTGCGCCGAGTGATGAGACAGTTCAAGCTGCTGGAGGGGTTGGCGCCATCTTCCAACTTTACACGGCTACGCCACAGGCGACCTCCTCACTCGTTTTACCTGGGACCATAGTATCCCCGGAGGATGGTGAAGCCATCAAGGACTACATCCAAAACGATGCGTACGTACAATCATCAATCATTTCATGGCTATCTATTTGGTATTCATAATTCCTAAATCGTTTGCCTTATATAGGTCTCCGGTGGCTGTCATCCACAAGTCATATGAGGCCAATGTTACAGCTCCAACCATGTTTGCATTTTCTTCCCGGGGCCCCAATCCTGTTTATAAATCCATTCTCAAGGTGATCCATGATCATTCTCTGACCAAAATTCATTCCTTCTTCCTAGAATTGGAGACTCATTTGAGTAAATCTGTGCATGATCAAAGCCGGACCTTGTCGCACCGGGGCTAGACGTACTTGCCGCCTATCCAGATGCACAATCAGTCACTAGATACCCAAAAGACAATCGACATGCCAAGTACATCATCCAGTCCGGTACATCCATGGCCGCACCCCACGTCACAGCCGCCGCAGCCTATGTCAAGAGCTTCCATCCCACTTGGTCTCCCGCTGCAATCAAGTCCGCCCTCATCACAACCGGTAATCCCAACTTTTCAAAAATCGGAGTTTCATCAAAAACAACCAATCACTAACAGAATTTTGTTGTGCCTGTGTTGCGCAGCGAAAGTGATGACCCCGGGGAATACGATCACCAAGGACGACGAGTACGCCTACGGAGCGGGGCAGATCGACCCTGTGAAGGCGGTGGACCCCGACCTTGTCTACAACACAAACCAGCAATCCTACCTGAACTTCCTCTGCGCAAAGCACCCCGACATGGATGCCATACGCGTCTTCGCCGTCTCTAAGAATGTGGACTGCTCAAAGTTCCCTGCGGCCGAGGGTTACGATGCCCTCAACTACCCGACATTCCAATACATCGTCGAGGACGTGTCGAAACCCTCCGTCGCGGAGTTCCAGAGGTACGTCACGAATGTCGGCTCAGGACCGGCGACATACCAGGTCACCGTGAAGGCCCCCGAAGGTGTGCAGGTCACGGTTTCGCCGTCTACGCTATCTTTCATTTCCCCGTATCAGAAGCAGCAGTTCAAGGTGACCGTGAAGACATCTGCGGTGACCGGAGATGTGTACGCCGTGTCGGGCTCGCTTGTGTGGAGCGACGGGGTGCATTTAGTCAGGAGTCCCATTGTTGTACATTATGCGTATTGAAGGGTGTTTGTGAAGGGGGGATTAAGCTTGGTTTGATCTGATCTGCAAAACTTCATTAATACTTTAAACCGTCATGTGCGTTATGTTCACAAGGCTCTGGCCCTATTAAACCGCGAGGGAAAAAAAAAACCTCCTCTCTACAAAAAAAAACATCGAGCATTCCTCAACCAATTCTAACAAGGGAATGCTCCTTACCACACATATATATGATGTGATCTGTTGAATTCTAACAAGTGCATTCAATTGTCTAAATTTTTTTGCATATATATGCTTGTTAAATTTACATTTTATCCTAAGAAAGGCCGGGGTTGGACAGAAGGTGCATTCTTTGCAGGGTGGAGGAGGAAACTGTGGTGCACTTGTTTTTGTTGTGTCCGGTGGCTCGGAAAGTATGGGGAAAGATGACAAGTGGGGATCTAGGTGGATCGATCTCTTCTTTCGAGGAGCTTTGGGAGGCGGGGAGAAGGCTAAGAGCCCCAAATGACAAAAGCATTCGTGCAAAAGTGACACAATCTTTCATTCTGACGGTTAAGCTGGGTGGTCTTTTGTGTAATGCGGGTGTTATGTTGTATTTCTCTTTTGAACATTCTTTCTGGTTTATAAAATTTGAGGACAATTGCCTGATGTTTACTTCAAAAAAAAAAAATTACATTTTATCATAATACCCCTATTAAAAACAAAGTGCATAAATGCCCCATAAAATTTGAAGTTAGTTAAATGCCCTAACTTACATCTGATAAAAAAAATCCTAACTTCTTCCCCTGGAAGAAATGCTCTTTGTAAGAGCCATTTGATACCACTGTGGGAAAAAGAAGATGGTGTGTAAACAGTGGGTTTCTTAACCCTAGAATTGATAGAAGAAGATGAGATGGCTTCAGAGAGAATGGTTGGGGGTTTGGAGAGATGCTTGGGGGTAGGGAGGTTGAAGACATAAACTCGGGTAAATTGAGGGCACAAGGGTCATTTCGCCGCCCCCCACCGGATTGAAAACAGAAAAGATTAACCATAACAGACAGAAAACTTAAAAAAATTTAGGGGGTATTTATACACTCCTATATATACAGGGTATTTTGACAAAATTTAAATTTAATAGGGATATATATGCAAAAATCCCTATTTCGAATAATCCTTGATGATGGTTTTTAGATGAACTTCCTGATTTTAATTTACTTTTTATCCATACAAACAATTTCTGTTACTGCTCTTATTTGGCATCAATTTGTTTGCATGTTCATCCTTTGAAATCTGGATTATTGATGACTGTTCTTCGATTTGTTTTTGTATCTTGGATTTTAATTTCTTCAGATGGGCTTCAAATTAGTGCTGATGACCCACGTACAATCTTATTCTTCCTCGCACTTATTCTTGTTACATCTGAGGATCACTGCTACACAGTATGGAACTCATGAAAAAGACCAAACCCTCAACTCCCTCTTACTGAAATAACTTTAGACCAGCTTCACCATACAAATTTTGTTCGAACACACAATAACTGACCTGGAAATAATGATGCCCTTGATCTTCAAAGGATGCACTCAATAAAAATGTCTTATAGTTCATTCAATCCAAAGTACACCAGGCTTCAAAACAAAATTTTGTAAGGAACTTTCTCATTCCAGAGTTGCTAAAAAATGGCAGTTTACATTAAACTGCATATTCAAGAGTGGACTGAAATCCACTGAGGCATGCTGGAGAGCTCAGCATTTTGTTAAAAGTCAATAAAGATGGGTAGCTGGTTTTGGTGAGTAGTGCTGAGAAACAGTAATACTAGGTTCTTCTTAGGTGAAGCTGCCAGTAACTCTAATGCACTCGGTTAATATTTTGGAATCACAAAGACTGAGGAAGGGACTAGAAATCTTTCTGCAACTGGGGTTTAGAAAGGCATGTTTTTAAACAGATTCGACCACTGTGAGATCATGAATTGTAAAAGGAAAGATATGCCATGGAGGGCTCTAAGGTTGATCAGGTTCATCCACATTTTTATTTATTTATTTAAATTAGAGGACTGGACTATTAGTCATACAGATAGAGAGGTGAATACCACTGCAGACCATAATAAGTGTAGCACTTGGTTTCTTCCCTCACATTACCCTCCCAAGTATGGCCAGCACTACAAGAGTTGCTTCATTGATGTTATAATAGAGTTCAAAACTCCGCTTATGAGATGATCTATCAATCTATCAATCAACTCTCTTAATATAGAGGATTTAATTGACACAGTTATATTCAGAATTTCAGATACATAAATAAATCTGTTTCTGAGTAATGTAAACTTGCTGTATGGAAGAAATTAAAAAAAAAAACACGTCATAATGAAAATGATTAGTAGTATCCAACTGTCTTTCAGCAAGTTTCTTATATAAAATAACCTCTTGCCAGAAACCCAATCCACATAACAGATGAACAAGAGCCAGCATGTGCATTAACTAATAAACATTCAGGCTAAATACAGAATATTTCATGCATTGACCCAAAATTCCATATGGCTTTCAAGTTCATGCACTAATGCCTCGTACATCAAAGAGTAATAATATTGCGGCACAAATATATTAAAATTGTCCCATGATCAATGTTATGGCCTTTCCCCCAAATGAATCAAGGCAAATCTTATCAATTTTATTCTGACATGATCCTTTTTATTTTTTTAGAGATATTTTTTGACATGATCCTTATTTCTGGTTTTACTTGGAACTCCCTGAATTTGGTTTGCTCTTTTATCCATTTAAGTAGCTTCTTTTACTTTTCTTATTTGAGATCAATATTTTTGCATGTTTTTCATTTCCCTTGTATTGAAACTTTTAAAAGGTCCCTGGATATTCAACCTTGTAAATCAGACACCTTTGGTAACTAAATCATAAAACATATGACCAACAAAGATCTCGGAGGTTAACACATGTCATATAAGAATAATATGGAACACTAAATCTATAACAACATTGAATAAACATAGTCCAATCACCACAAGGATCGCAAATCTATTGATACAAATCATATATAAGATTTGATATGATGCAAAATTTAAAATAGAATAACTTATCTCTGATCACAACCATGCTATGAAAGCCACCAGGATACTCCATCGCAATAAGTAATATATATATATATACACACATAATGAACATGAAAAGAAAACTTACAAAATGATCCTGAATCCTGATAAAGCAAATACATCAAACCAGAAAAGTTTGTTGATCTGTCTGGCCTCCAAACCCCCCTCACCTTTAAAAAAATTCAGTTATAAGAAACACAATGTTGGCTTTCAATCCTATCAGTTTCCTAATAACTAAATAAGACATCTCATATCAAGCAAGTTTATATGAAAATAAGACATTTCATGAATAATGCATTCATCTTGAACATCAGAAAACCAATCAATCCGTTAGTTCGTTAATTGTATGTGTGTATCCTAAGACTAACCCACTAATCAAAACCATGTTCCTCGATAGTCAAAGCCATGTATTATATGAGAATCCATGCAATGATCTTGCACAAACCAGTTCTAGGTATATGACGACCAAAAGGGAGTAGGTGAGAAGAAGACAGACAAGAGTTGTTTTGGTGTGACCTGAGGTAAGAGAGAACGATATGACACAGATGTCACTAACTTATTGCACATTGCAGTTTATTTCTCTTGTTTCTACAATCCCTTCATTCCGTTCTTTCCCATTCCCCAAGTCGGTTCATTTCCAATGAAATTTATATCCAATTTAAATGATACATTCACTAATTCTCACAATCTGATCAACAACATCCATCTTCTCCTAACTATCAAATAGTAAATTTATTGTTTTTTTTTAAGAAAAGGTAGGCATCCTACCCCAATTTTATTAAAGAGAAGTGGCCAAATACAAAATCAAACTAAAAGCAACCATACCCCATGTTAGGCCAAAGAAGAAGAGGTATCTACTCCTGAACAAACCCCCCTAGCACACACCAAAGCAAAACTACCCTTGTATTACATACCCACCCCCCACTCCGCGCCCAACCCCCATACAAAACTCTAGAAGCACCCGCACAATAGCATCCCCAGTCTTTGATGAACCTAATAAAAGAATCCCAAATATTTTCCACATAAACAACCAACCCCTTGAAGATGACCTCATTACGTAAACAGAATCCCAAGTAGTCGTATAAATTGAAAGTGCATCCCTCAATAAAGACAAGAAACCATGCACTAAAAGTAAAACAATTAAAATAATCTATGAATTCCCTCAGATGTGTTTTTGTAGGTAGCAATTACCCCAATTCTATTAACATCACCTTTCATACTAGTACAATTTACTCAAAACAATCAAACTATCTTTTACAGATGGAATATGTTAGACATAGACCCATTTACAGTCCCATCCACAGTCCGCACATGTTTTAATTTTTTTTAAATAATATACATCTAATAAGGTACATACTTTTATAAAAGATAAATCATATACTCTAACAAATTGTGTAGAACCATTTATATAGAAAATGTAAACATTTTCTAACGAGATACATATTTCGTCTTATAAGGTATATAGCTCGTTGAATAGCTATCGAGGTATAAGGGACTACAGGCAGGATTTAAACGGGACTATGGGTAACAGCGGCCTTTACATATATGTTATTGGCAATGAGCCCTTATTCAGGTCTTCCAACGATGCCCATCATCCCAGAAAAGAACATACAAAGAGTACTTGACATGACTCGTCTTTGAAGCAGAGTCAAGGCCATGGCCTGTTCAACATAAATACCTACATCTCCCTGGGGTCAGATCCAGTCCCTCTCTTAACAAATTCTGCCTCAAAACCCACAATCTCACTCTGCGGATCCTGTTGTTTCTCACCGAAAAACATATTTCCACTTCCTCATTAACATCTTCTAATTTGCTCATCTGGGGATCAGAACTTCCCCACATTGGAGGGGATGGAGAATATAGGTGATATTGAAGGAGGAAGCAGAAAGGAAACACATAGGAGATGGAGGTTGAGGGAGGTTCTATTTCTCTTAATGTGATCAATGAGACATTCTTTTTATATTGGAAAGTAGTAGCAACAGATAGTTCGTTCATGTTATTCATAAATTTTGGTCCCACCACTCCTTCAGAAGGAAAAACATGCACTAAAGGCGTTGGTTAGAAGGAAAAATGCAGTCAATGTCCTTAACATCAACTAATCTTTTTATTGACGGTTTAAGTAAAATGCAGAGAAAAAGAATGCAAGAGGGGCAAACCAGAGCATAGAGATGAAAGGGAATGAAGAAAAATAACAGATCGGAAGGGTTGAAGAAATAATTAGAGAAAATTGTATAGCAAAGAGAGAGGTTGGAAACCAACATACCTGGATGAGGGACTGAATGACATTGGATGGTTTGGGAAATTCCATGAGGATTGGTTTAATAAGGATTAAGTTGAAGAATCAACCATCAAAATTTTGAGATTTGGACATTATGAGAACTTTCAGAAATAGAATGTAAGTTCTAGACTCATCCAACTATCCAAGCACATGCAAAACAATATTACAGTTAATAAAAAACATTAGAGCAAGAGGAACTTAAAACATAATAAACTATCCATGTGAAATGATAATCGAAGGAAGACCATTGTGAAAATATTTAATAGAAAGGATATCAGAGCCAAAATAATCTAAGCATGTTACTAAATCATTTAGGATGGTGCATCACATAAATTTCAGGCCCCAATTGCATGACCAAAGTCCCAAAAAATCTACAATTTGAATCTCAATGGAGTGACAATGTCTTTACGCATTCCATCACGCAACTATAACCAAAATCTGCTTGCAAATAGTCAAATGAATATAAAGTCCTATCCAAACAAATGTCATATACAGTATTTAAACTATAACAAGAGATACAACACACCTCTAATCCAATCAACAAGCAAGATCCATCAAGTGGTGATGTTAACGAGCCTTGCACGCCCACTGTTCTGATCCCACTCCACCCTCAGACCCAACTCAGTGATACAAGGATTATCAACTGCCCCCTGACATTCAAGCTTGGATATTTCATTCTGATTGTCTTCATTCCCTTCAAAAACATTCCGCATTGCCCATATTGCCCACTCCCTCGAGAATGGGTTCTCATCACACACACTGCACTGCTGCAGCAAAAGAAGGATCCCATTCTCATTTCTGATCTCATCTTGCACTTGCTTCCTCCTAAATGCGCAATTTCCGAGGACAGCAACAACATCCCTCCGAAACCCACTGTAAGGACAGGCTTTCATTATCACATCACTATTTTTCAAAACTGTTCTGATATTTGTCGGTGGCTCAAGATCACGGAGAAGCCCCAGGAGAAGCCGGATGAGGCCTGACAAGATCAATGAATCAACGGATGTTTGTGGCAGATCCTCTCGGGCACAAATATTCCTCAGTATAATAAGCGAGTAGCCAAGCACATCAATTGCAGGATCACCAGTCGGTAGAGAAGATGTTCCTCTCGAGACGAAATTGATAGCCCTGGAAGCTCTGTCTACGATCTTGAGAACCGCCAAAGAAAAAGCATCGGAAATAGCAACCTCATTGAATCTTTGGTCCAGGTTTTCTGCAAGGAGACGTACCAGGAACGCTTGCTCTGAAGTAATTCCATCGGCAGAACCCAATTTATCAAACAGCAGAGGAAAATAAGACTCTTCCAAGCTGATCTTTGAGAGAAGCAATGGCAACCAATCTTCCCTAAATTCGTCTGCGACAAGAGGTGAATACTATGGTTTAGGGTTTCAGTAAATTAAAAGTTCAATCAGTAAAAAAAAAAAGAGTGACCGCACCTTCCGAGGCAGTTTTGATGATATCGGAAACAATCGACAGCCCTTGATCTCCACTAAGCTCAATCAATCTTCCCCGATTATCACAACAAGTGTAGATGATCATGCAGAGAGGATCAGCGACACAACGGTCCCGAACTCGTGCGAGTTCCCAGAGCCCCTTCGGAAAGAGCCGGCCCCAAACGGCATCCCGCTGATCCTCCCCAGCCAACGAAACGTTGCCCAGGACCTGAAGCCCCGCCCGGACGATCTGAGGGTCGGCATCGCCCAAGATTAGGGACGAAACCTCGTCGACGCCGTTGAATAGGAGGAAGGAGTTCTGGTTGGAGGCGTCGCCCGCACAGAGGTTACGGATGAGCCTGAGAGAGGGTAGGAGGAAGGGGTGGTGGTCGGGGAGCGACCGGAGGAGGCGGAGAACGGTAGGGAGGATTTCGGAGAGGGCGGAGCGGCCGTGGGAGGTTCTGGAGGAATCTATAAGGATCTGGAGAGCTTCTTCGTCGGTGGAAGCGGTGGTGGAGGGGATGGTGGATGCGAGTATGCGTCGGAAGTGGTCTTCTGTTTCCCCAGAATTTAATTCTGCTTCCATTAGATGTTTTGTGAACGACTCGACGTCTCTACTCCGCTCGCTATTTCATTCCATCGCTATTAATTGAACGATTTTTTATTTCCGATGAACATATAAGCTGATATTAATATTATTCATCATCTATAAAATTATGTTATTACATCTAATTTATCTAATTTATTGTAATGGTATAAAAAGGATCACATGTCATATTTATTACATGTCATCACATCTTATAAATCAGAAGTCTTACATATCAAATCAAATTTTTATATTTTAAAAATATTTATTTATATTTTATTTAAATTTTTCCACAATTTATTCATTGTAAAATAAGACTGCAACTAGACATATCAATAGATCGAGTCTGGACCGGGTCAGGATGAGACCCAACAGACCTAATCAAATGAAGACCCGAGTCTGGACCAGTGGATCTGGGCTGGGTTCGGGTCGACCCAGGTGGGTCGAGAAGGCGAATAGGAGGGTCAAGTGGACGGCGGAAGGCGAAGAAGGCCGAACAAAGGCAAAAGACCTCGCGCTTGAGAGAGGGACCCTTGTCTTTGATATCTCTGATACGGTTGAAGACAATCGTGCGATGCCCTCCCTTGACATTGTAGAAGCTGTTGGAGGCCCAATAGACAGTGGCAAATCCAGAAAAAAAAAAAAAATTTAAGAGGAGCTTAAAAAATATTACTTAAAACACACAAAAAAAAAATTCTCCTGGCATTGTATCAATGATAAGAAATTCTTTTTTAACAATTTATTTAGTTTTATATTATTGAAATATTTAAAGTTTTACATATTACATTATTACCACTCTAGATAAGTTTTTTATTTATTTTTTAAATATTTTCATTACCACTGTTAAATCATGTAGACAAACAAAAATGTTAGTTGTATATTTATACCACAAAATATAATATTATTCCCATAATATAAAAATATATTTGTAGAAGTTTTTTTTATACATTTTCAATACGTAAGTCCATACAATTCACTAAAGCATGTAATTTCTTTTTTTAAAGTTTGCACTTTATCGGTGAGGCTATTATTTTTAGGATGTTGTTACACAAAGTCTTTTTTAAAATCCAAATGCAATCCTTTGTACTTCTTTAGCCATCCAATGAGGTATGAATCTCATTGGGTGAAGTATATACCTTGTTATTATTATTTTTACATTTGCTAAAAATGTATCAATTCAATTTAAAATAAAACGATATACATTTTTCATCAAAGCATATATTTCATTAGATTATATTTACTATTTTTAAAAAATTAAAACATGTGGGGACTGTATTTGAACTATATTTAGGACTATACCTAATATTATCATTTTAAAAATGGGTTTTATTTTTAAGTCCCTATAAACATGCTTATTTAGGTATCAATCTCTTCATTCTTCATATTTATTTTCAAGTCCCCATATCAAACCATCTTTTTGGTTTTTAGTCCCTCCGTCAAACATACGTCCATACACCGTTAATTTATGAAATGTGATTTATTTTTAAGTCCCTGTAAACTATGTTATTTAGTGATTAATCCCTCCCTTCTTCATATTTTACAGGGACTGATCACTAAATAACATAGTTTATAAGGACTTAACACTAAATAACATAGTTTATAGGGACTTAAAAATAAAATCACATTTCACAAATTAACGATGTATGAACGGAAGTTTGACGGAAGGACTAAAAACTAAATGGGCGGTTGAATATGGGGATTTTAAAAAAATGAAGAAGTGAGGAACCGATCCCTAAATAGACATGTCTACAAAGACTTAAAACTAAAAATTCCTTTAAAAATATGTGCAAACAGTGTGTGATATTTTCCTTTTACAAAACTCAAAAAGATTATGGACGGAACATGAGCATGAAAAAGGGAGTGATGCAACATTTTCCTTTTGTTTTTTTTTTTTTTTTTTGGGGGGGGGGGGGGGGGGGGGGGGGTTGGTTGTTAAACAGGATTAATGTATATTTTTTTGTATTATTTTTACTATATGATGCCTTAGATAGTAGTGGTGGTGGTGTTTTTTCAAGTTTCAGCCCCCCCACATGGGTCCGTCCCTGCCCGTAGATGAGGATCGTCCTCGTTGCCACGCCTTCACCAGCACTAAGAGACCGCCCGAGGCGGGGACGTTCGGCATCTTCACATTTTTGAAGCTCATCTCGACCTGCAAAAGCACGAAACACGGATGAGGACCCGAGATTGGTGTGGTTGGAGTGTCGTCGAAGGTCGAAGTGAATGATCTCACCAGGATCAGAGTGTCAGAGTGAGTGAAGGAGGGTTAGGGTTTTAGGTAATAGAATTTGGGGAAAGCTTTGGGTACTTTCTTAGGGGAGATGATAATGGAGGAGACAAATAGCAGGCCGTTGGATGCAAATGTAGATTGATCAGGACTGCACAATGAACGAATGAGCTTCTTTGGAAACTATTTTTGAAGTTCATTTTTATGGTTTTGAAATCTGGACAGTCTGATCTATTATATGGATGGTGTGATTTGATTATTGTTGAGAGCCCAATTGACCGGGCTAGTTTTTTTTTTGTGGGAGTAGGTAGGCGATTGCCCCCATTTTATTAGAATGGAGAGAAAGCCCCAAGATTACATGCAAAATAAAATAAAGTCTCAAAACAATACAAGCAAGACCAAAAGAGCACAGTCCTTGATGAAGGGACCGAGCAAGGGAAGGGGGACCAAAATCTGCTTACTCCAACATCTCCAAACCCCTCCACCCCCCCCCCCCCCCCAAAAAAAAAAAGCCTAATCGAACTAGCTCCACCACCTGCCTTCCCCCAATCCTGAATGTTCATGAAAGCCACTTCCCACCCCTTTAAAAAATACTTGGTTTCTAGTAAGCCAGATAGACCAAATGACCATCTAGACCAGCATTTGAGAAAATCTTCGCACTAACACCCCGATCACCTATCCGCTTTAGCTTCTTGCCCGTCTCCCATAACTCCTCAAGGGTGGAGAAGCCGCCCTCCAAGTCTGTGGCCGCACACAACTAGCTCCAAACCTGTTTTGCCATAGGACAGAGCACAAGCAAATGCTCCATCCATTCCGCCGCCCCGTGGCAAAGCGTGCAAGAAGTGTCCATTGACGACGCCCAACGAGCAATTCTCACCCTCGTCAGGATGTTCTAAAGGTACACAGTCCACATGAATGCTTTCACCTTGAGAGGGATTTTACACCCCCACACCTCCTTATGCTTCAAAGCAGTCACCATGACGATTGGTTGTCCTTTCATAGCCATGCATAGCAACTCTTCACCATGAAGCCCTCTTTGGGAGCCGGAACTCAAACCACTTTGTCTACAAACTTCGGATGAGGCACACTAACTGTAACTCCTCTAGGAGAGATACGTATCCATCACATTCAGACGCCTCGAGATTCCTACACAAGGGAACCACCCAATAGCCCATCTCCACTCTTGGCGTCCAAATCCGTCGCACCTTCCCATCCTTATGCATTGCTATGTTATAAGTGGGTAACACAAGGAGAGAGGCGAGCCACTGACCTAGACGTCCTTCCAGAACTGAATATGTTCACCTACACCCAGGTCCCATCTAATAGCCTCCATAAATCTGTCTAACCCCACTGTGAAGCCCAACCAGAGGCCATGCTGTCTGGATAGTCTTGGGAAGCGTGCAAACTGATCTGAGGCTTTGGAATATCGATCATGAATTGACCAGGCTAGTTAAACCTTGAACCTGTTTGAATAATCTCTCCCCCAATAAACCATGAAAAAAATGGTTATTGATATAGTGGGCCTGGATGGGCCTGGATAGTGGATACTTGAGTTGGGTTGTGGATACTTAGGTTGGGTCATAAAAAAAAAGGGAATGGTTAATACTTATTACTAGGATTCATAACCAAGACCTAAAATAGTATCGGGTCCAATGGGTCCATGGGATCGGATCAGGGTAGACCTAGACCTGTCCTGTTTGGATGATCGGGTCCTTCAGATAAGGTATTTTATGCATTTTATCAGGTCGAGTCCAGGACCTGTAGCTAGACCTAGCTGCAACTTGGGTTGGTCTAACTCGAACCCGACAGATTGAACCGAATTTTATGTGGGGTGAGTTCAAAAAATCAGGTTTAAATTCGGGTTCGAATTGATAAATTCGGGTTGCTTACAAATCGGGTTGAATTTGAATTGACATAGTTGACAACCCGACCCACCCCAAACTCTTAATATTACCCAATATGATATTTTCAATATGAGCCATTAAATTTTATTTTTATTTCTAAATATCCGCCGTTGGATTAAATGCTACCCATCCTAAACCTATTTTTCACATCACACCAAGGCAAAAACAGTCGTCTCCCTTTCACTCCACCCCCATCTCTCTCTCTCTCTCTCTCTCTCTCCATCTTCAAAAAATACCCAAAAAAAGAAAAAAGACACAAGTTATGTTTTTTTTGGGGGTTTTTTTATTTTTAGGTCTCTGTAAACTATATGATTTAGTGATCAATCCTCACTTCTTCATATTTCGGTTTAAGTCTCTAGATTTAAAATGTATGCTTCTTATTAGTCTCACGGAGGGATCTATCCCTAAATTATTTTATTTTTATTTTTAGTCCCTGGGAGCTAGGAGGGACTAAAAGGAACATATCATTTAAATCTAGGGACTCAAATCGAAATATAAAAAAGTGAGGGATCGATCACTAAAGCATATAATTTATGGGGACTTAAAAATAAAAATAAATTTTTTTTAAGAAGACCCAGGTTATGTTGGATCTCTTCTCGATGGTCTCTTTGACTCGCTCATTATTCCTCTTCAGAAAATAAAAAGGACCTAAAAAGGGACTACCGGTGGTGGATCATGAGATCTTGACAGTCTCTCTCTCTCTCCCTCCCTCTTCAAAAAAACCCAAAATGTCATCAGTGGAGGATTTTGAGTTCTCGCAGTCATGGTTTGTTAGAGTGATTTCAATGTTTTTGGTGGACTTTAGATGTTTTTTTTTTTAAAGATATTGCTGGTAGACGTTGATTGATTGTTTGATTGGGGATCGCAGTATGTGATGGTTTTATTTGTTTTGGGTTTTGTTTATGTTTTTTTTCACATAAGTCCCCCATAACGTATGTTGCTGTATTCTTATAAATTGTTCACTGCTTCCAGCTAACTTCATAATTGTATCATATACACGTGTCACTGTTGGCTTCCACATTCATATCTCGGTTTCCACATTCAGGAATGAGTTTATAATTTTTTTGTCAATTTATATGGTATTTCTAGACATGTTCTGATTTTTTTTTTTTTTTTTTTTTTACATTGGACATTTTCTGAAATGTTTCTATCCAATTAAATCATGCATTATACCAATGCAAAATCATGCATTTCACATTTCAATCACAGTTTTGTACAGCAAACATGCTCTAAAAATGCTATTTATTGTATTTTATCACTACAACAAATTAGGGTATTAACAGCACCGGCCTTGAGATTAACAAAAAAAATGGGGCCCTAAGCGAGCTGTAAAAAGGGCCTCTAAATTCTCTTAATTATTTTTATTTTTATTATTATTATTATAAAATTTTAATATTTTTTAAATTTAATTTTCAGTTTTTTAAACCAAGCCTAATAAAAAGGAACAAATAAATATAACAAACAAAGAAAAAATATGGATAAGTTTCTAAAAATTAAATAAATTAGTCCAAAAATAAAACAAAAAATCCAAATGAAAAGAAAAAAAAAACAATAACAAAATAAATATAAATAAAATGTAACCCAATACCATTTTGCTCTATGTGTATCGACTAATAATTAATATAAAACTAGCAAATAGATTTTATCCAACAAAACACAAAATCCCAATTAAGTAGGGATAAAAAAAGAATAAAAAGAAGATAAAAACAAATGAAAAGGATTAACAAACAAACCTAAGAAAAAAAAGTATAAACTGAGTTTCTTTTTTACAAATAAAATTAATCCCAATAAAATAGGAACAAATATAAAATAATGAGAAGAATTTAAATTTAAAATAAAAACTAAATGCAAAACAAAATAAAATTCCTATAAAATAAGGGATAAATAACATTTTTTATGATTTGGGGGACCTTTGAATGTGGGGGCTCTAGCTTAGGCCGACTCTGGGTATTAGCTATGAACTTTTCTATGTGAAATAGAATTTCATAGCTAAAGATGATTTTTTCCGATGTAATTTTAATTCATTAGGAATAATTTTATCTTTCTCGACACAATTAACTTTCGTTACTGAATTTATTACTTTTTCATGCGAAATTTAAATTTCGTATGTGATGGTTTAACCTTTAGCGACAATGGGTGGTCGCACTTCACCATTCCTGCTTGTCTTCTTCGAAGGTGTCTTAGTTCATGTGCCTGAATCAGACTTTGGCGGGGTAGGCCAGGAGCTTTGGTGACTCACAGAACTGTCCGCAGTAGCTTATCAAGCCTTCTTCAAGATTCTTAGTCAATAGTAACTACATTTTGGTGACCAAGAGGTCTTCAGGTGTCCCCTCTTGCGTGCCGCTATAACTCATCGCATATTGGAAACCCAAGATCCCGCGAAAGTTGAAGATCTTTGCATGGCTCCTTGCACATGGGCGGCTGCTCACAAAGGTATATCAGGCAAGTGGAGGAGGAATGAGCAGGAGGCGTAGTGTGGCCTATGCGATGTCGATCTCGAGACAATGTACCACCTTTTTTGTTAGTGACGGATCTTGCAATCATTGTGGAAGGAGTTGGGCGTGGTGACTTCCGTGGCTCCATTTCAGTCTTTGGTGGAGCTATGGGAAGCGGATGCTGTGCTTCGTGGGCGAGCAGAGCCAGGATTGCAGGCGATCGTGGCACGATTGGCCATTCCGGTAGGGGCTTTGGTGATATGGTGCACCAGGAATGATGTCATGTTTAAGGGGGCAAGGGTCTATGTTGAGCACATGAAGACGACCACATTGGCACTCATCCGCGACTGGGTGCGTGAACTTGTTGGCGTGAGGGGGTTGCGCCTTCCTGGAGGCTCAATCGAAGTCATCCCTTAGATGACAACGTTTTTGATCTCATGACGAGCAGGTAGTGAGTTGATACCTTATCTATCACGTCGCTTGACATGAGGGCAGTTCCTATTGTTTCTTTACTTTCATTTTCATTATGTCTCTCTATTCCTCTCATCCTGCCTTGAGACCATGTACTAATATTTAATGAATGTGATTGGTGACGTGTGTCTATCTGTATCAAACTAAAAAAAAAAAGAACCCTGGTTGAAAATATAATATACAAAAAATCTACTACAATATGTTACAAATGTAAAAAAATTTCTGTAAATGATGATTTTACTCCTCTAGATAGGGTTTTATAATTTTTCCAAAAGGGTAAAATGGTCATATATGAAATTTTTCGTAATTTTAACAAATTGTAGGTGGGTTTTAGTATAATGTGTTTTCAATCAGGGTTAATAAAATAAAATATTCTCTGAATATTCTTCATCTGTCAGCAAAATTTAACACGGGGGTTATTTGGATTTATGTAGTTGTTTGCAGGGGTTATATGGACTTTAGGAAAAGCTAGAGAGTTATATAGATTTCAGACAGTTTACAGGGGGTTATTTGGACTTTTTCCTTATAAAAATCATAAATTTTTCTTTTAAAAATAAAACAAATTACATTAATAAAAAATAATACATCAAAGAAAAGAGATGAATGATTTCTAAAATATAAACTTTTACAATTTGGGTGGGTTTTAAGTATAAAACTGGGTAGGATCAACTAGTGGGCTAGATAGAACATTGGTGGGCTAGGTTGCATGGTTTGAAAGGGTAATAGTAATAGTTTGGATTTTTTTTTTGTTTTGGATGCTATTAGTCTATTGGGCTTCATTTTTTTTTACAGTCCAAAATACAGTCGTATATACCTTGTTACAAATTCAGTGAAATATATAACTCGTTAGATGATATATATATTTCGTTAAAGTTTTTCTTACACTTATTAAAAATGTGTTTATTCAACTCGAAATTGATTGATATACACTTTTTATTAATGTATATACTTTATTAGGTTTCTATTTTTTTTTAAAATGAAAACATGTGTGGTCTAAATTTTAGTTGGTAAAAAAGACTGAATCTAACATTCTCCGTTTTTTTTAATGTGATAGGTCAATTGATCCTACCACATTATAAATGACGTCACTCCTAGAATATAATACACTATGATAGTGTAGTATATATGGTGTTATCATAGCTTATGAGATTGGATTATAAAACTAACTTAATGTATCGGCCCTAAAAATGAATACTTCAAGCCCGTGGATACGTAGACCCCATGTGAATTTTTGAAACAGCCATCACGAAATTCTTATTCTATCTCATGACTCTCATCCAACCGCTTGTCGCCACAATGATAAAGTAACTCTCAGTATGTACTTTACTCTCACGTGATTCTTGCACATTTTCAAATCCGTGACATCTTTTCTGAAAATATCAAAACAAACTCCTAAAAAAAACTGACAGGTATTTTGAATCCAGTGAATGTTTAAAGCAGCAAAATACAAGCCCTAAGTCACGGCTTAAATTAAGTAAATAGTTATAAATCAGTCCTGAAGTCAGCCTTAATTATCTTACAAGACATCAAAAAAACAATCTTCTCACACAACATTTTCAGTTCTGATGGACTTCTCTCATGTGCCCCACGAAAAAAATTGAATCAATTTTTTGTCCTACATGTATAACTTCCGTTTTTCCGCAGTGATCCCGTGAACTACATGGGCTATCGCCAAAATTAACGCCCTTCGTTCCTTCATTTCGGTTGCTTCCAACGACCAACTGCTTCCACCTTCTCCATCTATAAATATGGACCTGCTCATACATGAATATCAATCAGTTACAGTTACAACAATATATTACTTCACATGGAAATGGATATTCTAACAGCTTCATTGCTGGGTTCAATATGCATTTCCATGTTCTGCTTGAGTTGCTCTGCCACTGATTTAGACTATGCAGGTGCCTTGGAGAAGTCCCTTCTTTTCTTTGAGGGACAACGCTCAGGAAAACTCCCAGCTAATCAGCGTGTCACATGGAGGGGTGACTCGGGACTTTCTGATGGCTCTTCCTATCATGTTAGTGTGACAAATATATTATACAGCACTCCAATCCACCTTACATTACAATATTTAAATGTAAACTCGATTCCTTGCTGGTCCTCCTTTCAGGTTGATTTGGTGGGTGGATATTACGACGCTGGGGACAATGTCAAGTTCGGCCTACCCATGGCCTTCACGATAACGATGCTCTCCTGGAGCGTCATTGAGTTTGGCAACTTGATGCCTCAGCAGATGGAGAATGCCAGGACCGCCGTTCGTTGGGGGTCTGATTATCTTCTCAAGGCAGCCACAGCTACTCCAGATACTCTATATGTTCAAGTGTGATATTGACTTGCAAATCCATTCACATTATATTTTTGGGTGTGACATTTGTATAAGCAATACAAATAAGCTGATATGTTGAACATTGGTGAAGGTGGCAGACCCTTATATGGACCACAAGTGCTGGGAGAGGCCAGAGGATATGGACACACCCCGCAATGTTTACAAGGTTTCAGCGCAAAACCCGGGCTCTGATATTGCAGCAGAGACAGCAGCTGCATTGGCCGCAGCTTCAATTGTATTCCGAGAATCTGATCCTTCATATTCAAGCAGACTTCTTCAAGCTGCTAAGAAAGTAAATGATATAGGAACCTCAACATTGTTCATAGTTCATAATTTTGTTGTCCCTCAAATCAAGTTTACATTTAATTGATAATGGAAATGCAGGTCTTTGATTTTGCAGACCGGTATAGAGGATCTTACAGTGATTCTCTCAGCTCAGTTGTTTGCCCTTTCTACTGCTCCTACTCTGGATACCATGTACTGTATATATGAAAGCATTCTTCATTTAGACTGATTGAGCAATTGATGAATCATGCAATAACTGATCAAATCATTAAATAATTAATCAGGATGAGCTTCTCTGGGGCGCATCGTGGCTTCACGCAGCTTCAGAAGACACTTCATACATGGGATACATTCAGTCCAACGGACACACTCTTGGGGCGGAAGATGATGACTACTCTTTTAGTTGGGATGACAAACGCGTCGGAACAAAAGTTCTCCTCTCCAAGGTCTGCTCTTCTTCTTCTTGATCTGTTCAAGTCCCAGGAGTTGATAAACAAGCTTAATAACTTATGCTGGTTCTGTTCCGCAGGGTTTTTTAATGAACAAGATCGATAGTTTACAATTATACAAAGTACACACGGACAACTACATTTGCTCTCTACTTCCAGGAACTCCTAGTTCCCAGGCTCAGTATACACCGGGTATTCAAATATCACTTCTACATGATGACAATGTACCCAAATTAATTTAAAATATTGATTGATCAAATGAATGTATTGCCTGTACTCATTAAATATACAGGAGGGCTTCTTTACAAAGGAAGTGAGAGCAACACTCAGTATGTGACTTCTACAGCTTTCCTCCTCCTAACTTATGCCAAATATCTCAGCAACAATGGTGGAGTGACGATCTGTGGAACCACAACCATCACGCATGCAAATCTCATATCGCTCGCAAAAACACAGGTACATTTGCGACACTATGAACTCTACTCTCTCGCTGAAAGAGAAAAAAATCAACTGACAGCATGAACATCTCACCAGGTTGACTATATTTTGGGCAAGAACCCAGCAAAGATGTCATACATGGTGGGGTTTGGAGAAAGGTATCCACAGCATGTCCATCACAGAGGTTCCTCACTCCCATCGAAACACGCCCACCCCAACCCAATCGGCTGCAATGAAGGATTCCAATATCTCTACTCAGGATCTCCCAACCCAAATACAATGGTCGGGGCCATATTGGGTGGCCCGGACAGTAGAGACAACTTCTCCGATGACAGGAATGACTATCAGCAGTCAGAGCCAGCCACTTACATCAATGCACCACTTGTTGGGGCACTCGCATTCTTCTCTGCAACACCGGTGGCGGGGTGAATTATGTATCATCTTTGGTTGAAGAATGGCCCAATGTACTAATTAGTAATTGAAGAAGCAAATGAATGCCACAATCCCGAATTTTATGTTAATGTAGGATCATATGAAATGAAGTAAAGCAAAGAAATGAAAAATGAAAGTAAACTTGCGTATTCAATTTTCTCATAATGCTAGTTTGACGCATGACATGCAAATTTCATAAGCTCCACAGCTTTTGGCTTCTCGGCTTCCATCCGGAAATCAAATTCTTTATCAAGGAAACCAAAAGGGCGGCACTAGTTGGCCTTTTGCAGATTTTCCTTTGTCCAGGTGGCGAAATGGAAGCTTATGGTGAAAGTCCAGAGAACATTAATACTACAATCACAATTTCAATAAGCGGTGATCACAATATTTTATAAACTGTGATTTGTTTGGAAAAAAGAAAAATCAAGGTTTCACTAAAACTTTGGTCCTTTATTAATTTTTTTTAATTATCCCGATTAACTTATATAAACATTTAACGTTTTATCAAAACTGATATCTATGTTATTAAATTAAATTAAAAACCCCAAAAAGTATGTGGACCCCATAATCTCGAACCCCGCCACCTCTACCCTATGTAATTCAAGAACCAATAATGATTTTTGGGCCCCAATTCATAGGCCCCATCTAAAGCCCCATGAGGTGGCAAAGATGAAATATCTAAATTACCCTTCATTCCCAAATTGTTTTTTCATATTGTAACCGATCCCACAATTAATGGCCCACAATTAATGGCCCACAATCAATGGGAGGTGGTTATGATATGTTTTTCTTTCTTTTTTGAAAATAAACAATTCAATTTAAAGAAACAAACAGAAAACCCTTACGATCTGTTTCGTCTATACATATTGTTTTTTCCATGATCTGTTGTTTCTTCTCTTTTTTTCGACAACAATCATATCAATCGAAAGAGATTGTGATCACGAAACACATATTGATTCATCTATTTTACAAAAATAGAAAATTCAATCCGATTGCAGTTTTTACGAGGATTTCGATTTTGATTTCGATTGTAACCTTTTTTATCTTGTGTTCGGTTCGTTTAGCAAACATTAGCGATCCATTCAGGTATCTTGAATCTGTATCTGTTAATTCAAATCCAGATAAAACTGTATTCAGCCCATTTTTTTGAAGGTATTTGTTAATTCAAATCCAGATAAACATGTATCTGAATTTGAATCCCAGCCCATTCTTTAAAGGTATTTGTTAATTCAAATTCAGATACACCTGTATCTAAATTTGAATCTCAGCCCATTCTTTGAAGGTATTTGTTAATTCAAATCCAGATACACCTCTATATGAATTTGAATCCCAGCCCATTCTTTGAAGGTATTTGTTAATTCAAATCCAGATACACCTGTATCTGAATTTGAATCGTAGTCCAATCTTTGAAGGTATTTGTTAATTCAAAACCAGATACACCTGTATCTGAATTTGAATCCCAGCCCATTCTTCAAAGGTATTTGTTAATTCAAATCCAGAGACATGTATCTGAATTTGAATTCCAGCTCATTTTTTGAAGGTATTTGTCATTCAAATCCAGATACAGTTGTATCTGAATTTAAATTCTAGTCCTTTTTTTAAGGTATTTGTTAATTCAAATCCTGTATTTAAATTTGAATTCCAATTCTATTTTTATGGGAAGAAATCTGTCATTTTTAGTTCATATGGTTTCACCCAAATCAAAACCCTAAAATTCAAAGTTTTTATAAATATGTTAGGTCAGAGAGAGGATTTCATGGTGCCACCTTTTGTGGGATTCAGTTATGAGGTTTAATTTAAATATTAGTTAGTTAGAATTTTTTTTAAAAATTATAAGAAGGGTAGTCTTGTCATTGTCATTTTGGTAGTTAGAAAAAGTCAAATAGGGAACCAATATGAGAGTGTCATTTATTGGGGCTCACAAATGGGGTTTAATTTATGGGGCCTAGATAGCAGCACCCTTCAAGAACAAATCAATTAGGAGCGTTGTTCCACTTAGTTTTTTTCTCAATCCAAAACACAATCCTATATATCTTGTTAGAAATCTAGTGAAATATATATCACGTTAGATATTGTATATACCGTATTCAATATTTTCTCACATTTACTAAAAATGAATTCATTCAATTCGAAATTGATCAATATACATTTTTTTATCAAAATATATATGTCATTAGATGATGTTTTCTATTTTTTTTAAAATGAAAACATTTGATATTTGAGTTTTAGTTGTTGGATGTGACTGAGTCAAACATTTTTCATAAATTAGACATTGACAACGGGTCAACCTGGCCTATAAAAACTAGGCCCAGACCTGCTGGCCTGTCTGACCAGTGGCCTGAGCCGGAATGGGACAAAAAGAGACAAGCCCAGGCCCGGCTCTGAATGGGCCTACTGGGCCCGGCCTATGGGCCCAAAAACATAAAAAAGAATATTTTCGGAAAATGTTAAACTCATTCACATTCACCAACCAAAACTCAGACCTCACATATTTTCATTTAAAAATAAATAGTAAACATTATCTAATGAGGTATATATTTTGATAAAAAGTGTATATCGCTTCATTTCGAGTTGAATGAACCAATTTTTGTAAGTGAAAGAAAATATGTAATGTGGTACATACAACATCTAACGAGGTATATGCTTCACTGAATTTCTAATGTGATATATAGAACTGTGTTTTGGACTGAGAAAAAAACTGAGTGTAACAACACTCAATTTTTTTTTAAGAGAGGGGGATCCCCTCCAATGGGGGTCACCCGCTTTCTTTTAATGTGGACCCTTTTTTATAGGCGCTATTACACCCATCCATTTTCAGCCTCAATTTCAGTCCTATATGCGTCAATATATTTCTATCGATGCATATGCTCACGTTAATAAAGCATATGCTTTGAAATTTTTTTTTACATTTTCTAAATGCAACCATACAATTTATTTGATTATATGTTTCATTGAATTGAGGCTGGAAATGGGACTGGATGTAGCATTATCTTTTTTTTAAGGGGGGGGGGGCACTTGCCCCCCTTGTCAGTGGGCTTCCCCTAACCTGTGGACAGGCCTGGCCTATGGGTCGGGCCCCGCCTCATATTGAGGCCCATGCCTGGCACGACCAAGAACGCAGGCTGGGTTTGACAGGCCTGACTTTCAAGCTTCGAGTCAAATGATGACCCTTAAAATCACTTCACAACTCTAAGCACCCGTTTGGTTTAAAAATAGAGTCGGAATAAGTGAGAATAACCTTAAAATGAGTGTTTAGAATACTAGAATAAATGAGAATATGTATAACAGCATTAACTGCTATAAATGGTATATGGATTCCAGTCAACTCCTATAATTAAATTATTTTAGATTATTCAAATCAAAAGAATATATTGGTCAATTGTCAAATCAACTATCATCACTTTTTATAAATTAACTGTCATAATTTTTTCACATTTTATAAATCCTTATCCACATCTTATTTACATTTTATCCAAACAACAAAAATTTATTGTTACGTTTCCTAACAAGAATAATTTAAAACACAACTAAACAAAAAATAATTTAATTCTTATTTATATTAAAATAGTCATAAACCTCATAATAACTTAATTGTCTATCCAAACAGGAGTTAAGTGATTTATTGACAAATCAATTCACAAGCACTATGTTAGAAGAGTAAAAAACTTAGTGAAAATCTTGGTTTAAATTAAAGTTTAATCATACACTAGATTGGAGAGTATCTTTGAATTCGTCTGTCCACATCCAAGAGACGCAGAGAATCTGAACGAGTGGCCCGGGAGCCTCCCCCACAGGGCGGTGTGAGCCTAACAAGGATGGCTGTTACAAGGATGATCCATGGAGCCCTACTTAGGGATTCAAACGCAAAATTCATAATGGAAATTGCACAAGAAGTTGAGCTAGCCGTCAAGGAAGGTGTCGGGTCGGATTTTGCCACAACTCTCATGTGGATTACAAACATAAATTCTATTGGGTGAATTACTCAGATGCCCTTGACCACCAACCCTTTTTTTTCCTACCTTTTGACCTTTTTTTTTTTTCAACGCATGCATTTTGGTCTCAATTTTTTTTGCCTCTGATCAGTGTAACATTATACTTTGGTACCTAAACTATCCCCGCCTCATTTTTTCAATTTACAGTTATTATGTGCATTACATAATCTCTCTTTGTATATATTTTCAGTTTCCAATTTAACTAGTTACAAAAACTTTGTATATATTTACAGATACTTTTTTTTTGTATGTGTGAACTTGTTTTTTCTTAGCGCATTTCTATGCAAGTTAAGAAGAGTGATCGACTAGTTCTCATACCCACAACATGCTTAAGTGCAAAGATGAAATTATTAGTGAAGCGGATAAATCTTTTTCTTATCCTCAACAATTATTTGGATTGACACACGGTGATTTTGAACTTTGTAGAGGAGTTCTTCGTGTAATGCAAAGAAACATATGTCTGAATAGGTAACATGGATTGATAAAACATGTATATATTTTAATGACACTTTGAGAATGTATATATAACTATTTTGTGTTTATTGAATACACTTACAGATGATACATATGATAATGACAGGATTTACAATTCATGAATATATTGTATCTACAATGATTTTATGTTTGACTATCTTTGTTCATGTTGAATGGTATCTGTAAATAATTATTAAATATCTAACTATGTGTATAATTTATGCATGTATTATATTATATTTTTGTATTATATAACTCTATGTATAAGGGGTAATTCAGGTATTATAAAAAATTAGGGGTGAAAAAAATAATAGGACGATATTGCAAGTGTAAATAAAAAAAATCCAGGGGCAAAAAGAAATTAGGTCACAAAGGGCTTAAGTTTATGATCAATTAATGTTGAAATTCATTCATATTTAATAAACCTGCAACCTATCTTCTGTTTGCTTCCCGTGGGATCTTTAATTAGATATACTTGAAGCAATGGACAAAGATAGGGTTGCAACTCTAACGGGTTGGGTTCGGGTTAACCCCAACTTGAACCCAACCCGAATTTTAAACTACTCAACCCTAATCTGACCCAATCCGATTTTTAACCCGAATTGGACCAACCGGAACCCAACTCGTAATTAAATAAATCAACCCGATTTTCAACCCGATTTGGACTAACCCGACCCCAACCCGATTTTCAACCCGAATTGGACTAACTCGACCCAACCCAAATTTCTAACATAATGTACAAATTAAATAAATCTACCCGACTCAACCCGTAAGATTAGTTAGGTTTATCTAAAATTTGGACTATCAATATTGGAAACTACAGAATGAACGGCCATGATTTTTTTTAACTATTAGTTTACGGGTTCGGGTTGGGTTGGGTTGGGTTGTGAGTGAGGTCAATCCGAACCCAACCCGATTTGTGAGTCAACCCGAATTGACCAACCTGAACCCGAACCCGAATTGATCAACCCAACCCATGTAAAAATCGGGTTCAACCCGATCCAAGTTACAGCCCTAGACAAAGATCGAACTAGTTTTGTCTTGATATGCATAGGTTAATCATCCTATTGTAAATCCTTTAGCCTCATTTGAATCATAGCAATAATTTTGGGTGATAGTGATGTATGGAGTATGGTGACCTGATTCACCTTTTCTTCCTACAATCTAAAGGGGTGCAATTTGGATGGATTGAGTCGGGATGAAACTCAACGCAAACTCAGCCCAATAATGAAGGAAACCAACTCAAAATGAACCCAACCCGTTCTCAAGCCAAGAAGTTGATTAACTCACCCACCCCGTCGAGTTTGGTTCTGGTTCGAGCTGGGTTTGGATCGGGTTTGGGTTCGATTTCTAAAATGTCATTCTAAACAATTAAAACTTTATAAAAAGTCAATGTTTCAAATGAAAAAAAAAAGTGAAATTAAACAACATTTTTATTAAAAATATAGAAATAAATTAAACTACATAAGTAATAGATTATAGATAAAAAATAAATTGAATCATTCAAATTTCATTTCATAATAAATTAAAAAATGACTTAGAATATTTAAATTTATCAACTATACTTCAGAATTGGGTTGGATTCAGGTTTTTCGTGCCTCGACCCAAACCAAAATCCAAACTCAACCCGAATTAGGTTCAGGTTGCTTGAGTTCAATTTCGGATTGAACCCGCACGTTAAAATCCCAATTCAAATTCATCCAACCCATCTAATTTGCACCCTTAATCCTAAACTACTTTTACTCGTCCATTTTTTTATTCTTTTTGTGCATTTACACATTACCAATAAAAAAAAGAGCGTTGTTACACACAGATCCATTTTCAACCCCAATACCAGTCATATATGCGTCGACGTATATGTTTAGATTAACAAGGTATATGCTTCCAAAGATTTTTTTTATATTTTCTATAAATGCATTTATTCAATTCATTTGAGTATATGCTTAATTTTTTATAAAAGCATATATCTCATTAAATGTTAAAAATTTAAAACACATGTAGTCTGAAATTAATGCTGAAAATGGAACTGGATATGACATTATCAAAAAAAAAAAAAAAAACATTTTTTTCCCGGTGTAAGGTAGACATGGACATGTTCCCGGGTTTTAGGTCCTGACCGACGTGATGTCCCAAATTTAACAATATTGGATTGTAGTACATAGTAACTTTGCTCAGACACCGCAACTAACCAAAGCACACATTATCGCTGTCCGAGATTCGATATATAATCATTATTCCCTCAACCCAAAAAAAAAGGAAAAGGAGACGGTCTCGATCTTGAATCACAGTTCCTCCTTTCCGATCCACAATGGGATCCGCATCGAACGGCTCCGACGCGTCCACGAAACCCCTGAAGTTCCTGATCTACGGCCGGACGGGATGGATCGGCGGGCTCCTCGGTCGCCTCTGCGAGTCGCAGGGGATCGAGTACGTCTACGGCTCCGGTCGCCTTGAGAACCGATCGCAGCTGGCGTCGGACATCGTGTCATCCGCGCCGACGCACGTGTTCAACGCGGCGGGAGTGACGGGTCGGCCGAACGTCGACTGGTGCGAGTCGCACAAGGTGGAGACGATTCGCGCGAACGTGGTGGGGACGCTCACCCTCGCCGACGTGTGCAGGGAGAGGGGGCTGGTGCTCGTCAATTACGCCACCGGGTGCATCTTCGAGTACGACGAGTCGCACCCGCTTGGATCGGGTGTCGGGTTCAAGGAGGAAGATTCGCCCAACTTCACCGGATCGTTCTACTCCAAGACCAAGGCCATGGTATGGTTTCATATTCTCTTTTTTTTATTATTATTATTCGATTTGGTTTAGTTTCAACATGTTTTGGATGTTTGAATGCTTCTGGATCGGAAATATTGCTAAGGACTTGCATGTTTGGAAAATTTTGTGATGGTCGAATTTTGTTGTTTGGACATATTCATTAATTTGTCTTTTTTTTTTTTTTGAGCGTTTCTGCATCACAGATTCGTATTATATCGTGGGTTTTGAAATGTGTGATGCACTATTAACTGGCCTGTTTTTTGGTTGGTATTGAATTGATCTTTACACTGTAAATGATTCATGTAATCATGTGTGGTAACAATGTGAATACATGGTGCAAGGCTTCTTCAACATCTTGAAATAATGAATTATTTAAGATAATGCGATCACTTATTAACATAGATCTCTATAAGCCTCTCCATGTTCAGATCTGGATTCGCAAGATGTTCCGTGGGAACAGCTCTGGGCCCTGATCAGACTTGGGCAAAAGATGTTTTCTGCTCATAATGAATTTGTATTTTAATGTAAAGGTTGAAATGTGCGGTACCATTTAGTCTAATGTGAAACATTCTTAATTTTGAAAAAAGTTACCAGGTTCACCAAATATTTCTGAAATATATTTTACCTTTTGGTTGGAAAAATATTTGTATTGCTACAAAAAAGAATGCACGTACAACCAACACAAGCTCAAGACAAAGGAGAAGGCATGAGAAGCATCACCCTCACATGCATCCCCATAGCATCGAGTCTGTGGGGGCAAAAAAGAAAAGAAGCCTATACAATATACACCAAACACATTAGTGTTAAATGTGGCTCAGGGTGCAGTGCATCCCCTGTTTAGTGCATAACCTCTCTAGTCCAAGGGAGTCTTGCTTTATCTTGTTGCAGTAGCTCTCTAAAGTTTGGAGGCAGCCCCTCACATTCATGGTAAATGAAACTCCCTAGAACCATTTGGTACCCTGCCAAGTAATAGGCAGGATCATATGTCTCTTCACTACATGGTGGACCTTCCGGCACTGGAAATCATTATGCAGCCTCCATATGCTGTGAACAACCTCCCGGATCCTCCTTGGGTTTTGGCATGAGCATATATGCGGACTAACCTGCTTTGAGTCAGTTTCCACCTGAACCCGCTCAGCTTGAATTTCTTTAGCAAGTTGAAGACTGGAAAGAACACCCAAGGCCTCAATCTTATGGATCACATCCTGCTCCATCTTGACTGCGTATGCAATCACAAGGTCTCCAGCCTAGTCTCTCAAGTAATCCAAAGCCAGATCTATCTGTTGTTCTGGACTCATCTAAGTTGAGTTTATATTATCCTGGAGGGGGTGGGGGTCCAATAATGAACAGTACTAGTAGGTAAGAGGGGCTTGACTTGACTAATGATTATATCTAGCACTTTTTGTCGCTTCCCTGGACATTCTTTTGCATCTATACAGTTGGCGATGATGGATATAGCATCAAGTTTGTGGGCCAGAACTCGTTGTTTAGGCTGGTATATCTGTTAGAAGAGTTATTTTTTTTGTGCTTTTTCTTTCATTTCATCCTTGGGTTTTTATTTAAATTTAGGACATCCTGCAGAATTTACCTTTCAACAGGACAGTACCAATCTTTGTGAATAAAGACTTCGATAGTAATGATAATAAATTTCTGCTTGACTTGACTAATGATTATATCTAGCACTTTTTGTCGCTTCCCTGGACATTCTTTTGCATCTATGCAGTTGGTGATGATGGATATAGCATCAAGTTTGTGGGCCAGAACTCGTTGTTTAGGCTGGTATATCTGTTGGAAGAGTTATTTTTTTTGTGCCTTTTCTTTCATTTCATCCTTGGGTTTTTATTTAAATTTAGGACATCCTGCAGAATTTACCTTTCAACAGGACAGTACCAATCTTTGTGAATAAAGACTTCGATAGTAATGATAATAAATTTCTGGACGTGCAAGTAAGAATTTTTTTTTTATACATGATGAACCAGGGTATTAAGCTCAGCTAGTTGCTTTTTCCCTTTTTCCAGTCGATCATATTCACTGTTTGGGGGCAAATGATTCTTCGTCCACATGAAGCTCAGACTTTAATTCTGTCAGAGAAAAACAAAATTTAGATAATGTAGGACAATTAGAATTAGTAGATCTTCTACTTGAGATGAATACAGTGCTCCTGTTCCAATATGAACTCAAAGTCTCTCATCGTCCCTCTTTGCCTCCATCCCTTGGAGTCCTGTTCTCCTGCTCTCTTTACTGATCATTGGTTACCTTCTCCATATTGAGTCAAGACTGTTATAGCATTCTCGCATATGAGACTGATACAATGTGACAGTTATTTGACAAGTTAGCAGTGAAATATTTTTAACATCCTTGTCAAATAGTAATCATTTCTCCAATAAGCAACAATTATTGATGGTATTTAGTCCATTAGTTGTATGTGTTGCATAATTAAAGGTGTTCAATATGCTGTTAACTAAGTGTGCATAAAACAGCCAAGTTGTTCCCCGTGTTCTGGGTCTATCTGAAAGGGTATGCCAGAAATAACTTATATTGTGAACTATTGATTCTTTTTCTTGCTTCCTTTAGACAAAATTTATCTTTACCACAAAATTTCTCTTGTGACTTTTATGGTACTAAACAAGATTCAAAAGAGGGCATCACCCAGAATGATCCACAGATAGCAAGGTTTTACCAAGGGAGAGAATGGGTAAAATCTTAATTTTTGACATATTTTTGCCATTCAAACCTAGGAATTTGTCCTATTAGGATAAATATGTTTTCATTTCTCCAAGCAGTGGTACTAGATTAAGTGAATGAAAAAAAATTAGGCTCATGATGTGGATGTGTATTATCTCTTCCATTTTAATTGAAACTCTATTCAATCGTGCATTCTTGATCACATACGTATCCCATTGTGTCTCCTCCATTCAGGAAAAAAGAAACTTAGGGGGGAAGAAACTATGCATTTTGCTTCCACAAACGGAAGTTTTGATAAGGTCCTCCCTACATTAAAAAAAAATTCTTAAAATCTTTTATATATTTGAAAGTCTCTAAAAATGCACAAAAGTCATACTCTGGTCATGTGCATTGTACATGCAGTACCCTAATGTACTGTAATGCAAAACTTTGTTGTGGGTGTCAGCTAAACTGAATACAATTCATTTGGTTGATTCAAGTCCTTTGGGCATTCAAGAAGGCAATTGTCTTTTCGATCTTCAGACCTCAAGGAAAGAAGAAATGGGCAAATGAGAGCACAAAATATCTCATAAGAATTACCATACAGCATGTAAAAGACTATTTAGAAATGAGTTTACCAAAAATTATCAATTGCTATTTTTCTAATGTATCTTTCAAATAGCTGCAGGAATTATCATACATTATCAACAGTTTTGATAAATGCAAACTTGGACATGGCTTGGTTAAGCCCTCTTTGATCGCTGATTAAAATTCTTAGAATCACTATTACCTCTTGACTCTTTGTTTGTTTGTTTAACTGACCATCAAGACACTGCATCTACTTTAATATGTTAAAAGTATGCAATGCTCGAAATCATCTGACATACATTATCTTTCTTGACATATGTGCTGCATTTTATAAATGAATGAATATGTTTTCTTATTGGCTTTGTTCTTAGTGAAAGAGATGTTTACAGATCATTGATTGCAATCAAACTTTCTGAGATAGTTTTAGCTTGACAGAAGGAAGCCTCACTGAATCTGAAAATAATACCTTTCTTTCTGAGGATCTTAAAACTAATTTTCAATTATAAATACTGGAGGATATTTGTATTTCTGGCTGGAATCAGTGCTGCAGCTGCTTCCATTAAAAAGTAAAATGATCATTCATTTGTTATCTACATGCACTGTCTGTCCTAAACTGATAATACTTATACACGATGAGTCAAGGCTCTCTTTCTTATGATTGTTTTCATACCTCTTACAGGTGGAAGAACTGCTCAAAAACTATGAGAATGTCTGCACCCTGCGTGTTAGAATGCCCATCTCCTCCGACCTGACTAACCCCCGCAACTTCATCACAAAAATTGCTCGATATGATAAGGTGGTCAACATCCCCAATTCAATGACAATCTTGGATGAGCTGCTCCCTATCTCCATTGAAATGGCTAAGAGGAATCTTACGGGTATCTGGAACTTCACAAATCCCGGTGTGGTGAGTCACAATGAAATTCTTGAGATGTACAGGGACTACATTGACCCAAGTTTCTCTTGGAAAAATTTCACCCTGGATGAACAAGCAAAGGTGATTGTCGCTCCCAGGAGCAACAATGAACTAGATACTGTGAAAATAAAGAATGAGTTCCCAGAACTACTGCCCATCAAGGAGTCACTCATTCGGTATGTCTTTGAGCCAAACAAGAAGACCTCTAAAGCTTGAGACCATTCAATTCTGTATTGCTATTTGTTGTTTTAGCTTCTATAAGTCTGAGTAAACACTCAGACTGCTGTCACTGCCATGTTATTAATGAGTGATATATTTTTTTATCAAACAAATAAGTTTGAGATGCTATTTATTGTTGCTTTTTCTTGTATGCTCATGTTTAAAGAACGATAATTTGATTCAACCAAATAAATTGATGTTCTATTTGTTATTTTTCAAGTATCACAGGGATGATCTCTGACCTTAAAAATCACTCAGAAAACTGACTATTTTTTTATAGTTACCGTGATCATTTCTAATGCATTGAAGCATTGTGGCAAAGGGGGTTGGCTTGCAGGTGCGCAGCTATTCTTTATCCCCCTGATTAGGGTGTAACATAGAGTTATTCTCATTCAATAATTATATCAATATAGATAACAATTTATGTAAAATAAACAATTTTTTGTTTGGTTGTCTTTTTTATTATTCTTTTTAAGAAAATTTTTTTTGTTTGGTTCACCTTGAGATAATGATGTTAGGATAAATAATGGATAAAAGATGGATATTGATTTTTACTGACTTGCATACATTACAATATGACAGCCAGTGTCATTTGACTATTGTTTTATCCCTCCACCGCTCAACATCATCATTGACTTCCTCTAATCAATTTTTTAGGTGGTAAACTGTCTATAACTGAGAAACAAAGTTACAAAAATCTAACCCCCCGTTTGGATCACGGGTTAAGGGAATATGGGGGGGGGGGGGGGGGCGCATAAGGGTGGTATAATAATGGATAGGAAAAATGGCTATTTGTTTGTAGATGATAACATGATATTACTAAGCCAGTTTAAACGATTATAAAAGAGTATAACAATTCTAAGTAACCCCTAGCATAAGCTATACTCAGTTTATCTATTCCTATTGATAAGTGAGGCTCACCATCACATTAAAAAAAATCATATCTCATCTCATAAAATCACCCAACAACACCTCTTATACATTAATAGGGCTCACATGTCAAATCAACTTTTTATACTTTATTTATATTTTATTTTTCATTAACCAAACAACTCAACCTTTATTTCCAATGAGAATAAAAAAAACACAATCAAACAGAAAATTTCTTATTAATGTAGAATTGTTATCTATACTGACATAGTTATTTATTCATAATAACTTAATTCTTCAATCCAAACGGAACTTAAATGTGTGGAGGGATGAGAATGTGATACAAGATATACATTAGATAAAGTATAATACAAAAAGAAAAGAAAAGCCCAGAAATCTGGGGAAGGAAGAGGGACTTGCACAAGCAGTACAAGAACCCCCCACTCCCCCACCACGCGCGCAGCAGCCATTACTCGATCCGCACCCCCCCCCCCCCCCCCCCCCTCAAAATTCACGCCCCCACAATCGCTTGACCCCATGTTGAGATCAGTTGAATGGTGTCTTTCTAGAGACTCCATGTAGAACTGTCGGGCTTTAAAGATTTTCGCATTTTGAGCCCGCCAAATGGCCCATGGAGCGGCCGATATCATGGTCCCAAGCACGCGCGCCTGTACGCATTTGTCTCCAGAAGTTGCTACTCCTTTCAGCCTGTCCCACAATTCGTCCTGATTTTGAGTATCTAGCCGCAGTCCCGTCGCGTTGCTAAGCAACCTTCATAAATCTGAAGCTATCGAGCAGAAGGGGAAGAGCTGTGCTGACACCGAGCTCGGACGAAGTAGTCATAGTATAGACGCCAAGAGAATGGACAAAATTAGTTATGAAGTTAATTAGGACACATGATGACGCGATTGATGTATGATTTTCACATCTACAGCCGGATCTGACAGGCCAACGAAGATCCAATATAGCCTAGGCTCGGACTTGTTTACCCATGGTCAGCTGGGATTCCCTCTACCCACAAGATCTGGCCATGTTACTTACTAGTACTACCAGCGAATGAGAAGCATTGCATCTAACAAAATATGACATCATGTATGAGCCAACTCTACTCTAAAACAAAATCATACATTAGATGACCAATATCATCTAAGATTAATGTAACATTTGGTAGCGGGATTGCAAAACTGATTTTCTATAAATACTGGATTTAAAATTGATTATGTAGAAAGCTGTCTTCCTATAGTTTTCTCCAATCATAGCTTTTAGACACTATTTACCTGAAATCTGTATGCAGGAAGCTGCGATTGCAAACCTGTTTAGTTGCACGATTACATAACTAACTTGCCACAAATGAAAAAATTGTTCAATCGCATAACCAAAAGCTGTCTAAGATTGTGATCAGATGTGAGTTTGAAAAGATTATGGGGTTTGAGAAACTATGGATTTGTGGAAATCTAATTTCTCCGATCTATTTCCAAACAGAAAAGAAATTACAGCTGAATTAAAAATTACAAATGTATTTTTATAAATAAATACCAAAAAACTAAGCTTTTCATAATCTGTGAAAAGATAGCTTCTTATAAATTTAATTTTAAACTTACCTTTAAAAAAAAATTAATTCACAAACTTACCTTTCCAAAATAAGTTTGAAAAAAAAAAAAACAAGAAACAGCATTTGAAAACAAATTTTTAAAAATCACTTGTTTCGTTTCAAAAAAAAAATATTCAAATTCATTTTCACACGCACCCAACACGACAAGCTGATGTACACCAACTTCTACAGCCAAGGTCTGTCCCCACGTTTGAACCTCGTTTCGTAACCAACCCAGGCCCCCCGCATCTTCCACCACCCTGCACGCGACGCGTGTTCCCTCCAAGGGTCCACCCACTCTCCCGACCCCATCTCCCTCCCCCCTTTAAATTTTCTGCTTTTTTAAAGTGGGTGGGGGTGGGGGACCACCATGTGGCCCTGCCAAAATCGTAGCTGGTCCCACTCACCAATGTCACATGACGGACAGCTGGTGGCCCATTTTAACACTCTCGTTATGGAAAAGCATGAAACGATTTTAATATAATATAATTATCAATCTAATATATCTCGCTCATCACACAACACGAAACGTGTTTGACTATTCCCCCCCTCCAAGCGTGCGGGCCATCCTCCCGCCTAATTTCCTAACACGTGTGACAAGGGGGGGAAATGAAGAAACAAAAACAAAAAAAACCAGAGGCAAAATATTGGATTCATGGCTGCTGCTGACTCTGCATAATATGCTCCATTAAATTAGCGAACGAAAAAAAAAAACAATAATAGCGGGAAATCAAGAAAAAAAAGAAAAATTTTGAATCCGTGCTTTCATTGTCTCTCGCACTGATCACCTTCTAATCTAAAAATCACATCTAATCCAGTCATTTTTTTATGTCAACATAACATTAATAACAGTACTCCATCCTTTAATCGTCCGGGCTGGTGGTCGAAGGGGGCTCGTGGTCTTGCGTCTGGTGCTCCGCAGGATCACCCATCAACTGCAGCTCCTGCTTTCCGAACCCCTGTAGTTGCTGTTGGTGGTGGTGGTGTCGTTGCTGCTCTACGGATGATGACTCCCTAACCGAAACCGTATTTGAATTTGGCGCCGCCGCTACAGCGGCAGCAGAAGAGCTCGAGGTGGCGGCGACCGACACGGACGGCGGCGGTTGTTGGATCTCGACGGCAGTTGAGAAGGTCATCCCCGGAACGGCAGTGTAGATGGTGGAAACCGGCCTCGCCGAGAGGTTTATGATCTGCGGCGCCGACGGAAACGTCCATATCTGCGGTTGATTCGAGGGTCCCGCCATGGCTGAGGTCGGCGGCAGCATCCACACAGTCCCAGACGCCGGAGAGAGCACCCTCCCCCCTCCGCCTCCGATGGCCCACATCGGGACCAGTCCCGCCGCCAACGCCGGAGCCGCCGTCGCCGTCACAGATCCGATTGGGGCAAGACCGGACGAGACGCTCACTCTCTCCTGCTGAGTTGTCTTCCGCCGTTTCTTCGCGGTCTCATCACCTCCGCCGCCGCAGGCGGCGGCGGCCGAGGGTGACTGAGTGGGGATCTTTAGGGTTCCTCCGACGGACATGGCGATGGCCGGGACGGTGCCGGTTCCGGTGGCGGCGATGATAGCGGGCTCGGCGTGCTCCAGAAGCCACCGGATGGTCTCGCCGTCGGACTTGTGGCCTAGCTCCCTCGTCAGCTGAAAAATCCTGGCCGCACACGTGGCGGGCATCCGGATCCTCCTCCCTCTCCCCTCCACCTTCGTGTGCCTGTCCTTCGTCCTCGCCACCGATGCAGCAGACACCGCCGTCCCCGACGCCGGGCCCCTTCGCACCATCAGCTTTTCCTCGGCCGGAGGCGGAAGCGAAGCCGCCGACGGTGGCTCCGGCTTAGGGAAGATGAGGTGGTGGTGCTGGAGTGGCAAAGGCGGCTCTCCGCCACCCAAGATAAGGTCGGTTGAGCCCCTATTGTCGTCGTCGTCGTCGATGTTGTTGTCTTCTTCATCGTGTCCCGTCTCTTGCTTCTGTAAGGGCTCCATCGCTAAATCGGAGGGTGAAGGAAAGAGAGTAGAAAAGGAAGAAAAAAAGATCAATGAATGCCGTATCCGACCTAAGTAAACCAGTCAACACGGAAAGAGAATCGACGCGCCTCCATTTCTTACCAATCTTTCAGAAACACAAACTAGGCGTTCTCTCTCCCTCTCTTCTTCTTCTTTATAAAAATAAAAATAAATGAAAATATTAATAACAATAAAATATATAAAAACCCTAATAAGAAGAACCTCCGTTTTATCCAAAACGATTACAGTTCTCTCCCACTGCACCGCCAAGAAGGTGGGGCCCACCAGAGAAAGAGAAGAATCACAGGCTCCAGTCGTACACACACCGTCCGATCCATTAATTTGGCACCCAAGTGGGGTCCGCGAGGGGTCCACCGTAGTGGGTGGAGGATCTCGATCGGACGGAGGAGAGCAGTGAGAGAGAGGAGGGCGAGGGTTGCCTTTCCTTCAGCCGGATTCTGCACTGGTTGGGGATTCGTTGGATCAAATTTCTGGAGGGATTCTTTTTTCCATCTTTCTGTTCATATGCATTACATCATAGCAAATAAGTTATTTTAAAATAAATAATTGTTTTAATATATATATATATTAAGTTCTTGTTTTTGGATAACGGAATTAAATTATTTTGAATAGATAAATATGCTAGTATAGATAACAAATTTACAAGAATAAGAGATTTTATGTTTGGTTGTGTTTTTTTTTATTATTGGAAAACGTAAGAATAAATGTTGAGCTGTTTGGTTGATAAAGAATAAAATATAAGTAAAGTATAAAAAGGTTGATTTGACATGTGTGTCATTTGATGTATAAGAGGTGTTGATATGTGATTTGATGTGATAAGATGTAAAATGTTGATTTGACATGTGAGGTCATGTGAATAGATAAAGTGAGTATAGTTTATCCTAGGGGTTACTTAGAATTGTCATACTCTCTTATACTCGTTTAAACGGGCTTAGTAATATCAAATTATACCCTGCAAACAAACAACCATTTTCCTATCGATTCTTATATCACCCTTATACTACCCTTATACTCGTTTATTCCGTTTACCAAACGAGGGTAAAGTTTAATCGTTTTTTTAGTTATTTTATAAACATTTAAAAATGTGAATCATTAATTTGTAAATAAAAGATAATGTTACATTATTCGAAATATAAGCCTTTTTTTTTATTTTGGAGAGGTCTTGAATATATTGAGTAAAATGATATAATTTTAGAGGGATTTTTAATACTAATATCAATTCATTTTTATATATTTTAATAAAATTATATCCATTTATTCATTAGAAACAAAAATATTTTTGGGTTTATTTCTCCCTATTTCTTCTTTATTCCACTACTCTAACATGTGACCAAAAGATTTTAATACCTTAATATGGTTTTATTTTTCTTTAAACCTCGTGAACGCTTATTTTATTTCATTTTACACCATGAAAACCATTATTTATTTCTTTGATTATATACGGGGATTGCAGCTTCTTCAATTAATAGGAAATTGATATTTTTGTTAGTCAATGAAGTTCAATTTATTTCTTTGATTATATACTGATTTTAGATATAAATTAAATTTTTTATAATTTAATTCTTATGGGAACGATTTTCAAATTACACTAATAAAGTGTTCAAATGAATGAATTTAAGTTTGTCGACTAACCACGCCTGGTTTGGTCTATAACTTTTTTCTTTTTTAAAGATATTGAAGGGGTATTCAACAACTGTGCTTTCTGTGGAATTGGATAAGCTACATTCACATATGTGTTCTGATTCAATAAATTTAAAAAGAAAATTTATGCCCAACACACAGTAAAGTGTCATGTCATTTTATTGGTTAAGTGATAATTTTCTTAACACTTTCGATAAAAATGCCTTTTTTCATCTATCCACCTTCTATGGCATGCGCTGAAGTGTCAAAATACCTTTTCTTGGGGGTGTTGGGTTAGAGCCATTGATCACAAAGAGGGTCAATTTGCAATTAATAATATTATTTTTGGGGGCGCGTGGCAATTTGATTTTGACCTTTCATTCAACTCGTCTTTGGCTCTGGTGGAAGAGGAACACAGACCGTTTTACCCTTTGTTTGGGTGAGATGTGAGTTATCTATCAATTGTAGTTATACTGTGATAGATAATAATTTGTGCAAAATGAATGTTAGAGAAACATTCGGGAGTAGTGCGGAGAACTCTGCATTTGGGAGAATGGACGGTAGAGAAAACATTGTTTATGCGGTTTCTCAAACACATACATTAATTTTTTTTTCTATCTACAAACATTTTTTTTTTAATTTGTAAACCTAGACACTGGTTTTTTGTTTGGATTCATAGTGAATTCCCCGATATAGAATCCGCTCCATCGCAAATCCAAACAAGGCCTTAGATACCCCATCTATGATGACTTGGGTCTGGATTCCTTTTTCCGTTTTGTCTGTCTTTTCTTTTCTCTATTACGTATATTTTCATCCTCAATTCAAACTTGTAATCTCATTTCTTAAATGAATGTGATGGTGGAAGGAGGAACTTTTTTTTCAAAAAAAAGATAATCTATGCAAAATAAGTAAATTTGTGTCTGGTTCTCTTCTATTGTGTTCATTGAAAAACATAAAAGTGACATTTTTATTGTTTGGCTTATATTGAAAAAAATGAGGATAAGAGGTTGATAAAATTTTATGACGTTTTAAATGACAATTATACTCTTGCATAAATAATTTGTATTTGTGATTAAATGTGAGAAATGTATGCATGATATGATATGCGTAATATGTTTTTGGGGATGTGTATGAAAATGTTACTTGAAATTAAAAACTTTAAAAATGAGAGAGAATGATTTTTTTTATCTATTACAATATAGATAAACCCTTATAAACAATTTTAACATCATCAAATAGTTATCAGACATATTCTTAACTTATTTAGGCATAGTTATTTTTCTTATTCCCCTCGGTCCCCCTTTATTCTTCAGTTATACTTATACCTCATCCCAAATGGGGGGTTAAACATTTTTTGCCAAACACAGGATTGAATAATATGGTCTACAGCTCTATGGGCTGGGAGTTGAGCTTTGCCTACTTTCTGCTCTTGCCCCTGTTGACTCATGTCTACGTAGAAATAATCAAATAATAGTGAGTTACCATTGTCCTAGGAAATGTGTCCCCATATCCGATATATACTTTGTACTCAAATAATTTTTGATTGACCTCTAACAAACTCTCTGGGACCTCCTTCCATGTAGGGTTGATTTGATTGATGCTTTCAAGGATATTTTCATTCTTGAACACCGCATGCATCTTTATAATGTACTCTTATCACAAATAAGTTGTTTAGAATTTTGAGATTGATTATACCACATTTGAGAGTTAAGATGGGTAGGCAAATCTTTCTAATTACGTTCTATTTGTTTGAAAATCCAAACCTTACAAATTCGCTGAGATATATAGCCGTACAAAAGCATTGAGCTATTTTATATTGAACAAAAAAAATATAGGTTTCGATTATAATTGCTTCTCTTCATTCAGTGTTTGAAAGTACCAAAACGCGAACCATTTTTAATTCTTAATAAAACCTTGAAACTCACTAATCTGATCGCGCACAAATACTCATGCATAAATGGTTTAAGCACTTTTGATGTGCAACAGTGGTCATTATTTAAAAAAATTGCCAACAGGAGAAAAAAAAAAGTTACATGATTTTTCACGTGCAAGTAGTAACCATTTGAAACATTGCCAACAGTTTGTTCTGCGCGCCTTCATTTTTCTTGTATTTTCTTAAATCATCTATGTTTTTATCTCTTCATTCTCCCCCTTCTGCTTGCTCTTAGGAGCAGGTTTTCATACTAATGTAACCAAATTGTCAGTCAGAGCCAGCTATGAGAATGAGCGACCAAGACAACCCATCTAGAGTCCTATCCTAAATAGGGTCTCAAATCTCTAAAAATAAAATTGTATTAAAATCATTTACTATTTAAGTAATTTTAGGATTAAGATTGAATTTTTTTTCTTTTCTCAAACAGATTCTATCCTTTCACTATTTGTTTGTATTTTTTTTTTCATACATAATTCTCATTTATATCTTCAACTTTTATATATCTCTTTTTATCCTTTTTTAGTATATGGTAACTACTTATTTAAATTTATTCATTTTATAGGAATTGCATTTGAATTTACAAGGGATATAATATTTTTATTAACAGATCTCATATTTTACAGAGTTTTTGTTTTTTTATTGTTAGTTAGAAAGGGAACTTTAATTAATAATCGTTCTTTTCATTGGATATTGTGAATTTTTTTAATATTAATTATGTTGTTATTCACTATATTTTATATATATATATATATATATATATATATATATATATATATATATATATATATATATATATATATATATATATTCTTTGGGACATCATTTCATGAATTCGCCTAGGCCCATTCCTATTTGAAGAATCCCAGGGCCAGCCGGCCTTGTTGCTAGTTATATACAGTCTATTTCAGTTTTAAAAGCAAATTGTTCTACAAAAGAAAAGTGGAACAAAAAATCAATGTTTTAAAACTCTACCCAACCCTCCCAGTTGAACTGGTTAAACCTTCAGCTAATTTGAATTCCGATTCGGTTAATCCTTAAAATTTAATGATATAAACAATCAATAAAACTCAATTAACCCATCGATTGAACTGATGGTTTTTGTAAACCAGTTACGGGTTGATTATATCGAATGACTCTTTACTCATAAAAATTATGATTAATCACTTGTTAAAACATGAATTCGAATAAAAATTTTAGATTTTATATACTAAAATAATGTTATAATGTTAAATAAAAGCTTTGTGCAAAGATTTTTAAAATATTTTTTATTTTTTATTTCGTAATGATAATTAATATATTTGTTGTATTATAATTATGTCACGGTTCAAATCTGATTGACCCAATAATTGAATTAATGATTCTTGACTCGTTCATTTTTCAGATTCATATAACTATTCAATTTTTATAACATTGCAAAACATGCCCAATTTGCCGGATCAAAGCAAGTTCAAATTGCAGTACTAATAAACCATCTCATTGAATAATCATTCCCTTCATCATTTTATTTAGTAAAAAATAGGGATTTTTTTGTTATAAGTCTCTATAAACATGTCTATTTGAGGATCAATCATTCTCTTCTTTATATTTATTTTTAAGCCCCCAACTTCAACAATTTATTTTGTTTTTAGTCTCTCTGACAAATGTCCGTCTATACACTGTTAATTTGTGAAGTATGATTTTTATTTTTAAGTTCTCAAAAACCATGTTATTTAGTGATCAATCTCTCCTTTCTTCATATTTTGTTTTAAGTCCCCAACTTTAAATTTTGTAAGTATTTTGATATTTAAAATTATATACAAAATGTTTGATAAACTTTCAAAATAAAACTGCATTTGCATTATGAGGTATTCAGTGACAATTTCAATGTTATTCAACATTGCATATGCGGCTGATCAAATTTGATATTGCATTCTCTTATGGTTCTAGCTAATTAATTAGGATTGATTAGAGAAGCAAAAAAAGAATGATTATATAAGCAATTTTTTGGGGATTTTTTCATTATTGAATTTTGATTTAAATGATCTTTTTTGTTGAAAATTATGAAATATTAAATTAGATATTTTGAATGTGTTTAGAATTTAAATTTAAAAATTTAGATGCCATTAAAATTTTTGTATGCAATTATATATTTCAACAAATATTTTATATACATATTTTAAATATGAAAATACTTACAAAATAATGGAAACATTTTATAAAGGAACTAATAAAAAAAACATTTAAAGTTGGGCACTTCAAATGAAATATGAAGAAGGGAGGGTTTGAATACTAAATAACATAATTTACAGAGAGTTAAAATATTAATAACTTTTCATAAACTAACAGTATATGAACTTATGTTATGCGGAGGGTCTAAAAATAAAATAAGTGATTGAAGTTGAGGAATTAAAAAGAAATATGAATGAGAGATCGATCTTGAAATTGACATGTTTTACATGAACTTAAAATTAAAAAACCAATTAAAACTAGTGTATTGTACACGCATATACGCGTATTATTAATAATATTTTAGTACTGAAAAACTCTAATGAATATTAAATTCAAATGGAACAAAAACTCTAGCATGAATAGTTCTTCCCTTCACACGAAAAAAGGCTGCCTCAAAGAGTGGTAGGAAAGCAATAATATAAAAGAAAATTGTGTAGCAGGTAATTCAACTGATTCATGTGGCCCTCAAGTTTAATTAATTATAAAGTGTGATTAGTTTAAGAAAATAATAAACAATATATGGGACTCTATTTATGCAATTCATTTGTTAAAAAAAAGATATAACAGTATAGCTATATGAATATAGCATTACATGGTCTATGTGAACCGTGTTCTACTCTCTCATCGAATGATCAATGGAACCATAATATTTAACAATTAATATTCAATAATACTTATGATACTAATAATCAATAAATTAACTGATTTAAATCTTTTTATCGGAAGTCAGAATCCCCTCTTGAAGGGGGAGAGAGAGAGAGAGAGAGAGAGAGATGGATACACTTGCTATGTGAAACTAAAAAGAATTTATGAAAATTTACGGAATAGTCAGTTTTTTTATCATCAATATTGTAAATATGAAAATGAAAATCGAAAACGCAATAAAGATTTGCCATCAATAACATTATGGGCTCAAATGGATCCAATTCCATTTGTAATTTTTGTATTTATAAAATGAAACTAAAATATTTATTTTATTATTTTATAAATATTTTAATGATCTAAAAAAATATTGGATGAAATTTCATAAAATTTGAAGTATGGAAAGTCATGTTTTGAGATCATGGACCTTATTATAAATCTAAAAATCTAAATGAGAGTCCTGTTTGTAACACAGATAGGGACCTGACTGTGAAACTGATAAAACTTGGGATTGGATCTGCAAATAGCCCATAAAAGGACAGAATGTCTAATTTTTTCAGGGACCTGATTATAATAACTATGAGGGACCTGCTAATAACAAATGTAGGGGTCTGGTTGTGAAACCACTAGAATCTGGGGTCCACTCTGCAAATAAATCAGAAAAGGACAAAAATTAACCAAAACCCTAAATTACCAGATTACCCTTATTTATGTTCTAAACTACCAGAATGTTGGTTCGCCGATATTTGTCCGTACTCGTCGCGCATTATAGTGTGCGTGTATATATACAGATAAGTTTCCACAGTGGAAGGGGATTGTGGTCCCCCGTCTGCATGGGCAGTGGGTGCTGATCACGCGGGGCACTGGGACCCGCTTCAAAGAAAAGTTTGATAATCCCTCTTTAGATTATTATTATTATGGGTTTTCATACCAAGAGGGTATGATATTTTTATGTGATCAAACGGTTGAGATTAGCTAATTAATGACCTGTTAGAGCCAGCCAACTAATTTGGGGCCTCCGGCCTCACCTAATCGACTACTGGGACCCTGACTGCCACGCACACACTTTTCTTTATTTTATTTTCATAAAGAGGGATCATAATATAGTACCATACATCTATTTAAATGATTCACAATGCAATAATAAAGAATAAAGATCCAGTAACCAAAAATGATAAATTTGATCTTAAGTCAATAATAAAAACATGATAAATTCATCCTTTCAAATTTCAACAAAAAAATGATAAGATGATATGTTAAATTTTGATTAGTTTAAAACATGTTGGATTAAAAAATTGATCATGACTCACAGGGAGCAGCACTTAAAAATAAAATTCCTTTAGAATTCTATTTTAACACATAAAATACCCTAAAATATAAAGAAGACATTTTACTTTTTTTCACTTGGATCACACGATTTTCCTATTAATCTAGTGGGAGCAATTTTAATTACAACTATTAAATTCTTTTTCTAGATGACAATAGGCAGACCCTATTTTTTTAAATAAGGGGTTTTTTTTTAAATAAAACACAACGCGTGTAATGCTATCTTCAACTGTTATATCATGTTATCTTTTTTTTTAAAGTGTTTTTCATTCATGAAAATAATCTAAGGTGGCATTTTAAAGATCGATGGAACCATAATATTTAATAACTATATTCAATAATATTTATAACACTATAATAAATAAACTGGTTTAAATTTTTTTTACTGTCACCTTGATCATGTTCAAATCTTGAGCAAGATATTATATATATGTAATCATCCGAACAAGAAAATCATCAATTGCAGGAATATATATATGTACAATTTCATATCTCTGATTGCGTAGCTCCATCATATGGTATTCTTATGTCACATGAAGCAGTATAGAAGCAACAAAAAAAGAATGGATGCTCCCAAAAGGCCAAAATATATCATCATGTTATTATACTATATATTTGATAAGGTGAAAACAAAAGATATATGAGATGCATTAAAACTCCAAAAAAAAAAAAAACAATTATTCATCTTAGTTCTGCAACAATCTTAACTAAGATAATATGCTGAATAAGCTAAAAAGAAGAGAGGATGTCTATATGTTACCACTTTCAAGGGAAAACATAACAATACATTTCTGCTGTTATTACAGAAAATAAACATAGTAATAAAATTTCAATTGAAAAAGCCACACCCTTCACACACCGAAAGAAGAATTAAGAAGCTACTCAAAACAAGTCCCTCAATTTAAATCCCTACTCACCAAAAGTTTCACATTTGTCTATATAAATAAATTAAGAAAATCAAATCAATAAAAATATTATAATTTTATGGATATCTTAATGGTCTCAAGAACCATTAGATGAAATTTCATAAAATTCAAAGTTTAGAAAGTCATGTTTTAAGAGTTAAGATCATTTGAAAATGAGAAACCTGTTCTAAGGAACATAGCTATAGATCATCAGGGACCTGTTAGTAATATAGATATGGACCTGGTTGTAAAATTGGTAGACCTCGGGGTCGTTATGCAAATAGCCCGAATAGATCATGGACCTTATTGTATCACAGATAGGGTCGTGAAACTGGTAGACCCTGGGGATCGATATGCAAATAGCCTGAATAGGTATTAATGATCAAAATAATTACCATGCTATCCTCGATCTTTAGACAAATTAACCAACATATTCATTGGCCAAAATTTTCATTATTATCATTGTTTGTTGCATTATTTATGTTCATTATTTAGGTTAATATGTTAATGTTTATTGTTTTGAATATTGTTTAAATTAATATGTAGTGTCTATTGCTTTGAACATTTACTTTGTGACACAAATAACCATTAACTCTCCCTTTTAGTTCATTGTTATATTGTTTAGATTTTTGTTTACTGAGAATGTTATATGTTAGTGTTTATTGTTTTGAATTGTACAAAAATATGTTCAAATACAATGTCAAGACACCAGTTTAGAAAACTTAAAACTAATGTTTTATATAAAATTTTCCTAATAGAATGATAAGACAAACAATTCATGAGTTCTCCCCTTTTTTATTTATCATATTCGGGTTGGGTCAGACCCGGGTCCGACGGGTTCGGGTTCAGGTCCGAGTCCACATTTTTAAGGACCCCTAAGGTTCTAAGTTGGACTTGGACCCGCTAGATCTTGCTACGGGTAGGGTCCGGGTCCACCCCGACTTGGCCTGGACCCGGCCGACAGGCCTAGCTATAGAGAGAGAGAAAAAAAAGTGGGGGCCTCAATTACTATAACGTCCTTTCCAGTTGACCTGACGCTTTCCGTTTGCGACGACGACCCCATCTTGGGTCCGGTCTTTCCTCCTTTGGGAAGGGAACGTCGTCTTTTCGGACAATCGGTGGGGACAATCGACGAGCCAAAAAGGTATTTTCAGAGGAGCGTAAATGCGTAATCATACGATGTGATACGCTTGACTACAACGACAACTGTAATCTTTGTGCAAAGTGTGTGATAATTAATGTGCCCCATGGGCTATACTTCTATACACTCGTGTCATTGACTCAGAGTTGCAAAAACAATAAGAACATTTAACAAATAATCAATTAAAATGCTTTATTTTAGACAATAAAAAATTTTATTTATTTTTTGCATGTATACCATTGAAAATATGTTATTTATTTTTATATCATTAAAAAAAATATTTATTTTATATCATTGCATTCTTTATCAATAAAAAATGTGATACTCTGTTATTTTTTATAATCAAAATCAAATTTAACTATAATTAACTTTTAACTAAATAAAGAAAATGATCAGAATAACTTTATCATAATTTTTTTCATAATGAAAATAATAATAAGTTATTATAATAGACTGTTAAAAAAATTGTTATTTGTACTTATACCATTAAAAATAATCTATTTATTTTTGTACTATTAAATTATTTAGTAATATTATATATTTGTCACTCTAATTAGATTTTATCATATTTTTAAAAAAAAAATCGCAATAGTCCAAAAACCCAAACCCGTTTGATAATGCTATCCGTTCTTCAGTTTATGTTAAATACATGGATATTATGGAATGAATTATCCATTGAAAAATGTTTTAGCCATGCAACTGGAGATGCATGAACTGCTATCCTTTCTTTAGTTTATGTTAAATATATGTGAGTGGGTTTCACGTAATTCACACTTGGACGTGAAGGTGGTCCCCACACCACCCCTCGCCCCAATGAAAGTCAAGACCCACCACTACTGTAAGTGGTGGTCCTTTTGAAGACAAACAACCACTCAAAGATATTAATTCAGTTAAAAATAAATAAATCTATGGCAAGTTGGTAACACTCGGGACCCGGAAGGGCCATCTCTACTGTTTGAGTAGGACCACCCAAACCCGTTTGATCCATGTCCCCTGATCATCATTTAAAAAGCTTATAAAAAACGGGGCCGGGGGTATATTTGGAAAATAAAACGTTACCCCAGAAAGACTCGAAAAGAGACCCCTCGTGCGTGAAAAGCGCTACACTTTTTGGCAGGAAAGCTCAACCAACACAATTAACTTCAAAAAAAAAAAACATGTTTGCCTACCGTTTTGATATATATATATAAAAAAAAACATGTTTAAATTGTTTATATGGGTTTTCACATCACACTAGTTCAAAGTGGGACCGAGTGGAGCACGTGGATGTTCAATAAACCGAGGCAGGGACAATTGAATGTGCTTTTTTTAAAAAAAAAAAAAAAAAAAAAAAAAACACCACAAAGGCCTAACTTGAACAGCTGTAATGGTTGGGGTTTTCCCAAGGAGTGGGCCCGGGGCCCACTCTCTCCCAGTTTCTTCAACAACAAAGACGCCTCGCGGGCCGAGTCTTTTGTCGTATGGTCCAATGTGGGCCCCACTTCGCCTCGTAATTCACGTTAGGAAATGAAGGACTGTTTTAGGGAGGTTCTAGTGGTCCGTCCCTCTGCAACAGGGTTTCTTGAGGGACCTCGCCAGATTTGTAATTTTTTTTTTCTTTTTCTTTAATAAGAATCAACGCTCTTAAAAAATTTAATTTTTTAATCTATTTTTCATAAATGTGAAAGGTGTTTATCGATTTAATCAAAGCCTGGTTTATATTTTTACTTGACAGTGTCAAACCACCCATTCTATCATATAAAGAAAGAGTGTTGTTATTCACGGTTCATTTTTTTCAGCTCCGATTTCAATCTTTATATGCATTGATCATCGAATCATATACTCATGTTAATAAGGTATATATTTCAATATAAAATTTCATATTTTTTATATATGCATCGATATAATTCATTAGAGTATGTGTTTTTTTTTTTTATTTATAAAAGTATGTATCTCATTGATGAGATATGTATTGTTTTTGAAAAATTCAAATCACACATGTAGACCTGGACAAGAAAAAGAAATGTATGTAATATTATCAGTAAACAAAAATAAATGTTATATTGTTGGAACCTTTACATTATTTATTTATATAATAATATTTCCTATCAAATAAGATATATATCTTTTTAATATAATGAAGTGAATACTAGAACAATTGTATGAACATATTTATAAAAAGAGATGTGAAAATTTTAGCAAAACAAGGTTTATATCTTGTTGGACTACAATTGGGATAGTAGACTGAGACTGTAACCAAAATTGTGTTTAATAGTACTAATAAAAATAAAACAAATAAGGTATTGGGCAATCGAGCCCTATCCTATAATATATTAGTGTACTATTACACACAATCATATTTACAGTTTACAACTTATCATCTTTCAGTAAACAATCTCTTTTGACATAAGTAATTAATATTTTAAATTATATTATTACTAAAAAACTGCATGAAAATTTTCCAATACATCCCAACAAAATTTTGTTCTCCTCCTATTATGAGTATTTTTGCTTCCATCCTTTAAACACCCTCCAAATAAACTACTTTAACAGGCATGCCATGATAAAAATACATATCGAGTGACACTATATTTGTTATGTCAGGATGAGTTATATACAGCATGATATATGCATATTTTGCCATTTGTGACACAAAAACACAAATAGTGTATGACCATGTTTGTTATAGTTTAAATTTATAGATTATAATTTTATTAATAAAGAGTAGACATGTTAGTTGTCTACAACAAACATGTTTATCATTACATCGTTTATTTCTTTTAGCTAGTGTGTGGTGACGCGTTCACTAGTACAGGAGTGATGATGTAACTTCTACAAACAAATTTTCACTAATACAGAATAAATGAAAAAAACCTAGTTTGTTACAAGTTACTACAACATGTACTTTATGCATGTGACGCATACCTCGAATATTCAATTTTCAAGGTTTTGATGATTTTGGTTTTCCGAATATGCATGATTTTTTCTCTTGTTTTTCTAAATTGATGTTTTAATGGATCTCTTCACCTCTCTTTGGTTCATTGATTTTAATCAATATTTTTTTTTGGAGGGTACAATATGCATGATTTTAATCAATAATTTATGATGACATTTCATAGGTAAGTCAGTTCTGTGATTTTGAGGAATATTTTTCGGGTTTTCATGAGTTATTCTCTAATGTTTACATGCGATATCACGTAATCATGTTGTTTCTTTGGCTATCATTGACTCCCTTCGATTTTCTTGCTATTTTAACATAAAATCATACTATGCAAGTTTCATATGTACAGTTTAGATTTATTGATTTTATTTTTAAAAGGCTCTGGACTGGGGACACAGTTCCAACAAACATACATTGATAAGTTTTCCTATTAATCAATGTTTAAAAATTGAACCGTTTAATGAATCGAAAAAATCACCCGGTCAAGGATCAGTACCGATTCAATCGTCGGATTAGCTGGATTTGAATTTAGATATAGTCATAATATAATGAATACATTAATTATCAATACTAAATTAAAAATATGAAATATTTTAAAAGAACTTTGCATAAAATTTTTATTTACCATCATAACATGATATTAGTATATAAAATTTAAATTTTTTATTAGATTTTATATTTTATCAAATAATTAATTATAATTTCTATGAATAAAGAATCGATCAATTTAATTAACTAAACTTGTGTTGATTCACAAAAATCATCGGTTCAACTAATGGGTTGATTGTGTTTTATCAAATTTTTAATATCATTGGGTTTTTAAGGATAAATTGAACTGGAATTCAAAGTGGGTAAAAGTTTAACCGGTTCAACCGGCCAGTTCAGGTTGAGTTTTAAAATATGCTATCAATACATGGCTCATAAGTTTAGAATAAACTATGGGTCAAGCACATGACCAACCAAGGCTGAATGTTTTTTTTTCTCCTAGTCATCGAGAGGATTGAAACCCGACAATTCCCTTGAAATTAAAGAGGGTGTCCCTTACCACAAGGCCTTAGTATCATGTAATAAGATAAATGAAAATGTTAAACTAAGCCTTTTTCATGGTCCAAAATTCAGGCCACATATGTTCGAGGCATATGCTTTGATAAAATGTGTATATTACTGAATTATAAGCTAATTGAATCCATTTTTAATAAGTATAAAAAATTTAACGTGATATATATTTCACTGGATTTTAATGATGAGTTATATAGTACTGTATTTTGAACTGTAAAAGGAACTGAATGTAACAACATCCAATGATAAAACCTGCTCTAGCTAGCATATCGTGATTGTGGGTCGACACTACGTTATCAATATGGGTCGACACTACGTTATCAAAAAGATACACCCAGCCCTTATTGTAGCCTCAATTGTAGTTTATATTGTTTTTCTTTTTTTTAAAGAATCATTCTCTTTCTTTAAAGTGTATGTTGTTATATGAAATAATGTAAATACAATAGTGTTTTTTTTTAAGTTGAAAAAATGAAAACAAATCATGTCATACATTATGATAGAAGCTATACACTATAATAATGCATTATATGTATTTGAGCTATAAATGGAGTTGCATGTATCAATGCTCTAGTTGGAAAAAATATGGGTAAGAAATCTGGAGCATTCATCAAACTGCCGAACCCTTTCTTCTTGGCCGTGCGTCTAATCCTCATGGGCTACATTGGCCCTGGTAAATCATGTTGGCATGCATCTTATGCATGTCCTTGTGTGGGCTTTATCTAGCCTTCAATTGGGCGAATCCAATATAGGTAGTCTTCCATTCATACTAGGTCTGTCAACTGATCGGGTTTGGATCGGGTCGGGTGGATCCGGACCCTACCTGTTTGATTATCGAGTCCTTCGGATATCCGGTGTTATACTGCATCCAAACAGAGGTGTCTTTGGGGGGGGGGGGGGGGGGCTTTATAAGCCTCCTTTCCCATTATGTGAATGTGATGTACATTTGTAAAGCTAGTTCACATCGGGTCTCGGGTTGGGTTGACCCATTAACATGTCCAAGCCAGACAAAAAGAGGTTGAAGAAATTTTCAAGAGCCTACAATTGCTTCATTTTTTCTTCTTTTTAATAGAATCTAGAAATAATTATTCAATATTTTATTTTTAAATGATTTATGAGAGCACATTTAGAAACGGTTTGGATTATTATACTTCTAGGTGAAGTCAAAAGGTTGTAAAAATATTTCAAATATTTAAAATTTTAAATGATTATTCAATATTTAGTTATAAATGTTTGATTGAATCATGAGTGTTAGATTGAATCATAAATAAAAAAATCACATAATATTTGGGTTGGGTCAATCGGGTCCAACGGGTGCATAGGATCGGGTCGGGGTGGACCTAGACTCAACCCGTTTTGATTGTCGGGTCTTTCAGGTCAGGTATTTACGCCTTTTATCGGGTCGGGTCCAGGTCGATCCGCGACCCGTTGACAGCCCTAATTCAGACTGATCTCTCCCCATATTGAAGGGTGATATATTTGGGGCCATGTTCCAGTCATCTATAAAGTTCTCTACCTTATTTTTTCGGTTTACAGTCGCCGCTATGTAGTTGTTACATAACATGTTCAATTAGTTATAAGAAAATTGTGTATATTTTATAGAAGTATCATTTACTATATGTGTAAACTTGTCTTTTTAATTAGTGCCTATTTATACAAGCTAAGAAGGATGATCGACTGATTTTCATGACCTTTAATATGCGTGAGTCCAAAGATGAAATCAGTAGTGAAACGAATAATTATTTTCTTATCTCCAACAATGATTTGCATTGACATTTGGTGGTTTTTACTTTGTAGAGGAGTGTTTCATTAAGATAAGAAGACAATGTCATAATTCAAACAATGAGTTTAACAGAGAAGCTCAGGAGAACCACCGAGGAAGAAGTGGATGAAGCGGCCTTCCATTACTCTTTCAAGCTGGCGAGTTCTCCCATCCTACCCATGACCCTCAAAGCAGTTCTTGAGCTCGACCTTCTCGAGATCATTGCCGCCGCTGGGCCCGGGGCTCAGCTCTCCCCAGCAGAGGTTGCCTCCAAACTCCCGACCACCAACCCGGAAGCCCCCGCCATGCTGGACCGGATCTCTAGGCTTCTCGCCAGCCACTCGGTACTGACTTGCTCAGTGGTGGACGGTGAGGACGGCAAACCGAAGAGGCTTTACGGGCTGACGCCGGTGGCCAAGTTACTCACCAAGAACGAGCATGGGATGTCCACGGCTCCGCTTGCGCTCCTCAACTTTGACAGGGTCTTCTTGGATAGCTGGTACAGACATTAAATATGTTGTCTACTGTTCGTTTGGATATGTGTTAGGGTGGATCCAAACACGTCTAGTTTTTCAAACCTTAATTTTTTTTTAAAGCCAAACGAAAAAAACTTATTATTGATGATGGACCATTCAATCAATGTTGAAGATTATGAATGATTTATATTTATTAGTATTTTAGTTTTATTTATTAGATTTATCATATCTTTATAAATAATTAGGATTATTTAATATTCAGATATCATTCAATTTTTTTTTAATTTTTAGTTAAGATTTGAATTTGAATTTTGAATTTAAATTCAAATTTGAATATTAGTTATGATTAAATAAATATGTAACTGTTATTTTTGCAGATTTAATTAATATGTTATGATCATAGTTTATAGATTTAGATAATTAGTTGAGATTCTAATGTATTAAGAATTCTCTAGTCTATAAATAGACTTGTAAACCAATTGATTATTCAGATATTAGATTTTTAAAATTTTGATATTATTCTCTTTATTAAAATATTCCTATGGTCTTTGTTGTTCTTGATAGAATAACATATTCATAGAAGTCCAACAATATTCTGGTATTCTTAGGAATCAACAGATTGTTGAATCCCGATCGAATCAGTGGAAGAGCGTATTCGTACGCTACATCATAATGAAACAAGTTTTGTAAAAATTGAATTTGAAACGCAAGATTTTAAAAATCTCAGCATTTTAGTCGTACATCCAAACACAACCTTAAAGTATGTGTATGTTTATAGCTAGCTTCAAACGTTGATAACAGTACGTAAACCATTGCTCACTTGATGGCTAATGTGTCTCCAACCATTAGAAATTTGATTTCTCGTTGAATCAACTCGGACTGGGTTGTGCTTGAAAGATGCGGTGTTGGAAGGTGGGACACCATTCAACAAGGCCCATGGCATGACCTCATAACAGTAGGGATCCTAGGTTCAGCAAGCTGTTCAACGACAGCATGGTCAACCACTCCACCATCTTCAATGAAGAAGATCTTGGGCACCTACAAGGGCTTTGACGGTATCAGTACTGTCGTCGATGTTGGTGGCGGTGTTGGTGGCTCTCTCGCAATGATAGTCTCTAAGCACCCCAACATCAGGGGCATCAATTATGACCTCCCTAATGTCATTGAAGCCGCCCCTCCTATCAAAGGTCGGTCCCAATAAATCTATATGGATTCTCTATTCATTTTGGGTCATATGCAACTTAATTGTTTCCCTTTATTGGATATCGTTTATTTGTTTTGTTGCTAGGCGTGGAACATGTGGAAGGAGATATGTTTGAAAGCATTCCCCAAGGGGATGCCATTTTCTTGAAGGTGAAGTTTTTCTTTGCCAAGTTGTGCCCTAATAAAAGATATGTAGCAGGATGAGTACAAGATGTGCATCAATTTGTAGGACATGTTTTTAAGATGACAAAATAAATCTTGCACAGTAAGCATATTAATTGACCAAGGTAAATAGGGATGAGTGATAGCTAGTGTCATGCATTAGTATAATTTTTTTCGAAGAATATTATATTGGAGATTTAATATTTCTTTCATTCGATAAATATATCTATACATAATTTTGAGAATATTAATGCTATCGAATTGCCCTTAATTTATCTCTTAAACATAAATTCGGCAGTGGATTTTGCATGACTGGAGTGACCAACATTGTGTGAAATTATTGAAGAATTGTTATAAGGCACTCCCTCCATCAGGAAAGGTCATCGTATCTGAGATGACATTACCGGTAGCACCCGAGGTCAATTCTATGGTGCAGCTTACATGTGCTTTGGACCTAATAGTGTTGGCCCATTTCGTTGGTGGTAAAGAGAGAACCGAAGGGGAGTACGAGGCTTCACCAAGATCAACACAGTCTGTTCGGCATTGGGAAACTCAATCATGGAGTTCCAGAAATAAAAAGGAAATGAGAGCAATAAAGAATTTAGTAATAAAACCAGTGACGGTATTCTTGTAATGATTTTATTAATGTTGAAGTATTTTAAGTTGCTCTAGGACACTACAAAGTTTTTTTTTTTTTTTTGGTAATTGAAAACTATGTATTGCTAAACTTTGAAAATGTACAAGATATACAGAGGCTTTTAGATTTAAAGAAGAGGATTATAGGAAGACAGAGAGAAGAGAGGACCAGGTCGCTCTGTATCCTGCCCACCCCCAAAGTTAGTTAATGTCCTTCCAACTTCTTACTACCAGGATTCCTTAATGGATTTGTAATACCCCTACACGTATGACTCCTAAAGCGAGAATACAATGCGCTGCTTAATCATTCATCAATATATATCATAGGGCATTCTAATACATTCATAAATTATCCACACAACAATAGGTTTCTATTTTTGCTTGGTAAAAATCTTTCATTCAACTATAGCTTTACAAATGTACTTCATATTCACATAATGGGAAAGGAGGCTTATAAAGCTCCCCCCCCCCCTCTTAAAAGACACCCCCATTTGGTAGCAGTATAACCCCGGATAGATTGTGAAATAAGGTGGAATATGTGAAATAAGCTGTTTAGATACCCAGAATACCTAGAGATAATGTATGCTTAGATAAATTGTAATAAAGTGGTACATGAATTTCAGTCAACCTCTAGAATTAAAGTTATTACAGGTTATTCCACCCAAAGAAAATGTAGGCCCACTATCTAATCAAATGTCATCACCTCTTATAAATCATCTATCAAATCAATTATCATCATTTTTCACATTTTATAAATCATTATCCACACTTTATTCATATTTATCCAAACAACAAAAACTTTATTATTATGTTTTCCAATGAGAGAATAATTCAAAAACAACCAAACACAAAATCACTTTATCCTTATTTATACTCACTTATGCCATAATAACTATATATCTAAGAATAAATCATATTCTGTATCCAAACGTAAAAGAATTACCAGGACCGGTTCGATATATTATGAGGTCTAAGGCGACAATTTTAACAATAACTTTTAAAATTAATTATTAATTAAATTATATTTATTTTAATTTTTTAATTATTAACTTTTATTTAAAAATCATTCTTCTGACCTTTTGGGATGCAAAATTATAAATTATGTTTTTATATTCAAGTTTAGCTAACATCTCTTTTTTAATTGATAATATAGCTAATTCATTTAATTTTTTCTGTGACATTGTTGATCTTAGGTATGATTTTATCAATTTTAATTTTGAATTGATAATTTTCCATTGTCCTGGGTTATATATATTTGTAGAAATATATTCAGACACATCATTAACATTTTTATTTTCTTCTAAAATTCCTAGAGATTCATCTTCAAGAGTTGTTATATTACATGTATGAACATCATCATTATGATTACTTCTATGTTATTTTCAAGTTGTGTTATTTCATTATTTTCTAAGTCTTCATGATTAATTTAATTTTCATTTGTGAGACTTTCATTTTTATTTTCTATTATGTTTTATGTATTGCTAGTAACAAATTAATCTAGGGATCCTTTATGAGATTCAATTAACTTTTCTATTTTTCTTTTTTTTTAAGTTTTTCATACCCAGATGCATATTTTCTAGTAGACATTAAAACTAATATAAAAATAATCACTATTTAAAATAAATTATAAAATAACTAGAAATGAAATAAAAATTGAAAAGTTGAAACAATAGAACCTGATTATCAAATAGAAGAAGGTTTTATTCCTTGTTGTTGTCCACACCACGCAGAGCTTATTTTTAGTCTACAACAAACATGAAATGTAGAGATATTTTGATATTAAGAAGAAATAAAGTGAAAAGAATTTTTTTGTTGTAAAGAAGACATATAGTGAAGAATAAAAGAAGAGAAACGACAGTTTTTTAGACTTGCCGTTTCACATCCCTTTTTTTGGGAGTCAAAAAACCATTTAATTCTATTGGTTATGTAACTTTTTTGCTATTTTTTAAGCAAATGTTGTCAATTTATTATTGGTTATTTTTTAATTTTATCAACATTACTATTAATTTTAAAAAAAATCTAATATTTTTTTGGCAATGTGTTAAGATATTATTGGTCAATATCTGGATCTACTTATAAATAAAAACAAATTAGGGGCCTTGATGCATTTGAGGGTCTTAGACAATTGCCTAATTTGCCTTACAATCAAGCCGGCCCTGAGAATTACCTCATGTGATACAAGAGCAGAGGAATAAGAAAAATAAAGAAAAAAGTCTCCTTTATCAACAAATGATTTGGGTTTGGGAAATGCCAGCTTTATCCTCAGAAATATTGCAAATACATATTTAACTGATATATAGTGGTAGTTTTTTCATTTTTAGAGGCATATAAAATTATCACAATAAACCTTTGAAATGTCCTTCAGCGACATTTTATGATTTTTTAGTGGCAGAAATAAATGAGTCATTATCTATCCTGAAAAGATCTTGAGGCAATTTTATTTTTATTTAGCGACAGTTTTGTATGCCCTTAAAGCTAGTTAACAATTATTGTTTTCGTTTATAGTGATAGTTTTAGAAAATTTTGTAGCGGCCTTTGTTGTGCCACTATATGTCATACCCTTTAGCAACCCCATGATTTAGTGACACTTTGGTTAAGTGCCACATAAATGCTGTTGTTGTTTATAGTGACATATTTTATTCTTTTAGTGACAATGTTGCCACTATTTGCCAATTTTGTTATAGTGCAATAGCAGATTGCCAAGCCGCCAATGCGTTAGCAATCCTGTTTCCTTCACGAAAAATATGATAGATCATCCATTCCTTTGTTTGAAAGACTAGATGTCAAATTTCACGTACGTACTGAAGAGTATTCCAAGGGATGATCCCCTTTCCTTGAGCCCAAGTCACTGCTGTGGAGGGAAAAATCCACATTCTATCAAAAGGTGACATGTGTCAAAGTTTAGGCAGGTGCGAAGAACCATTGTATCCGGCAATCGATAACCCGATTTGACAGGAGCGGAGCAAACGAATATCAATTAAGCATTCTTGAGTAGGCAAGGCACAATTAGATTGGTCCGCCGGTGAGGTGACTCAGATTTGGTCAGATAGTCTTACACCTCGAGGGAAAATGCCAGATTATAGTTCGTGTAGGACCTAGAGTCCTGACTAGATAGAGACCGCGAGTAAAACCTTTAAAACGGTCAACGTCCAACCAAGTCAGTAACCGCTATGTTATTGATTAATGTCCATTATCTATTAGACGTGGGTAATTATGACACGTTTAACTACAATAAAGCAAGGAGGTTACCACAAAACTCGCCCATTAACATCCATTAAAGGGGAAAATTGTTACAACGACTATATGGCCAAGTGAACTCTATAAAAAGGGAGAAGATTCATCAAATCAAGGTATGAGTTTTTACTTGCTAACAAGTTACATTAAAAGAGAGATTATCTTCTCTTGAGTTCTTTTACTCACTTAAGTATCAGAGTCCTCTTGGCTGGCACCACACCACTGTCCCCTTACTTCTTTGTGAGTGCAGGTACATTGGGTCGGGTTCGGATCCGGCAAAGATACTTTGTCCGCTTACGTTGATTGAAGGGAAATTTACCTCTTCAGTTTGGCGCTGTCTGTGAGAATAACAAGAAAAAGTCGTGATCCCATGTCTATCAACAATACCAACATTCAAGTAGCAAGGGATGGCCTCTTGATCCCACAAGATGGTTGCACCATGTCAGTGAGAAGTTATGACTCTTCATTAAGGCTTAGCTTGTAAGAAATCTCATCTCACACAGTCGCAGGCCTTTTTCAGTTCCACTGGAGGAAGGCAGGTTCATGTATCAAACAAGTTCAAAAATAACATTGTGCTATGAACAATATTTCTGCCCTTCACAAAAGCAAACTGATTTGGGAGGATAAGTCTCGGGAGCACCACTTGATGCCTCGAAGCAAGGATTTTGTTAATGGTTTTGTATACAGAGTTGCAAGTGAAATTGGCTTGAAGTTATCAAAGGAGTCAACGTGCTTAGCCTTCAGATCGAAGGTTGGTCCCAATATATTCATTTTGTGTCATGCATATTCACCTTAATTGTCTCCCTTTGATCAAGATAGTGTTCATTTGGATATCGTTTATACGTTTTGTTGCTAGGTGTGGAACATATGGGAGGAGATATGTTTGAAAGCACTCCTCGTGGGGATGCCATTTTCTTGATGGTGAAGTTTTTATTTCCTAAATTGTGACCTAATTTACACTGATTTAAAGGACATGTTTTTAATTGAGATGACATTTTGTGATATATTGTGACCAAAAAACTACAATGGGCCTACGTGCATGGGTAATGGGCTGGGGCCTCAGTTTTCTTGTAGTTTTCTGTTCAATCCACCTTCAATTAGATCCATGTATTTGCCTAAGAAATGTTTCTTTTTTCTTTGAAAGATATGTAACAGACAAAATTTTAATGTTCAAATATTTATTTTGGCCAGAAACGGCAATGCGTTACCTAGTCAAATTTCTAAATACGTTTTGTAATTAAAAACTTTCAGTTTTAAATTTTGAAAACATGCTAAACGTATATTTGGCACATTTACTTTTTTAACGTTTCTTTATTTGAAATAAAAGTCTCTCTGATACTGTGTGACTATAGATAGACATGGGTAACTAGTCAAATTTTACACACACATTGTTTCAAAGAAAGGGAAAAAAAAAGAGTTTTAAAAAACCCACTGTCCAGAGCCACATCACCGTTCAAAAGAAGAAAGAAAAAAAAAACAAGTACCACCAAAGAAAGCCACATCTCCATCCACTGTGCTTCTTAAGACTTGGGTTTTTATTTTTCATTTCTTCCTCACACTTCGTCCTCAACGAGTCAAAATCACAAAAACATATTATAGCAATCGTTGATTCCCTGTTCATCATCATTGCAATTTCTCAGTTCTTCATTCATCCTTGCTGTTCTGGCATCTGAGAGGGTCACGTTGTTCACTTGTGTTCTTCCTCGTAGCTCGTACCCCGTGGAAGAAGGTACTTTGCTGTGGTCGTATCGCTCTTTGAATAGCAGTCATGAACCCTGTGCGTGAGGGAACACTATTATCTGAGGAAAGAGTTCTACTCGCTTCCACCTTGCATAATATCATTTCTAATTCTATATTATATTTTATTTATTTCATATTATACAAGTTATAGCATGCTTTGATTATTATTAGTGTATTTTAAAAATTGTGGTTGTTGCATATATCCTGACATTGTTATAGAATTGCAAGTTAGTACCCATATTTTGCACATTGCACACAACAAATTTAACAACATTAAGCGTATTAATAGACCAATGTAAACAATGATGAGTGATAGTGTCATGCATTAGTATAATTTTCTTCTAAGAATATTATACTAGAGATTTAATCTTTCATTCCATAAATAGAATATACATAATTTTGAGAATATTAATGTTATCAAATTGCCCTTAATTTCTCTCTTATACATGAACCGGGCCGTGGATTCTGCATGACTGGAATGACCAGCATTGCGTGAAATTGTTGAAGAACTGCTATAAAGCACTACCTCCATCTGGAAAAGTTTTCGTATCTGAGATGACATTACCGGTTACACCTGAGGCCAATTCTGCGGTGCAGCTTACATGTGCTTTGGACCTAATAACGTTGGTCCATTTCGTTGGTGGTAAAGAGAGAACCGAAGAGGAGTACGAGGCTCTCCCCAAGGAAGTTGGCTTCACCAGGATCAAGAAAGTTTGTTGGGCAATGGGAAACTCAATCATGAAGTTCCATAAATAGAAAAGAAGAAAAAAACAATTAAGATTTTTTACTAATGAAATCACTGATGATATTCTTGTAATGGATTTTGTTCAATGTTGAAGTATTTTAAGTTGCTATGAGAACCCACAAAGTTAGTTAATGCATGTCCTTCCAACTTCTCTTTTCGTAGACCTCTTCTCTGTATTTTTTTATGTTTTGAATATGTATACTTAATTTTTAAATAAAATTGAGATTCATACATACCATTTTCTTCAAAAAATTCTTAATGGAAGAGTTTCTTAATGAATTTGTAACGGTCCTTCATCTATGACTCATGAAGCGAGAATACAATGCGCTACTACTTAACCGTTCATTGAAATTATAACTTTTCTTATAAGTTGTAAACATATTTATTGTAACTATTTAAAAGCAATAAATAAGCGGTGGATGTTTGTTTAACAAGTTGTAAAACAGATTTTTACTGTATAATTGTAAAAAATTACCCTACACTATAGAAGTAAAAAATTGATTTATGTTTGATTAAATAAGTTTATTTTTACATATAAAATTAATTTTATAAATATTTCAAAGAAAATTGAATTAGCATAAATAATACTTCAAAATTACCTCAATATTTTTCAAATATTACATTATAGAATTTTAATAAATTGAGTGATAAATGGAATTATAAAAAACAATTGATAATGTATTTTTTTGTAATAGTAAAAACAGAGAAAATGAAATGTGATTTAGTGATTTTTGATGTAATAGGAAAAAAAATAGATACACATTATTAGTAAAAAAAATTAAGGGCATGGGTGTCCAAAATAAAAAAATTTAATACATTTTATAAATTATAATCTCAAAAGCATCCATTTCCAGTATAAAGATTATAACTTTTTAAAACTGTTTTTAACTGAAATAAGTTTCAATAAGTTTAAACAAACATGTTGTTTATTTTAAACTAAAAGTTATAATTTGCCGTTTATAAATTTTAACAAATATGTACTATATACAATAGAGCATCCAATATAATCATTCATAAATTATCCATACGTAAACAATAGATTTGTAGTTCAACTAAACTAATAATTTAAAATTTAAACCTAACAAGGATCTAACAATAATTTATCCAAAGCTTTGATGCTTGTAAGAGTTCTTTGTTTCAAATATCCATAATCCAATGTCTTTGGTAGGTGCAAGGAAAGTCCACTGTATGTCAAAAAGAAAGACTTATTAAAACCTAGCTACAAGATGCAACATGTCTACTTTGAAACGCGAATGCCGTTCTCCGACAACACAACGAGGCCAAACCGCCTCAATGATCTACTTTGAAAAATGAAAAACAGAGGAGGAGCTATACGCTTCGGACACAGACACGGTGCGGACACGTGTCGGGTATAGCTTCAGCTGTGTCTATCTTCATTTTGTTCGAACACGCCTGGGACACGGTTAAGATACGGCTGGGACACAGTCCAACCAGTTTCAGTCCAAAAGTAAAAAAAGAAAATGAATACCCAAACATAGCTCACAAACATTCAATCCATTAAAATAGCCTAGAACAACTAATTTAAACAAAATCTCTTTCTGAAGTTAAAAAAATAAAGTGATTTATTAGTTTAAAAAACGATTTATAAAAACAATGGTTTTTTTTATATTTAAAACAGTAATTTATAAAAACAATGGACTCATTGGTTTAAAACAATAATTTATATAAACCATTGATTTATTAGTTTATACAATTATTTATAAATAATGAATTAAATGAAAAAAGTTTGCTTATATAAAATAGTGATATATATTTATTTATTATATTAATTTATTTGTTACCGTGCCCTAATCGTACCCGTGTCCATGTCCCTATACCACCGTGCCCGGTGTCCATGCTTCATAGGTTATAAATCAAAGTCATGCAGATGAGCGTGTAAATTATGCTATAACGATGCTTATTTTCGTGGGATGGTCATGCAAATAATCTACATGGATACTACACTACATAATGCACATGTGATGCAATGAACTCCCATGCTTTTTCACAAGAAGGCAGTTGTAGAGGGCTCTTTTTTCGCTAGACACGTCAACTTGTCAAGAAAATGAATTTTTCACTCATCAACCTTAGCAGCCCAAAAAATCATAGAGATAATGCAGTCATACTAATCAGAACCATCTTTCTCTACATGCCTGAGAGAACCAAGTCCACCAACATTGACAAAACTAAGCAGCATGGAAATTCACATATACCACTGAATTTGAATAAATAAAACAGTCATCACATAATCGGACCTGAGAACAAACCAATAGATCAGATATGATGGACAACTGATGCTCACTCGTTCTTTGACATGGACAATCATTGATGATATTATCACCATGACTAATCATCAATGGCCATTGGACAGTGAACCATTGGATGACACAAGGACAGTTCCTCTCATAGCCTTCTTGGCATAGAATCTCCTGTACATGTTGTCAACCTCGGTCAGGTAGAAAGTGCCTGGAGTTAGCAAGCTGGTGTCTTTGCTTGTTACAAAGCCTTTGGCTCCATACCGGTGCTCCATCAGCTTCAATGTTTCGATGAATTTCTCAGGCGAAATCTGCCAAAGAAACATGTATAACCATGTTAGATTTCAAATGCAACACATAGATGCTACCACCACAAATTGACATCAGTTGTACAGGAAACTGAATTGTAGTCCACCTTGGGGATGAAATTCAAGTAAAACTAAAGAAATCTGCGGGGAAATCCAAAATTTTGACAAACAAATCAGAAACCAATGAATAGTCAGAATATTACAGTAATGATTAAAATGAGATACAATAGTTGAGACTGCACTTCAAGGATATCGCAGATAAAAGAAGGGAAGTACATGGACATATCACCAGCACAAAATTTGAGCCCATGGTCATCAGAAAGTAGAAGACAAAATCTAGAACAGTAGGAAAAGGTGAACTACATATATTTTCTAACTTCTAAACCAAAAACATGCAAACTCTGCAAATTCACACACCAATTCCAAGGAGATACACAAGACTTACGTTTGTGCCTACTCTATTTAATGACAGGTACAATTTTCTTTCCTCTATTGATTGTGTTTACATAATCGAGTCATTGATATTGCAGTACCACATACATGGGTTTTTTATTATTACGGTTATGGACAAAATCCTGCACTTGAAAGATGCACAAATGCATGTATATTTGCCCAAATGTGGGCATACCATTCATTTTAACAACAGAAGTTCGGCCTACCATATTCTCACACAGCTAATTTACTGCCAATGAAAAGATACTAATTCTCACCATTTGATAAGCATTACCTACATTATAATTGAAAGAGAAATAATAAAGAACACAGTTGGCAGTGATCATCTGGAGCAATTGAGAAGGCAACAGGGAAAATTTAAGGGAATGAAAGCTTACCACATGCCTGGACTCCAATTTGGTCGAGATGTTCAACACACTCGCAATGTTAGACAAGGTGAATGGATGTTGACCATCCTGAAACTTAAATGAGAATATCGAAGAAGCTAGGCCACTGCCATATGAGAACATCACTGCACGTTGGCCTCCCTGTAGATCAAAGGCAAAGAATTAGAAAATATGATTACAAGACGGCTTTCAATGATGATTATAAATTAAACAATGACTTTACCAGAGTACTATGCTTGTTGTGAATGACAGAAGCAAATGCTGCATAAATAGATGCAGTGTACATGTTGCCAACTTGTTTTGGTAGCAAGATTGATGGTTGCACTTTTGCATCATATAGGCGCTTTGCAACTTGCTGTGAAGCCTACAATTTCCATGAGAGAGAAACTGTTAGCACATTAGACAATCAATCATGAGAATTCTGAACCTGTGCAGAGACGCATCATAATAAGCCTATTTGACAAACCTTTTCAAGATCCCGGCTTTGATAACTCTCATCGACAGTCAAAGTTGAAAATGGTTCCAATTTTTCTCTTACATCATTCTCGAAAGTGCTTGTACATTCAAGAAACATAACAAAATTCAGCAACTATAACTAGAATGTTCAAACAAAGCAGCGATCACCAAAAAATGAGAAGATGGAAAAGGAATTCTAGCGATCATTTTCATATTATATCCATCAAACACCACTCAGGGTGCCATAGACATTATACATGACATTAAAAGGAACAAAGGAATGTGTATGAGATTTATTAAAAAAATGGTAGAAACCTGGAATTTCTCAAGAAATCATTGTAGTAGAGTCGAGCAAAGCTTTTCTGTACAAGCTGTCACAAAGTCCAAATGATGGATAACATCAACTTTCGGTATATCAGAAAATCATTTTATTGGCAACTGGACTGAACATTACATACACATCAAAGGATACCTTGTTGTATGGGGAGTGGAATACAAAGTAATCTGCGTCAGTGATCGTGAATGGTTTTCCCTCAGTTTTATCAAACCTGGAGACAGAATTTTTAATGAGTCCAGGTGCAGCACTAACAACTTTAAACCAAATAAGGGCATAATAGGCTGTCCTACAAAGGTAAAAGGAACTTACTTACTACAAAAACGATTGTAACAAGTATCAAGCGCCATGAGGTAACAAGTTTGTGAAAGCTTCCCATCAACAATCTGCGCACAAGAACTTATATCATATTAGAAGAAATTTTATTCTAAATAGAAAACAAAACTATTTCACAACACATCATGATGCAAGTCTTGTTCAAATAAAATATCTGATAGTATAAAATCAATCACTTCGCTTCATAATATTAAACACAGAATTATATCTGAGCATGTGTGTGTTCTACTACTTGCCATTTGCCCAACATTTGATGCAGCATTCATGACTTTAATGTGTTGCAACAAATGCCTTTACACAATGCAATAGATAATTGGTGGATTTTTGGACTAGACGAGGAGACATGCTATCTGGGAGAAGGCAGGAAGTACCACCACATTTCATTACTGACAAGGACCCAGGATATCAAGTTAATACCCAGCCATGAAGAAATATACCAAAAAAACTCTCTTAAGCAACTCACAGCCTACATTTTTTTACTAAATGCTACTTCATACTTTTCATTAGAGAGACCCAAAAAATAGTAAAGGTATTTCAAGGTAGGAATTCTTCAGTTATCTTATTATAATATCAGCTACAAACAAATATGTACTCTGATTCAGAGCTTGCTAGCTATGAGGAAGTGATCAAGTTTATTGTGCTATGGTGATGGACTTCCTTTCTTTATTTTATTTTTTTTTGAAGAAAAGGTTGGCTTTCACCTTTGTATAAATCAAAGTGAAAGCCCCAAGAACAAGGGAATTACAAAACCCATCCACAAAGAGTGAATGAAAACACAACAGGACAACAAAAGAAGAGGACTCTGCTTAAGACGTCCCAAACCAAGCAAACTATCCATGGATAGATAGTCTCCCTCCGATCAGAGAAATATCATGCGCCCCTGCACAGAATTTCCCCCACATCACAATGAAACTAAAAAGAAGATTTGGTGGGTGCAACACGAGGATTTCCAAAAGGTCACCCATCCTAGTATTACTCTCGCCCAAGCATAGATAACATCTGTCATGAGACATTTAACAAGTAGAACCAGGTAGGTACCCATAACAAAGATTGTAGAATCTGATAGAATCATACCATGTATATGCAACATAGAAAAGAAAATAAAGGTGAGGAAACTAACCGGGTATTCGCTAGCAAGATTAGGCTTGTAAAAATCATACACGTGGCTCATGTGTGTCGCTCTAAATTTTCCTTCCAGTGCTATTGGAGCATTAGGCCCAACCAGCATTGCTATGGCAGCTGCTCCTCCAGTTGGTCGAGCAGGTCCTTCTGCATATACCTAACCAAAAGAAATTTTCAATGAATCTATGGATCAAATATGACAATAAAATAGACATATCATTAGAAGGCACAAAGCAAAATGAAACATAAAAATTCAGAATGTAGATTTTTTTTTTTTTTTTGCACATACACTTCCACAAGTAACATTCATTCACCAGTACATGGGTTTAAATAGAATGGTGAAGTAAATATGTTTGAGAAAATTTAAGCAGGTGACATGTGCATCAATTAAAAAAAAAAGCTCTATGCATTGAATTCAAACTTCTACATCATTTTGAGAAACAAGAATTGTTCCAAGGTATTTATAAAACATGTGAAAGTTCATACTGCACTGTCTGTACAGACAACAAGGCCATAGCGTCCATCCCACGAGCTGCTCTCAACCCAGTTAATACAATTGAATAGAGCTGCAGTTCCCCCATAGCAAGCATTTGTTGAGTCAACTCCTTCAATGTCAGTATTACCACATTCCTGCTTCAATGAAAAGAGGCAAAACAAGGGCAGTGAATAACTCGAAATGCAGCATAACAATAAATGGATGTTCAGTTGTACGGGAATGAAATGAACATATAGTTTAGAACACAACATAACATATTGAACTTGGATGTAAGAATGGAAAATCTAGGATTATGAACCATATCAGACCCTATGTGCTCATGTCCAGCATTGAAACATGCATCTGATCATATAATAATATTGACTTGTGGAGGTAGCATGTCTGATACTCAGTATCTGTGTCCGTCAAAAGAATGCATCCCCATGACATGGTTAAATGGTTCTATTCATTGCCATGGGATTTAAAAATTTAATTCCTTCAACTTGAACGAAATAAAACAAGGTATTTTCTCTTCTAAAACCTAAAAGAAAATTAACGAAGTAAAATTAACCTCAAAGATCTCCATAAGCCAAGTCTTTATAGACTTGCTCTTGTCTATCACGGTCTCACTGCCAACCTCCAAGCGACCAATTTGCTTTGGGTCAATCCCATATTTCTCCAAAAGCGAAGTAACAACAGTCAAACTGAAAAACAATTGTGGGTCAATAATGATAACAGCACATTTACACAAGGGACAACCGATGATTTAAGAATAGAAGAAAACGAGGGACTTGGACTCATAGCTCAGCAGTTAACAAGAGAGTTTGCAACCTAATAACACGATGGATTCAAGTCAAAAAAGTCTTGGCATTTATCTACTAAAAATTATAATAACAATAACATAATAACACAAGGGACAACTGATGATTTAAATATATAAAAGCCACTCTTTAATTAAAATATTACTTATGGAAGAGCTGTGTTTCTTTGTCAAACTTGGCAAGTAAGAAGAAAACTAAGCCACATTCATATTACCAAGAATTACAGAAAAGCTACTGAAAGTGCAACCAATGAACGTGGCATGGCTGCATCATGCAAAATGAAAAGCGGTCTAGAAGGCAAAATGTCAACGAACAGAAAATGATACAGATGTAAGATTACTATCTTGATCAATAAAAAAAAATTTGGCAAGTATGATCAATAAAGTTATTAATGGATATTCAAAAAGTGAACCGAAGGATGCAACTATGTTTGAACTTCTCTCCTTGCATTTTAGTCAATTAAGCATATGTTGTCTTTTAGAGATTAAATCTTCCATCAAGGGCCATCGTCTTATAAGGACACAAATAAACTACTATTGTATACATGATAATTCCATCTAAAACAGCCCACCATAAACTATTATTGTATACATGATAATTCCATCTATATTTGTCCATCTCGTTTAATGTTATGTTAATTTCTTTCCATCCCTCATCTGCTTTCCCGCCCCACTCCAGAAACAAGAAAAGCACAGGTCCAGTTAGTTATGATAACCATTGCTTCCTTTTTTTTCCGAAAGGGGTTGGAGTGTTTGATGGGCATCATTTTCCATTTTCCATTTTCCGAAAGGGAAAATGATGCCCATCAAACATAAGGAGATGAGGGATAATACAAAAAAGAGAGAATAACTGAAACCATAGAAAATTAAGAGACAACTCCTCTCACCAAAACATACAAAATCCCTAAACAATTAAACCAATTGATAACGAATGCTACAAAAATATAAAATTAAGAGGGCTCTATATTTCTAATACAGGACAGACTGTAAAGTTCTTAAGACATTCATCATTCATAAGGTGCGACCATCTGATACATTTATCCATCACTATGAAAAATTCATTATGGTATATCCAAATACTTCTATCTACATATTGAAGAATAAAATGATTTTAATCCCAGAGGACCTCAATTCATTTGCATATACTACCAGACCACTTCAATGACGCAAAATATAGGAAACCTTGGGCCAACAAAAGAACAAACTGAGATGTTTATCTAAGAATTTGAGTAGCACTTGTTCAAATAACTACAAGACATATCTTTAACTGCCAGGAATACAGCAAGACATAACCAACAAAAAACTAATATTCAAATAAAGTGCTCCATCTAGAGGGTATAATGTAAATGAAAAACAAAAATTAAATGATGGGTATGAAAAGGAAAGTTGAAACCTCATGGAAATAACATCTTCAACCTCCAAACAAAAGGCCATGCAATCTTGCCCTAGCCCGATCGTGTACTTCCCTTTGCTAACGCCATCATGATCCTCCAGGGCATCCTATGCTCCAAATACAAAATAAATTACACACCTAAATAAGTACAAAATACAAAAAAAATACAAAATCACTAGTATTCATATCTGCAAATTATAATTTGAGGCTTAAAGATGAGACATGAGACTTAGGGAAAAGGAATCCCTTGTTCATTATGGATCTTCACACCTCTTTTTTAAAAAATAATAAATTGCGTTATATAAAGTGAGTGCCCGTTTTTACAAACCCTCCACGATCTGATCGAATGTCACGAGAACAACAAAAAACCACATTTCCCGAAAACTTTACGTTATATCTTTCAAAGTAGTAAAAAAATCAAATTCTTCTATCCATTCATATCCACAGTCTCTCCTACAAATGTTTTGATATACATCGATCGATCCAGCAACACCAAAGCAATCAACAAAGAAACTAATAAGAAAGCAACACCAAACACATGGAAAAGACAAGAAAAACATCAATCCATAAACAAAAACAGCTCGAGAGAGTAGGGGTTACCTGTTGGACGCAAGTGGGAGGAAAATAAATGTCCATGGCGAGGATCCCGACTCCTTTTGCCTGTGAATCCATCTCTCTCTGAAAACCCCTGGATCGGACGGAGGACGATCTTTTGTTCTTCTTCTTCTTCTTCTTCTTCTTCTTCTTCTCTCTCTCTCTCTCTCAACAGACGAAGGGAGATTCGTGAGAGGACCTCTCTCTCTCTCGCCGCACCTTTGAACGCGCGGGGAATTAATAAATCAATTGGGTGGACAAATATTCCGATAACGACAGTTGTTCGTGCGATGTCGGAGGTAATTGGCCGTCCATTGAAGGTCTAGTGACTAGAACTCGTGTTTCTTTCTGGTGATTTTGGTCTCATTTGAGACGTCCGATCAAATTCGGACGGATATTAGATATTTTAAAGTATCGTAAGTCCATCTCTTTTGGGAACCACGTGCTTAACACGTGGAAACCTGTCAACCATTTTTTTAGAGCTGCTTTTCTTTCAAGTCCAGCTGTCCTATCCTAAAGAATACAGGTTAAAGGATCTACTGAATTTACGGTATGATTACGTATCATGTAAGTGCTCTAAAATTTTCATATATTTTTTACAATTTTAAATACAATCTTATATATTTTATTAATCATGTATATACACGGTACAGTGAGAGATATATATAAAAAAATTTTATATTTTTTATAAATAATATCATTTAATTTATTAGAATATATACTTCACATTTTATAAAAACTCATACTTATATTAGATAAGATATATGATTTTAAAAAAAATAAAGCTTGTATGATTTATTTTTTTAATTATAAAATAGACTGAGTATAACATTTTCTCTTTAGTTTGGACATGCATGGGTTGAAACTCCAAAACAAATCAGCTGGATATCAGTTTATATTATTTAAGGCCCCGTTTGTCAGGCTTTTAAAAACTTAGGCTCCGTTTCATATATTGAAAAGTAGATTTTGGAATTCAAATCAGTTTATATTATTTAAGGCCCCGTTTGTCCCGAGAGAGAAATGATCTGGGACACCGATTTTGGGATTTTAGCTTTTCAAAAAGCAAAAAAAACTTGACCCTTAGTACAGAAGCAATGTTTTTATGCATCTGGACACAAAAAAAAAAAATGACCGTGAACCGTGATTACTCCCTTGAAAATACTGACGCCAAAATTTTGTTAGGACGGGAGATTGTCCTGTCGTGTTTTCATTCACAGACTTGATTCTATGCATTGTCAAATGGATTCTTAGGCTTAGTTTAATAAATGAAAAAATATTTAGAGTAAATTAGTCTAATTTATTAAGATAATAAAATCATTATTTTTATTCAGATTTATAATTGATAATGCATTTTGTTATCTCTAATTTTTTGTATTATTATCATTAACTATGAATTTGGATCACATGATCTAAAATATAGGATAACTTAAAAAAAAATTTAAAATATCAAATCTACCCTTTCTTAAATGGGGCATTAATATTGTTGATTTTGGTTTCATGAAATTTTTTGTTTTTGTTTTTTTAGGAAAGAGCAGTCATAAATGTTAACCATGTTTTGTGAAATTGATTAAAAAATGGGGATAAAGTATGTTCTATATTTTATCTAGAACAAAATATCCCTACGTTTTTTCTTAAGATACAGACAATTATCCATGCTTTATCTTCTTTTTTTATGTCATATGGAATAACATGTAATTTAATCCAATTATTTTTTCCTCTCAATATCTTATTCCAATGTCAAACTGTCTCATGATAACTATAGTTAAAGAGGAAAATCTGTAAGGAATCTTTAAAGGCATGTTTGGATAGAGGCATAAATTATTCTGGGGTTTATACCTATTCCAAGAATTGTTAACTTTATAAATGGAATAAGAGATTTTGTGTTGGTTGTATTTTCAGTTATTCTTATTTGAAAACGTAATAATAAAGGTTGAAGGGGCTGTTTGGGTAGAGGGTTAGGGAAGGAATAGGTGGGAATAGGCAGGGAATAGGGAAAAAAAGGTGTTTGTGTGAGGGGAATAAGGTGGTATTTGGATGCTGGAATAACAAATAATAAAGGGGTATAGTAATCCTTCATTTTTCATGGAATTAGCCTATTCCAACAATAATCATAAGTGGGTCCCACTATTTTTTTCATCATTCATTTCAAATCACCTGTCAACACCTCTTATACATCAATGGGGCCCACATGTCAAATCAACTTTTTACACTTTATTCACATTTTATTCTTCATCAACCAAACACATTCACTTTATTATTACGTTTTCCAATGAGAATAATTTAAAACACAACCAAACAGAAAATCACTTATTCTACTGATAAAGTCAACAATTCCTAGAATAGGTATAAACCCCAGAATAGCTTATGTCTCTATCCAAACGGGCCCGAAATGTTTGGTTAATGAAGAATAAGATGAGAATAAGGTGTAAAAAGTTAATTTGATATGTGAGCCTCATTGATGTATAAGAGGTGATGATGACATATGATGTGATGATATATGATTTGATTGGTGGATCCCCTTATTTCAGTGAATAAATAACACAATTCTATGGGTGAACTTGAAATACAAATATCAATTTATTCTCTCCTTATTTCACATAGTTATACCCCCTTATTTTGTCTACTTAAATACCTTTCTAGCATTATTCTCCTCAATTCATCTCATATTCCATTCCTGTTCCTCTAGGCAAACGGGGCCAAGAGAATATAAATTTGTAAAAAATGGAATAGCACGAGCTAAAGTAGTGAAGGTCTGACATGTGCATTTGGGTAGGCACGTGGTGTCAGTGGAACGCACCGTCCAGTTGAAGTCTCAGATCAGGCTTGTGAGCGGATTAGTATAAGCCGTCCAACCAAACTGTCATGACATGCTAGCAGTCCACAATATGGATATATCGCAGTACTATCAGTCAAGCTCGCAGTCCACGTGATGATGTAAGAAGAAGAATTGACATAACAGTCTCAGTCAGGACAGCAGTCCATGTGATGATCATGGGAGGAAGAATGATAATAATAATAATATATACATTCATTTTTTGATGGTGGTTAAGAGGCTATTTGTCTATTTAATTTATTATACTCTTAGGGTCTGGGGTGCGACATAAGGTTATTCGTTCTTAATAGTTATACTGGGATAGATAACAATCTATGTTGAATAGGTAAATTTTTGTTTGGTTGTCTTTTCTGTTATTCTCATTGGAAAACGTAAAATTGATCTTTTTGTTGTTTGGTTCACCTTGAATAAAGTAAGGATAAGTGGTAGATAAGAGATGGATAAGAGTTTATGATTTTTAAATGACAATTATACCCCTGCATAAATTATTTGTGTTTGGGAATAAATATAAGAGATATGAGTGTGATATGATAGATGTGACAGTTTTTGGAATGTGTGCAGAGAGTGTTAGGTGAGATAAATATTTTAAAATGACAGAGAAGGGTATTTTTATCCATTGGCATAGATAAGCCCTGATAAACAATTCCACCATTTTCTTAGAATAGTTATCAAGCCTTATCCTAGCTTATCCAGACATAACTATCAAGGTTTATTCTTGTCAAACAAACAGCTGTTTGGAGCTTATTCTACTGTATTCTCCCCAATTCTTGGTTTATTCCTCACCCCAAACGGGGGGGTTAACGAATATTATGTCACACCGAATGGTGTTTTAATTTTTTCAACTACCACCCAAAGTGAGGCATCTAACTTGCTTTGAATTTAGGAGACCTAGCACTATTTTGAATTAAAATTAAATCGACATGTATTTATTGCTTCCAACTGTATTTTATTTTTTATTTTGATCCAATTAAATTGATAGCGCCTTTGAATGGATAATGAGAGATATTTCATTGATTCCAGTTACATTATTGTAATTTTGTTTGCCCCGACCTAATCTATATCCCAACGAATTGGGTTTTGATTAGAGACCTGATACGAGATACGGAGACCCAAGCTACTGAATCTGAGACCTGATATGGCCTGAACCTCACTAACCAATTCCTAAAATTGAGTTGGTTCGGGTCCGCCCCAACCAACACCCATGAACCTAAATGTCACATAAATAAAACCTATGAAATCTTGAATCCTAAAATCCTACTCAACCCATTCTATCTACTCAATCAACCTAGATTGTTTAGGCTAATATCCAATTATCCAAGTCCAAAACTTTTCAAGGATTCCCTTCCCTCAATGTTCATTTCTTTCTGGCACCCACTCGTATGTAAAATGTGAACTCACATTGACACGTTATATGTAAATTTTGACTTGAATCACTGTCTTTTTTCTTTTACTCTTCCCCTTTTTTCTATCTGGTAAATGATCCCCATAGGTGCGGATACTATGGTTGTAAACCATGATGGACTCTGTGGAAGCATTATTTTTTACATTCCTATACTAGTCCTGACTCTAGGAATAACCTTTATGGGACTCGAGACGCAGCTATTTGTGTTTTAGAGGTCCTAGATGCTTAACGGGTAACTGCTTAAGACATCATCTCACCACCTTCCGTAGAAGTAGTTGATGCTAATTTTTTCACACTTTTTTTTAGAAAACTAACAAGGTTCCTTAAAAAAAGGATAAATGAATATTCATAGTCTAAATTGAAACAATGAACCTCCCATCATAGGAGGTTTATTATTGCCATTGTGCCGTTTCTTCCTCTCTTCTTCCTCTCCATGAGGATCGCAACTCTATTGTTTATTGAAGGTTAAGGAATGAAAAGCATGAAATCTGTGTTGTGAAAATATGAATCTATTTGAAATATGGAAGTTTGTATGTGAATTGTGGCATAAAACCTCTTTTTTATATATATAGAAAAGGTAGACTGCATATGATTGATCAATGATGTTACATAAGTGTGAATTTGCCTCAAAAAGCACAGTGGAGGGGGGAGAAGGCGTGTAGAAGATAGTAAAGAGAAAATAAAAGAAGTTATTCACACAAGCAGTGTGGAATAAACCCCTCATGAAATACATAAAAAATAAAAGAGAGGGCCATGCAGCCCAGACGTCCCGACTGGTTGCTAGCACCGCCTAGTCCGGGTCAATGTGGAACACTCCATGGGTGATGCCGACACATCTAGCACCCGCTAAGATGTAGCCCCAAGTGGAGATGAAATGTAGTGTCATCCCACACGTTCTCTATGTAGAAACGTTGTCCGGCGAATAGTTTCTTGTTCCTGCTCAACCAAATTGCCCACGCCGCCGCTAGCATAATGATTTTGTTGACACGTGTTTGAACGCGGGAGTGTCCCGGGGTGGTGCATCTGCGCAAGCGAAATCAAAAATCCTCGCCGGTTGAGATATTCACCAGAATCCCCGAGACAGCCCCGATGAGGGACCACAGAGGACGCAGAGCTGGGCATTGACACAACAAATATTTGGCCGATCCCCAGTACCTCTCGCATAGCTCGCACGTCATCGATATTTTTGGCCTCCATCTTGCTCTCAAGACCTTGGTGAGAACACGCCCTTGGAATGCCAACCATAAAAAACATTTACCTTTAGAGGGATCTTCAGTTTTCACAGCCATCTAGTTTCGTCGCCCATATGAGGAACCATTGGTGAGCCTCTTCTCCACCAGCTATAGCTCTCCTTGACAGAGTATAGTGCGGTGGATATCATCGGCCAGAGGAGGGAGTCTTCTACTAGGGGGTTGATCACCTCCGATTGAAGAAGCTCCAACAACTGAGCGATCTTGGTCACCTCCTCCTCCGATGTGATGCACCTCAGCCACAGGTCCCAGTGCCCCTCCTCAGACCAACACGAGCTAGCCAGACAGAGAAGAGTTCGGAAGATCTGGGGGTACGTAGTCGGAAGATTTGCGGGTTGTCCGTACACCAACGGTCCTCCCAAAACCTTACCCGACCTCCCATGCCGACCTTCCATCTCAGCCCGGGCACTATATCATAAGCAAGGTTAAACCATCCTTTGCACAAAAAGGACATTCTCGTTGATGGCCTGGGGAATAATGACACGCTGGCATCATGTCGTTCTTTGAATAATCGGACCCATAGTTGATTAGTACTAGACTCCCAATGTCATAGCCATTTCATGAGTAGCGCCTTGTTCATGGCGTCAAGGTCTAAAATGCCGAGACCACCCGTTGTTTTCGGTTTACATATCAACTCCCATTGCACAAGGTGGGGCTTCTAAATACCTCTGTTTGATCAATTCCAGAAGAATTGTCTTCACACCGCGTTGAACCTCGAGAGGATGGTGTGTGGGATGCGGAAGATCGATAAGTAAAAAGTGGGTAGGTTCGAGAGAATTGCCCGCAAAATAATGAGTTTTCCGCCCGCGCTAAGGCAGCGGTTCTGCCACCCATCTAGGCGCTTCTCGAACCTTTCGATCAGGTGAGTCCAGTCCTTACGCAGTCGGCTTTTTTGTACCAAGGGCAGACCGAGGTGTTCAGATAGGGCTTGATGAACAGCGCATCCAATCCTATCCACCAATCGTTGTGCCCGAGTGGACCCGACATTGATAGCCCACAAAGAGCTCTTGGGCCAATTGATTTTCAGCCCAAAGAGCAGTGAGAAACAGGCCAAATGAATTTTATACCATCCATGAATGTTTCCTCTGGTTCTGCAAATAACATGGTATCATCGACATATTGCAAATGGGTAATGCTGCCGCTTGAGCATGGGCCGCATGGCAACCCCGCTATCCAGCCAACCCTCTCCGCTTTTAAGCTCACGACGATGGAGAATAGTAAGGGCAAAGCAGGTCCCCCTGACGGAAGGACGGAAAGCATGGTACAGTAGAAGTCATCCCCAATCAGTGAAGGAAAATATGTGATTCATATTTATTTAGGGTTTCAAAGCAAGGCATAGATCTAATCCTAGCATGCATGTAACATCCCAAAAGCCTATTTCTATGCATGGTACATTACTAACTTGAATTAAAACATGAAATTAACATAAAACATATAAAAAACATCCTAGATTAATACAAGATGGCAATAGGATTTGAAAACAATAAAATCTCCACAAAAGCCATAAAACCCTAATGAAAACTCATGAAAACCTCCAAACCTGAACCACCATGGAGTTTCCCCCCTTATTGGTGTGACCATGATAAAACATGAATATATATATATATATATATATATATATATATATATATATATATATATATATATATATATATATATAGGGACGTGATTACGTGCGGCGAACGGCAGGTGCGGCAGCGATCACGGGCCGTCGATCACGGGTCCATCGCATCGGACGGTCGGGTGCGATTCACGTCGACCGTTGGATGCGATGGACCCGCGATCGGACGGCCCACGTCGCGGCCGCACCTGCTGTTCGCCGCACCTAATCATTTATATATATATATATATATATATGGGGACGGCGGGTGCGGCAGCGATCACGGGTCCATCGCATCCGACGGTCGGATGCGATTCACATCGACCGTCGGATGCGATGGACCCGTGATCGGACAGCCCATGTCGCGGTCGCACCCGCCGTTCACCGCACCTAATCGTTTCACTATATATATATATATATATACATACATTAGTCATAATGTTTTTTCTTTGGTTCACCACCAAAAACCTTCACAAGGGCCACCAGAGAGAGAGAGGGAGAGAGAAAAGAGGAGATTGGGAGAGTGGAAGGGGTAAAGAATTTATAGGACATCATAAATTAATTCTCATACTTCTCACAATCTCGCGTATAAAATCTCAACAAAACATTAGAAATGAATGATTGGAGCAGGTTTCACGGGCATTTTGTAGTGAAAAGAAGTAGCTTTTTTGGTCAGCGACCACAAGCAACACAATCAGCAAGAAGGCAAAATGGACTGACCTTCGATTGAAAAGGAACGATTGATTAAGGTGCAGAGCATATTAGAACGACTGCCTCACTCTATAGCTTGCCCTTCGGTCATATTGAAGTTGTCCGACTACTTCCTCAAGAACGACTGCCTCACTCGCAAGCTCACATCCAATCCCAACCCTGAGATGCACAGTGGATGACATGGTTCCAAATAAAATTATCAGGGATAGTCAATTTGAGGTGATGCCAAAAAAATTTGAGAGATATATATCTTCAAAAAAATATCAAAATATAGGTGAAAATTTGAGCTTCTAAAATAAAAATAGAAATAATTATTCTACATGAAAAATTTTAGTTTTAAGTCCAAGAATTCAAAAGCAAGCCAAAGCACAATAAATGGAGGAATTTCAACACACAGCACACGCACTCATTTATATGAACAAGAAAAAAAAATAAAACTTGGCGCCAACATTATAATGTTTCTCATAAATGAATCTAGCTCTCCTTTTTGAGGCCTTCTTTCATAGTGATATTCCTCCATTTATCCTTCAGATCACCAGGAAGACGGGTTCTATGAAAAACGTTGAACATGACTCCAAAATCCTCGTCCAGGGAATGCACTTTACATTAATATTTGCAAACTTCTGCACCGCTTCCTGCATGAGTTTAAATACAGTTCTAGCCTCTGAGTAATAGAATACATCATGTGCCAAGCGGCACAAAATTACAAGAAATTCTACTGCAGTAACCATTCACCAAAAATCTCGAATAATTTAGAAGTTTTGAATGGCCAAGCCAACGAAATATGTATACCCTGAGCATCTCTTCTTCCTCTTGAGTCCAACAGAGTTTATTTCACCTACCACCAAAGTGCAACGGGCTTGCGCTGCAAGCCATAAACACTGTATGACATCAAATCTAATCCACTAAATTAAAGACCATGTCAAGATGTTGTAATTTCCACAGAAAATTTATAGAACATCATGACAACCTTGTGCTGCAGGAATGGAAAACAGAAATATATGCACAAGGTAATATTTGATAGCGATTTCAGTTAGGTTTTGGAAACTACGCCATCCTAGAATGTAAAGTTAAGTCATAAATGAGTTCGTAATGGTTCTTGTATATATCCAGAATTCTGGAAAGCTCAGGAAACACCAACTCGCTAGAGGTAGAATCATCTTGCAGATTTACGGGGTAATGAAACTTTACTGCTTGAGGGGTCTCTGAGTTAGGCACAGGCAAGTCCACCTGAAGCCAGCTTCAACTGGACCAGGCAGCCCCAATAATCCACAAATGAAGCGGAATAGTGGATGCCAAAACTAACCAACCAATCCATCTGACCATCACTATTGACAAAGTGCAGGATCCATTAAATGGTTACCTAATACATATCTGAGAATAAAAATAAAAAATAAAAAAGATCAAACGTGGCAAGACATCCGATGTAGTAGTCCGATAATGTCATCATTTTGAAGACTTAATTACACCTATATTAGCTGACTTGGTTTAAGATTGATTTCTGTTTGAGTCAAGTTTGGTCTAGGTCGAATCAAGAGTTTTAAGTTATTGCCTTGCGAAAGAACCAACTGATCTGGAAATTTATTCCTGCCAGAACATGATACAGGAAAGTCAACAAATTTTAGATCCCTCAAGCATGTTGAGGCCTATTTAAATGTTATAGAGAACTTACTATCGCTTGCCTGGTCGGATTCTCCTTTTGCCAGAGGAAGAATTGTCTTTAGTTTGTTTCTCAACATTTCCAACTGGATCAGAAGTCTGGCATTCTGCCGCATGTTTAGATTTTCTTTGGGGAACCCTCAAATAATCTTGAGAAATTTCTTCTCCCAGGGAAGAACTTCCCCTCTCATGGTCACCACCAAAATCTTGGTGTTTAGGCTATTCAGAATTCTCTGCACCCTCAACATGATCATGGGTCCCATTACTCAGAGCTGAATTTACTTCTCTAAGGTTATCAGGACAACTATGGAACAAAGTGTCATCATCTGCCTCCTGCGGCTGCTTTTCTACTATTGTAGATTCAAAACCGTCGTTCAATACAACTTTTTTTATTACTAATGTTTCATCACATTACCATTGGTAGCTGGCCTATCAATCTTTATACAAGGAGAATTAACATTATTACATTTGATAACATCCTCATTTTGTTGCTGATGTTGGACGGCAGAGCTGCACTGACAATCTTGAATGTTCTTGGCACAGTTTCTTTTCCCTTGCAGAGCTGCACTGACAATCTTGAATGTTCTTGGCACAGTTTCTTTTCCCTTGACTAAGGGCAGCATCATTTCTAATACCAAAAAATGGTCTCTCTGATATGTCAGCTACAGTGTCATTCCTACAATCAATAACAGATCCCCTTTGTGGCTGTTCTTCTGTTTCTCCCACACATTTGTGCACATTGATGGTCTGACTTAGACCTCTATGACCATTTTGAGTAAGCTCACTTGGAACCTTATAAATTTGTTGTTTTTTATGATGGCCCTGCTTCTCATGCCTACCAATAAATGAAGATAAGGCTTTTCTGGCCAAGAAGCCTCTCCTTTGGCTTTTTGATATGCAGCAGCAGCACGTGAACATGCGCAGAAGGGGCAGCAAAAGCACTCTTTATCTTTTAGTTCAATGTGGATAACCCCATGCAGTTTTCATGAACTACAACAGGACATCCACTGCTGCTACAATTTAATAGAGGAACACCATCATTGCACTTTATACAAACCTTTTGCTGAGTCAAATCTTCCATTAAAGACTGCTGGCTGAAGATATTCTGCGAGCTCAAAAATTTCTCTTTCTCGGCATTAATTATATCTGTTTCAAGAATGTCATTGGGAGCTGCATCAGGGCATCCATGGTCTTTGCTAGATACTTCCACTATGTGGTTAGGGTCACTGACAAATTCAGCTTCATCAATATGAACACTTTCCTGAGGAAAGGGTTCTGCAGTACATCTCCTCTCTTTCTCAGGTGAATTATGAATCTTTTTAGCTTTGGTAATGGATGTATTGGAAACAGACTTTTGTTTCACAGACAGTGCCTTTGCAGAATATTTGTCATTTCTTGAGTCCTTCGGTCTGTCACTTGTAGACGTATTTATATTGGCACATTCCCTTATATACACAGGGATATCGTCTAGAAAGATTTCATTCCTACTGCCAGATGTCAAAGCAGCTGAGTTCTGTTTTGATAATTCGGTTCTACCATCAGAAGTGATCCGCTTCAACTTCTTAGGATGTACATGCCCAGGACAGCATACATGTATTGTACACACCCTTGGAAGATTTTTCTGTTTCCAGATAATTATAAGTTCCAACAAACAGCATGGGAAAAGAGCTATCAGAAGTTCTTGATGACATGTCCCTTTTCTTATTACTGCTGTCAATGTTTTAAACATATAAATCAATCAGGTCACAAATCTATATATCACATGGATATCAAAAAATTGATTGAGGTAATTTGATTTTAACTTTAATTTTTTTATTAAAAAGAACAGAAAAAAAGGTAGGGGTGGTAAAATGGAGAGTTCTAAAACAAATAAGATTGGATGACACAAGCATGGATGACTGATGACAGAGGTGAATCTGAAAAATCTAATGATGAAAAAAAAAAGAAAATCATTCAGCCTTGCTAGTAGAATTGATAAAGTGAGTCCTTTTTGCAAATGATTATTATAATGAATATGTGAAATATGAACTGTTAAAAGAAAATGATGATCTTCCAAATCTTAGTGAAAATTATTCTCAGTAAATATTGGTTTACAGAGAGAATAATAGGTTAGGAAGAAAAAATGGTGAAATTTCAAGATCCTAGAGAAAATTTGAATAATGAAAACCATTCTCTCTAATGAAATATGACTTGTTGAACTTGAATATAATCATGTATTATTAGAAAGATAGAATTACAAGTCGAATATGACAAGCTTTTTAAGGAATTGAATGCAAAGAATAAAAAATTTGAAAACTAAAAAAAAAAAAGAGAGACAGAGAGAGAATGATAGCAAATTTTGCAGATGAAAGAAATTTTTCTAAAAATCTAAATACAAAGAGAAGTCCAACATTATTTTCTTCTACAGTTGCTTCGTCATCAGGTTCATAATCTTACATGACATCACCACCAAGAAGAAAAAAAGAAACAGGTCTAAATCATGTTGTGTTTCTCACAATTGCTTTGAATCTAATAGGAACACTAGAAATACATGGGTCATCAAATTATGGATTGAAGGAGACTCACAAACCGCATTAACATGGGTCAAAGGGAAGGGTCACCTCCATGGACTGCTTACAGAACTCTAAAGGACATTCATACCAAGCTCCTCTCTTTCCCTGAATGGCGGGCCTCACATATAGGTCGTGAGGCCAACCGACCGGCAGATATGCTTGCTGCTTGGTGTACCCAAGATGGAGAAATTGTGATTCCTGCGGGCTCTACTTGGCCAGAGCTACAGAATGCCCTGTTTTTAGATGCAGCTGGAACAGAGTACCCAAGGAAAAAGAGTTCTTGATAGAGTGATGACTCATTAAGCTGTCACTATGGATCTTGGGTGAGGCTGAAAATACTTTGCAAGGTATGTAGTGTAACTAGTTCTGCCCTTCTCCCCTGACAATGAATTCCCATACTCCCAATCGACTCACTTTTCGTAATTTGAATTGTGATTATCTGTAAATTTGTACATTTTATAGCAATACAAAGTTTACATTTACCCTCCAAAAAAAATAAAACACACTAGAAATACAAATGCTTTGAATGATCAATATCTTCATGTTCTTGCTCATGTGTTGATCCTCTTGATGGATAGGAGTCAGGAAAACTCACTGCTACCTAAAAGAAACATTAAACCATTTGAATTAAAAAGGAGTTTTCCTTTGAACAAAAATAAATCATCAATAAATCTAAATTACCTCCCAAAAATGATCTTCTTTGCTCAATATTCCTTGATCAAATCTAATTGAGCAAATTCAAAAAATTTCATCTTGAGAACCAAGCTAAACCGAAAATATCAAAATATTCAACATTGTATGTTTTTTCATAAATGAATTCCATGTACTTGAACATTTATTTGAAATTTGAAATGAAATGTTTTTGTGAAAATTGAATATTCTTTGATGTCCAAAAAAAAATTGTGAAAAATTAGTGATTCATGAAATTTTGGTTGAATGAATATTTATTTCAAAAATCATGCTCTGGACTTGAATAGAGATCAAGTTTGATGATTGAAATTCCTCAACCAGTCATTCCGGACAATCAAGCTTGATTGTCGAACCACATGTTAGCTATGTGCTGGGCAATGAGATTGGTTCGAATCCACCTTTTTTGGCCAATAACCTTCAAATATCCTATTAAAGCATTTTAATGATCAATGATTTTCAAACAAATAAAAATCCAGAAGTTTCAAGTGGCTTTCACAAGCTGTCAAACAACCTCGATAACAATTTTTTTAATTGATTAAAAACCTTAAGATTCTTTAAGAAAGTCCATACCACAAGGCATGAAACGGATAACAATTGAATGGGATTCAAATCATTCCAACTCCCTTAAGAAAAATGAAAAAATGATGCACAATTCTCTTGAGCATTTTGAATAACATTCAAATGATAGTAGGTGAATCTTCCAACGTTTAATCGGACTTCAAAACAGTTTGAATGACATCACGGTAGAATTAAAACGTTATTTTAAAATTTACACAATGGAGTTTTTTTAGGTTAATTTTTTAATCTGAAATTGAAAAGAATTATGGATATTGTGAGATTAAAAAACCAGATATATATGTGTATAACCTTCATGTTTCAATCCCAATTAGGTTCATTATTTGAGAAAGTAACCTTTCAAATTACATCTAGCTCAAGTTTTTTTATTGGGATCCATATGTTTTAGATGAAAACTTAATACTTATATCAACCATACTACCAAACCATTCATGTATTTTTTAGTGTGTGGCTCTTCACCTAAAAGGTTGAAATACTCTACAACACGGTTGAGACGATCGGAATGCACCATAGAACATTGTGAAGAAGTGCATAATAGGAAACTGAGTGCAGATAACAAAGAGACGTATCGGTATTGGCAAACAACATAGGGACAATGTGGCTGTTGACAAACTAGGTTAAAAAAAGCATTGAATTGTACAACGTCTAAGCCATAACGTTCTGTTGCAAGACTCTTTAATTTTCTTTAGTAGATCATTTTTGGACAAGAACATGTATGTTCCCTTCTTTAGTGAATCATTTTTAGCAAAAGCCCCCATGATTTTTCCTGAGAGATTTTTCACGTAAAATTTTCCTGTATCTATGTGTAACTTTTTAATTGTCTGATGGCATGCCATAAATATGAATAAATAATTTCATGTAAAAATTCCATGTTGAGTTTTAGGTTAATCATATACAACTAAATATCAATCATTGATTGATTGATTTGAAATTCAAATATATATATATTCATGGTAATACACCCTTAATTATATATTGCAAAAGTTTTTTTACAATATTTTAATTAAAATTTTTATGATATAATTCGAAATCAAATATTTTGAAAATAGATCTAAAAACTTCCCATTTGATTTTTTATACACCCTTAATTATCCGCCAATTAATCTTTCTGAAAAGAATTACACATAAAAACCTTAAAATAAAAATAAGGTTGGATAATAAAAGGCTTTGTATATTCACAGTGTGCACAATTTGATCAACACATCATTCAAATGCAACCAGGGGCGGAGCCATGCAGAGACGGGGGGGGGGGGGGGGGGGGGGGGGGGGGGGGGCTCAAGCCCCTCCTTAATATTTTTTTATTTATTGCATGTAGTCTTTTTTCAGCCCTAAATTCAGTCTACAAGTATTTTAAATTTTTTAAAATAGTATAATTAATCTAATGAGATACATGTTTTTATAAATGAAAATGAAGTATGTACTATAATGAATTGCATGAATGCATTTATAGAAAATGTGGAAAAAAAAATTTATCGAAACATATCTCGCTAATGTAAATATATGCTTCAATAACTTTCTATCGACGCATATAGGACTGAAAGTGGGGCTGGAATAAAAACCGTGTGTGACAACACTTTTTTTTAATGGTAAATAAACAATAATAGTTTAGTATGTGAGTTTAATATGGATATATTTATTGAATTATAACAAAAATTCTTGGAAAAATAAATTTAAATATTTTTTAAAAAACTTTTTATTTTGTTTACGTCTCTCAAACTTTTTAGTATATCAAAACACCCTTAAGTAATTATTATATTTTTAAGTTCTTCCATATTCTTTTTTATCACTTATCTCGTGAAATACTTTTTACACACAATCATACATTATGTATATGTTGTTGATCACTCGTACATTATTGTTCATTCCCTGTATTTTATATATCAACTCTTTATTATGCATCATATGTATACGATTAAGAGTCAGTTTGATAATTTTGATTGAAAATGCATGAAAATCTCTTTCTCAATAATCCAGTTCAGATAGATTATGTGGAATTAAAAAATTTAATTGACATATTCAAGAATGAACACATGATTGGATGATTCCAAAAATACAATTTTTCTAAGTGTTATGATGAATTTTTATAAATATCTTTGTTTAAAAATAATTTTATATAAGAGAGATGATATATAATGGATTTTTTAAAGCCCCCTTATATAAATTTCTGGCTCCGCCACTGAATGCAACAATCATTAGTCCAGACTAAAACATGTTTAAAAATAAAAAAAACATACCTCACTTTTTTCACGAGGCGACTGAGCACGTCCTCACAGCGGCTGCCCACCTCAATCGGACGGCCCAAAACCTCCACCGCAGCCGCCGAAGTGGAGGTCTCGTCCAAGCACGGACGCGAATCGCCGGGGCCGGGGTCCATATCAACCCATTCCTCCAGGCACCTGAGACCGACCCTCTCCCGCGCCGCGTCGGACGAGCCGCTCAAGAACCCAGGAACCCTATCTATCAAATCTGTACTCAAACAGGGGAGAAAGTGAAAAGAAATGAAAAAAAATATTTTGTTTTGCTAAACGTCAATAAACAAGGTTTTCAATGACCTGCAGTCAATTTAGTGATACATATAAGCATGATATTGCATAGATAATAGGATATATCTGTGAAGAATAATTTTGTGAAATCGGTGATACCATAATATAAAAGATTTTGGATTACAATGGATCTCAACAGATCTTATCTTATTCAACAACTAATATCAGGATATGAAACTATGTGATTGCCTTGAATCTCTCTTTGAATAGTCAACATCATCTTGACTTGGTTTAACACCTCCCCTCAAGTTAAGCAAGAGTGGACGAATAGTTAACTTGTCTCTTAATTGTTGAAACCACGGTGAACCCAAGCCTTTTGTGAAGACATCCGCGACTTGATCTTTAGAAGATATAAACCGCACATCAAGGATTTTTTGAGCAACTTGTTCTCGTATGAAATGATAATCAATTTCAATGTGTTTTGTGCGAGCATGAAACAAGGGATTAGCAGTGAGATATGTGGCACCCAAGTTATAACACCATAATATTGGAGAAGGAGAACAAATGCAGAGTTCACGCAAGAGTGATTGTATCAATAATATTTCAGCTGTAGTAATGGCTATTTCACAGTATTCTGCTTTCGTGCTTGAACGAGATAAGGTTTTTTTTGCTTACGAACACTCTATGAAATTAGATTATCACAAAAAAATATGCAGTTTCCACTAGTATAACGTCTGTCATCAGGACAACCAGCCCAATCCGCATCAAAGTAAGCATGAATTTGAAAAAATGATGGTCAACGAAGAACCAAACCATAATCAATTGTGCTTTTGAGATACCGGAGAATTCTTTTAACGGCAACCCAGTGATCTTCAGTGGGATCATGCATAAATTGCTATACTTTATTAACTGCTACTGAAATGTCAGGTCTTGTAAATGTAAGATATTGAAGTGCTCCAACTATACTTCGATATTGTCTTTTTTTTTTTGTCGTGAAATGGGATTATTTGGTGAAAATGAGTTTTGCAGCGGCGGACCGGGGCTACTTCAGTGAATCGGGCTGCTGTGGAGGTGGGTTGCTGCGGTGGATCGGCGCTTCTGCGAAGGTGGTTCGGCAGCGGCGGGTCACGCGGGGTTGCTGCGATGAAGGTGCTACAACTCTCTCTCTCTCTCTCTCTCTCTCTCTCTCTCTTATTGTGGTTCTGATACTATGTGATGAATGATTTTGTGAAATCAGTGATACCATCTCAAGTTTGAGTGGTCATCTATTTATAATACAAATATAAAAGATTCTGGATTACAATGAATCTCAACAAATCTTATCTTATTCAACAACTAATATCAGGATATGGAAGTATGTGATTGTCTTGAATCTCTCTTTGAATAGTCAACATCTTGATTTGGTCTAACAATACCAAGAACAAATACATAGAAGAACAACTAAAATCATACGAAGATTCACTCATAACAACATTCACTATTGATTGCATAATTATTATGTTCTTAAATATAGCAAACCTTGTGAGCAATAAGAGTACAAAGATGCAAATCAAACCCAGCTAAACTTCTCATTCACACATTCTAATAAGTGGAGCCTTTTCTACATAGATTTTTCAATAGCAATGAGTTGGTACTTGATGTCGATGGTCAAGTGATCAGGATCATCCACTCATTCGAAGAAATTACAATCTACATGTGTCTATAATAACAAACAAAATTATTATTACATGTAAATCAAACTGAAATTATAATCAAATGAATCAATAGATTAGATTTCACATACCTTGTACATAGGGCATGAATAAAACTTTCAACCTTTGTTATGCTCTTGACAGGAAGTTTTGATCACACAATCGCCTTTCTTTCATCGACATTCACGTGGTGGAATGTATGCATAAGAAGGCTTGCATATCATACTACTTGAAGCTTATAATGACCCACAAAAAAATCACAAAACTTGATTTAGGCATTTCAACAAACATATAACACTCACTGTTTCAACTTATACTTAGAAAACACAACCAAATTAGCCAATTAGCTTCTTTATCAACTATATGGATCAACATTCTAAACCCAAAAACACAAAAAAATTACACTCACAGAATCTGACTTTGGTGACCGTGGAGGAGGATTTGCACTACTTGAAAACTGTGGATGGAGGAAGATCCCAATGAGCATAAGATGGGTCACTAGTTGGTCGTGGATGGGGGAGGCATATGTAAGGGTGCTGGTTAGGAAAAGATGGAGAGTTAGGTGACCGTTGGCCTGGGTATTTAAAGGCAAAAAAAAATTTGGACTATTGGAGAGGATGAGGTCATTTTGGTAATTTGAACTAAAACAGATTTTAAGTATGTTCTAGGGACTTATATGAATGCAGTTTTGGATGTCTACACGTTAGTGATAATGGAATATTCGAGTTGATGCTGTCTGATTTAACTCAGAGACGAAAATAATTAAGTAGGACAAAAGATAGGCACATGTATCGATTTTCAGATTTTACAAGGACCAGGACCGATTTTTCATAGTTTTTAGGGAGTTATATCGATTTTTTCCTATCAAATATTGGGTGGTGTTAGATATTAATTTTTTATAGTTAAAAATATAGTCTCATATAGATAGGTGGAAATACAACGAAACAAATGAATCATTAAAAAAGATATATACTTCAATTCGTTAAAAAAAATTCATTTGTTAAAAATAGGTTCACTCAACCCAAATGGAGCTATCGAACATGTTTTGGTAGGATGGAAGAAGTACCCCCTCTTTGGTGAGGAGACTTGAGTTCGAGTCTTGCCGCTTGCTCATAGAGGAAGATTTGACTGAGAAGAAATATAATGATATACACTTTTCATTATAACATTTACCTTGTTAGATGATGTTTATTAATTAAAATAAAAATATATGTGGTCCATTTTTTTAATAATAAAAATGACTTGGTCCAACCTTTTCCCACAAATATACGATTCTATTATATTATATCACATCGATAACATGCATGTATTGAAATAATTTTTAAAAAAAACTATTAAAATTAGATTTTTGTATTTATGCCCATATCCAATTAATCAAACAATATCTAAATATCTATATCTACAATCTATATTTATATTTATATTTATATTTATACCATTATTAAAAATACGAGTTGAACTAGAATATTTTAGTCAATTTTACCATTTAAAAATAATTAAATATATACAAAGTTGAGATTTATGTAATATATTAAATAATATACAATAGAGAAGATAATACATAAAAGTCATGATGCCGTCATCTTCTAAATATCTCAAAGCCAACCAAAGTTCATATAAAACATGATACCTAAGCTACCTAGATGTCTAATATAAAATCCTATCCGAGTCTGTCAAGTCTCGTGAAAACCATGCACCTAAATAACTAAATTAGATGTCTAATATGAAATCATGTTCTCACCATGCATACATGCTGCTCTGTCTGTAATCATCTATAATCTATTGGATTCGTAGCAATGCCACGTTATATAAATCAGCTTAAGAAGAAGAAAAATCTCACGGTTATTCAATATATTGAGTAAATGGTCTCACGATCATGCTATAACATCCTTGTATTATTTATGGGTAAATATTATTTGTGCCGATCATTTTCTAATCAGCTATATTGTAAAGAGTTTTTTTTCTACTTCTTCATCACCTAAAAATAAATATTGCTATTACATTATTGATAATCAACTATCTGAAAAGGAAACATTCGTACAACATTCTATAAGTAAAGTTTTGGTATAAGAATAGCATCAATGGCTTTATTTATAATCTCGTATGTCTCTCTCTTTTTTCTCCTTATTTATGGAATTCCATGACGCGGTTTGTAAAAGCCCAACAGACCGTCTTGAATCCAGTGAAGCCAGCTTCCTTGGCAAGGGCCTCATACTCCCCTTCTGTTCTCTCTTTGCCCCCGAGGAAGTGGGCCAACATGATTAGGTCAAGATCATAGGTGATGTTAACTATAGTGTTGGTCTCGGGTGCCACCGGCAGTATCAGCTCAACCACGATCATCTTTCCTGATGGAGGTAGTGCCTTGTAACAGTTCTTCAACAATTTCACGCAATGTTGGTCACTCCAGTTATGCAGAACCCACTGACAAATTCGTGTTTGGGGGAAAGAAAAGATATTTAATTTAGCATTTCTTCTCAAAATTGCACATTTTTATGAAATAAAATCCCCATTATAATATTCTTAAAAAAATTATTAATGCTAAGACTCTATAACTAAGCTTGACAATAGAGCGGATAAGGATCAGATAGACCCATATTCGTATCCATGACCGAATTGAATATCCAAAAAAATATCTGTGAATATTCAAAAGAAGTATCCGTATTCGAATCAAATCCAAAAATCCATATTTATCTGAAAAATGTAAATGTAAAAGAACATGATTCAAATATCCGACAATCCAATATCCGAAAGTAAAAATCATATGCCTAATTTTGAAATATGTAAAAAATCTAATAAGTACTTAGAATAAAACATAAAAATTTAAGTAAACACACAAAACATTACATTTAAAGTGAAAAGTAATGAAAAAAAACTCATATAACACAAAAATATAAATATATTCAATAAATAATATTATATACGGATATTTTTCGAATCGGATACTATCATATCCGTATCTGATCTGAAATATTTAAAATATGGATACAGATTTTTGAATATCGGATAATTTTTTTAAAATTTATACAGATTCGAAATATGGATATTTTCGGACAAATAACAGGCTTATCGATAACATCTTGTAGTTTGCCTTAGTAAATTAATTAATTAAACTTAAATTGGTTGTAAACTCTCATGTTAGTTGAAATTTTTTTTTTAATAATCCTGCAACAAATTGGAAGGAGAAAGTTCACCTTCATGAATATGGCATCGCCGCTGGGAATGCTTTCAAACATGTCTCCCCTCACGTGCTTAACACCTACAACAAAATAAACACACAAACAATATCGAAAATAAAACTAATAAGGCGCACATGAGTCATAAATTGAATTAATATAATAGATTAGGACCCACCCTCGATGGGAGGGGCAGCTTCAATGACGTGAGGGAGGTCAAAATTGATGCCCTTAATGTTTGGGTGCTCGGAGACGATCATTTTGAGAGTTCCACCGGAACTGCCACCAACATCAACGAGCGTATTGAGGCCCTCAAAGCCCTTATAGGTCCCCAGGAGCTTCTTCAAGATGATTAATGAGGGGCCGGCCATGGCATCGATGAACAGCTTGCTGAACCTGGGGTCACTGTTGTTGTATTCAAATGAGGTCATGCCATGGACCTTGTTGAATGGTACCCCACCTTCCAACACTGCGTCTTTCAAGCAGTACCTGGTAGAGGCAATTCAACATGAGAATGAAATTTGTATTTATTAGTCTGTTACATATTCACAGGGCCGTCAAGTCACCAAAGTAAATTTGTAGGCAAAGTATAAACATAGCCACTGTCTGGCAACCCAATTGAGGTTGTTTTAGCTTTTTCTTTAAAAGTTAAAAGCTTCTAATAAGTTACCAAACAAACCCACTAATTGAAAAGTTGTCTTTATCATTATATTAGAAAAGATGTCTAAAAGACTGTGTTTATTCCAACAAAAAGAACTTTTGTTATCAACAACAAACGTGATTCCTTCATTAATTAAAAAACAACATTCATCATTATATACTAAAAAAACATGCATAAAACTTAAAGTTGTTTTTCAAACTATGTTTCCAACCCTTAGTCTTACTTAATGAATGACATACTTGTCAACGATTTATTTTTAATTTAATCCCTTGTTAACAAACTTTGAATGATCATTGTTGTTTATCTTTTTAAATCATTTAGTTATTTTCTTTCGAGATCTCTAATTAATAAAACCTATTTAAAATGGCCACAATCTTTTTTTGTCCATATAATTACTTAATAGAATAAAAAAATAAAGAAAACTATTATTATAAATTGTTGATGCTTGTTGCCAATGGAGCAAACGGTGCCTTAAATGATGAGACTTTGAAACTCATATTGAGTTTGAGATGTGCAGGTTTAAATCCTTTCATGGGTGTGTTACACACACTTTTTATTGTAGTCTCATATGCGTCAATAGAAAATTATCAAAGCATATACTCACCTTAACAAGGTATATACTTTAATAAAAAAAAATTTATATTTTCTATAAATGTATTTATACAATTCATTAGAGTATATGCTTCATTTTTTACATAAAAACAAGTACCTCATTAGATAATGTATACTATCTCATTAGGGTGATGTATACTATTTTTAAAAAATTCAAAACACTTGTAGACTAAATTTAAGGCTGAAAAATGGACTGGATGTAACATTTTTTTTTATCGGATAGGCTCCACTGTGGTTTACCTCACAGCTGAAAAAACAGAAATTTTTTTGAATTTTGCCTAACAAACAGAAAATATAGCACAACGCCAAGACCATCAAGACTCGAACCTAAGACTTACCTTTTATACTGGTAAACCCTGAACGTGATATGGCCACTGGGGACGGATGTAACATTATCCATCCTTTTATATAGACATATAATAAATGAAACAAAAGTTCTTTTTTTTTGTCTGTTAGCTAAACAACAAATCAACTGCTTTACTCTTAACCCAAACGCTTGCTTAGGGCCGGTTTTGAACCGATTGAGTTTCAAATGTTGGCTTATTAAAAATGAAAAATATTGCACTCAAATGTTTTTTACAGTATAAATTAAACGCAGATCACCCATGTTCGTATTTTTAAAAATAATAAAAATTCTTTAATGAAAAATGTATATCATTCTATTTTAAATTAAATGAATACATTTTTAACAAGTGTAAGAAAAAGTTTAATGAACCATATATATTTTCTTGGATTTATAATGAGTACTAGATTTTAGGCTGTAAAAAAAAGACCAAGTGCAACTGCTATCTCGGTTTTGAAAATGTTGTTTGAGTAGATTTTCAAACGCGAAAGTTAAATGAATAAAACACGCAAAAACACCAGCAGAATCCATTCAAACGCAGATTTAAACTGTAACAAAAAATACAGCATTCATACCAGCTCTCCATGATGACCTTGTCCAGACTCATGAGCACAAGCGGAGCCATGGACACCCCATCCTTGTTCTTAATTAGGAACTTCGCCACCGGCGCCAGCCCGTAAAGCCTCTTCCCGTTGCCATCCACAACTGAGCAAGTCAATATCGAGTAGCTTGCGAGTTGCCTGAAGATCCTATCCAACATGACATGGGCTTCTGGGTTGGTTGTGGGGAGCTTGGAGGCAACCTCTTCTGGGGACAGCTGAGCCCCGGGACCAGTGGCCGCGATGATCTCAAAGAGATCGAGCTCGAGAGCAGCCTTTAGGGTCATCGGGAGGGCTGCGACACACGACAGCTTCATGGAGTAGAGGCCGGCCAACTCCTCCACTTCCTCCGTGGTTCGGATGACGTTCTGATCTTGTGATCCCATGTCTATGGAGGTGGAGATACTCTTTCTTTTTCTTTTTTTTAGTGAAGGTTGGGTCGATGGATGGTGTTGTTGGGTGGGTAGTGGGTTAAATTTATATTAAGAGCATCTCTAAAAGCCTCCATAATGTTTTCTTATATTGTAGGTTGGGGGGGTCGATACCTAACATCTTCGCTTTTGTCCCCAGTGGCCATAGCACAACGGTTCAGGGCTTGTCTGGTTAAAGGGGAGGTCTTGGGTTCGAGTCTTGACGCTGACTTACCCACCTGTTTGTTGGCAATTATTCGAAAGAATTTTCCGTGGGACCGGGACAAACAGGCGGAGGTAGCTTTCTCAGCTCGACCGGTAAGGTCAGCCACGAGGAGTCCCTCCAATATCAAAAAAAAAAAGATTCCTATTACATTTAAGGAGGTTTTTTTTATCACTTCAAAAGCCTCATTATTCTTACCCTACATTCATTCCAAATGACTCATTTACCCCAATTCATAACTATAAATTATAAGATAACCCTCAACCTCAAAACATAATTGAATTTAAAACCCTAGTTCAACAAGAATTAAAAAATCATGCCATATATTATCGGGGAAGAAGAACAAATTTGAGACACATTGCTAGGGAACTTTTCAAACTTCTAAAATGAGCACCTAGAGAAGCCTTTGAAGCATCAATTGGAACTGTTTCTGGACTGCAATGACAACAAACCGAAGTTGGGAAGCTAAAAATAAGGGAAATTTTTATAAATAACCCCCTGAAAAATTTTAATTTCACTTTTAACCCTCCCCTAATTTTAATTGCAAAAACTAACCCTCGACCCGGTCAACGCTGCCACGCCAGCGCTGACTGGGTTTTTTTATTTTTTAGGGAGGCGTGTTATATATAACACGCCTCCTTTGTAAACATGGAGGCCTATTATATATAGCATGTCTCCTTGTAGGGCTCGTCGATACGAACGCGTGGATATATTATAATAGTGATTCTGATTTACGGTTTGAAAGTTATGACCATTTGAATGTTAAAAAAATTTAAGGCTATAGATGAAAAAAGTAAATAAATAATACAAATAATTTCAATAAATAAATATACACAATGTATGAAAATGACATAGATGTGTACAATTTAGATTTGAACTCAAACCATTTTAGTGCAAAAAAATATAACAAACAATTTCAAGAAAAAAATGATAAAAAAATGAAAATGGTCATAACTTCAAATGGTTTGGAAGCATCGTAATTTCAAATGGTCATAACTTTCAAATCGTAGATCAGAATCATTATTATAATATGTGCACGCGTTCGTATCGACGAGCCCTACAGGAAGGCGTGTTATATATAACATGCCTCCATATTTACAAAGGAGGCATGTTATATATAGCACGCCTCTCCAAAAAAATCTAAAAATAAAAAAAACTCAGTCAGCGCTGACATGACAGTGCTGACCGAGTCGAGAGTTAGTTTTTGTAATTAAAATTGGGGGAGGGTTAAAAGTAAAATTAAAATTTTTCAGAGGATTATTTTTAAAAATTTCCCTAAAAATAATGGTTTCAATCACCAACTTGGTCTACATAGGATCATCAGAGGAGCTTCAAATACAGACCCAAGTGCCACAAATTTTTTATTATTCTCTCTTTGAAAATACTCTGGAATGTCTCAACAAACGGACGAACGGCGGATAAAATCAAATGTTTTGATTTTTTATTTTTTCTAGAGTTTGCAGATAGAGAGGAAGACGAAATACATTTGGGGGAGTTAGGTTGAAAAAAATGAGAAGAGAGAAAGTATTGAAAAAAAAAGATTTTGTTGAAGGGCAATATGGTCATCTTGTATTGTAATTTTTTTTACAAGTCTCCATACATGTATGAAGCCTTGTATGGAAAAAAAATATGATAGGGAGGAGTGTGGGGAGGCTTTTGAATGTGGATTTTAAGATTTTTTACTCTCTATATAGAGAAAAATATGATTAGAAAATTTTTTGGAGATGTTCTCAGGGATGAATTAATGTTTGTAACACACATTGTCAAACAAAGAAATGATTCAATCGCCGACATTCTTAAGCACAATTTTCACAAATATAAAAAATCAGAAAATTCAAAATTATTATTATTATTATTATTTTGATAAATATAAAAATATTATTGATAAATTAAAACTGTGTTGTTGTCCTATATTACAACTAAGCCTGTCAACGGACCGGATACGGAGCGGATATGGTCATATCCGTATTCGTATCCGAGATTTTTTTTATATATCCGTATCCGTATCCGACGGATATTTAAAAAGTGTATCCGTATCCGATCTGAAATTTCGGATACGGATTCGGATAATTATCTGAAATATCCGAAATAAATAAATAAATAATTAAATATAACACATTTTCATTTCAAGTTTAAAAATTGACTTAAAGTTAAAAATTCACAAACACAAGTTCTAACTTTACAACTATTAGAAAGAATAAATAAATAATTAAACATAACAAATTTTCATCTAAAGTTCAAAAATTGACTTAAAATTAAAAATTCACAAACACAAGTCCTAACTTTACAACTATTAGAAAGAATGTGAGCCACTTGATCAAAATCCAATGGTAGATATTATATACTAATATTAACATTTTTTAATGTCATCGGAAACGGATATTTTTCGGATCGGATAGGGGTATATCCGTTTCCGATCCGAAAATTTTCAGATACGGATTATTTTTTCGGATACGGATACGGATTTTTCGGATATCGGATATTTTCTGCATTTTCGGATACGGATTCGGATCAGATGCGGATATTTTTTCGGATAATTAACATGCTTAATTACAACTTACAAGTTAAATTTTAAACTAATTAAAAGAAATTAAAAAATTACTTAAATAACAAAATCAAGATATTCGTTCATCGTAATTCAGTGGGATTCTAAATGATCATTTGTGCAATAAAAAGAATTCACAATTTTAAAATTATATAAAAATAGCTAATTTGAAGAGAGGAGCAGGTATCGAAGTCTCCCCAAGATTTTATGCTGCGGTTTCCGGTCGTTTTGACTGTCCCGATGAGTGGGTCCATCTGATGATATAATTTGTGATGGCTGGTGGCGGCATTTGACGGGGACTGTCGGTGGACTATTAAAAGTTATTATTAGTCATATTTTAATTATATTTTGTGGACTATTAAAAGTTATTATTAGTCATATTTTAATTATAGGGCAAAGCTATTCCCACTACCCGAGTTACTATTTCTCACTACTCAAAATTACGAAAATGTCATTATTTATTTCATTTTTTCGTATCCCTTTCCCACTACCCAGTTCGACAGCGTCCAGTCGAAGTGCTCTTCACTGGGACGACAGAGGTCCGTCGAACTGTCTGAATAAGTGTCGACAGAGGCCCAATCGAAGTGTGTTTCACTAGGACGACAGATATCCGTCGATCTATCTGAGCAAGTGTCGACATGGATGTGTCGAACCCTTCAAAACAATAACTTTCTTCTAAGAATCAATCAATTATACAATCATATAAGTCTTTATGAAAAATAAAAATGTCATTTAAGTTATTTAAGTCTTTTTGAAAATCATTCATATATATATATATATATATATATATATATATATATATATATATATAAGAAACAAAAATATCAAACAAATAGTTATTTGGATCAAATAAACAGTAAACATTTCATATAGACAAAAAACATTATTTTCTTTTCTAAACTTGTTTAGAAAAGAAAATATGTTTTTTTTCTATATTAAATGTTTACTGTTCATTTGGTTCAAATAACTCTTTGTTTGATATTTTTGTTTTTTATACTTAAATAAACATATATGTGAATGATTTTAAAAAAGACTTAAATAACTTAAATGACATTTTTGTTTTTCATAAGGACTTAAATAATTGTATAAGTGATTGATTCTTAGAAGAGAATTGTTGTTTTGAAGGGTTCGACACATCCATGTCGACAATTGCTCAGACAGATCGACAGATCTATGTCGTCCTAATGAAACACACTTCGACTGGGCCTCTGTCGACACTTATTTAGACAGTTCGACGGACCTCTGTCGTCACAGTGATGAAGAATTCGACTGGACACTGTCGAATTGGGTAGTGGGAAAGGGAGACAAAAAAAAATATAAATAATGGTATTTTGGTAATATTGGGTGGTGGGGAAGATCAAGTCGGGTTGTGGGTCTATCATTGCCCTTAATTATATTTTCACCTCAGTATCATCTCAGCCACGATCATCTTTCCTGATGGAGGCAATGCATTGTAACAGTTCTTCAACAATTTCACGCAATGTTGGTCACTCCAGTCATGTAGAATCCACTGGCAGATTCATGTTTGGAAAAGAAAAGATATTTAATTTAGCATGTCTTCTCAAAATTACACATTCGTGTTAAATGAAATCTCAATTATAATATTCTTAAAAAATTTACTACTTCTAAGACTTTATAACAAATTGTAGTTTACCGTGATAAATTAATAAACTTATAATTGGGTGTAAACTCTCATCTTTTAATTTGAGATAAATTAAGCCACAACTTGGAAAGTGAAACTTCACCTTCATAAATATGGCATCGCAGCTGGGAATGCTTTCAAACATGTCACCCCCCACGAGCTCAACACCTACAACAAATTGGATCTTTTGTTAGGAATTTGTGTGCTAGTATCTGCAATACTTTTTCTTAGAGAATGCCACATGACTGGCTTTAATTTTCAGAACCGGATCCTTTATTGTTGTTTTTCTACTTTGATCTTACCATACTTTTTCTTATTGCATGCCACTCATCATAAAACCAATTTACATTTTTTTTTGTGTGGACCTCATACATACAACAACACAAACCTTTTTGCATTTATTGCTGGACCGCACAACAAACAACTTTTTCAATTCTTTCTTGTTCGCCAACCTGTGTAACAGTAGCGATTCCATGTAATTTTTGGTGATTGAGTTTTTTTTTAAAAGATGTTTTGATTTTTTTTTTTTTTGTCAATTTTTGCATTATGGAAGCCGTTTCAAAATCCAGCAATTGTCATCGGCGTCGTTCGAGTTCCGTTTGAAGAAAAATTTGATATTTGAAGGTAGTATTCATCTTCTCCCCCAAATTTTAAACCCCCCCAAATTTTAAACCCTAAGACAAAAAAAAATATTATTTGTGTGATGATCTAGTGAACAAATTTCGACTTCCTATGATGTTAGTAGTAATTTTTATGTATGAGATTTGATACATTATTCTTATTGTATTTAGTATTTGAGATGAAATAGATCATATCATAATTTTTTTAAGTCATTTGAGATTTTCTTAGTTTTTTCAGATAATGGGTGATTTATGAAAACCTACAAATGACATGATGTTTGATTCCGAACAAGCTGCATATGATTTTTAAAATTAATATGGAAGGAGATGGGATTTAGCATTAGAAGACATGTACCTATAACAAGAATAAGCATACAAATGAAATTACTTCAAGAGTATTTGTTTGTTGTAAGGAGGGTTTTCAAGGTAGCGACAAGTGAGACCATTTGACTAAGAATAGCAAAGCATATACAAAATGCATTGAAGCATGTGAATAATGTGTTTAAGTGTCCAAGTGGTGTCGGTGTCTGAAGTGTTCTATCAAAATTTATGGACAACTTTAATGATGAAAATGAGTTCTTTGTTGCTTGGCATGGTATGTTAGATGAATACAATGTGCATGATAATAACTAGTTGAGCATGATGTTTGACTTAAGGCAGAAATGGTTTCATTGCTATGTCAGGTTAGCGTAGTCTGCGGGAATAAAGAGCACCCAACTTAGTGAAAGCTTCAAAGCGAAGTTAAAAAATTTTCTAAAGTCAAGCCATGATGTTGTGCAATTTTTTATGCCTTTTGAGAGGGTGCTCAATGATAATCGATATAAGGAGTTGGAGGCGAAGTATGCATTGTGTTAGAAATTGCCCAAAGCGAAAGTACCTGTTATGCTGCTAGTACATGTAGGAAAAATTTATACTAGATTAATATTTGGAGAGTTCCAAGATCAATATGTCAAGTCTCTTGATTCATGCATAACAAAGATTTTTTAGAATGATGAGATTACTGTTTATACAGTTACTAGATATGGCCAAGAGTCTAAAGGGCGGTATGTTAAGAAGCAGAGAGATGGGAACATTTCTTGCAGTTGCAGGTTGTTTGAGATAAGAGGTATTTTCTGTAGTCATGCTATTAAAGTCTAAGAGATAAATTAAATATCATAAAAATTGATAGTCAGCATATCCTAAAAAGATGGATAAGAAAAGCAAGAGCTGAAATTGTGCAAAACATGCGTGGACATAACATTGAGGTGGATCCTAAGTTGTAACAGACCTATCGATAGAGGTTCATATGCTCCAAGTTTAACAAGATATCAAACTGAGCCTCTGAAAGTGATGAAACATTTAATTTTTTCAGGAAACATGTCGATGAATTGAGCAACATTGTTGAAGGCATGTTAAATGTGCAAATGGATGGTGAGATGTATGAAAAGGACAACCACAATAATATTTCAATTACATCAAGACTCGCAAGCCTTGAACATCACAGTTGTTGAAGATATGTGGATAAAGAATCACCCCAAAAAAATGTGATATTTTCTATAAGGTGTCTTCATCTATATTTCTGTTGAAATATTATGTTTTGTGTTTCGATGATTACTACAGAAACGAGTTTGATTTTATTAAATACTACAAATGTGATGTAATCCAGTTATTTCAATTGAAACATAAAGAAAACATTAAAAAAAATCTTAAGTGATTTTTTTTCTTCAAAATTTAGGTTGTGAAACCTTTCAAAAAGAAACTACATTTGGGGCTGTATTGAATATTATCATTTAAAAAATCATCTTTGAAGTTCATTGCATCTCTTCTGTGAGGACTAAATGAAACAAATAAAACTAAAATAAATATCCATAATGCAAAAATTGACAAAAATAAATGAAAGCACATCTTCAAAAAAACCAGTCACCAAAAATTACATGGAATTGTTATTGTTACCTAAGTCGGCAAACAAGAAAGAATTGAAAACATTGTTTTGTTGTGAGGTCTAGCTTGAGTTGTCGTATGTATGGGGCCCATCAAAAAAATGTAAATTGATTTCAACCATTTGATCTTTGACATGAGACATGGAAAATCGAAGCAGAAAAATAAGAGTAGAGGATCCGGTCCTAGATAGGAGCTGGTTTTTTTGTTGTCTTGTTCACCATCCCAGTTCTGAGGTGGGTCCACTAGGCGGCGGATCGCAGCATTGAAAAAATGAACAAATTGGGAGTCTATTTTCTCTCCCGACGCTAAAGTGGGTCCCATCTGATGGCGGAACTGGTGGGGCATTTGACGCGGAACTGTTGGATGATCTATCGTCCTTGGCTACGCCTAAGTTTTATATTGACTACTATTTTCACGGTGACAGTATTAAAACGTCAACAATTCTGTTGATTGAAAGCCGATTCATTCTAATAAAAAATTCATCATATATAATGCGTAGATAACATGCATATAAAAAAAAATATAAATACAAGAATACATATGTTACTAATCAAGAGTAAGATTATAAATAAAGAAAAATATATTATCTAAAGCAATTAATAACATATAATGCACATAATTGTAACACATTCATAAAATTCTTTTTAAATAAAAGAAGAAGTAATAACAAATAACAAGTCCAGTTGAGACCCAATACACAAATCCAAAATAAAGAACAAAATTTCCAATCTCTTCCTTTCTATAAATCAACATCCAGAAAAATCTTTGCAAGAAGGAAAAACAAGAGATAAGAAATTCAATCTCCAAATTCACACACCAAAAAAAAAAAAAAAAACTCAATCTATCAATCTATTCATTTCTATGAAATCAACATCCAAAAAAATCTTTGCAAGAAGAAAAAACAAGAGAAGAAATTTCAATCTATAAATTAAATATGTGTGATTATAAATAAATAGATGGACAAAAAGTTATAATACTGAGTTTAGCGACTTTATATGCACTCTCTATTCTAAAAAACTTGATCAGACTCTCTAATGAATATTTTTATTTTGTCCAATGGAGGATCACATTTCAACACCGATGATTATAAAAAAATAACTAAATTAAGAAAATAATGCAAACATATATAGAACTGACCATCATGACAATGAAAGATATCTTCTAAAAATAAATATAAATCATTATAAAAATATTATTCACATTGATAAACATCATTTCATGTTGGATAGTGGATGTATACTTTTTCATTAAATTTCGCATGCCAAATTTATTGATGAAAATTTTTACACCTTTAAAAAAAGAAAAAAAAATATTTTGATATAAATTTTATGGAGAAAGTTGTAAAATTAAACATGGGATCCAATTAGATTAAAATCAGAACATAAAGATATGAGATAAATAAAAAAAATTCAATTAAAATCAAATATCTAAAATAAAAAATTTCTAAACAAATCAATAAAAAATCCTACATGAAACATAAATATCATAATCAAATTTTCTTAATATATTTATAAGGTGTACTGTCCACTGGGCAGGTGGAATCAGATCACAAAGTGGCAGTCTGAATTATGATTCTCCAAATATTACTAATTGGGATCCATTCAGATCTTAATCAATCACGCGAAATCAGGATACATGGGTTAAATATTATACTAAAGATCAGATATATCTATACTATAGGTCTTCCTTTTCTCCAACTCGAAATGCAAGAGGTACTTCCACAACCGGCTGAAGCCTTCGAAGCTGACATGGACTGGAAACAGCACAAGAAGGGTGGCTACTTTCTTGAGTTACCTCTGATCATCTCATTCCTTTTGCTATATTTGATGATTTAAGGCTCGAGGGATTGAATATTTGTAAAAATAATCACCACATATGGAAAACTAGCGAAAAGAAGCATTGGACCATTCTATCTCGGTGACCAGTTTTTTATTATTATTTTAAACAGAGTCCGTCTCCTTTATTTTTTTATCAAATAAAGGATGCGTTATATATATATATATATAGTCGTGATATTATACGGTCGTGTAGTCGGTGCGGTCGCGATCACGGGCCGTCGATCACGGGTACATCGCATCGGACGGTCGGGTGCGAATCACGTCGACCGTTGGATGCGATGGACCCGCGACCGGACGGCCCGCGATCGCGACCGCACGACCGCATATTATCGGAAATATATATATATATATATATAGTCGAGTGATAGCATGCGACGTGCGGTCGGGTGAGGATTCGACGTGCGTCGTCCGATCGTGGGTCCATCGCATCCGACGGTCGACGTGAATCGCACCCGACCGTTCGATACGATGGACCCGTGATCGGATGACGCACGTCGAATCCGCACCCGACCGCACGCCGCATACAATCACGAGTCTATATATATATATATACGTCGCCGCCGCACCTGTCGTTCGCCGCATGTAATCACCCCCGTATATATATATATATATATATATATATATATATATATATATATAGGGAAGTGATTCGGTGCGGGAATGCGGGAAGTGATCACGGGCCGTCGATCACGGGTCCATCGCATCCAACGGTCGATGTGAATCGCAGCCGACCGTCCGATGCGATGGACCTGCGATCGAACGATCGACGTCGCTTCCCGCATTCCCGCACTGAATCACTCGACTATATATATATATATAGGGCACCAATTAGGTGCGGCAAACGGCGGGTGCGGCAGCGATCACGGGTCCATCGCATCGGACGGTCAGGTGCGATTCACATCGACCGTTCGGATGCGATGGACCCGCGATCGAACGGTCCACGTCGCGGCCGCACCGCCGTTCGCAGCACCTAATCGCGAGCGTGTATATATATATATATATATATATATATATACGGACGCGATTAGGTGCGGCGGTCACACGGTGCGGCATCGACCACGGGCCATCGATCACGGGTCCATCGCATCGGACGATCGGGTGCGCACGTTGACCATTGGATGCGATGGACCCGCGATCGGACGGCTGCCACACCTCATCGCGCTCTATATATATATATATATATATATATATATATATATATATATATATATATATATATATATATATATATATATATATAGCGGAACCGATACAGGTGCGGTCGTGCGGTCGCGGTCGTGGGCCGTCCGATCGCGGGTCTATCGCATCTAACGGTCGACGTGATTCGCACCCGACCGTCCGTGCGATGGACCCGTGATCGACGGCCCGATCGCGGACGCACCGACCGCACGACCGCACGAATATATATATATCGGATATATACCGTTGTATGGAACCGCGATAGCCCACGGATCCGATTACATGCGGTCGTGCGGTCGTGCGGTCGGTGCGGCCGCGATCACGGGTCCATCGCATCGGACGGTCGGGTGCGAATCACGTCGACCGTTGGATGCGATGGAACCGCGATCGGACGGCCCACGATCGCGACCGCACACCTCATCGGTCACGCATATATATATATATATATATACACACACACACACACACACGCTCGCGATAGGTGCGGCCGCGACGTGGGCCGTTTATCGCGGGTCCATCGCATCCAACGGTTGACGTGAATCGCACCCACCGTCCGATGCAATGGACCCGTATCGACGTGCGCCCGCCGTTCGCGCACATAAACATATATATATATATATATATACATACATATATATATATATATATATATATATATATATATATATACATAGATATGAATAATGATTGCGGTCGGCGCGGTCAGGTGCGGCCGCGGATTTGACGTGCGTCGTCCGATCGCGGGTCCATCGCATCCAACGGTCGACGTGAATCGCACCCGACCGTCTGATGCGATGAACCCGTGATCGACGGCCCGTGAATCGCGACCGCACGACCGTATAATATCACGACTATATATATATATATATATATATATATATATATATATATATATATATATATATATATATATACACACGCTCGCGATTAGGTGCAGCGAACGATAGGTGCGGCCGCGATGTGGGATGTCCGATCGCGGGTCCATCGCACCCGACGGTTGATGTGAATCGCAACCGACCGTCCGATGCGATGGGATCAATGGCCCGTGATCGCTGCCGCACCCGCCGTTCGCCGCACCTAATCAGTTCCCTATATATATATAGGGGGTCGATTACATGCGGCGGACGGCAGGTGCGACCGTGACATGAGTCGTCCGATCACGGATCCATCGCATCCGACAATCCGATGTGAATCGTTCATCACCGTCGGATGCGAGGACCCGTGATCGGACGGCCCATTATCGCGGCTGCATCCGCCGTTCGCCACACCTAATCGGCTCCCTATATATATATATATATAGCGTCTCTTTTATGTACCGGGCGAAAAAAACTTTTTACTAAATAATGCATTCAATCTCCACCATCCAAATAAAAGAAAAGAAAAAAATATCTCAATCTAAAATAAACTTTCCGATATATTTCTCCACCGAAACACCCTTCCTAAAAATCTTTTATGATATTCCCTTCTTTAAGTAGAATTTATTTTAAGCCAAAAAATAAATTGCAATCATTAAAATTTAGAAAAAAAATCGATATAACTCCCTGAAAAGTTAACTAAATTAGTTTTAATCCCTGTAAAATTGAAAAACTACCATAGATCCCCAGAAAGCATATATGGTTAACGGATTTAGTCCCTAAGTTAAATTATTCTGACAAAACATTCTAATAAGTCCCTACAAAATATGAAATATCTGATTTAATCTTTTTTATGATAAAAATACCCCTGTCTATTCCTCAAAATTCTCCTTAAAAAAGTAGAAAAACTCAATATAACTCCCTCGAGACTTAAGAAAATCGAAAAAAATCCTTGTAAAATCAGTAAATTCTTTTAAAGTCAACCATAAATTTGCTTAATGTATTAGAGTAATTTATCAAATAGATTTAAAAGGGTATTATAGTAATTTATTATGTATTATTAAAGGTAACAATAAATCTAATTTCGGTTAAGGTAGACACTAAAATAAATATTTTCCAAGAACTTGAAAGGATTTATCAATTTTATAAAGATTTTTTTTCCAATTTTCATAGGTTTTTAGGGAGTTATATTGATTTTTTGAAAATAAGGGGTGAGGCATTCTGATAATTTTTAATGTGTAGTTAAAGTTAACCATGTACCTGGTTGGTTGAGGTGAAGGTAGAGACTGAAATGATATTTTTCTAATAACAAAGGGAATTATAGTGATTTTTCAATTTTATGGTAGTAAACCGATTTAGCTAACATTTTCCAATGAGCTATATCAATTTTTTCCTAAAATTTAATAAAGATTGATAAGGGAAAATAAATCTTCCATATGTTAAAGAGAGTTTTTTCATGATTTTCTCATATCTCAACCGAATATATATTCAAATAAAAAGATTCTCAACCATTAAAATTTAATCAAAGAGGTGATAAAAAAAATCACAATCATTCATATTTAATTAACAAATGTGGCGCTTCTGGTTTTAAAAAAATTAAAATAAAAACAAAAGAGAAGTCATATATAGCTATACCATCTTCAATTTAAAAATAAAAATAAAAAATTTATCAAGATCCAATGCTATTTTTTGCTAATATTCACTTAAGATGCTAATTTTTCAAATATTCAATCCCATGAAGCTTTTTTTTAAAGTTGCCCTTGAACCTTTGATTGTCTGTCAATAGGTTGACGGTCTTTTTGTATATAACCTCAAACTCCGCGTTGCTAATAATATGCGTTTGAGAATGAAACACACTCATGGGCGCATCATAAAAGCAGCACTACGTAGATTGCAGCCTGTTTGGCAACTCTTATAGGGCCCGTTTGGATAGAGACATAAGCTATTCTGGGGTTTATACCTATTCTAGGAATTGTTGACTTTATCAGTAGAATAAGTGATTTTCTGTTTGGTTGTGTTTTAAATTATTCTCATTGGAAAACGTAATAATAAAGTGAATGTGTTTGGTTGATGAAGAATAAAATGTGAATAAAGTGTAAAAAGTTGATTTGACATGTGGGCCCCATTGATGTATAAGAGGTGTTGACAGGTGATTTGAAATGAATGATGAAAAAAAACAGTGGGACCCACTTATGATTTTTGTTGGAATAGGCTAATTCCATGAAAAATGAAGGATTACTATACCCCTTTATTATTTGTTATTCCAACATCCAAATACCACCTTATTCCCCTCACACAAACACTTTTTTTTCCCTATTCCCTGCCTATTCCCACCTATTCCTTCCCTAACCCTCTACCCAAACAGCCCCATAGAGTTTTGGAAGCTGCATATGCACATTACCAAATACCCTTCATTTTATAGAGTTTCAGATTTTGTTATCTTACAGGGACAATGGGTGAAAAATAGAAAAAAGGATGGGCAAAAGAGTAAAATCGAGTGTCCCCAAAGTGGGTTTGTGGTCTGCGTTTTCGAAATCGTATTTTTAAGGAGACGGGATCCAGTCCTGATTGGATCCCATCAGTTCAGTCAGTATTGAACTGCACAATGTATAAATCGAACTGCACAATCAATTGTTGGGTATATATTTTACTCTCCTATTGGATACTGATGATACTTATAATTTCATATTTTCTCCAATAGCTTATTGGATTCAATAAAAGAGTGAAATATATACCCAATAATTGGTTGTGCAGTTCGATTTATACATTGTGCAGTTCAATTGAAAGGGTGTGCAGTTCAGTACTGACTGAACTGGCCGGATCCAGACCTGACTGGATCCGGTCCCATTTTTAAGGTGTTTGAACATGTCCATAAACGCAGAAGGGGTGTGTTGGTGTTACAAACCAATAGAGGTGTTTGGGACAGCGATTCAACTCCTCACCAATTCCACACCGCAGACACACTCCTGCCGCACATCTAAATGGCCCTAAATCTTGATCCGAACCCGACCTGAACCCAATCCAGTAAAAAATAGTTGCACCCAAAACTGTGGATAGAGATATGATCATATGGATCTGCATTGATTGACCGTAGATAAATTGAATCGATTCCAGGTCCACCCTGATGTGCTCCAATGGACATGTCCTCTCATCACACAACCAATTCATCTCGTAAAGCCTCCACCTCACCCATTCAAGTTTCATCTAATCACATTCTCTGTGGAAAACACATGATGGCTGGATATCCGGCAATGGCGAGGATTCCGGGTCATTATTGGCCAGGATATCCAGCTCAGTTTTTCAGAGCATTTCATTATTAATGAAAACGTACTCATGATCCTAAAAATGGTTTTTCAAGTGGAATAAGTGATTTTATGTTTGTTTGTGTTTTTAGTTATTCATGTTGAAAAGTATAATAATAAAGTTTTTGTTGTTTGATTGAATATAAATAAGTTGCAGATAAAATATAAATAAGATGTAGATAAGGATTTATAAATGTGAAAAAATGATTTTACATGTGACCATTGATTTATAAAAGGTGGTGACAGTTAATTTGAAATATGTGTCATTATACTAATTGAAGAAAATAAATAAAATAACATAATTTCAAGGGGACCTAAAATACAAATATGAGTTTATTTCTATCTATTTTAGAATAATTATACATATTTATTTCTTCCATCCAAACAGTTTTTAAAACTTATTGCCCTCATGTTCCCTCATACTCTTTCCCTATTCCATTGACCAAATAGCACCTTAAAGCCTATTCACATGAAAAATGAAGAGAAGTTTTCAGCTGTGGAGAGGTTTCGGGTTTCTTCCCACTTAACAGGGGACTGAGACAAGGCGATCCTCTCTCGCCCATCCTCTTTCGTCATCGTGGCGAACGTTCTTAGCCGGTTGTGCGCTAAGGCAGCAGAAGCAGGGTCGATAGCGGGTTTGTGGGGTCCCCTGACGGGGAACAAAGTATCGATTCTACAATATGCAGACGACACGATTATTCTTTGTGAAGCTAACGCGAGTTATGTGAGAGGACCGCGCTTCATCCTATTCTGTTTTGGATTGCTAACGGGTTTAGAACTCAACATCCACAAAAGCTCCATGCATGGGATCAACACTTCGTAGGAGGAGGAGTTACAACTGGCCGAGGGTATGGGCTGTGCGGGCTATGCGGGCTGTGCATTCCCCGTCAAATATCTTGGCCTCCCGTTGGTCAAAGGTCGCACAACGAAGGACCATTGGATGCCATTGATTGACAGGTTCTAGAAGAGGCTTTCAGGCTGGAAGGGGAAGATGCTGAGTTGGGGAGGGATGGTGACACTCTTACAGAGCGGTCTTGTCAAATTTACCGATTTTCTATTTATCGGTCTTCCGAATCCCAAGTGGTATGCTAGATCGAATTGACCGCATTCGAAGAAGGTTCCTATGGCAAGGAGGAGAGGCAGACCACAAAGCTCCACACATGGTCGATTGGGGGATCGTTTGTCGGCCCAAAAGAGAGGGAGGGCTAGGAATTCTAAATCTAAAGTTCATGAATAAAGCGCTATTGGCTAAATGGGTGTGGAACTGGATTTCAAGGCGAAGATCTCTATGGACTCAGATCATGGTGGACAGATATGGGGAGAGGGTATAGGGGAGCGACGATGGCCATCAATGAACTTGAAAATGACTCCGATGTGCAAAAATCTGTTTGCGGACCAGGGAAAATTGATACAGCGCTAGTATGGCAACTCGGAGACGGTAGAGCGACTCATTTCTGGACGGATAGGTGGGCTGGGAGATGCAATTATGCGACATGGCTCTGGACATATACAGGCTAGCTTCCAAGAAGGATGGGACAGTCCACGAATTCTTCGTCGCAGCCCCTGGTGAATGGCATATTGAGCTGCTTCGTTCAAGGCTCACAGAGGCATAAACAACACAATTTGCGGGTCTATTGGAGAGACTAGGCTCGCTAAGCATACAAGAGGGAGTGGAGGATGAGCTGAGATGGAAACCCCAGTCTGCCAGGGGATTCTCTGTGAAGAGCGCATATCAATGGTGGCAATCGTCTACCGCGGACAGCACCCAAACATGCGCACTATTCAAACAAATATGGAGGCCAAAAATACCGCTGAAGATTAAGGTGTTCACTTGGTTCTTGTCTCTTGAACGCCTTTGATGAAAGCATACAGGTCTAGGTGGGCCCCAAATGATTCCACCGTATGCACCCTGTGCGCGGACCCTGTGGAGAACATCCATCACCTCTTTTGTGCGTGCCCGGTGGCGAAGGAATTCTGGGAAAAGGTGGGGATACACACCAGACTCCAGACAGTCTTTCAATCACTTGAAGAATTATGGGCAGCCGGGGAGGCATTGCGAAGGACGACAAGCGGCGGACTAGAAGCAACCATATCGCAGTCCATCATTCCAGCAGGGACATGGACAATTTGGCGCACATGAAATGAAGCCATATTCAGAGGAACGCGGGTCTATCAAGAGAATATTTGGGAGATGTTTCGAGGGTGCGTCCGGGACTGGGCCGACATATTGCAAATGCAAAGAGGTCACGTTCACAAATGGGAGGATACGTATTACGGGATGATCACGGTCACTTGTATCCCTCTTCGGTTTAGAAATCTCTTCTAATCCGACAGAGTCAAGACTTCGGATCGCATTTGTTAGTTTTTTTTATGTCATGCACGTCTGTTCTCCCTCCTTTCAGAATTGTAATTCGAATTCAGTAATGAAATCGGGTAGCAAATATCTACCTTTCTTCAAAAAAAATGAGCATAAAAAATACATTATGGGACAAAAGCTATATCAAGATCTAAGAACTTTCTTTCACATGTACAACAGGCCGAGCTAGGATTAGCGAACCGACTCGACCCAGCCGACTCGTTGGCCAAAAATGCCTCAGGCTTGGAGCCTTGGACCCAGGACCCACGGGCCATGTCGGCCTAGCCAGACTCATAGTCGATGCCTAGACGAGGTCAAAGAATGCAAGTGGAGGGGGATTTTAAAATTTTCTTTCAAAGTCAATAATGCAAAATGAAAGAATTGAGTGAGAAATCCTAAAATATTTATACCTCGTTTGGACAGCAGAATAAGAGTGGATTAAGGGTGGAATAAGGTAGGATAAAAATAGATAGGGGAAATTGGTGTTTGTTTAAAGAGTATAAGATGGAATTACTATGCCAATATAAATGAGTATAAGAGAGTATAACACTTCTAAGTAACTCATAGGATAAGCTATACTCATTTTATCTATTCTCATGGGCCCACATGTCAAATCAATTTTTTACACATTATCACATCAAATCACATATCAACACCTCTTATACATCAAAGGGCCCACATGTCAAATCAACTTTTTCACACTTTATTTATATTTTATTCTTTATCAACCAAAAACTCAACATTTATTCTTACGTTTTTCAATGAGAATAAAAAAAAATACAACCAAACAGAAAATCTCTTATTCATAGTTATCTGTCTAGAATAATTTAATTCCGCTATCTAAACGGGAACTTAATGTATATGACAAATATGAACTTTTGGAAAGCAATCCCGCTGGTTACAATCTCACCCTGAAAGAAAAATTTTAGGATTGGATTGCATGGTGGAAGTAAAAAGAAGAGAGGGGAAAGAGAGAGAAACAGAGAGTGGGGAAGGCGATGGAGGGTGGTGACGACGGTAGTGGCCGAAGGATGGCAACAATGATGGTAGTGGGTGGAGGAGGGAGGTGGCGTTGGTTGAGGACGTTGGAGGTGGCCAAAAGATGGTGGAGGCGGCCGGAAAGAGCTGCGGTGGGATACAAGGACAGAAAGAGAGAGTGGTATGCAGGGCTCCTAACATCTCTCCACCACCTCCGTCCACGATTGTCTCCCTCCCCCTACGTCACCCCCCCCCCCCCCCCCCCTTTTCGATTCTGCTATGAATAAAATAATAACATAAAAGACAAAATAATACAATACTTGAATATGGTTATTTTTTAGAGTGAATAATAATGCCTAAAAAAATACCCCCAAATCTACTAGCACGTCAGATGTGCAGTGCAAGATTGATTTAAAAAAGATGAGACTTTCACCGAATACACAAGAAAACTCTAATTTAGAAAGACATTTTACATCGCATGTGCGACCTTTTGGATAAATGCATCAGATAATTTTTACACGTTCAGGTGCATATTTGGATCGGATTCCCATATTTTCAAAACGGTACATCAAGTAGGATGATCAACTAAAAACATCTGGATGATTCAACTAAATACATCTGGCGATTTTGCTTTATATACAATCTACAGCCTCCAACCTCTCCTCCTAAGTCGAAAAAAAAAAGGATAAAAAGTTACAATTTACAGTCAAAAGGAGATCGACCTGATCTCTCTCACACTAAACCATCAATACGATAAGCACCACCAAGCACCAACAATCAGCACAGAGGCCACCCCGAAAAGAGCTATGTAGGCTGTAGAGGACATGAAGCCAGTTTTCAATGGCTTTGGTGCCATGGACAGGTCTCCCAAATAATGGGTATTCCCTTCGAGAGACTGTTTCTTCATCCTCTGTACAAGACTGCTACTTGGCTCACAGATTAAACGAGTGCTAATACGAGGCTCCATCTCAGGCAGAGTTGAACCTGCATCACATTGGATAAGAATTAACAAATGCATGGGGGTAACTTTGTGTAGTTGATTAATGCTATGAATCAACGCACAATTGCCTTTTATTCCCTGAGGCTCGTCAACAGGGGCATTATCTGATTCACCCACTTTGTTGATAGTGAATTTATCCTGGACAAAAAAAAGTCATGTTTCAGGTCTAATCTATATATGTCAGACGTATTATATCAAATAAATTTTGATTATTCAAGATTCCTTACCTCGGTTGAAGTCACTGAAGCAACCTCCTCCTCTTCTTCTTCTTCTTCTTCTTCAAATTCTACATTTTCAATTCCATCTTCATCAACAGACTCCTCACTGATTGAGGGGATTTATTGCTGGACACTGATTCTGAGATTGCCATCCGCAAATGGATCCTTCTAAATGCATTTCCTTGATGCACAACACTACTCTGCAAGACACCACATAGTTTCTCCGTTTGTTGTGTTCTGCGGGCCCTAATTGTGATACCTGTATCAAGACCACTATTAGCAGAGATAGATATCATGCTAGGTTGCTGATCAAGGATGTTCATATCATTGTCCGAAGCAGAATTCACATAAGAATCCTCAACCCCAACATCCCCATCAGAACCCAAATATATGACATTAATCGATTCTTTGGGGGAACATTCCTCTTCATCATATGACAATGTATCCAAGAAGTCTTCGACACAGAAAGAGGCATCCTCATCAACAGTGTTATTTGGAAACGAGTTCACATGCCCAATTCCATTGTTACTGTAAAACGCGTAATCCTGAAAATGGTTTGCATAAGGAGAATGGATTGGGGAATCTATTTGTGGAAAATCCTTAAGATCCAGTTGTTGAAGCGTCGGTTCGCATAGCAAATGAAGAGAAGCTTCCAGCTGTGGACAAAAAAACAATTAGCATGAAAAAAAAAATAGGACAAAAAGTAATATCAAGATCTAATAACCTTTTTTTTCACATGTTATTTCTAACCTCTTCCGGTGAAAAGTCAGCTTTAGCATCCAAAACATCTGAAGCTACCATGCTGTTGCTGTGGGCATCTTCTGATTTGGGACGGCAAATTATTTCGCAGTCTGCTTTTCCATCTAGCTGATCAACTGGACTTGGCAAGGGCTGTGATTCATCTTGCATATCCAAGTCCTGGATCCCTTGGTCTGATGGCAATTCAAGCTCTGGGATATCTGTACCATGTTGTGATTCCTCTGGAGAAGACTTGGTTGGGGTGGGAGACATACCACTCCCATCCACCTCATCACCATTTGGGTTTGAGATCGTCTCATCAGACTTTCTGAATAGGCGACACAAAACAAAGGAACCCTACACATATTTGATCCATATATATCAGTGCATATAGTAGTGAAAAAAAAGGCTCTCAGGATTCTGGATAACTAGTGAACAAAGAAGCCACATAGTTGAATTGGAAAGAGAAATGATAGAAGCTAATAGTAATGTTTCCCTTAAATGATATTTTTTTTTTGTGACAAATCCTATTTTTCCGAGTCTGATAAACCCAACAAATGATTTTTTAAATCTATATTCATGGCTATGAAATCAGTCACATCTTGGATGGCGAAACATTGAAGGGACTGAATACAACCTCTGCCTCTGATAATAAAAACAAACAATATGGTCAGAAGTATGGTTGGAGCTCTCTGATTAACTTCACAGACAATATCATCCCCAGTAACTAGGGGAGAAACCTTATAGTCTGTAACTGCCACCTTTCTAAAGGGATTTAGATTTGAATCTTTAAAGCCAAAAACTTAAGTATAGGCTCATCCATTTTCCCAATTTTTTTCTCTTCCACTTTTCCTTTGTTTTTTAGGTGTAAGGATGGGATATTAACAAAATTATATTATAAATGGTCAGCTTCCAGAATGGAATACAAGCAATCTCCCCAACAGAAGATACAATATTAACCCAAAATCCCCATCTTCCACCAACTCACATTCCCTATTCACTCTCATCATACTAGTTCCAGATTGAATTTACTTCAGTCCATCAGATCAGCCAAAATGACATAATTTCTATTGAAATAATTTCACATTTCTTGTAAGCAGAGTGGATACACTGTATAATTTCCTGTTACTGCTTCTTTCCCCCATCTTTTTGCATTTCTTAAATTTATCCCCCTGTTTGGTGAACTGTATTTGATTATGAATATCCTACCTTACTTGATCATGTCCGCACTTAGCTGCCGATAACACAGCTCTCCATAATTGGTTGGTGGATTACACATTAAGAACCACATAAACTCCTGAATGTACAACTTGTCAAGAAACCACATCCGAAACTCGAAACATTTGATGATCACACAAAAATATTTCTAATTAGCTATACAGTAAGATTATACTTTCAATAAACTGTTGTTTTTGAGCAACTTAGCAGGCGAAAAACAACATTGTGAGCATAACTACAAAATTACAAGCACATATATATAATTTTTTAAACTTCTGAAACTAACACCTGAGAAACAACTGCAGTTACAGCAATGTCTGAACTTCCCCATCCACACAATACAACCAACCCCTTACAGAAAACAAATACCCACTTAAGCAAGCATTGCATAAAGGTTTCAAAGCAGCTATCTTTTAATGCCATAAACAACAACCACATACAATTAAGGATAAAAATCATAAAAAGAGTGTGATGTGATCAATCAACACACCTGATCACTGGCATCAGATTCATGATCGGTGACGCGATACTCATGCATGACCCAATTGGTGCGCATGCCTTTCGGGGCGCGGCCTCGATAGAAGACGAGCGTCTTCTTCATGCCGATGGTGGAGGATACCGGTGACCTCTGACGGATCGTCCGATCCTTACCCGTGGCCTTCCAGTAACCGGCCTCCGTCGCCCTGTTCGACCTGTGACCGTTCGGGTACTTTCTATCCCTCGGAGCGAAGAAGAACCACTCCGGGTCTCCGTTCTTTATCACCGATTTATCTAAACAACAACAACAACAACAAAAATTAAAGCTTTTTCAAAAGAGGGAACGAATTGGAGTTCAAAGAATTGAAGGGTTTTTGAGGATTTACCGGGGAGATCCCATGGCTCGCACTTGCACACGTCGATTTCACGGATGAACTTGATATCGCTGGATCTGCGACCGTTGATCTTTCCCTTCAGGTAGTGGTTTATGAGCTCCTCGTCCGTTGGATGGAATCTGAACCCTAAAGGCAGTGTATCCACCTCTATCTCTATCGTCATCTCTCTCTCTCTCTCTCTCTCTCTCTCTCTCTTCTGTGAAGGAGCTGTGATCCAAAATCCCTAATCACACACGCTGTTTGATTTTTCTTTTTCTTTTTTTTTTATCGAGGACCGAGAAAAGGCAGAGACGGAAAGTGTAAATTGCGAAGAAGAAAGGCGTGATAAAAATGGAGATTTCAGGGGCACTGGTTGTACGCCGTATTTACACAACAGCCTTTAACGGATGAACGCCAACCGTTGGATTGAGGAAATCGGGGACGCATGATGAACGCCAACCGTTGGATTGAGAAAGTCGGGGTACGCGTGTTATAACCAATGAGGACACGAAACGTGTACAATAGCTTTCTTTGCGTCCTCACGCCACACAGTGCGACCAAAGAAGTTGCCAGGAAACTCGAACGTAAAAAACTATAAAAAAAGGTTTTACCGTCGTTAGCGTCCCTCGTATTTATTTGTACATTCCTTTTTTACATGCACATTCACAAATATTAAGATTTAATATAAAAAAAAATTCACATTCGGTATTTTTTACTATCACAAATATAACTTTTATATATTTTTATTTTTAAAAAATTGTATACGTATTTTTAAAAAAGATAAAATATTTACTTCAAATTTCATTTATAAAAAACATATAAATTTTTAAAAAAATATATGTAACTTATTATGGTGAATCTATCTATGTTACTAATCAAAAGTGTTTTCAACTTTCTAATATTTTCATTTCTGAATTTACCCTTCAATTTTTTATGATCATTATTTTTTTATTAAGGGTAAGAATGAAAAAAAATGATAATATGAGATTTTAATCAAATCTAATGAAGTGATCATACCATATCATCATTTATTATTATTATTAATATAAATTTAATTGAGATAACTATAGAATATATATAAATTTTAAATAGCATAACATCATATCCACTAAATCTCATTCAATTATGATATTATAATGGATTATTTTTTAATTGTAACTTACTTATTATATCATATATAAATAGATTTAAAAAATTGAAGGTGTTGGTTGTGGTCCTGTGGACATGTTTTTTAAAATATTTGTGCGTGTGAGAAAACTAGTTTTTTACTATCACAAATATAACTTTTATATATTTTTATTTTTAAAAAATTATATATGTATTTTTTAAAAAATAAAATATTTACTTCAAATTTCATTTATAAAAAACATATAAATTTTTTTAAAATATATGTAACTTATTATGGTGAATACAAGGATTAACAAGGTATATAAAACCACATATTAAAAGGGAAAAATGACCAAAAAATCTCATAAGAGTTTGAAATATCCAAATCAGTCATTTTTTAAATTATACCTAAAAAAGTTTTATTTTACCATTTTGAAAACACAAAAGACTAATATGTCCTTATGTAATTAAATCTTTAATATTTCTCTTTATTCCACACTAAAAACATATTTTTCTTACAAAACAACAATCTCTCTATACATGAAGAAAATCAATTTTCTTAGAAGTTTTGTTATTATATATCATACTATGTATATCTTACATGATATTATTTATCATTTTTCATTGTGTATAATCATAATATATAATTTAAATCTGTGTTGTGCTCTAATGCAGTAGATGACATTTTAATATTCTAAATCTTTACACATTTTTTATTTTTTTGCTATTTACAAATTTTTATGATATCATTAGTACATATCCATTTAAAAAAATATCAACATTTAATGGAGTTAATCATCAAAAACTCAAATTATATTGGTACATATTTCACCAAATCCACCTAATCACAAAGAATTTACAATAAAAAAATTAATTTACATGGAAATGTATAAAATATATTAATAAAATTAAGAGAGTGAAATACTTTAACAAAGCTAAGAGATATGGAATGTATTAAGAATTTAATTGTATAAGAGTATATTGATCTTTTGTGTTTCTAAAATTGTAAATAAGATTTTTTAGATATAATTTTTAAAAATAGCTGATTTGAACATTTCTAATTTTTTAAAGACTTTTTAATCATATTTTCTTTTAAAACTGATAAAAAAATACTAAGTATAACAATGCTCTTAATTTAAATATCACAGATACTTCACTATTTGTTTTAATTTGTGAAAAACGTGAAATGTGAAACCCCTTGGAATCATCTCCTCTTCCACCGATATTTGCCGTCTTTCCCTCCTCATCATATCTTTGTCGTCGACCTATTCTCGTCGTACTCTCGAGCCAAAAAACATGAACCCAAATTCAAGTTTCCTCCTCGTCAGTCTGTCACACCTGTCTATTGTCTTCTCTCGCACCAGCAACAAATGTGGCTTGGACATGAAATGGGTGCAAGTGAATGTGAATTATGTGAAAGTTTTTATTGCAAAAAAGAAAAAGATACATGCAGCCTTTGTTATAGTTTCAATTTCAGTTCATCTTATTTTTTATTTTTTTTTAAATCATATACTCTCATCTTTTAAAGATACATATTATTATATGAAATAAAGTATATACTGAGATACGTTAGTATATTTTTTTCATGATAAAAAAGTAAAATAAAATTTGAGTCATATATTATGATAAGACTCCATACACTATGATAGTAATATGTTGTATTATGATAATGTATGAAATTATAAAACAGACTACAAAATAAATTATGTGTATCAACCCTCTTGTAAAAAAGATGTAGTGTTTCAAATTAAAGGGTGCACAAATTAAGACAAAAATAGGGTCGTGCAAACGGATAAAAAGACAAAAATAGAAGCATCTGTAGATTTCCCTACAAACGGACAGGATCCAATAAAATCGTGATCCAAATGAAATCTTACATTGTTTTATCATGCTTAGAAACTACCATCGAGGATTTAATCATACTTAGTGCACACTTTTGAGAAAGCTACCCCTCTTTTTAAGAAGAGTTTTTTTTTATGGGGAGTTTGAAATACAGCTCTTTTAATGCGAAAAACTCTGCATTTATCATTGTCCCATTTAAATCCGCGTTTAACATGTTAATAGTTGTTAAAAATAAAAGAGAGAAAATATAATAATGAAACTCTAAAACCATTGTTCTATTAGAGATGGACTAAAATCCTTTATATAATATTACATGATAGTGTTACACGTATAACTCATTAACAAACCAATATAATAACAAACTAATATAATAACAAATCTAATCTAATATCTTTAACACTCTCTCCTAAACTCTGAAGGGTTGTACCCTTAGAGTTTACACAAAAATGATAAATTAAAAATCTTATTTTCAAACACTTCCAATTTATTTTTGTGAATTGATAATCATCATCTGTCTTTTGGATCCATCACTTCGCTCCCGCTCTTCTTGAGTCAGTCGAAGTCGCTCCCGCTCTTTGAGTCAGTCAGAGTCGCTCCCGCTCTTTGAGTCAGTCAGAGTCGCTCCCGCTCTTTGAGTCAGTCGGAATTGCTAGTCCACTAGATTAGATGGCGCACGTAGGGCTCACGGAGGGCACAGATGAACGTGGACAGGCAACAGAGACAGCACGCGGATAATGGTGGCGGAGATTCTTTAACACCCTCTCCCAAACTCTGAAGGGTAGAACCCTTAGAGTTTGCATAAAAATGAGCCAAAGGTGACAGAGAGTGATGGACGGCTGGTGGCGGTTGGTGCAGACGAGCCCCGACGGAGAAACAGAAATAGAAGAAACGTGACGCAGATGGCGACGCAAACGGTGCAAACTATCGCAAGAAGAGAGGCGCGCTGGATGACTAGATTCGGAGTCCGAACGAAGCCGTAATAATCCAGGAAAGAAACGCATCAAAACATGGCCGGCAGCAGTCGAACGGTGGCCGGAAAGTGTCCGGAAGGTGCCGATGGCGGTCTGGTGGTGGGCGGACGGTGGCTAGCGGCGACTGATGGGTGCTGGACGGACAAACGGATGGCTGCTAGACGGGTGCGCTGATGGATCAGGTCAGGTTGCCTACTCTGTTGGATCCGGATGGTGGGCCGGGTCGCGAACATGGGATCCACGTAAGGACACGTGCGGGCGGGAGAGCACAAATTTGCGCTATCGTGCACCGGATTTTCCGAACGAGCGCAGATTTGCTCTATTGTGCACCTGATTTTCCATGCGCTGATTACTCGGACGAGCCGGACGGGGTACTCGGACAGATCTGGCGCAGCGGACAGGGCGTAGCGAACAAGGATGCATGCGGACGGGTTTGCACCGGCAGACTCGCGGCGGACGGGACAATGGCGCGTCAGAAACGATGACGCGAAGAAGACGCAACACGAAGAAGACGGCGACACGACACGCGGGAGAGTCTTTAACAGATGTGTGTGATGATGTGTTTGGGCGCGGATTTTCTGCGGACGGGCGACCGAGTCTGCACGGACGGGGCACGGGGATGCTCGGATGGTCTACTCGGCTGGGTGCATCTATTTAGCAGGCCTAACTACCTGCATCTATTTAGCGCGTCTAACCACCTGCTCATCCCCACCAACCTAAAAATGATTAGTGAGGAGAGTAGCGAAGGAGGAGGGCAGAGAGAGGAAGAGGAGGTGGAGGGCGACAGGTAGAGGAGGTGGCAGGCAGAGGTTGTCGGAGGGCAGAGGGAGTGGCGGGCGGAGGTTGCTAGAGGACGGAGGGGGAAGCGGGCGCAGAGAGAGAGCCAAGGCGGGGGTAGAGGGAGTGGGGGTGGACGGTAATGCAAAGAGAGGACTAGGTGGAGGAGGCTGACCACTCCCTAAATTTTCTTTTTCTCTGCCCCTCCCCTTTCCCATCCTCTTCCACCTGTCGTCCAGCTCTATGTTGAGCCACGGCCTATCCATCCCCTCTGTCTTCCGGCAACCACGACCCACCATTCTCTCCATCTAGCGCTCTCCTCCACTACTTGCAGTCTATTTTTCTCTCATCTCTCCCCCCTAACCATAAAAAATTTTGTTGATGGAAATGAGGAGATGATGATTGAACTGAAAAAATTTGTCATATACATTTTATTATATCAATAATTATTTTATTATGAAAAAAGCATAAAAATATAAACATTCAATTTATAACCGTTAATATATATATATATATATATATATATATATGGAAGAACACGTTGCATTAACACTTAGGTTCCGTTTGGTTGCGCGTTTGGGACGATTTCGCTTTTTGAAAAGCGAAAAATCCTCAAACGCGCAACTAAACGGAGCAGCTTTTGACGGAATTAAAAGCTGGATTCCTTTTAATTTCTCTCTCGAAATCCGTGTTTTTAAAATCTAAAAAACAACGATATTTTGTCAGAATCGATTTTTTAAATTGAAAAGTAATTTTTTCTATCAAAAATTAAACTCATTCCAAATATTGATTTCTGAATTTAAAAAAAGACATCCCAAAAAAATCAATGTATAAAATCATCTTAAAAAATAGTTTTATTCTAAAATCTATTTTTCAATATGTGTTTCCAAACGAAACCTTAAAATAAATTCAAAGCCTCCACAAACAAAATTTATAAAAATAAAGGTAACACTTTTCTTTTTATATAATATAAATTCATGCATGTTTCGTACAAAACTATATATAATATATAGTTTTTAAAATATTCACAAAGGTGCATACCCGCGCGGATGTTCTGTCACTATTCACTACTACCGTCTTCAAAACAAGGATGATCCAAATCGTATCTCCTGGATGTTCAAAAGGGAGAGTGGGGACTGGGGAAGGTGTGAATGGCCGACCAAACATCTATTTCACACACGTACGTACCAACATAATTATTTCACATCAGAATAGACATTAAATAACTCAAAAATTAAAGAGAAAAGCAAACTTGCTGCGTAAGTATCCGAACAGCGCGCGTTCTTCTCACTGGTCCCCTGACCAGTGGACCCACCGAGCAGCCGGCCTTACTTTTTCTCTGTCATTTATCATCATCAGTCATCTCTGTGAAAACAAAAGGCTCTGAATTATCATAACATATGGTCAATGTTAGTACTGTTACCTGATAGAACATCACTGAGGCTCGGAGCCCAAAAAAAAAAAAGAAAAAAAAAAAAAAAAGGATAGAAGCGTGTTCTCGGGGGTCCAACGAGATTACACAAAATCATTTATCAAAATTTTTTTTTGTATAAAGTGATGATACAACGTAGAGAGGTATGTATTGTACGTCTTACGTGGAATTTTCCTAACACTTTTATGTGAAAAGAGTGGAGCCCATCCACCTCCAAAGGAGAGGCAGTGAATGTTATCCATACCTTATTCACATTTTATTCCAACAATAAAAATTTGTTGTTGTATTTCTCAACAAGAATAATTCAAAATATAATCAAACAAAAAATCATTTTATTTTTATTTATATTAAAATAGTTACACTTCATAATAACTTAATTTCCTATCCAAATGGGGGCTCAAAGGACAATCTTTTCTCGGGTCACATTTGCATTTAGCTTTTATTTGAATAATGACATAAAATATTTTTAGATAGATAACTATTTTAATATAAATAAAGAAAAAATCATTTTTTGTTTAATTATGTTTTTAATTATTTTTATTGAAAATATAATTATAAATAAAGTTTCTGTTGTTTTGGTTGATCATTTATAAATTGTAGATAAAAGATGAATAAAATGTAGATAAAAAATTAGCAAAGGTGGATAAAAGAGTTGATATATGAGTTCTCTAATTTATAAGAGATGATTACATATGATTTGATATGTGAGTCATCGATTATTATACCAGTGAAATAGATTGGATGGAATAACACAATTTCAAGATGATCTAATATATATACCAACGTCATTTACATATATTCTTACATAGCTATGAGTTTAATCCTTGCAAAAAAATAAGTTTTTGGGCTTATTCACCCATATTCCATTCTATTCTCCATTTATTTCAGTATCCAAAGAGAGGCTTAAGTTACATATACTACTCCAAAAAATCACATGGTTATTACCTCGTATAGCTAATTATACTAGCCATTTCTAACATATTATACACGATGTACATACAATCAGGAGATCTACAAGGAGTTGCATGACCATTGCAGCGCTAGCGAGTGTAGAGCCTTCAACATCAGTGTATGGTTTTGAATTGAGCCCCCTCATGAAGACGTTTCGGGATCATCTTTTGCTAATCTGTTATAACGTTCACATCAAGGAGACATAAGGACGAAGGGCACCAATCCAATCTTTCGCTTACATTGGTTTTTGAATCGTAAATTTTCCTAATTAACCAATTAAAATTGCTAGGCATCCCCTCTTCCGTCAATTGATGGAAAATGTTGCCCTCAGTTGTTAATATTATTCGTGATCCATAATTCAAATTGTATATATGTTTGCATTTTGTTGTGCACTTGTGCTTCCTTGGTATCCTTGAAAGTGACTTGTTATTCTTGAGATTGAGATGTAATATTAATGGTTTGTAAATAATATCCTTTGGTTCATTTAAGTTTTAGAATTATAATTAAGTAATCTCTTGGTAGGTTAGTAGATGTATCCTTTTTCATTAAGGGGTCTTGGATTTGAATATTGATCCTGGTGATATGAGAAGATTTAATCAAGAATAGTAAAATAAAAAAATTACTAAAGAAAAATAGCCAAATAATTTTTTTTTTTGTAGAATAATACAATATTTGTGTGCCCCCATGGCATGCAATGAAATCATGCCAGGAAATAGGGGTGATCTAATTGTAAATATTTGATGTAGAACTAATCATACATATAAATTCTTTCTTTCTAGAAACTTATCCTTTTTTTATGCATTCTAGATATTTACCTTTGTTTAGATGAAGCTCTTAGTTTGTTTGGAATAGAAAATTATATCAGTAGAATAAACTTTTTTTTTTTTGTATTTTCAGTAATTCTCGTGTAGAAACGTAATAATAAGTTTTTGTTATTATTTGATTATATATGAATAAATTGTGAATAAAAGATGTGGATAAAGAATTAGAAAATATAAAAAAATCATGTGAACCCCTTTTATGTATAAGTAGTGAAAAATCGATTTAACATATATAACTCTCTTATACCATTGGCATAGATTGGGTGGAATAACCCAATTCTAAGGGATCACTGGATAGTTAAACCACTTTATTTTATTCTTGTTTAGCATAGCGATACTTATTTTTTCCACTCAAGCAAACAACAAAGTTCCTTATTCACCCTTATGTATCCCTCCACTCCATCCAAATGGGCAAGTGTCAAAATTGTATGTGGTATCAATAATGAGCGTTATTATACTCAACCCATTTTACAGCCCATCATACATCTCATTAGCCTCGTGTACTAATTGTAACAAGTTATACAATTTATTAAAAAAAAAAATACACATTTTATAAATATTTTATAAATAACTCTATACAATTCATTAAAGTATATATATATTTTTTTACAAAAGTATTTAATTAGATCAAGTATACTATTTTTTAAAAATAAAATATATCATAGATTGTATTTGGCATGGAAATGGGATTGAGTCTAGCATTTTCCATAGATAATTTACTGGTCTTCACCCTCGCACGATTTGTTATGTGCATGAAAATAAAATTAATAAATAATATAATATGTTAATAAATCTGCAAGAATAGCCCATCAAAATCAAATACAACAAATAATCTGATGTTCAATCATTTAATTCAAATGAATTTTTTAATAATAAAATAAATAAAATAGAACAAGATACATAAACCCCACACATATCCCTTTAACCCACTAAATAATATGATATGTAATAAATCTCTGAGAACAACCCATCAATAAAATAATAATAAAATAAAAATGAATATACTCATCTGTTATGCTAATAACAATAGTTATCTAAAAATCATTTAAATATGTATAAAACCTATATAAAAAAATTAAAAATTTAATGTGATTTGGTGAACATGTTATATAGGGTTTTTTAAATTAATTTGTTAGAAATTTTGTTGATATATAAAATTTATAAAATATAAGATTATAGTAGATATAATGGTTAGCATATGAATTACTTTTATGAGCATGCCAAAACATATAGCACAATTTTTTATTTTATGTATAGATAAAATAATCATAATGATATAAACTATATTTAAATGTAGAATTTAAAAGTATCTCAACTAAATTATTGAGTTTTTTATTGCTTTAGCTTTTAAAAATATTTTCATAAATTTATTTTTTCATTAAAATTTGTGTAATTCAATAAAATAGATTTGATGAATATCTCATATCATCTTTCTAATATATTGACATTTTTTTTTAAACTCTTATCTTTAATAAAAAAAATCATAAAAAATTATGGATAAAATTGAAAATAAAAATGTTACAAAGAACAAAATTGAAAAACTTAAAATTTTTTATTTAATATATAGATAAATTATGTAGAAAAAATAATCTTATTATGATGATTGTTTAATGCATTAGATAAGGAAGAGAGCACTGGTGCCTAGAAATTAGAATGCCAATGCCGAGAACACCAATGAAAAAGAAGATGGTTTGCAATGAAGAAGAATAAGACGTGTCATTTTTAAAAATTGAAATGGACATGGATTGCATTTGAAGCTCTAAAAAATATTGTGCGTTACATTTTCTTAACCCCTATTTGAGTTGAAATATAACTAGGGAATAAGGGGGAATAAGGAAAAAAATTGTTTATTTTTAGAGAATAATCCTCAATAGTTATTTCTGGATAAACTAAGAATATGTCTGATAACTATTCTAAGAGAATACTAGAATTGTTTATCCTACTTACATGTGCCAATGGATAAAAACACTCATTTGTGTCGTGTCATTTAAAAATTTTTTTTTCACCCAATACTCTCACACACATTCCAAGAACATGTCACATCTATCATATCACACATATATCTCACACTTTTTCCTAAATACAGACAATTTATGCAGAACTATAGTTATTATTTAAAAAATTATAAACTCATATTCATCTCTTATTTACCACTTATTATCATTTTATACAAGGTGTACAAAAAAAATAAAAATGTCACTTTTACATTAACAAATGAGAATAACAAAAAAGATGATCAAATAAAAATTTATTTATTCTGTATGAATTGATATCTATCCTGATTAATATAACAATTAAGGGTGAATAATTCTATGTTACACCATAATCGGGCATATTAAGAAAAGGAGGCAATTAGCCACTCCATCAACTCTTCAAGGCACCCCATATTAATTTTTTATTTATTTAAAACAAACCCAAATTCACCTCTTCACAACCCACCCTTTCAAATCCTAACCCACCCCACCCAAAAAACCCACCCTCCAATCCCGAAATCTGCGGTTGAGAAAGAAGCCGTCAACTGATGAGCCTCGAACCACCGCAGACCGATCCTCTTGTTGTCCGTCTTTAGAAATGTAACCGCCTTCGCCGCCGCAGTCGAGGAGGTCACATTCGCTGGACCGATCGAAAAACAAATGAGGCTGCATAAATTAGAGGTCATAGATTTGTGATCGAGTTGTGTCTAAGCGGGGAGGGACTCGTCGCCGTGGGTGGCTCCTTGGCTTCCGATGTTCTCGGAATTGGAAGGTGAAACTAGGGTTTATGAAGAGGATGAAAACGTGAAGGAGAGATGCTTTGATGATGAGGAGGAGAAGAGGAGGATGAGAAGAAGAATAAGAGAAGAGGGGTTTTGATGGATGAGGGGATTTACCATTGGAGAGGGGAAGGGTTAGGTTCAAATTAGGGTTAGGGTTTTAGGGGATGATGGAGAAGATTAGCTGGATACGGACGGAGTTTTTTTTGTTTTTATTTTTTATGGGTGGAATGGGGTGGGTTGGGATGTGAAGGGGGTGGGTTGTTTTGTTTCAATAAATGAGTCATATGTAATTTTTATTTGAATTGTAGTTATCACTAGCCCGAAGGCCCGTGGGGGACAATTCAATAAATGAGTCATATGTAATTTTATGTAATTTTTATTTGAATTGTAGTTAAGTTATGCAAATCATTGACATTTAAGTAGGTGCAAACTAGTTATGTACATGTAGTTATTTGGTTTTTCAAGTAATTAATTCATTTAATATTTTTATTTTTGAAAATTCAATAGATATAAATATTTTTTTTCAACATTATGCTTTCAATTTTTTGTTATTTTAACATTTATATACAAATGAACAACTTAAAATAAAATAAAAATTAAAGAAATAAGATGTTTAAAATTTGGGTGCCACCCATGGGCCAGAAGCCTGGGTCCGGCCCGTTAGTTATGAGCCAGTTGGCAGAGTCTGTGCCCTTTTTTTATGCCAAGGGCCAGCCCGGCTTGTTGCCGATGCCTAGGTGGATTGAAGAGTTGATGGGGTGGTAATAACTGCCCCATTAAGAAAACCCCGTGAATATTGATGTGCAAGAAATCTTTCTATGCATTGTTCTGCTCAATAGAAAATTGATTTTTTTCTTAAATATAAAAAATGTATTCTATCACGAAAAAAATAGATGAAATTCATAGTGAAAAAAAAAAAATTCAGATGCACTTTGGACTTTTAAGCCCAACCATTGCAGAAAAAGTTGAATAATTTTTTTTTTCAGTAAGAGAGAAAATTCTCAGAGAAAGAAAATTTTGAATCAAGAACTCACTACCGGACAACTTTTTTAGAGCCCTTACATCAAGAGGCCTTACATCAAGAGGGGATGAGGCGCCCACCTCCAAAACGACGAATTCCCCAGCTATGAGGACCAGGGCATGTCCATAAAAAATATGCAACAAATAAATTATGAGAATATAGAAAATTCAGTAAGTAATTGAAAGATTCTTAAAGTTCTTATGAATGAGATATCAATAAAGTTTAGATGCTTGGGCTTCGGTTGACTTCTTACCAACCCGACCCTTTATTTTTCTTCCTTTTCTCTCTCCCACCCATTGTAATCTTTTTTTGAATTTGTGATTGGAATATTAAGCCCAAACGTGCCTAAAAAAAAGTTTAGATGAAAGGTATATCAAAACTGCAATATTCAAATTTATTCGAACTAGGGACTCTACTAATACTTATACTAATTAGGTAGTATTTGGAAACACATTTGAAAAATAAGATTTTGAATAAAGTGGCTTAAATAAACTTTAATTCTAAAAGGTGCTTTTTCTACTTTTTTTTAAAAAAAACATTTCTGTATTAAAAGTTGTAAATAACTTTTTAATTAAGTTTGCTTTTAAAATACGTTTGGTAATGCGTTTGTATTTTCTACTTAATTAAAAAACAGAATCGCCATAAGTATTGCCAAACATCCGCTAAACCAATTTTCAAATTCTATCTATTTCTTTTTGGGAAATAAGTTGCATGCTCTCATGATCATCTATAAGAGGAATAGTTATAGTAGTATGTTTTAAGACTGAAAATGTTTTGGTAATATATCTCATTCATAGGAACTTTAGGCCTCCATTTGGATAAATAATTAGGTTATTATGAAGTCTGACTATTCTAGCATAAATAAAGAAAATATGATGTTTTATTTGGTTGTTGTGTTGCTCGACCCGTTGAGAGAGGTCCAATAGTCCTAAGAGGCCTATGGATTGGATGAGGGTGATGGTTAAGTGTTTAGGTAGCGTTTGACAACTGCTCAGAAGTACTTCTAGACGACTTCTCTTTCTGTAGAAGGAAAAGTGATTGCATTTGAGAACCTGATAACTACCACTTCTCATTCTATAGAAGGAGAAAAGCTTTTCTTTCGAGAAGGAGAAAATAACTCTTATGTAAAATGAGTTTTTTCACTTCTCCGGAAGTTAAAAAAAAAATGATATTTTGACAAAAATACTTTTATAAAATTTTATAAATTTCTAAAAAATCATTTAAGTACTATAAATAACTATTCTTTTCTCACCTCTCCATGTGACATTGATGGAGATGTACTATATATAACAAACTCACACAAAATTTTTCTATTATATATATATAACAAACTTATAACAAACTATGTATAACAAATATGTAACAAACTATATATATAACAAATAGTGTATGTATATATAAAACCAAGTATGTACTATATATATCAAACCATATATATATATAACAAACAAATATAAAACAAATGCACCCATAACAAACTATATATATTAAAACGAATAACAAACCCCTCACACACACACACACACACACACACACACGAATATATAACACACACAAATGAATATATAACAAATGAATATATAATAAATCACACACCAGATAACAAACCACAGACACGAATATATAATAAACGAATATAAAATTAAATATAAATTTGTTATATAAACCCATAACAAGCTTTTGAGGGATTTCAGGAGATATATAGAGCAACATATGAATAAGGTGCAATTTTTATTTCAATCTTTTTATAAGATTTTCATTATAGGTTTTAATTTTAAAATTAAAAATTGATGATATTATATTGTATCTCTTTTTAAATTGATCATGTTATATTGATTTTAACAAGATTATTATTATTTTAATAATATAATTTTATTATTAATATGTTGTAGGCGAATATTATTATAGTTATATGTGTATTTTGGTCATTTGACTATATAGCTGATTATATTTATTTATTTATATTTATCTATTAAAATAATTGTATAAAATAGGGTCAAATGTATTATAGACAATTCATGTTGTAGGAGGGCAATTCCGAACAAGACAGAAAGTAGGGAATAACCCGGATAAAGCCCATCTCGCGATTAACATGAAACCAGCCCAAAGAGAGAGGCAGGCCCACTAGCCGGGCCTCGAGGTCAGACCCATCTGGCGATACCCAAGGGAGGTAACCTCGCCCGACGAGATTATGGGCCCGGGAACCCGGACGCAGAAGGTAAGGACGAACGAGAGTAGGTCAGGTCGGGCGAACCGTATGCCCGACCACGGCGTGACCACGACAACAACGCCCGACCAAAGATACACAGTCATCTGGTGAAGTCATGCGAAAGGACAAGGTTGTAGCGACCTATTCGGGCCAGGGCACGTCAGTGCCCGAGTTGAGTAACAAACCAGATATGGATCCCTCCCCTGTCTTCTTCAAGACAGTTGGCGAAGGGAATATTCTCTGACGACAAAAAGGACGAGGCGTCAGGGAAACCGTTATAGGTTAATGATGATCCCTAGACGCCACGTGTCCCGAATCCGTAGGCCTAGCAGGAAGCACCATATCACGCTATGGACACTCCTCGAGGTCCCGATCGGCACGCCCCGACCCGCTATAAAAGGGAGGTTACCCCTCCCTCCTCAGGTACGGAATACACTCTTCCCTCTCGCTTCAGTCAGAAAAAATATCTAAATTCCTCCGAGAAGGTGAATCACTGACTTGAGCGTCGGAGGGGCGTTAGCCGGCACCACACTGGTGTGAGTGACAGGTGCTTGGAAGTCGGAGACGACGGGAGCACTCCGTTCCGATCAAGGCGAGGAGTATCGACGAAGGAGGAGTTCAGGCTCAAACCATTTCTCCGGACTCATCTCAGAAGCCCGGATCAACGAAGATCCGGCCCAGGAAGGGATACTCAAAAATCCACCTCCACATTTGGCGCCGTCTGTGGGATACGAGCGAGAAGCCGTCCCGATAAACTCACCGGAGAAGATGGTGGCAACCAGGACTCGTTCAACGATCCTCGAACGCGACATGGAAGGGGAACGCGTAACTCCAGATGACCCTCCCCCAGCCAAAGGCAAGGCGCCGATCGGATCATCGTCACAAGACCCGACCCCAGAAGCTGGGCGGGACCTTGCAAAGGAGCTCGAACTGATGAGCCAGCGCCATCAGCATCTGGAAAGCTTGGTGGAGCAGATCCTGAAGCGTAAAGAAACGGCACCACCGCCGCCCCCGCCAGAGCACGAGATCGGCCGAACTCGGTCAGAGTTGGTGAGGAGCCGCGGGACCATGATCGCCAGAGTAGACGGCCAAACGCGCGAAGCCATGAATCAATCTACTCGTCGGGCGAAGGACACCGCCAGGGGGGTAGGCGGGATCCATCTGACGTTCCCCTTGAAGGGAATTACGCGAGGATGAATCCCGATGAGCAACGAGACCATTCACCTCATCGGGAACAACGAAGAAAACGAGCCAACACTCACCGGACTGGAGGACAAGGACGTCATTTAAGCCCCAGCCGTTATTCGATGTCTTCGGATGACGACTGCGGACAAAGGCGTCGGGAACATACAAAGAAGACACACAGGAGTGGAATGACCAGCGCCCGAGATCGGGAGTTTATCTCGAGAGCACTGAAGGGATTTGAATCACCCTTCGTTCATCACATCCTACACAGCATACCCCCCCGGAGGTTCGTCCAGCCAAAGTTCCGACTTTATAACGGAACGACCGACCCCTTTGATCATGTGTTGGGCTTTCGGCACGCGATGGCACTCTACGAGCAGCACGATGAGCTCATGTGCCGCATGTTCCCCTCTAGTCTCGAAGGGGCGGCTCTCAGCTGGTTCCACCAGCTCCCCGGTGGATCAATCCACAACTTTGAAGAACTTGGGACTCTATTCGCGGAGCACTTCATCTGCAGCCGAAAACAACAGAAGGATTTGGGAGACCTAATGAAGATCCAGATGCGACCCGGGGAGTCAATTCGGGGATTTGTAGATCGGTTCCGTCTCCTCATGTTTGAGGTAGATCGGTGTGACTCGAATGCCGCGATAATGGCATTTCGAAACGGGTTGCCGCCGAAGCACGACTTGCGCAACTCTCTGGTAAAGAAAGTTCCGGAGACCCTTAGCGAGCTCATGTGCAGGGCAGAGAAGTACGCCAAGGTCGAGGACGAGGCGACCACTTCGCGGACCCAGGCCGTCGCCACAGTTTCGAAGAATCCCGAACCAAGGGAAGACAAGGCGCGGAAGTCACGCGCCGAACAGAGAAATAACCCGACAGCCAATGAGGTCCGGGAGAAGACTTACACAAAGTTCAACTTACCTCTCGTACAGATTCTAGAAAAAATCAAACACGCTCCATTCTTCCAGTGGGCACCCCCCATGAAGAGCGATCCAGCCGCCCGTGACAAAGGGCTCAAGTGTGACTACCACCGGGACTTCGGTCACCAGACCGAAGGCTGCCGGACGCTGAAAGGTTTCTTGGAGTCCCTGGTTCGCAAAGGCAAGCTCCGGGAGTTCATTGTGCCGAAGGAGGAGAAGAAGCAGGAAAGACATGTGGTGGCTGTTGGGCCCTCGCAGGTGGCAGGGTGATCGACACGATATGTGGAGGACTGCCACGATTATCGGACACCAAGTCGTTTGCAAGGACAGCTAAGCGCGGTTCTCGCATCTGGAGATTCTGCAGATCGATCAGGAGGCGGTGCTAGCCCCTAAGAAAGCAAAGGCGGATGATCCAGGGGTGATCTCATTTTCCGATGAGGATCTCGCCGGGTTAATTATCCCTCACAGCGACGCTTTAGTCATCACGTTGCGGATTGCGAATTTTGATGTTAAGCGTATACTCATCGATACCGGAAGCTCTGCGGACATCCTATTCATGCAGCCGTATCACAAAATGGGGTTGAAATCATCAAGCTTGGAGCCGATGAGGGAGCCGTTGATAGCTTTCAACGGCAGCCAAGCAGTCCCTTCTGGGCGAATAACCTTACCGTACGGGCGGGAGACGAGACGGTCCTGACAGAGTTTATTGTCATGGACCTTCGGTCGCCTTACAACGCGATTATGGGACGCACATGGCTAGGGGCGATGAAGGCCATTCCGTCCACTTACCATCAAAAACTGCGTTTCCCTTCCGCCCGAGGAATTATGCAGATACAAGGTGACCAAGTTGCTGCGAGAAGATGCTACGCTTTAGCAACGTCCGGGAAGGCCCATACCGAGGAGCAGGCCGGGGAGGCCGGCGATATTCACCCGAAACGATAGCAATTACTGAAGGATCGGGTAAGAGCCGATGAGGCCCGACCCGATCCTGCTCAAAGGGTCGTAGAGGATTTGGAAAAAATACTTATCGACCCACAGAATCCTGAACGGTATTTTCTTATCGGAACCACGCTGAAACCGGTTGAGAGATGGAAATGATGAGTTACTCCGCGCGTATAGAGATGTGTTTGCTTGGACGCCTTCGGAGATGCCGGGCATTAGCCCGAGGTGATATCCCACCGATTGCACATTTCCCCAATGGTTCGCCCGGTCAAACAGAAACAGCGACGAGTGGCGCCCATCCATGCTGAGGCCATCAAAGAAGAGGTGGAAAAGTTATTGGCGGCCGGTTTTATCCGGGAGATTCGGTATCCAGAATGGATAGCCAACACGGTGGTCGTACCGAAAAAGAACCAGAAGTGGCGCGTCTGCGTCGACTTCACGGACCTGAACAGCGCCTGTCCGAAAGACAGCTTCCCACTTCCAAAAATAGACCAGCTGGTTGATGCCTCATCGGGCAACGAGTTGATGAGCTTCATGGATACCAATGTACGAGCACGACGTCGACAAGACGGCCTTCATCACTCCGATGGGAACCTATTGCTACAAGGTGATGCCATTCGGACTAAAAAACGCAGGGGCAACTTATCAGAGATTGGTCACTAAGATGTTCGAACATCAAATCGGCAGGACAGTGGAAGTTTACATCGACGATATGCTAGTGCGAAGCAGCAAGCGAGAAGATCACCTCGGGCACCTGAAGGCGGCATTCGAAGTACTTCGGAGTTATCGCATGAAGCTTAACGCGGTAAAATGCTCATTCGGAGTGGAGTCAGGGAAATTTCTTGGTTTTCTCACCACGCATCGGGGCATAGAGGCCAATCCCGACCAGATCAAAGCTATACTCGAAATGGACCCACCAAGGAATCGGAAGGAGGTTCAGAAGCTGACTGGGAGACTGGCCGCCTTGAACCGGTTCATCTCCAAAGCCACCGAGAGAAACCTCCCCTTTTTTAAATTATTAAGAAAGACCGAGGAATTCAATTGGACCCCCGAGTGCCAACAAGCTTTTGAAGAATTAAAGCAATACCTGTCATCGCCTCCGCTTCTAATGAAGCCCAACCCCGATGAGCCACTCTACCTTTACTTGGCAGCCTCAGCTCATGCAGTCAGTTCCGCCATCATAAAGGAGCATGAAGGGGTGCAGAGGCCCGTTTATTACGTCAGCAAATCTCTTTGTGGGCCGGAGTCAAGATACTTGTATCTAGAAAAGGTGGTCTACGCCCTGCTTGTCTCATCTCGAAAACTCCGCCATTACTTCGTGGCCCATACGGTCAATGTTGTGACCGACTACCCTCTGAAACCCATCTTGAAGAGGGCCAACATCACAGGACGAATGTTGAAGTGGGCAATAGAACTCTCCCCTTTTGATCTGCATTATATACCAAGGAACGCCATCAAGGGGCAAGTCGTCGCTGACATTTTGGCCGATCTAACCCCGCACTCAGGAGAAGTCTTAGTGATGGAAACCCGAGAGGAGGAGCCGGACCTGAGATGGACCCTGAATGTCGACGGAGCTTCCAATCGAAGAGGCGCGGGCGCAGGGCTAGTTCTAAAGAACAGTGATGGACTCTTGTTCGAACACGCTATCAAACTGGGCTTCAGAGCATCTAACAACGAAGCAGAGTATGAGGCACTCGTGGCAGGACTGGAACTCGCAACTCACTTGGGGGCACGAGTCATTGATGTTTACAGTGATTCACAGCTGGTTGTGTTCCAAAGCACGGGCGAATACGAGACCAGGGACGACAGGATGGTGTCATACCAGCAGAAGGTGCAGTCGCTGCTCTCTCAATTCAAGTCTATAAAGGTGCATCAGATAGAACGAGAGCTTAACACCCAAGCCGATGCGCTGGCAACCCTGGCATCGTCCCTCAGCGGGAAGCCGGCGAGAAGTATCCATATCGACTACCTAAAATCCCCCAGCATCGAACGAGTCGGCGAAATTCTGACGATAGCCTGCGTGGATGATTCGCCTAATTGGATGACCGACATCAAGAGATATCTTTCAGAAGGAGCCCTACCAGAGAACAAGCTCGAAGCAAGGAAACTTAGGCAAAGGGCGGCCAGATATTGGGTGTCATCCATGGGGATCCTTTACAAAAGGAGCTTTCAGGGCCCCTACCTCAGGTGCATTGGACCCCGGGAGGCACAGCGGGTCCTCAACACGCTTCATTCGGGTCTTTGCGGTGGGCATATCGGTTCTCGCTCGCTGGCCCTACGGGCGGTGTCTATTGGTTATTTCTGGCCGAGTATGAAGAGAGATTCGGCAGAATTGGTTCGAAAGTGCGAAAACTGCCAGCGGTTTGGGAACCTCATTCACCAACCAGCCACGGATATGGTTCCTATTAAAAGCCCATGGCCATTCGCGCAATGGGGTCTAGACATTGTTGGACCCCTGCCCATGGCGCCCCGGCAAAAACGCTTTCTGCTAGTGGCCACCGATTACTTCACCAAATGGGTAGGGCAGTACCCCTGGCGAGAATCAGAGACGTCGAGGTCAGGTCGTTCCTCTGGAAAGACATAATATGCCGATTTGGAGTTCCGCAAGCCATCATTTCAGACAACGGCAAACAGTTCGACAGCAAACTGATAAAGAATTTCTGCGAAGAATTGAAAATACAGCACCACTTTTCTACCCCACGCTATCCCCAGAGCAACGGGCAAGCAGAGATCACAAATCGAACAATCCTGGACGGTCTGAAGAAGAGGCTAGGTAGCGCGAAAAGCAAATGGGTCGACGAACTACCATCGGTCCTATGGGCTTACCGGACAACCTCAAGAAGGTCCACCGGCGAAACTCCCTTCACACTAGCGTTCGGGATCGAAGCCGTTTTGCCAGTTGAAACTGAAATGCCTACTCATCGAACCGAGAATTTCGATCGGGCAGCGAACGATGAACAATTGATGCAAGACCTCGAGCTCCGGGATGAAGGGAGGGAAATCGCAGCTATCAGGAATGCGGATTACCAGAACCAAATATCCAGATATTATAACCGGCGGGTGTCAAACAGGAACTTCAGAATAGGAGACTTGGTCCTCAGAGAAGTCTTTCCAGAAACAAAAAACAAAAACCACGGCAAGCTGAGTCCAAATTGGGAAGGGCCTTTTAAAGTTATCAGAATCGGACCGAATGGGGCCTACCACCTAGAAACAATGGACGGGCTTGAGATTCCTCGTCCCTGGAATGTAATTCATTTGAAGAAGTATTATCATTAAATACAAAGGCGAAATCCTCTTTTTCTTCTTCGAGTCCTTGGAGTGCATGCCAACACAACGGGAAAGCCGCGCTCAACGGGCTGAGTCTGATCGGGGTCGCTTTTAGCACTCGACTCGATTCAGCCCTCGCAGCCGCGCAACTAGCCGAATGGCACCCTAAGCCGCGCTCAACGGGCTGAGTCTGATCGGGGTCGCTTTTAGCACTCGACTCGATTCAGCCCTCGCAGCCGCGCAACTAGCCGAATGGCACCCTAAGCCGCGCTCAACGGGCTGAGTCTGATCGGGGTCGCTTTTAGCACTCGACTCGATTCAGCCCTCGCAGCCGCGCAACTAGCCGAATGGCACCCTAAGCCGCGCTCAACGGGCTGAGTCTGATCGGGGTCGCTTTTAGCACTCGACTCGATTCAGCCCTCGCAGCCGCGCAACTAGCCGAATGGCACCCTAAGCCGCGCTCAACGGGCTGAGTCTGATCGGGGTCGCTTTTAGCACTCGACTCGATTCAGCCCTCGCAGCCGCGCAACTAACCAATGGCACCCTAAGCCGCGCTCATCGGGCCCAATTCTATCGATGTCGCTGTCAGCATTCGACTCAGTTCGGTCCTCATAACCGCGCGTCTAGCCGGATAATACCAGGGAATCATGCCCGACTAGGTGCAAATTCGGTTCAACCCAAGCATTCGTATAACAGAGGGGACAGCAGAACTAAACCTGTATGTCGACCCCTATACGACTAAACGTATCGACTATTTCGGACTAGGCCATAATAGGCAGGATTGAAACGCGAAAGCATCGTAGCACACAACAAGCGTTTAATTCAGAAAAAAAAAATATAATAAAGCGGTCCAAAATCCATCACGATACAATGAGACGTTTAAAAAAAAAAACATCAAGGACAACCAGCTATCGCTGTCCAGCGCGGCACTACAGCAAGTCAAGGCATCACTAATTTTCCCGGGCAGCGCGGCTTGGCGAGGTACGGTGAATCATGGGAGCGCAGTCTTCCAAATCCTCCGAAGGATCCTCCAGGTCGTGAGCCGATGCCACCGGGATTTTCTCCATACAAACCGGGGTCGGTAAGGCATCACTTTCCAAACGCCAGCTCTCCGATCCGGCAACAGCTTCAGGAGGTTCGCTCCTCACCCCTGCAACACTAGCATGTGACGGCTTTTGTGCAGACAGGTTATCTCGGCGACCAGGAGATGGAAAATCATCAACATCTATTATGTCGGTTAAATCACAGCCGAGATAACTGGTTACCTGTTCAAGGACCCCGTCACGGTCGGGAGGTGCGATAGAGCCCGCGGGGGCATCTCCGGCGTCCTCGGGCATAGGATCAGGGTCGGATGGGCTCGAAGTTCGGATGATTCGATCAGCACCAGGAGCGGGGGCCCCCTCCCGGCCGTCCTGGAAACCCCTTCGATACCCCTGATCGTAAGCTTCAAAAGCGGCCTCCCTGGACTTCTCTTCGATCGGGTCCAAGCGGTCCTTCACGGTCTGAAGGACGTTGATCTCAAAGTCCAACGCGACTTCTCTCCTGTGCCGCTCGAACTCTGATGCGGCTTGGGCCCTTTCAGCTCGTTCTTTGTCTAGCGCCAGGGACAGCTCGAGGCATTCCTTCTTAAGTCGCTCGATGGCTCGGGAATGTTCCTCCTCCGCAGCTTTCAGGACGGCTTCGGCCTTTTGTCGGGCGAGCCGCTCTTCTTCGCATGCCCGATGAGCCCGGGCAACGTCCGCTACAACCTGCTCGTAGGACGGGCCTACTGCACCCGCGTAAACGCCAAGCTGCGACAGAGAGAATGATGGATAAGAATCAATACTGGTGATATAAGCACAAAATCAAACGCAGATATGAATATCACCTGGTAAGCTAAGCTCTGCAGAATGGAGCCAATCTCTGGAATAGAGACGGCACCGGCCAGGGTCTTGTCCTTCTCCAGTACAACTGAACGGGCAAGGCCGATTGCTACATCTCGATCCTTCAACCAGAATCGGTAGTCTGAACGGGCCGAGACATAGCCCGGGGAGCAGGAACGAAAGGACGAGACCCCGGGTCCCTGGCGGCAAACGACGGGGGTGACGGTCGGACGACCAAAGCAGCATCCTTCCCTTTATGGGCCGAGACGCCGGCTGAGGACGGCCTCGGTGGCGGAGACGAAGAAATCGGGCTGACCATAGCTACCTTGCTTCTTTTGGAAGGGGCGGCGGGAACCTGCGACACTGAGGGAAGTCGCTTCCTTTCGGAGCTAGGGAGCTGGCCGATTCTCCCAGACTGAGCGTCCACCTCAGCCCGAAGCGCCGCCAGTCGGGCCAACTTCTCCTCGCTAGAAGGGGTTTTCGACCCTACTACAGGGTCAATGCCCGACCTGGCGGAGAAGGAAGGGGCAACATGAGGGTCCACCGTCACAGACCTCCCCTCCTTCGCAACGCCAGTCTCTGCAGAACCTCCCTCTTCAGCAGAGTCCTTCTATCCCCAGGACGAGAACCGGAAGCGCTGGAGCCCAACCTATCCTCAGGACGGGCTTCAGTCGAGGACATCCCGGGCTGGGGGCGGGTACCCTTTTTCTCCAAAATTGCCACCGACTTCCCGGCCGAATGAGAGCCAGATTTTTCCCCCGATCTGGGACTCCCCCTTTGGCTTCTCCTTGAGCGAGAGCCATGCCGGGCGCCGGCCGATGAGCCTTCGGTCACCATTGGGTCACCAAATCCGAGCCTGTAAAGCGGCTGCAGCTCTTCTTCGGAGTCTCCTTCGGACGCGGAAGGATGAATCTCTTGCGCAACCGGGGATACGACCTGAGGCGGCGAGCGAGGCGGACCCTCAAAGACGTCTCTCAAGCGCGGTCCCAACCGACGAGTGCTGCCAGGATTCGGATTGTCCCAACCAAAAAGCTTGAAGAAAGCCCGGTCGCTTATGCGGAAAGCAGCACGCACATGCTCCAACTTCACGGAATTCTCAGAAGGACGGGAGTTCGCGCCAGGAGCTGGAAGCCAAGCAAAAGGGATCAGTAAAAGTTAAATCAGACATTCGAGAGCAAGTAATGAAGAAAATGGCAGCCCGACCTATCGCGCCCATTAAGATGGAGCGAGGCACCTTCCAGATATCTTCAGGGGCATCGCCGAATTCCCAGCGTCCGGACAGGATTATCAGCCTGCTTTCGGCCCAGCCCTTGTCAGAATCTGGAAGCTCATCTACGAGCTTCTGCCTAGAGTCCCTAGCCCTAAAATGGTAGCCCCTACCGGACTTCCGAAGCTCGTAAAGGTGCATGATTTCGGGAATCCCTAAATCTAGGTCATAGTCCCTATTCATGACGACGAAGCACATCAAGACTCGGAAGAAGTTGGGATTGCACTGGGTAGGGTGAAGCTCGTACGTCGATAGAAACCTCCTGACGAGGGGAGGAAAGGGCAGCGTTAAGCCACCCCTCGCAATCTGAGAGGGGTACACATACATGCTCGAATGGTTTAGGCGGTCTAACGGAATGGGGAAGTGATCGTAAGGCGACCATTCCATCCCCACCGATTCGGGGATATCGAACATACCCCTAAGACCGGACAATGACTTTAGGATGGACATCCTTAAAAGAGAGGAATGAATGTAACAAGAAGAAAGAGCGATAGAGAAGAGCTCCCCTAATACCTGAACCCTAGAGCGGATGCGGGAAACCGGGTGCAAAGGCCGGAGAGGGAGTAAGAAGAGAAGAAGTACCTTCGAACAGAGCGATTGAAATGAGCGGTCGTCCGAAGGCGGTAATGAAGTCCTTATTTTAAAAGACAGGGGACCCGACAGAACGGCGGCGCGTCCTTTCAACTGGCTAGGGCACGACGAGTGGCCTTGGGAAGAAACGCTAATCATGGAAGACAATTCGAACGTCTTAAATATCCCGCCCAAAACGGGCCACGTGTAAAGTATGGTCAGGCTTCTGACATTCGAAGATACGCGCAATCGCTAACCCAGGTCCTACGTGGCCACTAAAATAGGATCACTCATCCAACCTGGCAAATCAAACGGCCACTAAAGCAGGACTACTGACGATTTTAGTGAAGTGCGAAAAGGAAAGGGACAGAGCGGGGGCTAAATGGGTAAAATCACCCAGAACGGGGAGAAGCATCGCCCGATTACCTTTAAGACGCCTGGTCACATCGGATAACCATTTAAAATAGCTCGGGCATTCAAACAGTGGCATACAGAAGTCAATACGCATGAAAATAACGAGAAGCAAAAGAGCAAATCAAAGCAGTCATTCATCATCCACAAGCAAATCAATAAGTTCAAATTTTGATAAAATGTCAACCCCGGGACGCAGCCCGGAAACAATGCCCGGCGCACACCGGAAAGGTAAAAAAAAAAAGGGGGTTTCGGCGCCAACTTCACCCCTGACGCCCTGGAGGGAACGAGGAAGGAGTTGAACGAACAGGAGAATCCGGGTCCCTCTCCGAAAAACGACCACACTTCCTCTCGAAGAGGGAGAGCTGGTACATTTCCTTCAGCCGGGACTCTGAAGGAAAGGGCACTCCGTCCTGCCTGGCCAGGAAGCCGGTGCTAAAGCCGGCACAGAAATCCCTGAAGCGTTCATTCTCTTCTTCCTCGATTAGCCGCCTCATCTTTTCCATTTCCCTGCACACCGCACTGACGTGGCCACACGCCACGAGGCTAGCCTTGCGAGGAAGGGCCGGGGGCATGGAAAATCCTCCCATAGCCTCAACTCGGGAAGGGCTAACGCAGTACACATACTGCGGTACCCGAGACGGGGATATGGGGGAAGCAAATGAAGCCCGAGGGTCCCTCCCGGTCGCAGGAGATGACTGCGGGGATTCAGCGGGCCCCCCTTCGCGAGCCGAGTGATTCGAGGGAACTCCGGAGGACGGGTGAGGCGAAACTGGTCTAGGCGGGAGAGGATCCTCACCAGCCGACTGTTGCGCATTATCAGCATGAGCCTCCGAAGGCGGGGCAGTGAAGGACCGAACGTTGCCCGATCTCTCCTCCTCTATCCCTCCCGCACGAACAGGGGGCAAGACCGACGTGGACGGTTGAGGCGTGGTCGACGAGGACCGAACGGGGGACAGCGAGTCGCCAACTTCGAAGGGCACCTCTTCGGCAACCTCGTCCTCCTCGGGACATCGATGGGACGGCTGTAAGGCACGGCTGACCTAACCGCAACCCTGCGCCGGTGGCTTGACCGTCTCAACGCCCCCCCAGTAGACGGGCCGGGGGCACCACCAGAAGGGAAAGCGGAGGAAAGACGGCGACCGGACGCCGGGTTAGCCGAGGAAGAAAGGGTGGCGGAACTCGAAGAAACCGTGCCCAGCAGAGCCCTCCAACTCCGGCCTTCAAAAGCCAGAGCCCGTTCTATATCCTCCGATCGGAGGATCTCTGCAGAGGGGCACGCATTCAAAAACGACGCACCTGGAACAAGTACGAGAAAATCATAAGCAAGGGACCACATTTTATAATACGACAGAATAGTAATTCGAACTGCATCCAACGTTGGGGCGAAGGAACTCACGCAAACCCTGAAGTGGGCTTCTCATCCTGGTAGGGATGCGGAAGGGGCAGTTCACTGGAAACCAGGCGCCGCGGACCCGGAGGACCTTCGAGCGCCAATCGTAGATGAAGTCTTGGGCGTCCAGAATCAGCGTCCCAGTACCCGGCCTCCGAGCGAGGTAGTAGGTGGAGCCACCACCCGTCAGGGGTTTCAGGATGTAAAAGCTTCTCACCTCATTCAGCCCAAGGTCGATGCCAAGGGCGCGATTGAGGGCGGAGACAGCCGCCAGAATGCGGAAGGCGCTCGGGACCAGTTGGAGGGGGTGAAGGTCATAAAAGCTTAGGAATTCCACTATCAGCATAGATAGCGGAAAAAGGATCCTCCCGGCCTCTACTTGGCCGGAGTAGACCCAGAACGACGACGGGTCAGGCGGAGGGGGGATCTCACCCCGATATTCTTCGATCGACACGGTCCCGGAAACTTGCGCCATTAAAGCAGAAGAAAAGGAGAGAAAAGGACACAGGAACGTTTAAGGATCTGGTGAGAGGTTTGATTCAGCAACACGCGCGGAGGGAGAGGTGCGAATAGTCCGGGTATATATTAAGGATCCGGTTCGAGGTAGCCCGAACACCGCGACGATTCAAAAAAAAAAAGGAAATGAAGCGGCAAAAGGCAAAGGCATAGAAACGCGCGCTTAAATGACATTAATGAGGGAAGCGTACGGACGAGATACAGGTGGCACAGAAAAGAAGCAGGCAGAGCCGTACGGCACGACACAGACCAACCAGGAAGAAACTTACGAGATACTCCACTTCCGCTGAAAAGGCTGTCCTGCTATCCTAGGTCAGTTCTTTTGAACTCACAAAAGCCCTTGAGAGCCCAAAAGAAGGGGGCATTTGTAGGAGGGCAATTCCGAACAAGACAGAAAGTAGGGAATAACCCGGATAAAGCCCATCTCGCGATTAACATGAAGCCAGCCCAAAGAGAGAGGCAGGCCCACTAGCCGGGCCTCGAGGTCAGACCCATCTGGCGATACCCAAGGGAGGTAACCTCGCCCGACGAGATTATGGGCCCGGGGAACCCGGACGCAGAAGGTAAGGACGAACGAGAGTAGGTCAGGTCGGGCGAACCGTATGCCCGACCACGGCGTGACCACGACAACAACGCCCGACCAGAGATACACAGTCATCTGGTGAAGTCATGCGAAAGGACAAGGTTGTAGCGACCTATTCGGGCCAGGGCACGTCAGTGCCCGAGTTGAGTAACAAACCAGATATGGATCCCTCCCCTGTCTTCTTCAAGACAGTTGGCGAAGGGAATATTCTCTGACGACAAAAAGGACGAGGCGTCAGGGAAACCGTTATAGGTTAATGATGATCCCTAGACGCCACGTGTCCCGAATCCGTAGGCCTAGCAGGAAGCACCATATCACGCTATGGACACTCCTCGAGGTCCCGATCGGCACGCCCCGACCCGCTATAAAAGGGAGGTTACCCCTCCCTCCTCAGGTACGGAATACACTCTTCCCTCTCGCTTCAGTCAGAAAAAATATCTAAATACCTCCGAGAAGGTGAATCACTGACTTGAGCGTCGGAGGGGTGTTAGCCGGCACCACACTGGTGTGAGTGACAGGTGCTTGAAAGTCGGAGACGACGGGGAGCACTCCGTTCCGATCAAGGCGAGGAGTATCGACGAAGGGAGGAGTTCATGCTCAAACCATTTCTCCGGACTCATCTCAGAAGCCCGGATCAACGAAGATCCGGCCCAGGAAGGGATACTCAAAAATCCACCTCCACACATGTGATTTCTATTGGAAAAGTATTTTTTTAAAATATTTATTAATATGTGTTTTCAAACAATTTCTATTCCAAATACAAGAAGTTTATTCTTTAGAAGTAACTTCTTCGAGAAGAAACTTCTTGTAGAAGTACTTCTAGACAAGTTGTCAAACTATACCTTAGTCCCATATCACATAATGGGAGGAGATAATTTGTTCTTATATATGAGAACAACTTTTATACACCAAGACACATTTTAAAACCATGTGTCAACCTAGGGGCAAAATGAACAATTTCTTGTTGCGTAAGCATGGGTGGGGTGTTCCAATTGTATTTTGAATTATTCTTTTTGAATAATGTAATAATAATTTTTTGTTGTTTGGATAAAATGTGATTAATGTATGAATACAGATTTATAAAAAATGAAAAAATGATGACAGTTGAATTATAAGAGTTCATAAAATTTGATTTGATAATGGATTTATATATTCTTTTGGGTTGAATAACCTGAAATAACTTAATTCCAGGGGTGGTTGGAATCTATATACCACTTTATACCAGTTAATTTTGACATACAAATTCTCATGTATTCCAATATTCAAAACACCCATTTTGAGGTTATTCTAACTAATTCTCACTTATTCCTAGCTCTATTACCAAATCAAATGGGCTAGGAATATTTTAATTACTTACTTATTTTCCATAGGAAAAAATTCAAATAGCCCCCTATAAACTGCATGAAATCTATATAACTCTTTAGCTTTTTCTAAAGTCTACATAACCCTTAAAAACACATATTTAATCCAAATAGCCCTTTCAATTAAATTTTTGTTGACAAATTAGGGCTATAATGCGAATATTCTGGTTGAAAACATAATATACAAAAAACTTATAGAATGTGTTAAAAATGCAAATTATTTATAAATGACGATTTACTCCACCAAAAATTATCTATAGAAGCATTATGTACATGAGATTTTTCTTATTTGTTAACGGAAGTTTAATTCAAAGAATTATTTGAATTTACATAAGTATTTTCAAGCGGTTATATGAACTTTAAAAAAGGTTATATGGATTTCAAACCTGTTACAAGGAATAATTTGGATTTTTCAATTTTTTATATTTTCATCATTTATTTGTTGCATGATTTTTATGGACATCGTCCTTCCTAGAGAAAGACCCACGTGGATTAAGAGAAAATTCTGAATTAAAAAAAAAAAAAACTACCAACCACTGATAAAATGAAATTGGGGTGAGAGAGGCTCGAACTCTCGACCTCAGGATAACTCTAAGCTATGAGACCTACGCGCTAGCCAACTGCGCCACCACCCCATTGTTGGCTTTGGTACACATTGTTTACATATATTATAAATATTATATTATAAAATTTAGTCAACGGTATACCAAGAACGAAATCAAAACCTTCAGACAAAAATGGTGGTAGAGCTGAAGAAGAGCACCCATCTCCACCTCCAGCTGATAATGATGCTCCTTCTTCTACTAGAAATCACACTCATATCAACAACAGCCCATCTTTGCAACGCTTCTCCTCCACCACCATCACCAACATCAAACATAGACCTCCTCCTCAGGTGGGCCAATGAAGATAAGCCATGGCTGGTCTCCACGCGCAGGGAGATCCATCGCCACCCCGAGCTCCGCTTCCAGGAACACAACACAAGCTCCTTGATCCGCCGGGAGCTCGACCTCCTCGGCGTCAAATACTCCTTCCCCTTTGCACGCACTGGCGTCGTCGCCCTCATCGGCTCCGGATCCCCTCCCTTCGTCGCTCTCCGTGCCGACATGGACGCACTCCCCTTGCACGTAACGATTGATTCTTTTATATATATATATTTTTTAATGTGGGTTATGGTTTTATTTGGTTGAATTAATGATGGGTTGATGGGTTTTGAAGGAGATGGTGGAGTGGGAGCACAAGAGTCAAGTGGAGGGCGTGATGCATGGGTGCGGCCACGATGCCCATATCGCGATGCTCCTCGGCGCCGCTAAGCTTCTTCACCGCCGGAGGGAGTCCATCAAGGTCTGCATTACTTTTGGTTGTTCTATTTGGTGTTTTTTTTTAGGTAGCAGTTTGGGAATAATTTGTAGTTTTAGGCATCCATGCTTGAATTCCTTAGGTTGGGAACCTCTTTTTTAGAGCGCTTTTACTGTTTTTTCATGCAGTCCAATTTTAGCTCCAAATGTACTCATATACCTTATTAGTCATCCAGTGAACTATTTACCTCCTTAGGTGAGATATATGCCTCGATTTTTTTTTACATTTGTTAAAAAATGAATTCATTCAATTCAAAATGAAACGATATTTACTTTTCATCAAAGCATATACATGTTTACTATTTAAAAAAAAAATTAAAACATTTGAGAGCTGTCCGTAGGACTGTTCCATGACATTTTCCTATTTTTAATCAAGGAAAAATGCCTGAACAAAGCAAAGAACAATGGTGGGACTTACAAAAGGAGGGTGCCATGGTAAAGGAGATGTCTACCAAGTACGCACTAATAAAACTAGGTGATTACTACTCAATCATGAACCCCCCCTCCCACACCTATATACAAATTCCTATTGCCCCTTGCACATGATCTACCTTATTAGTCTTTGACAAATTGGACCACCATTTCCCATACATTTTCAATTTTTTTTTTTTGAGAGAAGAACATTTTCACTGTTGACGACTGAGAAACCTTCGCCTTCGTACTTCTGTTGTCTCCCACATGCCTTGCAAAGAAGAGAAGCTATCATTCAGTCCTGGTCTCAGGGTTAGGAGGGTGATCTAGGACTTTCACCCTTTTTCCCCGTCCCCTCGCAACCGAACTCCTCCCATTCCCTCCTTTCCGCAGCCCCGCGTCACCCTCGTACCATGGTCCATTCCTTGTCCCCTGCACGATCCTCCACACCCTTGTCACACCTCTTTCACTCTCTGGTCCATGCTCTTGTTCCGATCGCCTCCTCCTTCCACTCCTTGCTCACCATTCTTGTTCTTCAAAACCAGCGGATGAAGTTTGCACTTGGGGAAATGCTTGTCAATGTTGGGAACCAATTTTAATTACTATAGAATCCCAAATGGGGGAGATACTTTCTCTATATATGTTATTCTCATTAGTTAGCCTTTATATCTTTTGTTGTTGGATCTTATATGTATGTGTGTGTGATGGAAAAATGAGCCTTTTGATGTTAAGATGCTGAAACTGGTCATTTAGCCAATCATACTTGATTTGTGAAAGCTGAACTCTTTATATATATGCATCCCCCTTAGATAATTGTCTGTTTAATGAACAATTACACTGGCAGACACAATATAAACAATTAATGTTGAAAAATGACACTGTTAAATAATTCCATTTCGTCACAGCTGTAAGCATTTCCATGGGTCATGTTAGAGATGCCTTTGTATGTTTACTTCCTGTTCTTGCAACTTAAGGTTTATAAGTAATGGACCTGATCTTGTGGAAATCACTCCCTTGTCTTGTCTCATCCCTTTGCATGTACAATTTTTTTAGTTAACCATCCCTGCAATATAATCTTGTTGATAATTTTGGATTATCTATTTTCCCCATTTTTAGTCCTACTATAGCAAACCCTTGAATAATGTATATAATGCATGGTGGAATCCTTTTTTACCTTTTCTATATGCTAATTTAAGCTATTTTATGCCGAGTTACAACAAAATATTAGCTTGACTAAACTTTGTGAATACCATCATGCTTGGTAATGAATCATCTGCCGGCTCAATGTGAATTTTGCAAGATGGGATTTATGATTATAGACATTTAAATTGCTCCTCCAATCTACACTTTAATCTTATTTTGATCAATTCATTTCATCAATGTTAGATTCTTCCAAATATATTTTCCTTAACAAGTTTTTTTTCTAAATATTTGTTCAATTAATGTTGTCCTTCGAAGTAATACATTGGTTACCAAGTTGGTCTATAACACTAATTGGAATGTTATGGTTATTTCTAAACTCTAATCCTGGTGATCGGTATTGAAGGGAACTGTGAAACTCATTTTCCAACCCGCAGAGGAGGGTGGTGCAGGTGCATTTCACATGATAAAAGAAGGTGCTCTTGAAGGAGTTGAGGCGATTTTCGGCATGCATATTGACTATCGGTTACCTACTGGAAGCATAGCCTCCCTTCCAGGGCCTGTCCAGGCTGCTGTATGCTTTTTTGAAGCAAAAATTGAAGGGAAAGGTGGACATGCTGCAGGTCCTCATATGAGTGTGGATCCAGTTGTTGCTGCATCATTTGCCATTTTGACCCTGCAACAGCTTGTCTCCAGAGAAGCTGACCCCCTTGAAAGCCATGTATGTTATATGATCAAAGTTAACCATGTTTTTTCAATTTTTTTAATTCTTTGACGACTTGTGGTTAGAAAAGTGCAAGCAATTTTGTACTTTCAATTAATCAGTTTAGTCAACTTGAGTTGCAGATAAAATTTCATGCTGAAAGGGTTCACTTTTGCATGTCTTAAACCTTGATCATGGCTTTTTTATACTCCTTGTAAACATCCTGGTGTAATTATTTCTTTTTGTTCGCATTCCGTTCCTAGTATAATCCTGTTCGTGCATCATCAAAATGGTAGATTTCTCTAACTATAGTCTATAGTCTCCATTTGCGAATTCCTGATGATAAATGTGGTCTTTTATAGATGCATATAATTCTGTTTGTAAGTAGTCTAAAATGTAGTTTCTGCTGAAGGTGGTTTCTGTCACATTTGTCAAAGGTGGGGAAGCACTAAATGTCATTCCTCCTGTTGTCGAATTTGGGGGCACGTTACGGAGTCTTACTACTAAAGGACTGCACCAACTTCAGCAAAGGGTGCAAGAGGTAAGGCATTAGAAACACCCTTGTAGTGGGCAGCTACTCCGTAGGCAATAAGAATGTCCTGATTGACCTTTCTTTTGGTTAAAAGAAGGATTGCCAATCTATATGACAACAAAGACCATCCTAAACATTTGGTCTATATAATCATTTTTTTACTTTCTATCAGAGTTTTTTTTATTTCTTTGAAGATTAGTGACGCTAAGCTCATTAAACTGTAATGGATCTGCTGACAGGTAATAGAAGGCCAAGCATCTGTACACCGGTCCAGGGCCTTTGTTTCCATGAAAGAAGATGAGTATCCAGCATATCCAGCTGTTGAGAACGACGAAGCTTTGGTTAGGCATGTGGAGAGGGTGGGTGCTTTGTTGCTTGGTTCTGAGAAGGTGAAGAAGCTTGAGAAGGTGATGGCAGGTGAAGACTTTGCATTCTACCAACAGTTGATTCCAGGCGTGATGCTTGGGATTGGTATCCAAAATGAAAAAGTTGGGTCAGTGCACTCTCCCCATTCACCGCATTTCTTTTTAGATGAGGATGTCCTCCCCATTGGAGCAGCATTGCACGCTGCACTGGCAGAGACTTACCTGGATGAACATCAGTAGTTCATGAAATGTTTCCTTATTGTTTAAAAATACAATCCAAGAGAAGATCTATGAAAGAAGAAAGATGTATACAGTGTTTACATTTTTACATTTGTAATTAGCACACTTTCTGTTGAGACCTCATTAGCAGTAAATAAAGAAAATGCCGAGATGGTTATTGTTGGGAAACGGATACGTGGAAGCCATCAATAAAATACGAGGTCATATACAAGAACGGAATACAATCACACAAAGAATACAAAAATATGTGGTCTAGGCCTACATCTACGGGGCAAAAACAGAGAAATTATTATAATAGTTGAGTTACAAAAGAGCCTTACAAATTTTCATAGAGTTACCCTCCTTCGAACCCTCCCAACATCTCTATATGAATCTTTACATTTTGTCTATGCCATGTCAACCCAGCTTTGCTCTGGAACCCTAGGAGGATATTTATATGAATAAATAACATCCTCTCTAAGCAATCTCCTAACAAACAAATCTGTTTATCTAATTTTAGGAGATTCACTTTATATCTTAATTAAGATAAAATATTAACTAATTATCAATTAGGTGCTCACCCTAATATGGTTTCATCATAGCGAGGTATATAGGATTGTATATATTGTCTAACGAGGTATACTTCACCGGATTTCTAACGAGGTATATAGGATTGTATTTTGGACTATAAAAAAATTGAGTGTAACAACGCCCTCTGCAATAATACCGCAGCCCATACACATGCTAGATAGGAGCAATTCAGAAATAAGTGGCACGGCCGGCTCTTTTATTAGGCCACTTAGGCTCCCAGATGCACAAAGAAATAAAGTATGTCACATGTTAGCCAATAATAACTTAACACTTTACAAAAAAATATTTATTTTTCAAAACAATTAATAGTTATTTTGATATATAGTTAAAAAGTAACCAATAAAAAATTGACAACATCTTATGAAACCTAAAAAATAACAAAACAAAAAATTTACATAACCAATAGGATTTAAAGTCTTTTTTGAATCCTAAAAAAATAGGAATATAAAACGGCGAGGCCTAAAAAAGTGTTGTTATTATTTTTTACACTCTTTTATCCTTTTCAATATATTCCTTCTTTATTTAAAAAAAAATTCTTCTCACTGTATTTCTTCTTTATATAAAAAAAACCTCTTGACTTTTTGTTTGTTGTAGATTACAAAAAATTATATGGTGTAGACAACAAGGAATAAAAGTATTTTTTTATTTGAATCAAATAAAACTTACAAAGAAAAACTTCATTAATAATTTTGCAGTCCAAAAAACTAGAAAAATGCTTTTTAATTAAAAAAAAATTTAAAAATAAAATAAATATTAATTAATTGCCTTAGGCCTCATAATATTTTTTAAGTGCGAAAAAAATACACTAATATATCTCAGTATATACTTCATTTCATATAACTGCTACTTCAATGGGAGAATATATAATTTTTTTAAAATAAAATAAAAATCAGTGTGAACTGCAATTGGGGTTGCATAGGGGGTTGGACATATTATTTTCCAAAATAAAAAATTGGACGGGGTTTGATTGTATAAATGGGTCTCCTGAAATGGTTATATTTTGCATCATGAATGACCCCACCACTTAAACATTGGTTTGACAAATTTTTTCAACTATGTTAGTTATTTTGACTAATAAAAATGATAGACATGTGATTTTAAGAATACAAACCGGATATATTGTAATTTGGGATCATCACTGGTAGTCTTTTCTCACAATAAAATGAACAACTATGTTATTCTAAATTGATTAGATTGGGGATATGCTGTGCAGCAACATGAGAATAATTTTTTCTTCTCTAAATTAATTGATCATTTCACATATACATTAGTGTCATATGTCTTGTTCTCTAGGTTTTTTTTAAAATTTTGATGTGGTCAATTGACCCCACCCCTGATAACCTAGCGCCACCCCTGGGGGCTGGTACTTTTGCCATAGCTACTTGACTCACTTGGGCTTAACACTTGTTTCTGATAAATTCCCAAGCCTTCATGTATAGTTGTAAAATATTCTTGTATTACTTTTTTATTTTTAGGAAGTGTTGCAAGAAACGAGATATTTCACAATTGACACGAGACCTGGGACCTAACCTAATAGATATTTATTAGCGAACTTCAAATCAACATTCGAATTAAAAATAAGAAATTGAAAAAATTTCAAATTAAACATATTAAATTAATTTAGTTAATTTAATATACATACCATAATTAGAATTTTGAAATAAAAAGAAGTCAATCAAAAAAGGGGTGAAGTGATACAAAAAGAACTCTGTTCTTTGTTAGCCATATCTATAAGAGGATAACATATGAAAAATATAACCGATTCTTTCGTTTCCTTGGGCCACTGGCCATTCGCCAGGGAGTTTTCAGGTTTACTACAAGTAATTATGTGTACATAAAGTGAATTTGTGTGGTCATAACATTTTGATGCTGCATCATAGTGGTACTCTGTGATGGGTAAAACTCTTGTTTATTTTGATCCCGCATGAAACAAAACAAGGCTTCACAACTAAGGATGCGTTTGGTTGCGCGATTGCGTAGCGTTTGCGATTGCAGGAAGCTGCGTTTGCAATCGTGCAACCAAACAGTTTTGCAATCGCAGTTTTAAACCCAGCGATTACAGACAAATAGTGTCTAAAAGCTGCGATTTTAAAAAGCTGAGAAAGTGAGCTTCTTGCAGAATCAGTTTTGCAATTGCAGATTCCTGCAGAATCAATTTTATAATCGTGCAATCAAACGCACCCTTAAGCTAGATCCACAAACATTTTTTTTCCAATTATTGTTACTCATACATTCTGTGGCAGCATGAGCTGTTACAGTGTCTGACTCCTACGTACAACAATTTCATAGTATTAAAGCTGATATGGTACTAGTACTGTCATTCCATTCCATCCTGCAAAACTAAAATGTAATCACCCCCGCCACTATAATACTTCCTCAATGAACATATCATCCTTATTAAATCTAAAATAGACCAAAAGAAGAAGAAGAAAAAAAATACTCAATCATGAAATGCAACAAGCATTCGGATTCTCATCACTGAACAACTGTGGCGGTGGCAGCTGCTCGATCACGTAAATCGGCCTCCAGTACATCATCTTCTTCACCATGTCATCGCTCACGACAATCTCCTCCCCTTCCTTCTTTGGTTCCTCTCCTTTCTCCTGACCCTTCTCTTCACCTCCGCCTCCATTGTCGCCTTCTTGAGGTGGAGGTTGAGCTTTCTCTTCTTCCTTCTCCTCCTCCTCGGGTTTCTCTTCCTTCTTATCCTCCTGTGACTTCTCCCCTGGTGCTGCTTTCACTTCCTCCTCCTTCTTGGGTTCCTCTTTGGGTGGCTGAGGTACAATTTTGGCGAGCTTTCTGGTCCGCTGGTAAATGTAGTCCTTGAGCTTCTCGCCGTCCATCGTACCATTCACAGTCACCTTACCACAGCTCAACTCCGTCTCCACCGTCTGTACTCCTGTATTGGTACCACCACAAGTTAATTTTATCTATTTACACCGCTAATTTTGACCTCTCTGGTTCGATGTCTCTTCTTACCAGGAGGATGTTGACTACTTGTATTTTACTCTCCTTTGTACTACGACTTCAGTAATGAAATCGCGGTAGCATATCTACCAACACTGTTAATCATGATAATGAAGTCACAATACAAACCTCTCATCTTGAGAATCTTCTTCTTGAGTTGCTGCGCGCACGCCTCGCAGTGCATGTTCACTCGTAGCTCAACCGTTTGCATCCCACTCACCTGTGAACAATCATTTAGTACTGCATTCGTACGTGCATGCGTTTGAGTTTGGTTTTTTTGGTGTACCTGAACAGGAGGTGCTTCAGGTTTGGATTCTCCATCGGCGGGTGGGAGAGGAGATAGAATTCTTGCACTCCTTGAGGTTCGGTTTTGAATTCTGTCACAGATCGCTTGTGGGTCTACTATGCCCTTCACAGTGACCTGGTTAATCGGCATATTTATCTCTACTTCCTCCACCCCTACAAAACCATTTCAAGAAAACTTGTTATACAAAGAATTATTAGATGATACATTCAGTTAGACCTTCTGTCTTTCAATATGTACCTCTGACTTTCAATATGGTTCTCTCGATCTTCTTTGCACAGCCAACACAATGCAGGTCCACATATAACACTATTGGAGGTGGTGGGGAGGGTGGCTTTGGCTCTTCTTCTTTCTTATCCTCTGCTTTCTCCTCTGTCTTCTCTTCTTTCTTTTCCTCCTCTTTCTTCTCTTCTGGCTTGGCTTCTGCCTTGGTTTCTTCCTACATATTGTTAAAAAATCACCAGAAATAAAAAACCAGATAACCCAATTGCGAAAGAACCTCGCTTGAACAGACCAACAGTGACATTACCGGTTTAGCTTCTTCACCCATTGATTAAAAGAAAAAGCAGGGCAAAAACCAAAGAGAGGGGGGGGAGGCTCAAACAAAGAAAGATGGGCTTCTTTTTATATAGTTGTCAAATGAGAGTGGGAGAGGTTTTTGGGTTCCTAATGGTGTTTTATCTTCCTTCAATGCAGGAGGAGGTAGAGAGGGAAGGGGGAGGGAATAAAGGGGAGGTATGTAGGGAGATTTATAGGGGGTGAGAGATGAGATAATGTTAAAAGATGAAAGGAGTTGAACAAAAACAAAAGTTAATAAAGGAAAAATAAAGGGTCGGGGCAAATTTTTTTCTTCTTTCTTCCTTTCCTTCTTTTAAATATACTTTATTTATATTTGGATGGCGGGGAGTCCGAAACCAATCAGGTCTTAACATCAGTGTTATTAGTATTGAACTGTACAGTATATGAATTGAACTATCTATGAATCGAACTGCATAGAGAGTGATAATGTACCTAATAATTGATTGTGCGATTCGATTCGTAGTCTGTGTAATTTGATTAATAGACCGTGTAGTTGGATACTCATGGTACTGATGATACTCAGAATCTGGACCCGGGTACTACCAAAGTAGTGTTATTTTTCTTGTTGGGTTTTTATATAAGGTTGTCTACCAAAAGCGGGGATCACATGGGGCGGGTTATGTAAATTTGAAAAGCTTATGACAAGCTTTTTTTTATCTTTAGATTTTCTGTCAGGTTTTGTTTTGGGTTAAACCTTCTCATAAAGGACTTTGTATAATCCCATACGGAAACAAAGTTTGCCCCATCAGAGCTTATAACAGATAATATACATTCAAACAATGCAAGACGTCTTTATATTGCTATCGAAGGAAGGTGCGCGCACATGCCTTCTTGTCTTATCCGCCGAAAAAGAAGTTGGTATGTGAAGCCTTTGTCACCCTGACCTGCTACTCACCAATAGATGTCACCTTTTGATATGCCAAATACTTATTTCTTATATGCCAAATAACAATAGCCATCTTCACTCACCAATGGCCACACAACGACCATGACCATATATTACCCTCTCATATTACAAGTTTACTCAAGAAATGATGTCACTTAAGCTCATCCTGTTGGAGCCATGTTTTCTACAATGCTCAATTTTAGAAACTAGTAGACCCCACAATCTAACATCCTACCTTATCTGGAACACCATTGCTAACAGATGTAAGCAAGTACTCAACCGGCCAAATCAACTTTTGGACAAAGTTTATGATTTAACACAAAGTGAACTATGGAGAAAGCTTAATCACGTCAAGATGCCAAGATGCGGGGCCAATTGTCTGTTACTTCTTTTCTAAGCGTCCGTTTGGCAAGACGGACAGAGAAGCTGCATTGGTGGAAGCGAGCATGCGTTAGGGAATCTATGTTTTGAGGCGTTGGAAAAGCGACAACAAATACACATGAACCGCACAAACTCAGGGTAAACGCAGAAGCTACGAATTCTGTTTGTTTGAGCATCTGCGTCTGCGGGCGTCCGCCACCACCACCGTGGGTGGAACGCGGATCCAAATGGTACCTAAAAGAAAAATGATATGTTGAGTTCCGTTCACTGTCCTAATCACTATTATTTGAGTTTTTTAGTTTTAAATCCCTGTAAACATTTCTATTTAGGGATTGATCCATCTCTTTTTTATATTTCTTTTTAGATTCTCAAATTCAACTACCTATGTGGTTTTTAGTTCTTCCACCAAACATCCTTTCATACACCATTAATTTGTGAAATGTGATTTTATTTTTAAATCTTTGTAAACTATGTTATTTAATGATCAATCCCCCCCTTCTTCATATTTCTTTTTCAGTCCTCAACTTTAAGTGCACTTTTTATGGGTTAAAGAACATCTATAAACCTATATAAGTTCTTGTAAACTTGGGGCATGATAATTACATCTCTAGAAACACAGAAAATGTTTAATACATCCCTACTGTTAAATCATTTTTAACCTATCATGGTTAAAATTAACTATTATACCCTCCACAATGCACAACATGATGATTAACATGAGCTTTTTAACTTGTGTAATCACATCATCAAAATGTAAAATAAAAATTTAAGTAATATTTTATAGCATATTAAATACAATACATAAATAAAATCATTTTCACAATTACAATTGTTTGAAATAGAAGAAAAAAATAAAAATAATGAAGTAGTGCCTAACAATAACGTCAAAATCTGCAAAAGAAAAAAAAAGTAAAAATAAGTTTGATCAAGGGCAAGATGGTCATTTAAAAGGAGATATATGTTTTTTCTATTTTTTCTGTGATTTATGTGTGTTTAATTTCACACTAAAAAAATATTATGAGAATATATCATCAAATTGAATAAAAAATTAACCCATTGACTAAATTTACTTACCATAACAGTTTAAAGGGCATGTATGCCCGACTAAGTTTGCAATGACTTACATGGGTTTATTGATGTTTATAAGGACTCAAATGTCTTTAACTCTTTTTTATTAGTCTCTAGACAAAATGTTTATATGATTTTGTAAGTATTTTGATATTTAAAACTTGTATATAAAATGTTTGATGAAATATCAAAATCAAAACTATATTTGCATATGCCTACCAAATCCGATATTACATTCTCTTATAGTGTTAATTGTCTAATTATGATTGATTACATAAACAAATTTTAAGAATTTTTTCAATATTAAATTTTGATTTAAATGATTTTTTCTTGATTGAAAATTGTAAAATATTAAATTGAATATTTGAGTGTGTTAAGAATTTTAAATTTAAAAATTAAAATGCCACTAAAAAATTTGTATGCAGTCAATAAAAAATTTATTTGTTAAGGGAATCTAGTGTGTGTGTGTATTTATGTATATTTAACGTTTAAGCTACTATTATTTATTTATATTTAAAATCTCATTAATGAAAGATCCAAAAATTTTCTCACACTGTTACAAAATCTTGGCTATGTCACTATACACCATAATTGATTTGAAGTATCAAATGATGAAGTTGAAGATATATTGAACTAGAAAATCAATATCATAATACTTACAAAATCATATAAACATTTTGTCCAGATACTAATAGAAAAAAACATTTAAAATTGGAGACTTAAAATGAAATATAAAGAATGGAAAAACTAATCACTAAATAACATAGTTTATAAGAACTTTAAAATAAAAATCAATTTCACAAACTAACGGTGTATATGGAAGCATGCTTGGCAGAAAGGTTAAAAACCAAATAGGCGGTTGAATTTGAGAACTTAAAAGAAATATGAAGAAGAGAGAGATTGATTCACAAATATGTATGTTTACTGGGATTTAAAACTAAAAATCCCATTTTTTTTTAAATATCCCATTATTCATTGAAATTCATATTATTATAAAAAATAAAGTATATCACAGTGTATTGGCGACTGGAAAATGTTTATGGAGACGGGCTACAAAAGAGATAAGTGTATAACACTATTACTAAAAGTGATGTATTCAAATATGAATTGGGGACTGCAGCTTTATAGTGAAAAAAAAAGATGTATAAAAAGCGTTTTTGAGGTATACAAAGTGGTTTAAATTGAAAATTTCTTTTCAATGAAAAAGCAAGAGTTAGGAGAGAGGGAGAGACAGAAAAGGAAATGAAAAAAAAAAGATTTTCTCGATCTGGAGGAGGACCCAATGAGTCGGTGGCCACGTGGAACCGAGTCAGCTTAGTACATACAAGAAAGCAACCCCTACCCTCTATTCACTAGTTGGATGCAACAACAGACAAGGAGTGAAAACAATAAAATCCATAGCAGAATTCCTGATAACTGAAGATAAGAAATGATAGGCTAATATAAGACTCCATGTGATATACAGATTTCATCACTTCATTTCCTCTTTGTTCTGAGGGGAATCAATAACAACAAACAATCAAATTCAACCAACAAACAATTCCCAAAAAAGAATGGACTGTTCAGATGCATCTAGAGACTCATTATGCTGAGTTATATAAAGCAAAAATACGATGACCCAACAAATCCAACTACCCACAACATTAACATTGATTTGATTTTATAAAGAGAGAAGAATTGGGCAGCATTTCGTGGATTAAGTAAAGTGAGACTTCCAATTCTTTTGATTACCTGGATTTCTTTTGAAAGGATGGCTGCTTTATTGATAAGCTTTTCTATGTTTGGCAAGCAAGCCATGAAGGGAGATTGAACTGATATGATGTACAGATCATGGGTTGAGGGTCTGGATGGTGGAAACATTCTTGAACAGGCTGGTAATCCCTATATGCCAGGTAGGTGAGCCACACATTCCTTCATCAGTGAGGTTTAAGAAACAGACTACAGTTTTACGTGGGCATATAAATGTAGGACTACACAATTAAAAAATGATAATGTGAACAACGAATAGAGCAATACTCATTGTTCAAAATTTGTCAAAGCTCTCAATATAGTTGTTGATAAAAAAAGATTATCTACACAGTATACATCCCATAGGGCGTGGGGCATGCAGTATCGCGCATACAGCTGGTGGGAGTTGAAACGTATCTGATATTAATCTGTGTTGTTTTACAGATGGATTATACATAAGGTAGCTCAGTGGATGGAATAGTTCCATCCACAGTTTTTGTATACCTTAATGTAAAAAGGAGGATCGTAGATGGACCAAAATGCATGCACGTATCCTGTCAGGTAGAGTGCCAGGAAATTAAATAGAGATCACTGCAAATCTTAACTTTTATGGTTTAAAATTTTCTGAACAAACCTTGATGGTATGTAACAACTACCATGTGACCAAAGGTCCAAAACAAGCATTCACTATCATAAATATATAAAATACTCATATTTCTTCTGTTTGGTTGACAGCTTCTCCATCAATCCATTAAGATCCATCTATCCGGGCTTTCATCTAAAGTTCCAAACTTTTGAAACTCCAAAAACATTCCACCTTTTGATTTGGTAATCGAAACTTTATTAACCAAAATGAAACACTGTACAAGTAAGAGGGAATAAGAAAATCCATTCCAGAGAGGGTATCTATGTAGTCCTAATTAAATGCATCCTCTGGAAAGAATTCTCCTCATATTACAACTCTGATTACAACAGTAAGCAACATCAGTATTTGACTCTTTCTGTATACCATAAAGGCGCTAGGTGCACCGAACATGCTTGCAGACAACTGACTTGTCATTCATCAAAAACTCCCTCAAATCTGGATGAAGCTCATTCTCCTGATAGAACTTATCTTCAATATCTTTTTTAGAGGGTAGTCAGCTACAGTAGTTATCTCATCAAAAAACTTGCGAGATCTACCACAAATTGAATTTAGTTTAAAAAAACTAATCAAATATTGGCTATATAGCTTCTCAGCTCCCAAGGAGGCTTAGCAATATGCAAGGTAGCATTGGCCAAGAGCTGGAAACTCAATGATATGAAATTGTTCCAAGAAAAATAAATATCATAGGACATAAATTATAGCAAGTTATGAAATAATCATTCATGATCCTACCAACGGTGTCATGAATTCATGAGAGGATAACATTGCTCAAAACACAATAAGCTATATTAAGAAAATAGTCATGGGTTGCCACTTGCCAGTGCAACCATCATCATCAGTTTGAGAGGATGACTTAATAGTTATTTTGTTAATTTCTGAATGAAAAAAAGATTGTGGTCCTTATGAAAAATAAGTTTGTTTGCATGTATGTGGCTTATGGACTGCATAAGCTTAAATTATAGTCCCCATTGCAAGTTGGAATAGGCTGGTGAACATAATGTGATGGACAATCACAAATTTTAGAAGTTAAAATAATTATGCAGAAAGATACACATTAATGTTACTATCTTTTGAAAGGATCGTCTATATCTCAGTAATTTAGAGGTCATTCAGAGAACATTTTAGTCATTAGGCTAAAAAAATCAGACCTAACTTGCACCTACCGGACCAGGGGACAAGGCCACAAGGGTAGTCAATATCTGCAGGTTGTTAAGGATTTTTGACAAAATCTATGTTTTGGCAAGGCTTTTTTCAATCACAATTTCTTTATCAACTTGTCTTATATCTGTATCAACTTGTTTAAAAGGGACGACTAAGCAAATTAATAAATAGTACATCATATTCTTGCTGAATTAACACAAGGTAATAAAGTCCTTCAGAGTGCTTGGCTCCTACATGGTTTATCTTGTCAAATAAAGAGTCGCCATCAAAGGTAATGGTAACATCGTGACATATGGCATACATTTTCCTGCAGTTTTTTCTGTAAATCATTGGAAAGATTAGTAGGTGGTGTCTACCAATTCTATGATATTGATAGACTACTTGAAATAAAAGATAACAAAAGGTAAAAAAGAAGAAAAACAGAGCCGAGTGATTCATAAGAGATGGATCACTACTGCATGGCACTGGTATCATTAATTGTGATTTGTTTTTCAGCCTTGATTAATTATTAGAAACACAACTCATCTTTTCTATAAAAAAGAAAGAAAGAGGAAGCAGGATTGTCGACAGGGCTTGGGAATGAACAAAATTTATGATATTATTGTACCTAGTCATGCGCAGCTTGTTAATTTTCTATCCACTTACTGAAACATTAATTTTCCTTTCACAACGTGCACTAGGCATGCAGGTGAATTTTCATGCTTTATGTTTTGTTTACTGTGGCGGCACAACAAATGCAATCAGACATTTGAAGTGGATCTGAAATCAAGAGTGCCCTTTTCCCTGGTTCTGGGATCAGTCAATGATGTTGACTTTCAACTCCATATGCTGCAGGGGATCATCAATCTACAGGGACAAGGACACAATACGGAACCTATGAATAAAACTGAAACGCAGTCTATACATAGAGGGCACAGCTGAAGTCAAATGCTATCACAAATTCATTGAAGCCTTCAGACAGATTCTGCAGACATTGTCTCTGTATTTACATGCAAATAACAGCAGCCAGCAAACTAAGTTCTAGTTCTCTGTCCTATCACCAGAAAGGATAATCTTAGTCCAGTCAGTTTAATAATGTCACCTTGACTGAAGGAAAAAATTAGTGTATTTGTAACAAATCAAGAGTGCCCTTTTCCCTGGTTCTGGGATCAGTCAATGATGTTGGCTTTCAACTCTACATCCACCGGGGTAGATGCCCCATCTTTCCCGGGTTGAGTGGGGATGCTTACGACTTTGTTTTTTGGCCTTTTCGCTTTTATTTATCTATTCTCCCTCAATTCCGAGTTTGTAATTTGAAACTTCAGAAATGAAATTGGGTAGCAAATATCTACCATTTTCAAAAAAAAAAAAAAAATGCTGCAGGGGATCATCAATCTACAGGGACAAGGACCCAATATGGGACCTATGAATAAAACTGAAACGCAGTCTATACACAGAGGGCACAGCTGAAGTCAGATGCTATCACAAATTAATTGAAGCCTTCAGACAGATTCTGCACACATTGTCTCTGTATTTACATGCAAATAACAGAAGCCAGCAAACTAAAGTTCAAATTCTCTGTCCTATCACCTTAGGATAATCTTAGTCCAGTCAGTTTAATGTCACCTTGACTGAAGGAAAAAATTGTGTATTTGTAACAAACAGTCCCCTCCAAGTTGACAGAATAATCCATAGCTTGAACATTGTTAAAGCAACCAGAATCCTCAGAGTATTTATCGATAGTGACAACATGTCAGAAGAGAAATTTGTAAAGATTAATAATAATTACAATTTGGTGAGGTCCAAAAAGAGTGCACTGAATTGAACTGGAATCTGATCATTCCCATTATAATAACCAGATGAGAAAACCCACTAGAAAGATGCAGACTGAAGCTGACAATATGATGAATATCAGAAACAAGTGACATTCTTTTCTGTGCTTTTTGGTTGGAGTGGTTGTTAACGGGAAAGCTTAAGTTAATGAGGTATTCTTCCAATTGAGATCACAAATGCAGGCTATTTTTTGTGGGATCTCATAGAGAATTTAGGATCATTTTACTCTGCTTAATATTTACTCAATTATTGTTGTTTTTGTTGTTCTGTGGAATATTTTAAAAAATGACAATACAAACCACTCTGGAATAAACCTTAACTCCTGCTTCCTAAAGTGAGGAGGCATACTAAAAATAACTAAAGTGAAAAGACATAAAATATGCTTATTTGTTTATTTCATTGCTGGTGATCATACTTAATGTAGCTCATTCATCAGGTGGTGCAAGCAGATATATGTAGCCTACTTACATATTAAATTGAGTTTGGTGTGTCGTATAAAATAACAGCCATCTGTGATGCATATCCTGGAGGATGCCAGCTCCGTCTGGGTTCAGATAACCTCAATTACAACACATTTAGGTGGGGGCTCTAAGTTTATATCACTCAACATAAACTAAATGTTATCTTCAATATAATATGAGATGTCTTCATTAAGAACCAGAATGTGAAACTGGTGTATGAAAAGTATCCATGCTACATAAAAAGATAGTAATTCATGGGTTATATATAATTGTAGCATTTCTATGAGATGATTATACATATAGTAGAGCATTATTGATGTTCCTAGAGGCTTGAGAAATGAGTCTACGTGAAAGAAAGAAAGTCCCCACAAACATAACTGATTCATTTTCCTTAAACAATGCATCATGCACTTTACAACAGCTGAGCATATCTTTTTAATGCATATGTCAGTGAAACATCACATTAAATTCCCTCTTATAGTAAGAACTGTAATGGAATTGAAAAAAAAAAAGGAGTACCTCAAAACTTGTAGCTCCCTTTCACAGTGGAATAGAGTTCCAGATGGAATGTATAAAATCCCAAAAAAAAATCACTCAGTCACTGTGATGAACTCCATAACCATGGTGAACAAGTGTGCTAGCAATGACATTCCTTGCCTCCCTGCACAATGCCTCTGCATTGCTCCCTTTTATAGGCTTATGGATAACAACTTCAACCATTCCCAGATTCAACAAACCCTCCTCTCCAGGGGGCATGATCTCCCCCGTTCCCATCAGAGTAATCGGTACAACTAGTACTCCAGTCTTTGCAGCAATGCTAAATGCCCCTTTCTGAACAAAATTCGTGAAGAAATAACTCATTTAAAAGAACAACCAAAAGATTGCAAACATTGTTTAACATTGAAATATGCTCATATGAATAATAAAGATGGACGTAAATATAGTGCTGATTGGTTCCAACAAGATAGACTTGGCATGACATATAACTTTATTGGAGAAATAGGAGGTTAGGATATGCAATCGACAATCATAATCAATCAATAACTGGATTACCAGCACAGTCAAGAAATAAAAAAAAAAAAAAAAGTGACAGTTCTAACTCTAATTAAAATTTACCTTAAAAGACCCCAGCTTTCCATCTTTACTCCGTGTCCCTTCCGGAAAGAAGAAAACAGAAGCCCCCTTTTTCACCAAATCAATGCAGCGCTTCAAACAATCCTAAATACCACAGAACCACAAAAACATAAACAGCGAGAACAAATCAATCCAAACCCATCAAAACCAAACAACAAGAAACTACCAATTGACTTCGACTGTCCATTCTGTGCAACGGAATGATTCCCATGAGGAACATCGCCCACCCAATGATTGGAATTACAAAAATGCTAGCCTTGCTAATGAATTTGAAGCTCTTCCCAAGCGTCAAGAGTGTATACGTATCCAGAAAACTCCTATGGTTCGACACATAGACAGCCGGAGCATTGGCCAGGGGCATGTTCTCAAGCCCTTTGAACCTGATGCCGTAAAACGGGGCCACAGTCAGGACCGCCCAGGCCTTAGCGATCAAATGGTGAGCTTGCCTCCTGTACCGATCAAACAACACCACGAAAGGGTGCGCCACCAACATCATCGTGAATAGAAAGATCGCAGAAACAGCACTGACAGTGTAGAAACAAACGCCTCGAATTCTCGGAACCAGTTGAAACTCTGTTGTTACAGCATCAAAGATGACGCCTTTGAATACAAAAAACGCAAAGTTGGCCAAAATTTCGAGATGGGTATGCGAAGGAGTTACCTGATAATTCGTGGGGAGAGCTGGAAGGGCCCGTCCGGGCGATTTCGGACCGCACAAGCATGCCACGTCGCCGCCGTTGATGCGTGGTGTAACTCAGTCTGTGGTGTAGCTCTGAAATTCGATCGAAGCGGACATTTGGTGACCCTTTGGGGGGTATTCTGAGAAACCCCAATTGAATTCTAGGGAGGGTAGGTGGGATTCTAGGGTTTATTGAGGAAGAGGAGGAGGCGAGAGGAGAGAACGGGAGAGGATCGAACGGCCGGAGACTAGAGAAGGTCACCATCAGAGATTTGAAATCTTAGATTGAGAACAAATTGGAAGGTGAGAGAGAGAGCGAATTAGAGCGGGAGTGTATCAGAGGTGTTTCAGGTGTTTGAACGGGAGAGGGTGGTGGGGGACGGGAGAAAGGATTCGATAGCCCAGTTTTCTTGGGTGATGTACCACCGAGCAACTTTTTGCCTTTTAGATAAGGAAAATGTTAATAGAAAAGGGGATATTCGATCTATTTCACCAAGGGGAGGCCAAACGGCCCACGAGTCCGGAACCTGTCCAGAATTTTCGTGTCTAAGACCGGTTGGTCCGGGCCCATACCTTCCATAGGGTCAGGTTTGAGCGTTGAGAAAAAATTCAAAGTCTGGCTTAGAGCCCGGCCCGGGAAAGCCTGTCCGTAGGCCCGGCCTGGGCCTGGTCCGGCCAAAGGCCCTAAGAGTTTTTTTTGAAACCCTCTCCAACGATTATTTTTTGAAACTCTCCAATCATCCAATGAGGACTATTTGAAATTTGATGGATTCCACCAACAGTTATATTGAAATACTCCAAATATGATAAGGTTTTCAATGTTTCATTAAAATACTTTTATATAAATTTATAGTAGTTATTCAATTAATTTTTAAATATTTCTTGTGGTAAACTTAAAATGTGCAATTATTTGAAATTATATCAATATTCAATTCAAATAGTTTTATTATTCAAAATATTTTCAATTCAAGTTATTCAATTTTTTTATTTACTTTATTGTATGTTTTAATTTAACTAAAAATGGAAAAAAGGTGTGGGCCACAAAGCCCGGCCCGAACCTTAAGCCCGGCCCAGCCCGGACTTGACTCGTTTGTGGCCGGGCCTATGGGCGGGATCGGGTCTGATTTTGGACTTTAGGCCCAGCCCGGGCCTAGGCCCGAAGCCCCTTAGGCCCGGTCAATGCCCGCCCAAAAAAAGCCGAAAAAAGCCCAAAGCCCTAATTTTATCTAGAGATATCTATTTATTATATTTTTTGAGGATAAGGTAGATAATAGCTGCCATGAAAATATATTCATCAAAACAACAAAGATTGAACATTACAAAAAAAACAAAAAAAAAAAATGATGGAAGTAAAAAAAAAACATGCAAGATGGAGCATTACAAAATCTATTTATTGTTGTACAAAAATTAATTGAAAATAATATTCAACACTTCATATGCAGTTTTATATCCTCATCGAATTTTTTAATTAATTTATTAAAATATAAAATGTTATAAAATATATACTACGATATTACACTATCACAATGTATAAATGATGGAGATTACTTTTAAGTTCTAAGAGCATCTTCAACCGAGCTTCAAAAAACCGATTTGAAGACTTATTTTGTTGTTCCAGCTCCAACCTACCTTCAAAATGAAGACTCCAGGTCTTCAATTTTATTTTGGCTCCATATTTGGAGACCTATCTGGGACTCCATATGTCACCTCAAAGCTTGTAATTCCATAAATGCTCTTATTAATTTAGAATAACTTTTGATAAATGACATTTAACTTTTGTAAAATTATAAATCCCTAATTTTCCAATTGTACTTAATAGAAATATGGAATTTTGAAAAATGTGTGTTAAATTTTTTATAAAAATAGATGTCATATCCTATCAGGCCAAACAACTAGATTATATATAAATCCCCTTGCAACTTTATATGTATATATTAAATTTTTTTATATGTGAAAATAGAGTTAATATAATTTGGGTAGTTGCATTTGAATTAAGACATAAATGTCAATAAACAATAAAGATGAAAGAGTCAAATGGTAAAATGAGAATTTTAACAATTCAAAATAGTGATTTGAAGACCACACAAAACTTTTTAAAGATCTACCATTGGAGTTGATAGGTCTTCAAAATAGCAAAACCATTAAATAGAAGACCTCATTGGAGTTTAGAGGTCTTCAAAAGTCTCAAATTTCTAATAGGAGTCTTTAAAATGAAGATCTCCATTGAAGATGTTCTAATAGATGGGGTTGTAAAATAGACAGAGTCATTTATGCTCAAAATTAATTGAAATTGAAGGATGATAATTTATATATTGACAAAAAAGTAGTTAGATATATGGTTTGGATATTTTATATTAAGATGTGTGGATAAGGAAAGGCAAGATACATAGAATGCAGTGGATAGAAAATGATTTATCCAGAAAGTCATTTAAAATATCCAGCAACCAGTACACACAAATCATTCGTGTTGTAGCTTCTACAACTAGTCAATAATATGGATATCTCCATTGGCATTCCCACCACATAGATCATAGATGGTAAATCACCTCTGTAGCATGCATGTGCACAGAACAACGAGGAAAAAAAATCGAATTATATATCCGGGATTTTTTTCGTACATGTGTTAGGTGTGGTGTACATATCTCCTTGAGTATATGCCAAAAGTACATCTTTCCATGCAGTGTTAGTTAAATTAAAACAATATTTTGTGACAAATTAGCTTATATGCAGCTGCAGTGATGACAGCAAAACATGGAAAATGATATGTCAACCATTTCAACAGGACTCTGGCTGCTCTTTTTTTTTTTAAGTAGAGAAATGTTTGTTTTTGGTAGTAGAGAAAATTAGGGCAGTAATTTGGGTTAGGTCCAACCCTAATTTAACAGGTCGAACCTGATTTTTTATGGGTTGGGTTCTAAAATTCGGGTTTGGGTTGATGAATTCGGTTGTCTCTAAAATCGGGTTGAGTTCGGATTGATATCATAGACAATCCGACTCAACCCAAACTCGTAATACACTCTTATGATATTCAATCTGAGCCATTGATTTGATTTTATGTTTTCCATCTCCACCGTTAGATTATTTTCTACACAACCTAAACCTATCTCTCACTGGTGAGCCGCGCCCCCTTTCACCCACTCCCCCCTCTCTCTCCTCCTCCTCCTCCTCCTCCTTCAAAAAAAAAAAGGACCGGTGATGTTGGATATCTCCCTCCCCTTCTTATTCTTCTTCTTTAAAAAATTCAAAAAAAAAATCCAGTCCGGTATTGTTGGATCTCTCTCTCCCCTTTTTTTCTTAAAAAAAAACACAAAAAAGCGCTCTCTCTCTCCCTTTTTTCAAAAACTAAAAAAAATGATAATGGTGGAATCAATTCAACCACATGAATCAGACATCTTTCATCATATATCCTTATTTATGATTCCGATCCAAAGTATGAACCATTTTAAAACTTTCATTTATTTCAAAAATTTCTATTGGATATGTATAATGGAATATGGATACACAGATATTTTTTAGATCCGGATTTCTCTATTTTTTGTGGATATTATTAAATGGAGTAATCTGATTTTGGTGGACATCGGTTGTTTGAATGGGTGATTATATGCTGTGAAATGAGTTTTTGATTATTATTTTTTTTTGAAAATATTTGTTTTGTTGTTTAAAATTTGTTCTATTTGGCTTTATTTTTGTGACAATCAAGGCTTGAAATCGGGTTCCAGAGGTTGGGTTCGGGTTGGCTATTTTTGTCACGGGTTCGATTCGGGTTAGAGATGTTGGGTTAAAAATCGGGTTGGGTCGGGTTAGGGTTGAACATCTTGAATCTCGGGTTGCAGCCCTAGAGAAAATGTTAGAGCGTGCTAAATGTCTCAAATTGTGTTGGGGTAACGAATTGGATCAGGTGCATCAACATGCATGGGTGGCGCCACATATAATGTGATGGGATCAATTGATCTCATAACATTTAAACAAAAAAAGCATAAATTAATACTGTCATCATTCCAAACTATGACAACCTAGCCCACCAGACACTAATGATCCCAACCCCCCCCCCCCCCCAATTGACCTGCTTCGACCTAGATTTTATTCTTGAAACCTCTAAATTATCCATGTTACAGTGTTACGATCGATGAGAAGTTTATATATCGGAAATCATTCATCTCCTTTATCGATGATTTAATTTTTATTATTATAAATTATTCTATTTTCAAAATTTTTTTTATATTTTTTATAAATATATGATAATAGTAAATATTTTAAAAACTTTGTAGAATTTATTTTTTAAATGACACCATCTATAAAAAAAAATTATTGGAGCCGTCAGTGCTAACATTGGATGATTTTAAAAATCTATCTTAATTAATATTAAAGGTAACTTTCTAAAATCTAGTAAAAAGGATTTTTTTTTGTTTTTATTTGGAGGGTACTTTAGGAAGAAGATAGATATTTGTCTATTTAAATACTCCCATAAACAATGTATTCCGTGAGAGGTTGAAGAGATTTCTAAGAGAGAATCTCCATGAAAAAGTTTCTAATACATGATGTCCCATTAAAACAATATATATATATATATATATATATATATATATATATATATATATATATATATAGGGAAGTGATTCGGTGCGGGAATGCGGTCGTGCGGGAAGCGATCACGGGCCGTCGATCACGGGTCAATCGCATCGGACGGTCGGGTGCGATTCACATCGACCGTTGGATGCGATGGACCCGCGATCGAACGACCGACGTCGCTTCCCGCACTGAATCACTCGACTATATATATATATATATATATATATATATATATATATAGTCGTGATATTATACGGTCGTGCGGTTGGTGCGGTCGCGATCACGGGCCGTCGATCACGGGTCCATCGCATCGGACGGTCGGGTGCGATTCACATCGACCGTTGGATGCGATGGACCCGCGATCGGACGGCCCGCGATCGCGACCGCACGACCGCACAACCGCATATTATCGAATATATATATATATATATTTTTTAAAATAGTAGAGTAAATTATTGCTATTCAAAACAAATGACATAAGATAATTAGAATGCGTTTGCTCATAAGTACTTTTGCGCGAGTTCTTCTACTCATAAAGGTATTCCTGAGAAGTGATTGCGTTTGGAAACTCAGTAACTACCACTTCTCCTTCTGCAGAAGGAGATTCGCTACTGCAGAAGTTTAAAAAAATTAATGTTTGATCAAATATACTCTTATGAAATTTTTAAAATTCCCAAAAAACCCTTTGCCCATGTTTGGTTAGAATTAAATTATTCTGAGGTTTATTACTAGTCTAGTATAAATAAGAATAAAGTGATTTTTTATTTAGCTGGAATAACTTAATTCTCTGGATTAGCTAGTCTCTATGTATCACTTTATACTAGTTAATTATGACATACAGATTCTCATTTATTCCAGCCTTCCAAACACCCCTTTTGAAATTATTCTTATTTATTCATATTTATTATAACCCTATTCTAGAATCAAACATGGATTTTAAGTACTATATATATAAAACAATTTTTCTCTCACCTCTCTCATTATGTGATGTAGGACAAATCTAATATCTATTTTTAATTTGTTAGTTTTGATTCTTTTCTATTTTAAATTTGAATAAGTTTGCTAGTATCTTTTAATTGTTAGAATAAGTTTGTTAGTAATATCTACCTTTCATTCAAAAAAAAAGTTTGTTAATAAATTAATTGTTAGGATTTGTTAGTTTGATTTTGTAACCAATTGTGGTTAGTATTTTAATATCGACCTTTTAATTGTTAGAATATTTGAGGGGCAGAATTTTAGCTTACCGGGTTCGGGTTATCGGATCTAACCACTCTCGCTCTCCTCCGCCTCATTTGACCATCGTCCACCGGAGAACACTCCTCAAACGTCGAAGACACAGGGAGATGTGGACCTGTGAAAGACCTTCCGACGCTCAAATCAGTCAAAGTGGTCGAAAAATAGTTTTAAAAAAGAATTGTTCATACCTTCTCTGTGAAGCAATGTTCCCTATTTATGGAGGGTCTGGGACGGTGTTAGGGTTTCTTATTGACCACTTTTCATCAAACAGACGAGAATTCATCCATCATCACTGAGGAGACAAGTTATAACTTGAAAAATATACCCATATTTAGTTGAGATTTCTTGGATTTAGTCAATGATTTGATAACTATCAGTCAATGAAGTGTATTCAAGGGGATCAAGGAAAATTTTGACTCGATAAGTACTGACTTGAAAGATGGTCGTCGGATTGGAGCGGGTTCGTCCTTGACCGGGCTTAGGCTAATTTAGCTGCAATGGTTCCGGGTCAGATGATGGGCTTTCTGGGATTCGACCCATCCGAAGGGGCCAAGAATTTTGGCGCCCACAAATATCTACCTTTTAATTGTTAGAATAAACTTGTTAGTATTTTAATTATAAGAATTTATAAGCGATATTTGGAATCTATATGGTTGATTATATTTATTCATTTATATTGATTTATTACGATAATTGTATAATATAGGAACGAGGATATTTTAGACAATTCATGTGATTTATATTACAAAAGAACTTTTTGAAAACATTTATCAATATGTGTTCCTAAACAATTTCGGCTTCAGATACAAAAAAAAACTTATTCTTTAAAAATAACTTTTAGAATAGTTAGTTGCCTTTTTATTGGACAACACACCACAGAGGACCTATACTCCCATTCAAGGGGACAGATGAGGACACGTATAGTTAGTTACCCGATCGTTCCATTGGGGGCCGGGGCACATGGGAAGTCCTTGGTTGGGCCATAAAATGGGCCCTACACGTCTAAATTATCATCTTCTAACCTATTGGAGTACGTGAAGAAAATTTCCGAGCTGATGCTACTTCTCATAACAACAAAATATATAATACAGAAATGTTAATGTTCCATAGAAATCTGAAGAATCCTTAAAAGTTCCACGAGCATTTCTTCCTCGGTTACGTTTCTCCATGTTCTCCAACCTTTAATTGACCTTTTTGTATCTGCACAACACATGGAAGCCATGTCATTATCCCTCCAACAGACAAAACCTAACCCACAACGAACAATAAAGAATAAATCACTAAACAAAAAGAAAAAATAAAAGTGATTCGACAAAGCAGCAGCCCACATGCAACCCATACGTTGTTATAAGCTTTATCCTCTCCTTTGGACATTATAAGTACCCATCACTACACATGAAATGATTTACCCATTTGGATATATATCTAACATTGGTAGTTAAAACCTTGATGAATGGCTGATCTGCAGATTGTCCCGGCAGGTAAAACTGTAGAGGCTCAGTATGTGGAGATGAAGGTGCCTTTGTACTCATATGGGTGCGAGAAGAAAGTGAAGAAAGCCTTGGCACATTTGAAAGGTAATTGAGTACATCTAAACATGTGTATGTGTTAAGACATCTAACAAATTGCAAAGCAGTAACTGATGTTGCATTATTGGTTTCAATATAGGTATATATTCGGTGCATGTCGATTACGAGCTGCAGAAGGTGACTGTGTGGGGGATATGTGATCGATACGACGTCCTCGCGACGATCAAGAAGAAGAGAAGGGAAGCTCGGTTTTGGGATTGCGAGGAGTCATCCAGTGAGAAAACACCGTCACCATCGCCGCCTTTGATGGAGAGAGCGCCCCCTCGTATGTTGTGCAAGAGGAAATCTTGGAAGAGATTGTTTCCTTTGGTATTGTATTAATTCGTCACGCACGATGGCATTGTGAATTCCACTTATGTTGGGAACTACACAATCTTGTGGACGAGCTTGCATGTATATGGATTTATAATACATAAAAGAGCCCCTCTGAGTGGCTTTGATCAATGTATATGACTTTTAATATGTCTATATTAAAATAATAAGATCTGATGGTCGTAAATATGTTAGATAATTAATTTGTTCAACGTGCATTGGACTTAACATGATTCACATCAATATTTTAAACTATATCTTAACAACCCGATATTTTTACTTGTACAAGTTAAAATTTAATAAAGATACTAAAATTTATGTGATGTGAAAAAAAAAGAAAAATAGGGGACAACTCCGATAGAAAAAAACACTAAACTATATGAACTATATGTTAATTTTAAGGGGTGTGGATCTCTATTTTTAGATAAATCTTTACATATCAAATATTTTTTTGATGATATCAATATATGTGCATGTTGGGATTATGTTTCAATCCGGTGTATCACATCGGATGACTATGATGAAACCATATTAGGTTGGACACCTAATAAGTATAATATTATTTAAGATTTGATCTTAATTAATATTTAAAGTGAATCTCCTAAAATATGAAACAATATTTGTTTGTTAATTGGGAGAGTGAATATCTCTTAATTGATGATAACAATATTTGTTTATTAATTGGGAGATTACTTGAGTAGGAAGTTATTTATCTCTATAAATATCTTCTAGGGTTTCATGGTAAGATTAGGCAATGTATACAATGTAGAGATCCTAAGAGAATGTTGACAGAGTTTTAAGAGAGGGTAACTCTATGAGAGAATTTGTTAGTCTCTTAATGTATCTCAATTATCAAAGTGGATTCTCTGTTTTTGCCCTGTGGATGTAGGCCTAGGCCAAACCACGTATATCTTGTCTTCTTCGTGTGGTGTGATGTTTCTTCTTGTGTTTGATCTCGGATTTTTTGTTGGCTTCCGTGAATCACCTTCCCAACAGTGCATGCATGTGTCACACTATGATGAGACTACATATTGAGAATATGGAGGTATAAACACTTGTTGTGGTGTTGACCATTTATTGATAGCATATAATTCTTATAACCTCATGTGATCCTCTTTAAAAGTAAGACAATCGGGAGTGCGATACCCCCCCCCCCCCTTTTTTATATAGAAATGAGTGAAAGAATTGGGCATCTTGGACATTTCCTCCTGATGTCTCATGCATATTTTCTCATAGTCCCCTTAAAAAAAGTTAGTAGTACTCCTTTTAGATAATCAACAACAATATTGATCGCTATATTGTCATGAGTGAATGGGTTACCTTCATAGAGTGTTTTATGATGTGTTCATTTAATCAATTTTTTGAAGGTCCGTTTGGAAACACAGATTGAAAAGTAGCTTTTAGAATAAAGCTGCTTTTTAAGATGATTTTAGACCTTGACTTTTTTATAATGCTTTTTTTTTAAAAATTCAGGAATCAATATTTGAAAGGAGTTTAATATTTGGTAGAGAAAGTTGCTTTTCAATTCAAAAATCGATTCCGACTAAAAATCGCAGTTTTTGAGCTTTTTAAAACACGGATTTCGAGAGAGAAATTAAAAGGAATCCAGCTTTTGATTCCGTCAGAATCTGCTCCGTTTGGCTGCATGATTTTGAGATTTCAACTTTTCAAAGAAGCAGAGTCCGACCAAATCGTACAACCAAACGGACCGTCTATGAACATAGATGATTGTGAAGACTTTTCGGACAAACTATTTATCCCAAGATTACATCACTCTTTCACCATTGCCTCTCTTTTATGGTTCTCCATTTCACAGTGTCCTTTATCATGAGTAACTGCGTTCATCTTTAGTAGATCATAATTTGTCACGTAGACCAACACATCGTTCCATATGGAAATTTTGATTACAGCAAGAAGAGACTCATCATACTATATATCTTATTTCTTACCCAAAGTAAAATTCCTGTCACACCATCGGGTTCCTATATGTGGTTTGTAGGAATTTTTCGATTAATAATTTATGAATGAAGTTAATTGTTATGACAACATTATTGATTTGAAGATTCAAAATATATATGAATTACAATGACCCGAGAATTAACTTACTCAATTAGACATGCAACACAACTACTAGTATTAATACTGGCCTGGAGAGAAATCAACACAAAGCCCCACTACCATCCTAGCAGAAACAACAGGAAACCCACAGAAACCAAGAAACTAGTCGGTCCCAAATTTAAACACAGAACATACACACAAAGTTAAATTATTTTCAGTCTTCAAGGGAGAGAAGAACTAATAAGGAGCCGCGCGTGTCACATGACAGAGCAGGCGTTCACGTCGTCATCATTGAAGATGTTGCTGACGGGGTCGTTCCCGCGGCATGCGTCGGGGATGTTGCCGTGCTTGTCCCCGTTGTAACCGTGCCTCCAGTAGTTGTAGCTGTCGCGGAACGACTCCTCGTCCCTGAAGTAGTCCGTCGTCGTCGTGAAGTGGAGTGGCATGTTCAGGGTCGGCCAGAACTCCGCCTTCTTTCCCGCCCGCCGCACCGCCTTCAGTACCTTGTTCCGGTCCACGTACCCCGTCACCGTCACCTTCTCCATTGGCAGGTCCACCTCCACATTGTCCACCCCTGTCACACATAGTATTGCATTTTAATTTGAATTACTTTTCCTTAATTAGCTTTAGTATGGAATGTGCATATGGTTGTGTGTGAACTTGATTTGCATGGGCAAGAGAATTATAGGAGTACCTCTAAGCTTCATAATGGCATTTTTGACAACCCTCTCACAGCCTTCGCAGCACATCCGTACTTTAAGCTCTATTACCTGGTGATATATATTGAAATAATCAGAGATAACTATGATCAATATTCAATACACCATTTGTAGACAAAACAGAGCTATTGTTTTCATATGCTATGTAATTGCTATGCACAGTTGTACAGATTCAAATGTTTGTCCTTTTTATCTGTAGTTTTTGCACGGATGAATTTGTACATCACGCACACCGATCCAGAAAGAATGGTCAATTACAGACTCCAATCCTATGTATCATGGTCAAAGCTCTGAAATTTTATTGGGGATAGATTTATTCCACATAATAAAACTTAGCCCACCAAACCATGATATTCCTAAAATGTAGATTCTAGGTTTCCTTTGGATAGATTTGTTTTTCTTGTTATCCTTCAAAACAAAAAGTTCAACAACCAAAAAAATATAATTATTCAAATAGTGATTTCTTATTTGATTTTTTTTCCTATCAACTTCCCAGCAGGTTCTGTCCTTTGTAATGTCATTTTGTGATGTATAGTTTTTTTTTTTGAAGTATATAAATTAAAATTAGGGTTTTTTATTTTTATTTTTAAGTCCTTGTGAACTATATAATTTAATGATCGATCCATCTATTTTTCATATTACAGATTAAGTCAACAGTTTATGTGATATATTCATTTTTAGTCTTTCTTAGGGACTAATAAGAAAATCAAACAATTGAGTGATATGTCTCTCCAAGAGACTAATAAAAAACATATTATTTAAACTTGGAAACTTAAATTGTAATATGAAAAAAATGAGAGATTGTTCATTAAATTAATTGTATAGTTTATGGGGATTTAAAAATAAAAAATCCTAAATTTTAATGTTTTGGAGGGCCTCGCGAGAAGCCCATGTGCGATTCTTATTACATGTGTATATTTTATGCAATGGCAAACATATAACTTCATAAAAAAATGAATTATATATACATTTATATACTCACTAAATTATGCATAATAATAATAATAATAATAATAATAATAATAATAAAATAAAAAGTAAATGTTTCATCCTATTAAAGCATGTATCTTATTTATGTAAATGAACTCCATGTGGGGCTGTATGTAAGGGCTACCTGTAAAAGTGCCCAAAGAAGAACCTCAATCCATTAATTAATTAATGACAATATCAAGCCAGAAACTAATCAGTATAACCTACCGGAGTGGCCCTCAAACTAATTAAATTAAATATTTTTAGAATTAGAATATCTTGCTTAAATATTTAGTTAGCCGCCCTTTGTGATCATGCTAATGGTGACTTCGTTCGTTCTCTTATATATTTCCTGGTTTAAACGCTTTAACAGAAGCTTTATGATGGAAGAAAATATTTTTTCAATTCTACTAGTATATAACATCTAGGCCTACACATAAAAGCAATTAAAAGGCACACCAGATATCTTTACATTAGAAGGTTAAAGTAAAACTTTAATTTGAAGCTAGAATATACAACATAGTTGAATTTTGTTTTACATACAAAGAGAAAGAAAAGATAGTTGGACAATGGAAAGCTTGAATTAATCATAAAGCAATACCTGCAAGGAGAGAGGGCGGCTTTTGGTCATGTTGTAGAAGACGTAGCTGTTGGTGTTGTTGTGGTGGATGTAGTTGTTGTGGTTTGGAAAAAGAGAGTGGTTGATGAAGGAAAGGAAGGAATGTAAAGTCTTTCCTATGGCTGTGGGCATGGCTGATGATGAGGGGATTTCACTTAAAAAGGATATGAAGGAAGAGATCAGATATGAAGAGGAAGAAGAGGTGTTGAAGACTGCAAATTGAAGGAGATATTCCTCAACAAGCTAGCATTGGTTCCATTCTATGTTAAAATAATATAACCTCCCCCTTTTGTGATATTCGATGTGCCCTCTTGATACACTCTTCTAGGCTAAGTAAACTATACCATGCATGTTCTTTGAACTTGGTGTGCAATGCAAATATACAGTTTTTGATTAGGAGGAATAATGGTATCTTTGCCTGAAAAAAGTAGAGATATACAAATCAAAATCATGATCAAGACATAACCATGCAGTACTATTAATGATTCATATGCTGGTGAAGTCTCGAAAGAGAATCTCAAGTTCAATTATTAATCCATGATATCAAGAGGAATAATATCATTGCTTGAAAGGGAAAACATGGTTGTTGGTTTTAATTTTGTAATGACAAACACATAAAGACCCTTTTGAGCATATATATTTATTGAAAGTTGTTGCGGAAAGCAACTGTTTTGTTAGTTAAGTTCATGAAGGTTTTAAAAGTATCTAGGAACACTGAAGACCACTAAATTATAGAATCTACACGCTAGACTCCACCAAAGCCCTTTCAAACACAAGCATAGAATAAAAGAAACTCTAGTTAGGCACAAAATATTACATGAGACATTATTATAAATCGGATCGCCTGTATTAACTATGCAATATTTAATTTGTTTAACTTTATTTTTGGTACAAAATCGTAACGGAGAAGCATGGGGTGGTGGGGGTAAGGAAAGCATCCCACAAAGTTCAGATCGACGAGACAAGCAATATACCTTTATATATAATTGAAGTGTAAGCGCTCATATACTTAGTCTGTTTTGCAGTCTATTTTACAATTATGTACATTATGATAGCATAACACACACTACATTATCAATGTACATGAAATTCTATCATAGTACATGGACTATTTTTTTTCATGTTTTCAAATGAAAAAAATACATTATTATATTTCAGTATATACATCATTTCATATAATTGCATGCACTTTGATGAGATGGTGTATGATTTTTTTAAGAAAAAACAATGTATGCTACCAATGGGGCTGTAATATGGGTTGGACATATCATTTTCCATTGAAGTGTGTTCACACAAAATAAAAACCTAGGATGGTGGTTGTATAGTAATTAAGATATATCTACATAATGAACCATAAAATTTTGTAATATAAGATCAAGCGTGCCCTTATAAATCTGGAGTTAGAATCTCTGAGCATAGGGTTTTTGAGTGATTCTGATTCAGCGTAGGATTACGCTCTTTTGTTGACCCGATGACACTGTTGATTTATGAAGAATACCAAGATGATGGACTTCAACGAATCTGTTGATTCCTAAGACTACCAGAAACAATAGAAATCTATGTAGTTGTTAATCCTTATAGGATAACAAAATAAAATAGATAAAATAAAATTCTATTAAAAAAAATCTTCTTTTTAATTTTGTGATTACAAAGTCTATTATAGAATAGAGAATTCTAACAAATTAGGATATCAACAAATCTCTAAATATTTCAAATCACAAATAAATCTAACTAAATTCAAACTAAATCCAAATTCGAAATCAAATTAAAAAATTCAAATTCATATTTCAAAAATAGAAAAAAATCCTAACAAACTAAAAAAATTATTAAATTGTAAATCAATCATCATCGTCTATTTGATAGTCTTCAATATTGTTGATCGAACGGTCCATGATCGTGCTACATTAGAATCCCAGTACTCAAGAATCAAGATATATTTCAACTAAAATTGGACTCCACGTCACCGAAACATGTGAATGTTATTTGTGTTGATAAACTGTCATTCCTGTAATCCCGCTTCTCTTAATCTAGTATATATTAGGTGAGAGTAGGGGTGCAATTCGAGCAGGTTGGATCGGATTAGAGCTTAACCTAAACTACCCCAAACCCAACATAAACCCAACCTGACCCTCGGGTTTAAGAAACTCAACCCGAACCCAACTCATCAGATTTTCTTCCGGTTCGGGTTGGGTTCAGATTTAATTTCGGTTTGATTCAGGTTGGGTTGGGTTCAGATTTGACTTGAAAAATGTATTATTATAAACAATTAAAACTTTAGAAGAGTCAATTTTTCGCATAACAAAAATGAATAAAAAATAAAAATGATATACATTTTTATTTAGAGAATAAAGATATGAAAACTATATAAGTTTATAGAAGTGAAAGATTCTATATAAAAAAATGTATAATTCAAATTTTATCACACATATTAAAAAATTATAATTTTACTTAAAACATTTTGTTTAGATATGAAAACTTTGAGTTTGGTTTATCCAAACCCTCAACTCAAGCCTAACTCAAATTAAATTCAGGTTGGTCGGGTTGAAGTTTAGGTTGAACCCGTCCAAATTTCGAATTGGGTCGAATTCAACCAGTCCAAGTTACACTCCTAGGTGAGACCAATACATACTGGATTAAGAAAACACAAAAAGTTTGTATTCAACTCAGTTGTCTATATGCGTCATCTTTTGCAAACCAAGTAGATACTTGTGAATTCTTTCGATCAAGATGAAAAGGCTACCTCCGCATGTTTGTTTCGGTTTCATGAAAAATTCTTTCGAATAATCGTCAACAAACAGGTAGATAAGTCAACACCAATACTCGAACCCTACCCTTAACATATGTAAGCAAGTCAAAACTTTATTGAATGGTGCACCATCCTTCTGCAGATCGAACCGGAATGAATGAGTGGTGGCAAGAACTGGAATGAATATCACACGTCCTTCTGCAGATCGATCGATTGGGTTCTTATAATTATTTCGAATCTCTTTTTTCCCGCCTCCACACGCTTCCCTCGACGACTTTAATAAATATTAAGGTTGAAAACGTCCGGAGTTAAATTTAATTATCATCTAAAAATCTGAGTTGTCAAGTTGATTCTGATTCTTCCTTGTTCTAATTGATGACTAATGTTAGTCCTGGCCCTAGGCGACCAAGGGCCCCATGATCTCTTGAAAATTATTATTATTATTATTTTTTTTTTTGATATCGGAGGACCTCGTGGCTAACTTTACGGTCAAGCTGGGAAGGCTACTTCCGCCTGTTTGCCCCGGTTCCACGAAAAATTCTTTCGAATAATCGTCAACAAACAGGTGGGTAAGTCAGCGTTAAGACTCGAATTCATGATCTATCGGTAACACCGTTAAGCACTGAACTGTTGTACTATGACATTGAGGACCAAAAAAATATAAAGACAAGAGTTTTTTTTTTTAATTATTTCATTGTATTTTTTTAAAACTTGTCCACCTTTTCATTTCTCATCATCCTGTTATACTGTGACTTTATTTTATTTATTTTTTTATTTACATTTAAAGATCTTACTGGGTTATGTGTTATTTTTTCATTTCATTTTTTGTTTGCTTGTTCGTTTTATCTATGATTTTTTTTCAAACACATTATTTTAATACTTTGGTTTTCTATTTTATTAAGACTTTTTTATTTAGGGTCAATTATGTAAAAGAATTTGTGCATTCCATTATAAGAGTTAGGACCTATCTATTTCACATGATTTCAGGGTCAGCCCTGATAGACCATAGGATGCTTTAAAAAAAAAATTAAATATGTTGCGTTTCAAAAGTGAATATGGGAATAATTGTCATTTCCTAGTTTATTATGCAAGGTCACTTAAACTAAATCTCCTTGATTTAGCAAGATTTGGCCTAATATATATTCCTTGTGTAAAGTTAAAAGAGTGTATTGATATATTCAATCCGTTTTACAGTTTCGTCTGCAATCTAATGGTCCAACCACCTATATATTATGATAGTTGTATATACGACGATATATTGTATCATCACAATATATGAAAATTAATTTTTTATAAAAATTTATTAGTGTATATGAGAGTATATTTTTTATAACATATACTTAATATTTCAATGGATGTGTATATTTTTAATAAAAAAAACCGATAAAACTGTGAACATTAGGGGTGGTAAACGAGCCGAGCTTTGACATATTCAAGTTCGGCTCGTTTATAAACGAGTCGAGCCGAGCCGAGCTGAGCTCACGAGCCTCAACGAGCCTAGCGTTCTTCTTCATTTTAGGGATTTTAGCGGTTGAAAATAAAATTTTAGCCTAAATAGCCAAGTTTATGAGCTTAAACGAGCATAATTTTGTATTAATTTAATGTTCTGATTTTACAAGTGAGTTTAATCAAGTTTTAATTAAGTTTTTTTATAACACAAATCAGTCGAATTTGAACACAAAATGAAGTTTGATCCATGTCCTGAGTTTAATCGAGTTTTAAAAATTGTTCAAGTTCGTTCATTTGTCTAATTGAACGTGCCTGAACATTGGACCACATGCAGGGAGGGATGACATATTAATTTTTAACTGAGTCCCTCTCCCAATTTTCAAGCGTTACATCACAATGTCCAACATTCTTTGGAGCCAAATGAAAGCATCTTTAACTGAGTCCCTCTCCTCTCTACTCTTCTATCTCCTCTGTTTTCCACTGTATTTTGGTTCAGGGTGTTAGTCTCTTCTCCCTTCCCCTGCTTGCAACACTTTTTGGCTTGTCATCTGAGCTGTACATCTGTTTATAAGTTGCAATAGAAGCTTTACATTACCAAATAAAAATAAAATTGAAGCATCTTTTAAATTCATCAAAAGACAACATTGTTTTCAACTTTCCCAGAAATGTTCTCTACCCAAAACATCTCCTCTCCATTCCATAAGATTATTTTTGGGGATTGTTTATTGTATTTTGTTGCAGTTATGGCGTGGAGATTCGGATTCTGTCTCAAAAAATGCAGCAGTCCCACCACTAATTGCATTTCTTTAGCATTCCGGGGAAGTTCGGGAATAAACCGACCTAATCTTTATTCTACATGATTATTTAATATAGATATACTTTGTACTTGTTCACACTTGAATTGAAGTTCATCGGATTCTTATCTTTAGTTAGGCAAGCATCCTTCAATATCTGATCTTGTGGTGATTGTTCAATACAATCTCATCAGAGATCTGCACGCCGATACAATGAAGATGCGTTTTGGAATGAATTAATACCAGAAATATATATATATATATATAGGGAAGTGATTCGGTGCGGGAATGCGGGAAGCGATCACGGGTCCATCGCATCGGACGGTTGGGTGCGATTCACATCGACCGTTGGATGCGATGGACCCGCGATCGAACGACCGACGTCGCTTCCCGCACTGAATCACTCGACTATATATATATAGAGAGAGGGGTGATTACGTGCGGCGAACGACGGGTGCGGCGTCGATCACGGGCCGTCGATCACGGGTCCATCGCATCGGACGGTCGGATGCGATTTACGTCGACCGTTGGATGCGATAGACCCGCGATCGAACGGCCCACGTCGCGGCCGCACCCACCGTTCGCCGCACCTAATCGGTCGCGTATATATATATATATATATATATATATATATATATATATATATATATATATATATATATATATATATATATATAGTCGCGATTACGTGCGGTGTGCGGTCGGTGCGGTGCGCGATCACGGGTCCATCGCATCAGACGGTCGGGTGCGATTCACGTCGACCGTTGGATGCGATGGACCCGCGATCAGACGGCCCACGACGCGGCCGCACCCGCCGTTCGCCGCACATAATCGGTCGACTATATATATATATATATATATATCGACGATTAGGTGCGGTGTGCGGTCGGTGCGGTGTGCGATGTGGGCCGTCCGATCGCGGGTCCATCACATCCAACGGTCGACGTGAATCGCACCCGACTGTCCGATGCGATTGACCCGTGATCGACGGCCCATGATCGCTGCCGCACCCGCCGTTCACCGCACGTAATCACATCCCTATATATATATATATATATATATATATATATATATAGGGCCAATTACATGCGGTGAACGGCGGGTGCGACAACGATCATGGGCCGTCGATCATGGATCCATCGCATCCGACGGTCGGATGCGATTCACATCGACCATCAGATGCGATGGACCCGTGATCGGACGGCCCGTGTCACGGCCGCACCAGCCGTTCACCGCACATAATCGCTTCATTATATATATATATATAGATTTCCGATAATATGCGGTCGGTGCGGTCGTGCGGATTCGATGTGCGTCGTCCGATCGCGAGTCCATCGCATCCAACGGTCGACGTGAATCGCACCCGACCGTCCGATGCGATGGACCCGTGATCGACGGCCCGTGAATCGCGACCGCACGACCGTATAATATCACGACTATATATATATATATATATATATATATATATATATATATATATATATATATATATATATATAGGGACGTGATTGCGTGCGGCGAACGGCAGGTGCGGTAGCGATCACGGGCCGTCGATCACGGGTCCATCGCATCGGACGGTCGGGGCGATTCATCTCGACCATTGGATGCGATGGACCCCCGATCGAACGGCCCACGTCGCGGCCGCACCTGCCGTTCGCCGCATGTAATCGCGACTATATATATATATATATATATATATATGGTCGTGATTACGTGCGGTGTGCGGTCGGTGCGGTTTACGACGTGGACCGTTCGATCGCGGGTCCATCGCATCCAACGGTCGACGTGAATCGCACCCGACCGTCCGATGCGATGGACCCGTGATCGACGGCCCGTGATCGCGCACCGCACCGACCGCACACCGCACGTAATCGGATCCCTATATATATATATATATATATATATATATATATATATATATATATATATATATATAGTCGCGATTACGTGCGGTATGCGGTCGGTGCGGTTTACGACGTGGGCCGTCCGATCGCGGGTCCATCGCATCCAACGGTCGACGTGAATCGCACCCGACCGTCTGATGCGATGGACCCGTGATCGACGGCCCGTGATCGCGCACCGCACCGACCGTAAACCGCACCTAATCGGCTCCCTATATATATATACACACATATACACACGCTCGCGATTAGGTGCGGCGAACTGCAGGCGCAGCCGCGACGATGGCCGTCCGATCGCGGGTCCATCGCATCTAACGGTCGACGTGAATCGCATCCGACTGTCCGATGCGATGGACCCGTGATCGACGGCCTGTGATCGCTGCCGCACCCGCCGTTCGCCGCACCTAATCGCGTCCCTATATATATATATATATATACACACACACACACACACATGCTCGCGATTAGGTGCGGCGAACGGCAGGTGCGGCCGCGACGTGGGTCGTCCGATCGCGGGTCCATCGCACCCGACCGTCTGATGCAATGGACTCGTGATCGCTGCCGCACCCGCCGTTCGCCGCACGTAATCACCTATATATATATATATATAGACTCGTGATATTATACGGTCGTGCGGTCGCGATTCACGTCGACCGTTGGATGCGATGGTCCCGCGATCGGATGGCCCGCGATTGCGACCGCACGACCGCATATTATCGGAAATATATATATATATATATATATATATTCGAGAAGAGAGTGTGATGAAAAATCAAATTTTTTAAAAATGATAATAGTATACACTATATCAAAACTTATTAAGATCACTCAACTGGTTTAACATTTCTATTTATAGCTCCATATTCCTCGTTAGCCCGTAATGAGGTATATCTTGTAAGCAGATGTGGCCTTGGGTGTAGGCCCAGTAAAAAGCTGCTTAGGGCCCCACCCAGGGAGGGGCCCCATGCCCAAATACAACAATGGTGTGTCTATTTCTAATGCTTGTTTCTATGGGTCTCATCTGTCAGACCCACTATATTATTAGCTATTTGAACTGTAACCCATCCAAGACCCCAAATGAAAAAAAAACTCTAATCAAAACAATCCATCTTATAGCTATAAATATTTATACATAATTAAAAGAAAGGAAGGTGAATAGACAGAATAGTCACCCTCTTAATTAGCCTAATATTTATATTTTTTCTCCTCAATTGATATCTCTCTTGGTCTCTCCCTCTAACCCTCTCATAATCTCTCGGTCTCTCTCTCATGATCTCTCAAGATTCCAAAGTCAAAGAAACCAAATAAATTTTTTTATAACAATATAATCTCTGTTATAAGGTATATAACCCCTTTTTAAATCTTAGCTTTATTTATTTATTTATTGTTCTTGGATATATGTTTATAATTCTTAATATCCCATTGTACAACAAAAATAATCCTTGAGGTGTAACTTATTTTTTAATATTTTTCAAAGACTTCTAATGAAAATATAAGATATCCATTATCTATTTACTAAACAAAATTTATCATTTTTACAGAATTACAATATTCAATAAACAAATATTTAAATATTTGTTGAGGATATTGGAGAAGGTCGGCAATTAAGTTTTATTGTTATTTAAATTTGATTTCAAATCACTTAATTACTGCGTGTTGCATTTTGAATTGATTATAATGTCTACTACATAATATCAAGGGCAGAGCCATATAGGGCTCCGCTTATATGGTTTAATAAAATATAGGTTGATTTAATTTGTTGAGATAGTGACTTTTTTAAAATTCAATCCACACTCCTACAACATTACACCAAAAATAATACACTCCCAACATATGTCTTTTTTGTATTATAGCTTTACATTATGTTTGTTCTTGATATAACTTGAATTATATATACGTGCTTGTAATTTTTTTGATATAATTGTTATAAGATCAATTTCTAAATAACCATATGTTAGTTGAGTTATTGAGTTATGAAATGAAGTTGATGAGAGCATGTATTAATCTTTTATACCCTGCTAGTTGATTAATGAAAAATGACAATTTATTGGGTCAAATTTAAACAAGATAATTTTTTTTATAGGGGCCCCATTTTTAAAGATTGCCCAGGGCCCCACCTACTTTTTCAAATCTCATTGAATATGGTATGCTATTTAAGAAATTTTTAACTTGTAAGAAATTTTTTATATGTTTTATAAATTAATCTATATAATTAATTGGAGTATATGTTTAATCTTCATATATCATTGAATATGGTATGCTATTTGGGGCGACCGTAACATTTTCCTAAGATAAATTTTAATAACATGGAATTTTGAACAAGGGGAATGGATGATTAATTATTGGAAAATGTCTAAGTAGAGTTTTTTTTTTGAGCTCCAATTCCTATTTACACATGTTTTAGTTTTTTTTTTAAATAGTATACTTCCTCTAATGAGATATATCTTTTATAAAAAATAAAAAATCTATTTCAATGAATTGCATATATCTATTTATTGAAATTGTGAAAATTTCAACGATGTATATATCTTATTAATATGAGTATATAATAGTAAGAGGTATATGGGACTAGAATGAAGCTGGAAAAAAAATTCATCTTAATTATTTGATCATGATAAATGGTTTGGAAAAGTTAAATGTTTGTGGTGACGTAAATTCAAGTCGTGATTTGAAGCTTGGTAGACAGTGCTCAAGAGCTACAATTTTATTTAATTTGAATTAAGGTTATCATTTGACCCAAAGTCTACAAGTCAAACCTGCCTAACCCGAGTCTGTAGGGCTTAAACTCGGCCCAGACCCATGAATTGAAAAGACTCGGGTCTCACTTTGAAGTCCGGGACCATTGTGACAGGCATGTAGGCCCATTCGTGCCCAGGTGGGAGGGGAGCTACCCCCTCCAAGATTTTTTTGGAAGGTGAGGGCTAGGGTGGGGACCAACCCTCTCCCAACCTGGCCCACCTCCCCCATTTATTTGGGAGAAGCCCCCCCAGTAGTTAAAAATAAATAATAATAAAAATTTTGAGGATAAACGGTACTCCCGAGTCCCTGAGACCCGATGCCCAGGCCCATGGATAAAACCTAAGCTCGATTTTTTTGTTTAGGGTTGGCCGAGGCCCGCTGGCCGGATGGGCCCGCAGCTTAAGCCCAAGGCCAGACTTGAACCTTGTTTTCACGAACCGGCCCGGCCCGTTACCGATGCCTAATTTGAATTAAATCATTGCATTCAAAGCTGTAGTTTTTTTCTAAAAAGAAAAACGTGGGCAGCCCCGTATGGAATCCATGTTTTGATTTTTTGAAAATTAATGTGGGGTAATTTAATTAAGATTTTCATTGACAAAAGATCCATGTCAATGAATTTTTAAAGTATGAGTTATTTAATCAGGACATTAATTAGTTTGTTGACAAAAAGTCAGCATCATTCTATTGAGACATTAATTCGTGAAAAAAAATAAAGCGATTGAGATTCCTCATCGTGGATAAAATGTTGTGTTATTTGATTTCAACATGGATCTGTGAAAATTTTCATAAGTCATAGACTTTTGTAGATTTAGAGAAAAAAATATAAAGAAAAATATAATTTTAACAAGTGGCTGATTTTGGTATATATGAATCTTTGGGGTTATTTTTTGGTATTTCCCTTTTTTTAAATTAGTCTTACATTTTTATGCACAAATGTTCCTAACGAAATAAATATTAATAAAATAGAAAAAAATAAAAATAACTCATACATTTCAAAAAATAAGGAAACAAACAAAAAAAATAAAAAATAAAACTAAAATATGAAAATCAGCACGGCCTAATAAGATCATCTTCCTTGCAAATCAAACAATAAATAAAATAAAATACCAATGGAAAGAAAATTAAAATAATTAAATAGTAAATAATAAATAAAAGCTGAGCCTCTGAGAATAAAAAAGAAAAAAAAAGAAGAAATTACTGTAAGTGGTAGGGACAAAAGAAATTACTTTGCTTTGTAGGTAGGGGACCTAGGTTCTTTGTAGGTAGTGGACCTAAGTGGCATTGCTCCCCCTATATCGGGTCAGGGTGGACCTGGACCTGACATGTGGTCGGACTCGACGGGTTCGGGTCCAACCCAAGACCCGGCGGGTCCTTGAAAAGGTGGACCCGGATCCGGACTTGACCCGGGAACGATTGATAAAAAAAAGGGTCAGACTTTCTCAAACTCGTGTCCAACTCACTGGATATACAATTTTTTTTCATTATAGATATAGATTTTGATCATCATCCGGATGAACTAATTGTTGCCTCATTGCTTTTCAGTTGCAGAGGTTAATTATGAAATCCTTAATAGGATTGAAAGCATAAAAAACCTCTTCAAAAACCATCGATCACAACTCATAATTTTCCAACACGCGGTGTGATAAAAACATAGAAATAAAAGTTAAGGGGGTCTACAAAAAAGATTACCCTCATTTGGAATTGGTTGAGACATGAGAGAGTGGCTGAGTGAAGGCGGAGATGAAGACATAGACGGTGGTGTCTGCGGTGTTGCTCGCGCGGTCCGAGCAGAGAAGAGATGAAGGTGGAGAATAGAGAAGAGACGGAGAGAGTGGCCAAGTGGGGGCGGCTGCCGTGGCTCGCAGAGAGTGAGAGAGAGACAAAGATGGCAAAGTTAAAAAAGAAAAAAAATAGGGCACACTCACATTTTCAAGGGATTTAGTTAGGGCATATTCAGAATTTCAGATTCACTTCGTGGGCCGGGTTTGTTTTAAACCTGTGGGCTTGACTTTTTTTTTTGGGTGAAGGACTTGTGATTGTGAGCTTGGTTATGGGTTATGAACTTATGACTCATGGGTTTAATATTATGGACGTGTGAATAAAAAAGTGAGTTAAGACTTACACAGTTATACTTATATCTTGATAAATAATTTTTTTGGGTGAAGGACTTGTGATTGTGAACTTGGTTATGGGTTATGAACTTATGACTCATGGGCTTGTTATTATGGACTTGTGAATAAAAAAGTGAGTTAAGACTTATACAGTTATACTTATATCTTGATAAATAAAAGGGTTATTTAGTTTCCACCCCTCCCAAAACTGACAAATTATCAAAAAAACCCCTCCAAAACTCAATATTATTTTAAACCCCCTTAAAGTGTTATTTAGCTTTGTAAAAAATCCAACAATCAACAAAATAAGAATGTTAGGGGAATATTCCAACTCAATATTATTTTAAACACCCTTAAAGTGTTATTTAGCTTCGTAAAAAATCCAACAATCAACAAAATAAAAATGTTAGGAGAATATTCCATCTCAATTGAGATGGAATATTCTCCTAACATTTTTATTTTGTTGATTGTTGGATTTTTTACGAAGCTAAATAACACTTTAAGGGGATTTAAAATAATATTGAGTTTTGGAAGGGTTTTTTTGATAATTTGCCTGTTTTGGGAGGGGTGGAAACTAAATAACCCTAAATAAAAATAAATTTATGGGTCTTGGGTTCAATGGGTCGGGGCGGGATGGACCCGGACCCGACCCGTTTATAAGTTCTGGTCCACCGGGTCAGGTCTAAATCGGGTCGGATCCAAATCAGATCGGATATATTACACATATAATTGGATCCGGGACGGGTCAGGTTCGGGTCTAGACCTGATCCGTTGATAAACCTACTTGTACCCCAAGGTCAACCCGGTAGGAGGCACAAATGAATTTTGAATTTTCATAATTCATAATATATGTGTGTCGCATATTTACTTACATACATGCAGCATCATCATGCTACCCTTACATAGTTTTGATGTTTTAATAGTCTATATACACAAATTATTAGTATTAATCTATTTAACCGATATAATAAAAAAATATGATTTTTTTGAACAAGATGTATATATTTGAGCATCATTGAGTTGTGGGGTTTAGTGCATCTGTTTAAGCAAGGTTCAATGCATTCTAATCAATAAGCGCACATTGAGCATCATGGAGTAGCTAGAATGGCAATGCGGTCTTTGGGCCCAGGTATATTTCCTCACTGTTTATTTTTGTATTTTTATCGCTTCTCCCTCTTATTTGAATTTTGTCTATCTTAATTCTTACTTTATTTAAGAATAGACATTTATTATATTTTATTATTAAATATATATTTTTTTTTTAAAAAAGAAATATATATATATTAAACACATGAAACTACCCGTGGGACACTGCACAAACCCCAACCCCACCAACAAGGTATGTCTAATTAATAATGGCATTGCTATGAAATTAGTGGTCTATTTGGTGGTCTATTCATCCTTTTGGGGTGGTCCTCAACTGGATATACATGCATCTCCTCATCCAAAGTCCAAACCAGGGAATATCTCTAGCCCATTGTTTTGTTCACATTCAAGTAGTACGTGGCGACTGTTCCGTGGGATTGACTCCGTCATGCTTGTTTTTTCAACCTGGAAAGCACGAACAGCCCAAAGTCAAAACACACCACGCTAATCAAGCTATTTTTTTTCTGAATTCAATTGTTTAATATATTTTTTTGATAAAAATAATTGAATAAATAAAAAAATAAAGAATTCAATTATTTAATATTGTTACTTGATTAGTTTCTTGTCTGTCAAGGCATTAAATCTTATTTGTTAACGTGTCGGTCTCAACGCGTTCTATTTGAAGGCTAACGGGCATATAAAATTGAAGGATTAGAGCCACGTGTCACAAAATTAAGAGAAAGGCGTCGACAGGTGCATAATTAAATGATGCTGATGACTCCAGAAACGTCTCCGGCTCTCCCCTTCTCTATTGGGCAAAACTATTCCCACTATCCACGTTACACTTTCCCACTACCCATAATTACGAAAATGCCATTATTTATTTTAATTTTTTTAATCCCTTTCCCACTACCCGGTTCGACAGCGTCTAGTCGAAATGTTCTTCACTGGGACGACAGAGGTCCGTCGAACTGTCTGAATAAGTGTCGACAGAAGTCCAGTCGAAGTGTGTTTCACTAGAACGACAGACATCCGTCGATCTGTCTGAGCAAGTGTCGACATAGATGTGTCGAACCCTTCAAAACAACAACTTTCTTCTAAAAATCAATCACTTATACAATCATTTAAGTCTAAATGAAAAACAAAAATGTCATTTAAGTTATTTAAGTCTTTTTGAAAATCATTCATATATATATTTATTTAAGTATAGGAAACAAAAATATCAAACAAATAGTTATTTGGACCAAATAAACAGTAAACATTTCATATAGAAAAAAAAAACATTATTTTTTTTTCTAAACAAGTGGAGTCTGTTTAGAAAAGACTCCACTTGTTTAGAAAAGAAAATAATATTTTTTGTCTATATGAAATGTTTACTGTTTATTTGGTCCAAATAACTATTTGTTTAATATTTCTGTTTCTTATACTTAAATAAATATATATATATACGAATGATTTTCAAAAATACTTAAATAACTTAAATGATATTTTTGTTTTTCATAAGGACGTAAATGATTGTATAAGTGATTGATTCTTAGAAGAAAGTTGTTGTTTTGAAGGGTTCGACACATCTATGTCGACATTTGCTAAGACAGTTCGACGGACCTCTGTCGTCCCAGTGAAGAACACTTCGACAGGATGCTGTCGAACTGGGTAGTGGGAAAGGGTTAAAAAAATTAAAATAAATAATGGCATTTTCGTAATTATGGGTAGTGGGAAAATTAAGTTGGGTAGTGGGTCTATCCGTGCCCTTCTCTATTTCCTCTTCCAAGTTTTCCGTTACCACAAGTTTCTTCTCGTCACCCCCTATAAAAGTTAACCGATACACGAAAACACACAAATTAAAGTCACAAAAAAATATATATTTAAAAGCATGGAGAAGCTATTGGCGATGTCGATCTTGAGCTCTGCCACAGCCGACGTGAGCGCGGAGGAGGGGTGGATGAAAGCTTGGTTGAAGAAGGAGAGGATGGCGATGAGGAAGGTCGACAAGGAGAACGAACAGCCTGCGAAGGTCGAGCAGAATGAGAACCAGCAGAAGCGAATCCGGTTCGCACAAGAGTTCGACGGGCTCGACTTCTTTGAGACCCTCGTCTCTCGTTGATTCGTCCCCAATTTCGTCTGTCGACTTTACTCTTTTTTTTTTCCCCTTTATACGGGGATTTTTGTTTAATTGTTGGGGTTGAAAAAATTGTAAATACTCTTTTGTTTTTTTTTGTCCTCTCTTGTTTCAGTTTGTGATTTATATATATATATTTTAGTGGTTCCTTCGGGGCTTGGTTGCTTGATGTGAAAGGCTTTTTGGTGATGAAGATCATTGTTCAGATTTTTAAAGATTTTTACCATACTACCTTTAAAGATTCCTTTTTGGTCGACTTATAGCTAGATGAGTTGCAAATGAATTAAGCGTTTGTTGATTTTAAACTCAGGTTCAAGGAAAAAATATAGGGGCGCCGATACATCTCTGTTTCCGATTACTTTATCCGAACATCATATGCTCCATTATGTACTCTGTATTTTGGTGAAGTTAAAAATGGATCTAAAAATGGGATTGGGTGTAAGTGCTCCACTGGATAACAAAACAATGCCCGTATGACATATTTATCCCACTAATCTTAGGGTGGAATAAGAATTCACCCTAGAATCAAATTGGGGCTTTAGGTGATATTTATCTCAAGGAAAATGATATGCACTCTCATCGTTTTTTTTTAATATACACTCAAACTGTTATAAATACTTAATATATAGAGATGCATACACACCGCGATAAGTCACTGGGGGATATTTTTTGAACGGTAGATTGGACTGTGAAATAGAAAGAATTTATGGATTTTTTTTGGGTTCACCAAATCAAGAGTTTAAAATGTGTGTTCTCATCAAATACACTAAATTGACTATAATACTCTTGATGCACAAATACACATACACTAATAATTTTTTGTTTGTCATATTTAAACAAATGGAACAATGATAATTCACTGCTTAAAATCAAATTTCATATTATTTTTTTAGGAAAATGTACACATTTATAACTATTCAAAAAAGAAAGTAATTACTAGAGTCCGAGCTTAGTTACGAAGGATATAAAATAGAAGGCCTCAAGAAGAAGAGGATAGAAAATCAACTAAAACATAAAATAAAAGAAACACAAGGTTCGAGACACAAGCGGTGCAACCCGAACCCTTCCAAAGATGCCACCCCCTGTGGTGAGCATTTAAAAACACTACTACTCCACACGCAAGAGTTCCCCACGCAGATCCATGTGCCATGCTCCCACCAGGATACATCCCCACTCTGTCACCAGTCAGAACATCAAGTCCCAAAGGTTCTGAAGATAGAATTTCTGGCCTCTGAAGATCACACTATTCCTTGTAAGCCAGATAGCCCACATCCCTGCAGGCATAAGAAGCTGTGACACCTTGATAAGACAGCTCTTATCCCCCTTCTTCAAAATGGCAGACATAAACCATCTAACATCCAGATTATGGCATTGGAATCGGCCTATTGCGTTAACTCCAACTTCCCCCAAAGCTCAGTGGAGACATGACACACATTAAATAGATGCTCGACGGATTCATCCTCCCCTAGGCAGAGGGGACACAACGGAGACTCGAGAGATCGCCACTTTGATCGACGATCTCGTGAGCAATCTTCCCTGCAACGCCAGCCACATGAAAATTTTAATCTTGAGAGGGACGTTCCATCTCCAAAAGACCTTTGTTTTGTGAACCATGCCAACCTCCGAGCACCGCCACCATTCGTACCCTACCTTCACAACATAAATCACCGGAGAGACACCGTTCTAGACCGCCAGTCCTCGCAAATCTCCTCCACCACTCTGTCCTGGATGCAATGTAACAAACTGGATAATTCCGCTACTTGACACTCTCTCGAAACCCTCTTGAGGTTTAGCTTCCAGTCTCCCCCCACCAATCTCGGGTCCCACAGATCTTCAAACCGCTCCTCCTCCTCGGCAATGTTAAATACCGATGGGAACACGTCGCAGAACGGCCTCTCCCCGCACCAACGGTCTTTCCAGAATTTGGTGCTATGGCCATTCCCGATATGCCATTGAATTGACGAAGCAAAGTCCCTTCCCAGTGAGAACCATGCTTTGGCAAAGAACGACATCTTTGGAGAAACATCAGGGAACTTTGAGACACTCCCCTCCCGCCCGTACCGTTCCCGAACACCTTCACCCAGAGAGCCGATGGATTTGCCACCCAATTCCAAAGCCATTTTGATAACAATGCCTTGTTCATGACTTCCAAGTCAGGAATCCCAGACCCCCTTTGTGACGCGGCGTGCAAATGAGATCCCATCGAATGAGGCATACGAAAGATTGGTCGACCCTCCCCAAAAGAAACTCCTCAAGGAGTCAATATTTTGAATAATGCCCTTTGGAATACGAAAGATAGACATGTAAAACAAAGGAATACTGCATACCACCGCTTGTAGGAGAATGAATCTTCCACCCGAACTAAGAACCCTGTTCTGCCACCCCACAAGCTTTTTTTTATTCTTCAATTAGAGGCGCCCAATGACTTCGGAGTATTCGTTTCTTGACCAGTGTGAGATCCAAGTGTCGCATTGGCAAAGACTGAATTTTGCAACCCAGAATACCAGCGAAACAGAGTAATTTTTTATGATCCATATTCACCCCAATTGCGGAACTTTTCGACCAGTTAATCTGAAGGCCAGATACCAGGGAGAAGCAGTCGAAAATGAACCGAAGGCCATGAATCACCTCGACCTCCGGGGCGGCGAAGACCATTGAGTCGTCTGCGAATTGCATATGTTAAGCTATGCAAGGGTTTAATATGATTCTCTAAAAACAAATCATTTAAAAAAAATCAAAGCATTGATTTATTAAGCCACAACAAATACAACTCTCTTAGATGTCATAAGTTTTCAGTTGAGGAGTCTTAACAACACATTTTATGCCCTGCTGCGTGGAAACCTCTTACTACTGGATATGCATCTATTCATAATAACAAGACGCTTTGAAACTGAAGGTCCAGTCCCCCTTTTGAGAAGGGGTCAACAACCGGATATGCATCCTCTTCATCCAAAGTTCAAACTACTGAACATCTCTAGTCATCTGTTTTGGTGAATTTCGTCGTAAATGGCAGTTTTTCAGTATCCATATTTGATTGACTACGTCAAAGCACGTACTCGTCCATAGTCAAAACGCATATCTTCCATCTCCTGGAATCATATGGACGCCAGAGGAAGAGTCCACCAACCCAACCCCACAATTTCAATATGTCTTTTGACTTCTTCAACTCGAGCAGTTTTTTTAACTGCTCATTAGACCCATTTATTATCTTTATTTTAAGAAATTATTCATAAATATATTTCACATTAAATGCAATCACATAACAATTAAGAGTGATTTGTTATTTTTAATATTCTAAAACTTTCCCTCCCAAAACAATTTATAGAATAAAAAATTATCACTCCTTTATTTGTTATACTTCTCATATTTCTAAAAAAACATGCACAAAATTTATAGTGATTTTATTTTAGAAGTTTTTTCATCTTGATTTTTTAATTTTAGAAAATAAGATCATGCATAGGATAAATATTTAACATTTATGTTTAATTTGTTTAATATTTAAATATACATTTTATAATTTTTTTATACAATATCATGAGAGGTATTTTGGGTTAGTAAAAATACTTAAATCACTTTAAATTGATAGCGCAATTACATTTAATGTGAAAACTAAATATTTAAGGCATTCTAATAAATACAAAAATAATATATGAGTTTCAACAAGTGTCCTAAGTGCAACTAGTTAAAAAAACCCAAAATAAATAAAATCATCCAAAAATATCGCCAAACATTACCAAAAAACGGCCTAATCAATGCCGATTAATGCGATTCACAAAGACATAATAATGTGCCGATGACAGCGGGCCATATTATTGATTGAACAAAGAAAATTAAAGCGAGGGCAGTTGCCTAATTAAATGATTCTTCCTCTCCTCTTCCAAGTTTCCTTTAATTTTCTCCCCATCCCCTATAAAATCTCCCTTCCCCAACCCCAAATTCTCATTAATAAATCACACAAAAAAAAAAAACATTAATCAATCAATGGAGAAGCTTTTGGCGATGTCGATATTGAGCTTTGCCACAACCGACATGAGCGCGGAGGGGTGGATGAAAGCATGGTTGAAAAAGGAAAACGAGTCCAAAAAGGAGACGACGATGAGGAAGGTCGACAGAGAGAACGAGCCGCCTGTGAAGGTCAAAAAGAATGAACAGCAGCAGAGGGTGATCCGGTTCGCACAGGAATTCGACGGGCTCGACTTCTTTGAGACCCTCGTCACTCGTTGATTGGTTCCCAATTTCTTCTGTCGTCTTTGCTTACTTTTTCTTTATTACGGGATTCTTGTTTAATTGTCGGGGTTGTAGAGACTGTAGATACTCTTTTCTTTTCTTTTTTCCTTGTGCCCTCTCTGTTTCAATTTTGCGCTTGGTTAATTACTTGAGAGATTTTTGTGATGAGATCCATGTTTTTAAAGATTTTTTATCTTCCCTTTTGGCAATTATCTATTTGTTGGTTTGAGGCTTTGAGGTTCAATAAAATATAGGGTTTTCCAATAAATCTAATGATGATGGGCGTTATAACTCGCTAACAAGAACAGAGGTAGGCTAGGGGGACCGACAGATATCTTAGCAAGGTGACGCCGCACTGACAGATTAAGAAAAACATATAATCCGTATAGTACCCTTATAAGGCGATGCCGTATAGACGATTCAAACAGTTGGGCATGATAAACCGATTAAAGGACATCCACGCCGTATGACATTGCATTAAACAAAAGAAAAATAGTATGCAAATCCTCCATAAATACGAGCTAGCCTTCAAAATTATATTACACAAAAGATGGAGAAATGTTATACAAAACACAAATATAAGACCGAACAAACTCACAACATACTCGTCACATCACCTGCGTCACACAACCGGACCTAAAGGGCGTGGTCGATGCATATCAACGACATGGGGTTGCACCCCGGGTACGAGATCGAGCTGCCAGGACCGGTCTTGAAAATTATTTTTTTATTAGGTTATAGACGAACTTTTAAAGTGAGCCCCCATGTATATTTTAAAAATCTAACTTGTTTAATATTATACATCATTTTATTTTAAGCTATTATGATATTATAAAATAGATACATAATAGTTTATAATAAATTAAAAGCCTAAAAACAACAAAAAAAAAATTTAAATTTTAATGGAATGAAAAAGTTATAAAATCATAAGAATAAAGAGAGTCGGAATCCCATCAGTTTCCATGTACATCAGCCTGGTCAGTAACAAAAAAATGGGTACGCGTGAAACGGAAGTCCACCATCAACTAACGCCTTTTATTTTTATTCTTTTGTTTTTCCACTCTCTCTCTCCCACATAAATGGTTGAGAGGGATGGTGGGATTGTGATAACTAAAGGAACTGGATTTTATTTTGGGTGCCGATATTTCCATCCACAAAGTTCTTCAACCCACCCCTCAAAAAAAATAAGAATGTGACTTTTTTAAGCGGTGAACCCACCCCAATCCATTCGATTTTTTAAAGTCATTCATTATGTCATAGATCGACATCACAAAGGCAAACTGGTCACAGAGACTTAAAACCCTCTCTGCGACTCATTCGATTTTGTATAGTCATCAATTATATACTCCGTTCAACATCACAGAGTCGAATAGGTCACATAAACCTAAGGCTCTCTGTGTGACCCATTCGACTTTGTGAGGTCATCAATTGCCTGATTGAACCAGTTAAACATTCATCCGCTTTGAATTTCGGTTCGGTTTACCCATATAACCCGATGATATAAAAAATCAATAAAATTCAATCAACCCATCGATTGAACCAACGATTTTTGTGAACCGGCTATGGGTTGGTTATATCGAATGTTTCTTTATTCATATAGATTGTGATTAACCACTTGTTAAAATATGAAATCTAATAAAAAATTTATATTTTATATAAAAAAATCATGCTATGATGTTAAGTAAAACCTTTATGTAAAGATTTTCTAAACAATTATATATTTTTATTTAGTAATGATAATTAAAAAATTATTATGTTATAAGTATGTCACGGTTCAAATCCGGTTGACTCAACAGTTGAACCAGTGACCCTTGACTCGTTCATTGAAAGGTTCAGTTTTTAATATATTGTCATTATGTTACAGGTCAATATCACATAGTCGAACTGGTCACAAAGACCTAAGACACTTTCTATGGTCCATTCAACTTGTTATATAATGGACAACTTCACAAAAAGATATCTAAACACTACACCATGCGATCACTCATCATAACACGCGATGAATACATTGTTCAAAACAAAAAGTCGAATGGGTCGTAGAGAGGACATTAGGTCTCTGTGACCAGTTCGATTCTATGTTGTCGACCTGTGACATAATGAACGACTTCACAAAGTCGAATAGTCACATAGAAGCATTAGGTTTCTGTAACATGTTCGACTCTGTGATGTCGAATAGAGTATATAACTGATGACTACACAAAATCAAACAGACCACAGAGAGGGTCTTAGGTCTTTGTGACTAGCTCGACGCTGTGATGTTGACCTACGACATAATGGACGACTTCACAAAGTAGAATTGGTCGGGATGGATTCACTCCTTAAAAAATAATATTATGATTTTTTTGAAAGGGGTGGAGTGAATAGCTACGTGGATCGGAATATCAGTGCCCTTTTATTTTTCCCCCCTCACACCCTTTATTTTTTATTTATTTTCTTTTTTCCTTAACTACAGATTAATTAGGCGGTGATGACTAAAGGACTGTGGATTGATTAGGGTTTAGGTATTGAAAAAATCTACACCTCTAAACAAGACAGAGGTTTTGATGTAGTATGTTATTGCCTTATCATTAATTGTTTCAAGTGATAGATTTGACTTGCACATATTCAATGTAATGATCATAACATCTTTTTATGTCGAATAGAATTAAAACTTCACATGAATCATAAACCGGGGCAAACAGGCGGAGGTAATGCAATTCCCAGCTGACTTGTAAGTCATAAACAATCAAAATGAACAATATATGAATCGACCCGAAATACTTGTTAATTGAATTGAATGATGAATGAATTAAACTGAAATACTTATGAATCAAACTAAAAAAATGAAGGGTGAATCGCTCTTTATAGATAACTATTAAATATATGTAACTATGTGTATAATTTATGTATATACAACATTATATTTCTATAATATGTAACTCTGTGTATGAGGGGTTAGGTGCGGCGTGCGGAGGTGCGGCGGCGACGTGGGCCGTTCGATGAAAAGTCAAGGGTAAAAAAAATAAGGCAACGGACGGTCGACAAGGGTTAACGTCGAAAAAATAAAAAAAAGTTTGCAAGGACGTGATCGACGGCCCAAAAATTCGACGCCGCACTACTGCCGTCGCCGCAGGTAATCGGATATTTGAGCAATTCACTCAAAAATGAATATATCAAACTATATATATTTATTAATTAAATATATAACCGATTTAGGTGCGGCTATTATTTGAACTGAAAAATAACGGGTATCACGGGCCGCCGATCACGGGTTAATCGAATAAAACAATTAATGAAAGGAAATAATCGGGTGCGATTCACATCGACCGTCGGATGCGATAGACCCGCGATCAAACGGCCCATCGTCGCGACCGCACCTTTTCGCACCTAAAAAAGCATTAACTGAACTACTTATAAGAAGACAACCAACCAACTAAAAGAAGAAGCAAGAAGACAAAGATCTTTTATTTATTTAATGTTATTTTCTTGGACTTATTTATAAGGCATTTTCTATTAGCAACAATATCAAAATGGTTTTACTTACAATATATGTAAGTGAATAATGCCATTTAACTTTTTATTGTCATCTCATCTGTTTGTTATGAAATGATTGACTTGGATGTCTATTCTTAAATAAAATAAAAATGCTATTCTCATTTTTTTATAGTCTTCAACGCAGTCCGCTCATTTTTATAAAAAAATTAAAACAATTATATATTTTATCTATTGAAAAATGAACTTTTACAAAAAGTTGAAGTATATAGTCTAATAAATTGAATGATATCGTTTATTTTATAATATATATATATATATATGTGGGTTATTAAAAAATGAGCATAACTGCACTAATAATGAAAATTAGTATTTTTTTTGCATGGTGAAAAATTACCTTTAATTTTTTTCACTTGCTAATTGAATATTTGTATTTGTACTTTAAAGTCTCGTTTAAATAAATTAAAATGACTGATTTGTGATTTTGTTATTGTATATGATTTTAGTGTAACTTTTATTGTAACTCAAGTTGGCCGCACAAGTCTGTCTCGTAAGGGGTTGATTTGTGATTTTTTTTTTATTTATGACTTTAATGTAATTATTTCCCTTTAATTATGGAGCCTCGTTTACCATCTTTATTGACTCCGTCTATCTCTGTTAAATATTCTACGTGGACAAAGGGGATTAAGTAAAATCCATGTTTCCTGTTCCTACGGAAACAGGAATCCGAACCCAAAAAGAAGTTAGAGGTGAACGTCCGTTTTCACATGTGTGGCTGTCCCATACAGATGTCAAGTTTTGAATGGGTACCGATGGAACTGATGTATTTAGGCACTCATGGGATCGGGACCCGAATAAAGGGTTTAAACAATATTTATTTTAAGAGAAAAATTCATATAACCCCATGTAATCTATCTTATATCCAAATAACCCTTTGACTTTTCCATATATATTCATATAACTCTTTGTAAAGAATACCTATAAATCCAAATAGACCCTCAAGTTAAAAATCCATTAACAAACTTAGGGGCTGTTTGGCAGCGGCGGAAAGCGGATTTTAAGTGTTGATTGTTAAGTGCAGAAAGAGGAAGGATGTAAGAGTTTTAGAAAAAAAAATTCAATGAAGCAGTATTTTAAATAGTGTGTTTGGTTAACCTGACTTATGTGATTATTGAAAGGGCATCCATTTAATAAGTGCTGAATGTAATTTGATGTTTGGTTGAAAATTTGATTATTTGCTTATTTTTTCTATTTATTAAAAACAGATACTTTGATATATCTATTTAATAAATTATGAGATACTACGCTTTAATGACTTAGAACCTAATACAAGCCTATACAGATTTTAAAAAAAAACATGCCTCGTAAGTGATTTAAAAAAAGTTTCACCTAATAGTGACAAACTGTATATTTTGCATACAACTGTTACAGAGTTCATACTCTCAACAAGGAAATGGAATTCTAGTTATGTGTGTCATATAATATACTCATTTACCACATGACAAAGACTTGAATAAATGATTTATTAAATACAAAACCCTCATCATCATAGCCTGTTGTTTGGTTACAGTCACAAACAATTTTTACAATATATATATCTGTGGAAGGTATTTAAGCTTCACATCAAGAGCTCTACAACAATGTCAAAACAAATAAACAAACAGTGTACAGTCTTTTCTACACCTAAAACTTTGGTGACTGGATATACGAACTTTTTTTGGAATTTCCAGCTAGTCTTTTTGCTCCAGGTGATGTCATTAGATATTCATGAAAAAAATAGAAGAACCTGCAAAAATAGAGCACAAATTCATTAATTCCCATATCCATTAACAAAACCTGAAAAACATTGTAATTAATTTCATATACAGTGAAAGAAACAAATTCATTAATTTAGACTTGTAACCTATATTTGAAATATAGTCTACTTCCTCAAAAAAAAAATTTCATAACAGTGAAAAAACAAATACCCATTCACGGTGAAACAAGTCCACAGATAAGAAATATTACTATATCTACTTATTCATGTACTTAAACCTGTGCAAGAATAAATAAACACTTATCTTAGGGACTTGTGCCAAATTAACTATGTTGTAAGAAAAACATAAATCAAAATATCATCACCAAATCAAAGTCATCAATGTTTGTTCTCTGAAACATAAGCCATGACTCTTAACAATTATTAGATATAAAAAGAGAACATTTATTAGCTTCAGAAATAATCACAAAATCATAAGATTGATGTCTGTTGTATCTCCAGATATGCTTAATCAAGAATATCTCTGCTATGACCAAACAATCTCAGATGACATACTTCCATAGATAATGAGATTCTTGGGTATTTTATGTAACAGTCTTTTCTTTAAATGATCTAGTTGAGCATCTGAGTAATGTATTAGGACCGAGGGAAAAATCAATGTACTACTGATATTGATTTTACATTGCCCCACTAGCTTATCATTGAAAACTAACACACCAAGCACCCACAACATAAACTATTTGTGACCATTAATTCAGGTGCAAACTTGCAGAAAAGCTTGATTTCAAGGATACAAATTACAAACTATGTAAAAAACTGAAGAATTCTAGGGCAAACTATGTTTAGATTATGTAAAACACACACCAAAAATTCATATTTTACAACCCATTTGATTTTTTTTCTATTCGGTTATTCAGAAGAAGAAATTAAAGGGCAACAAGTGATGTAAAACAAACACCAAATTTTCAGTATGTATACACAAGCAGACAACAGAGATTCTGTGCTAAAAAACTTTAAAAAAAGTAGATCAGCCTTAATACACCATATCAGTAGGGAGAACCATTCAGAAGGACAATTAAAGCAATCTAATGATTTGAAAACTTCATCAAGTGGAGCATTTAGAGAATATATGTTCTGTCCATGAATCAAAAGATTTATTTAGGTCAGCCTTAATACACACCTTGGATGTTCCAGATCTAGAGTGAACTTTCAGATCTGAACTAGAGTAAACCTTCGATTTAAGAAAACTTCCTGAAGCATAGACTGAACAGGGGAACCATTAAACTGTTGATTCAATAAGGATTGAAAATGATTAACAAATTCTTATTAGTTCCCCCACCCAAGAAATAACATAATCATCAGACTTCCTCATGGATAGCTTGTTGAATAGAAAAATTATCTGTGTAAATAAACCATAGATCTCCTCTCATAATCTTTCCAAATTTGATAAGTCAAAGAAGGAAAAAAAATTTGAAACTTGATAGAAAAAACAGAAGTATTAAATGCAATTCATATAATTCACAGCTCAATATACACCAAAATTTCAACAAACAAATATGAAGCAACAACAGTTCTATGACCAAACAAATGAAAAAAAAAACCTATCTAATTTCATCAATCACTTTATTGACCTCTTCCTTATTTTGGTTTTTTTCTACAACCACGACATCATCATCAGGATCAATAAATATTCAACTCGCCAAGAATCATCACCAATCAAAATTTACAAATTTAACTCACCAAAAATCAAAATCAAAATTTACATCAACACCCATCTAGAACATATGCCCTCTAATCAAAATGTGAGTTTGATATACCACCACCGTCAGTACTTTGTCGAAAAGAAATCACCATGAATAGTCAGTGCACCCAAAAAACCCCCAAATTTTCAAAAATCGTTAACCTGAAAAAGAACAAAATCCATATTTTCTTCACAAATTCAAATCTATTATATGATCCAAGAAACCCTAAACAGTATAAAGAGGTTCAGATCTGATGAACAAAAGCGAAAAAAGGAGGAGATTTCATGGGTTTTACTTTGATAGTTGGCTGGGGTGGAGATCCAAAGCAGCTATGAATCAGATCGGATTGTCGGGGTGTTTGTTGGAGACGGTGAGAGGTAGATCGAAGTGTATCGGCGCTCTTCATGGTCTGGTGACAGATCGAGATGAAGAATCGGTGTACGAACATCATCTTCTTCTCAAGGGAGATCCTGAAAAACGAGGATGTCGTCCATGAGAATGTCGTTCGGCGTAGATGAAGGAACACAGATCGAAGAGGTTCGGCAGTTCTTCTGTCGTCCGAAAATAGGGTTTACATGTGGGTGTTTTCGGCACTGAAAGGAGGAGGAGAGAGAAGACTTCAATAAAATCTAGTTTATATACCCTACGTAAATAACAAAATGTGACGGGGGCAATCTCGTCTTTTCACAGATGGGTCGGAACTACTGGATGCGTAATCAGGTTTTTTAAGTGCACCATCCAATGCTGAAAAATTTGGGTGAAAAATGTCTTAACGAGGTAATACATATGTGCTTATTTGAACACCACCAAACACAATTAAAGAAGATTTTAAGCTTTAATCTAAATAAGCACTGATTATCTGTGCTGCCAAACACCCCCTTAGAATATTAAAAAAATATTTCATTATTTAAACCATGATTTTAAATGTTATACACTTTTAATGTAGGATAATTTTAAAAAACCCTGATAATGACAATTTTACCCCTCCCATCATACAAAGTACAAACATCCTCAACCTCTCTCACAGTTCGTACTACTGTGAGATATTTCATCAAATACATGGTGGGCAAATGGGAATGAACAACATTTTTCATTTTTCTTCTTTTTCATTTGAAAAATGGAATGAAATCTACGGATGGATTTGGGACGGCAACATCAATCAAGCAGTTGACACTTGAGAGTTGAGACGACGACGGGCTGCCCAGCCTCAGGGACGTCTACGTTTGACTCCGAGGCGGACTCATCCTTGGAGAGAAGGGACCAGTTGTGAGGGAGGGGAGGGGGTGGTGCGCCATCGCCTTCTTCTGCGGCCTCGACGAGCACTCCACCACCATCGTCGTCATCGGAGGAGTGACGCCCTCCGAGCATTGAAGATGGTCAAGTTCAGTGTCACTACTGTCGCTGAAATGAAGACATTCTCGCTCAATTTATTATCTTTCCTTGCTTTTCTTCCTTTATGTAGGAAGTTTTTCCCCAAATAATTCCCTAGTTAATTAATTACTCATCTCCCCTGGCTCAAATTATAGATTTTTATAGGGGGCTTATTTGCAAAATGGAAAAGATAGATTTTGGTTTTAAGGTTTAATGTTTTCATATGGGTAAAATGTACAGTCTATTTGTATTATATGTGTGTTTACAGGGGGTTATGTGGATATCAGTGAGATTATAGGAGGTTATATAGATTTTTTCTTATTTTAAACAACCCGAAGAGGGACCATGGAGGGAGAGAGATAGAGAGTGAGATATTGTTATTATGGTTTGATGTTATTATGGTTTGAGAGATTTAAGGAGATGAGAAATTCTAGACTTGATTTTAAAAATTAATGCGTGTTGGGACAAACTAATTAATTAGAAAAAGTGGTATATTTCACCGTTCATTTATTTTAGAAAAAAATCCATATAACCCCCAGCAATCTTCATATATCCATATAACCCCCTTGTAATCATATACCAAAATCCATATAACCCCCTCCGTAATCTTTCTGCCATTTGAGTTAACGGCGATGAATTTATGCAGGGGGTTATATGGATTTAGGCCAAATTACAGGGGGTTACATGGATTTTTCTCAAAAAAAATTTATTTTTTTCTTTACATATGGTTTAAAAATTGAGCTGTTTAACATTTACTTTTGAATTTTTTTAAGATATCATGCATCTTTAATTTTAATTAAAGAAAATTGTTATTCAAATAATAAACATATATAAGATCACTCACCAAAGAGATATAAAATAAAAGAGATATATATTCTATCTCTTGGTATTTCAAAAAAGAATCCAAAATTACTCATCCATGTACAGTTTATCCCCAACAAAAATCACTCTTTATGACACCAACACGAGAAGTGCCTGAAGATTTAATAAAAAAAACAAAACTCATCCTTTTGACATTTTTGAATTTTTAGAATTTTTTTTTCAAAAACTGTCACATCTATCATATCACACACACATCTCTCATACTTATTTTCAAGCACAAACAATTTATGCAGGGGTATAGTTGTCATTTAAAAAGTCATAAACTCTTATCAATCTCTTATCTACCATTTATCCTTAATTTATCCAAGTTGAATCAAACAACAAAATATCAATTTTACGTTTTCCAATAAGAATAATAGAAAAGACAACAAAACAAAAGACTTACAATCTATTATATGTTAATGCATGTAAATGTTAATTTACTTCATTATTAATGTGTCGGGGTACTGGTTATGAAATTACATGTCATTTATAATTTTTTAAAAAAGCATAAATAAAAAAACATTGGGAAAGATCCATATGGTCTAAATCCATATAACAAAACCCCCTATAATCTTGGCCTAAATCATATGGTCTAAACCCCCTATAATCTTGGCCTAAATCCATATAACAAACCCCCTGCATAAATTCATCGCCGTTAACTCGACTGATGGAAGACGAACAGAGGGGGGTTAAATGGATTTTGGGGTCAAATTACAAGGGGTTATATGAATATTGCAGGGGGTTATATGGATTTAGGCCAGATTTCAGAGGGTTATATGGATTTTTCCTTTGATTTTATTACATCGATCATGTGGTTATTTGAGCCTCTCCCTGGATGGGGTCCCTATTGCCATGGTTGCATTTGCCCATGGAGCTGACTCTAATCCTTCTCGTCGAGCCGATCCTCCTTTGATCCCCCTCAAGAAGGAGAGCAGACTCCCAACCCTCTCGATAGATCTGAGCAGACGTCTCAATCTGTGTGTTAGGTTCTCAAACATTTAGAGGTTTTCATCATCTCCCTAGCGTAGTGGTGCATCTGGTTGTTTGTGAGTTGTTGTAGCTGCATAAATTCTCAAGGACCGAGATAGGGTTTGAATAATTGGTTGTCTAGTCTCCCTTTGAGAAAGGGCCGGGTCCACAACTGGATGTACATCTCTCCATTCTAGTCTTCTTTGGTGAGTTTCACTTGCACCAATCACGACACTATCAGTGTCGATATTTGATATTTATGTTGACAGTGATTGTGTCGCGAGATTTTGACTGCCGATAAATGGCTGATGCACTAATCCAAAATAGAATTCTCAAGGACCTAGATAGGGTTTGAATAATTGGTTGTCTAGTCTCCCTTTGAGAAAGGGCCGGGTCCACAACTGGATGTACTCTAGTCTTCTTTGGTGAGTTTCACTTGCACCAATCCATCCATTCATATTTGACTGCTAATAAATGGCTGACGCACTAATCCATTTCAATATTAAAATTGACTCGGTCATGTTTTTTTTTTTTTTTTTTTTAAATCGGAAAGCACGCACTAGTCCAAAGTCAAAAACGCTTTTCATGTAATCTTTTTCTATATTCTGGAATCATGTGAACGGCGGTGGAAGACTCCAGCAGTCTAATGTTGCCCATTGTTTGTCCCTTGACTTTTCGAACATTGGTGGTTTCTAATATCTTTAAGAAATCATATGCGTCGTTGCCGACATTTTTGTGATCTCATTTACATTGAAATTTTAATAGATAACAAGGACTATTTATATTTAAATATTAGAAAAAATTCAAATAACTCTCTTGAGAACACTTATATATATTAAATAACCTCCTGAATTAAATTTGCATTAACAATAAAAAAACATTCTACGAATATTCTGTTTTGTAAACACAGTATATCAAAAATCTCTTACAATGTGTTAAAAATACGAAAAACTCTATATATCTAAATAAATTATAAAAATCCGTTTGTATAGATAAAATCGTCATTTATAAAAGATTTTTTTTGTACTATGATTTCAATAAAAGATATTCACAAAATATTCTTTGTTTATTAATGAAAATTTAAATCAGGGGCTCGTTGGATTGACATAGGTTATTTATAGGATTATATAGATATAGACTGAATGAAAAGTCAAAGAGTTATATAGATTTGAAACAATTTATAAGGGGTTATTATATGGATTTTCCCTTAAATATTAACTGACTTTGAGTGTCACGCAATCACGTAATGTGCGGTAGCGGTGGAGCACGTCATTGAACAGAGCGGGTCCACGTAGTATGAAGACAACTAATAAGAGAAAGGCGAAGGAGGTTGCATTAAAACACGATTCTAGAAGACCCTCCGCTTCTCCGCTCCCTCTTCCAAGTTTCCATTCAACTGCCCCATTTTCTCCCCCATCCCCTATACAAAGCTCCTGCACTACCCAAGTCATTAACCAAAACCACTACACAAATAAAAAAACAAACACAGATCCTACAGAAGAGAAATCAAATCCATGGAGAAGCTGTTGGCGATGTCGATCTTGAGCTCTGCGACAGCCGACATAAACACGGAGGGGTGGATGAAAGGTTGGTTGAAGAAGGAGAGCAAGTCCGAGAAGGAGGCGACGATGAGGAAGCTCGAGAAGGAGAACGAACGGCCTGCGAAGGTCGAGCAGAATCAACAGCAGCGGAGGCGAATCCGATTCGCACAGGAGTTCGACGGGCTCGACTTCTTTGGGACCCTCGTCTCTCGTTGATTTCCATTGGTTCGCCCCCACAAGTGGTCCTGACGTCATCGCTTACGTTTTTTTTTTATAATTATTGGGGTTGGAGAAACTGCAGATATTCCAGTTATTCTAATTTTTAATTCTGGTGCCCTCGGCTGTTTGGTTCAGGCATCTATATAGCTATACTGTTATGTTTTTTTTTTTTCTTTTATAGTAGTTTCCGTTGGGAGAGCTTGGTTGCTTAATAGGAGGTTTTTGTGGTTAAGTTCATTGTTCAGATCGTTTTAGATTTATTTATTTATTCATTTATTTGAAGATGTATAAACCGTGTAGACCTTTTATAAATTTTTAGAAAATTTTGACATTCTACTTGGTGACAATTGATTTTTTTTTGTGTTCCACATTTGAGATTCCAATACATGAGAATTTTATTTGGTTGAAAATACATCAAGTATATATTAAAAATTTGTTGATTATTTGAGACTTTCAAGAAGGAAAAGAAAAGGGATATTTTTTCTGATATTTTAGTTATGCCATTGAATTGGTTTGTGTACTAAAATAAAGAGAGTATGTCTCGGTAAATTATTTTTTATTTTTATAATATTTATCAATAATTTGTTGACATTTTATTTATAATTTATCTATTAAATAAATAATAAAAAAATATTATATGTGTATTACCGAACAACGAGAATAACAAAAAAAATATTTAAACACAGAAAATAATTTATTTTATTAATATTGTTATCTACTACAATTCTTCTAAGTAGGGACTAAGAATTTAAAGATCATGCTTCATATAGAGAGTGGAGATTTATAATATCGAGTCTCTTTAAGGTTCTAAATCTAGAAAGAATGCTTGTTCGAAAAAAATATTTCTGATATTTTAAAGTGGACATTCTCGCATGCACAAACAGAGTTGTACTCCTATACAAGAATTTTTTTAATGTACAGATTTAGTAATAAAAAAATGGACTTAAATACTAAGTCAAATTTAAAACACATGATTTTAAAAGAAATTTATAAGAAGACTACCACATATTTTTTGTAATGGGGCTTCTTGTTTGGGGGGAAAATATCATCCGGTATACGTCATGTTGCAAAGTTGTCAATTTTCAATTCAAGTGTCATTTAAACGTGTTTCGAAAGGAGTTTTTGGAAAATAGAGTTTTTCTTAAGTAGTTTTTTATATTATAAGTATCTTGTCAAAAGCTGTGGTGCTTGAAATACAATTAAATTAAAATATGATTCTTAAAAAAAACAAATCGACTTTTTAATCAATTGTCAAAATGATTCTTATTCAATAAAAATCTTGTCAAAATTTCACCGAACCTCCTCTTGATAGATGGAGAAGTACTTTCAACCCCTCTTTAGTGAGGGGACTTAGATTCGAGTATTGCCGCATGCTGATAAGGGTAGATTGACAAAAAAAATATCCACAAAAAAAATTCAATTTTCAAATAAATAATTTTAAATCATTGTTCAATTTTTTTTTTTATTTAAATTTTAATTTTTGTGAAAAATATAAAAAATTGCTCCAAAAAGTTGACTGAGATTACTTATATATAAAAATAAGTAAAAACATATATATAAAATATTTTTTAAAAAAAATGAAGGGATTTCCGTATATATACCCCTGTTAAATTTCAATTTTGTTAAAATACTCCTAAAAAAACCTACAGTGCAAAACTACCCCTCAAAACTTTAAATGAGTGCAATCGTACTCCTATACCATACTTCGTAAAGAATTATGTATTAACTATGGTTAAAAAGTCTAACTTCACATGTATATTAACCTAAAGACCCTTACTATTTCTGAATAAAAGGTTTTATTGCATATACCTCTCTTCAAAATCGTATTTTCAGAATTAACCCTTTTATTTCCATCATTACAAAAATACCTTTGAAATTTTAATAAATCGTGCAAATTTATCCCACCGTCAATTGTCATTAGGAATGCAGACCGAGCCATGGTTAGATACCCTATAAAATTATCAGTTTATCTCTTACTTAAAGCACCTTCAAAGGGATGCAAACAATGATTGAACCTAAAGCCTCCCTCAAAGGGAATGACGTCCTTACAACCTAACCACGGGTTTACCTTTTGAAAATGGGCACCAATTGAATCTAAAAGTTCATATCACTTGAGAAAAATCCATATAACCCCTTGTAAAATTTGAAATTCATATAACCCCATGAATATTCTGAAAGTCTATATAACCCCATAAAAGCATTATGCAAATTCAAATAGTCACCTAAGTTAAATTTTCACTAACAGATGATGAATATTTTATTTGGTTAACCATAGCTAAAAACATCATAAACCTAATGTTCTCTACAATGTGTTAAAAATGTGAAAAAACCCTTTGTAAATGAAATATTAACCCTTCTAGATAATGTTTTATAATATATTCGGAGTAGTAAAATCGTCGTATATAAATGATTTTTTGCATATTCACACATTGTAAGAGTTTTTTCATATATTGTATTTTCAACCAGGGTTAACCAAATAGAATATTCACATAATATCCTTCATCTGTCAGTTGAAGTTTTACTCGGGGGCTATTTCGATCTACATAGATATTTTCAGGGGGTTATATGAACTCCAGAAAAAGTCAGGAGTTAATATAAATTTCAGGCAGTTTATAGGGGCTTATTTGAATTTTTTCCTATTCTTTTATTTATTTACCTTTTCTTTTGATTCCCTTTGGGTGTATGTTCGGGGAGATTGGTTGAATTATTAGTGTGATTTAAAAAGCAGATGCAGATGCTATTATTTGACTCTTCCAACAAGGATGTTCAGGGCCGCCGCAATTTATAGATACTATTACAGATAACACAAGGTCAAGATAAAGATGAAAAGTTATGTTTTTGCAAAGTTACACGAGAGGCGGTCCAAATGCCGGAGCTGCTAGGGTGAAAGGGATGTACAAATCAGAAAACACAATATTTTGTATATCTATATGATGCTCGGTTGTGTAAATGGATAAGCCCACTAACAGACACTTTAAAAGATTGTATAGATTAATCTTTACAAGATGTAAAATATTTTGAATGTATAGAAAGTTAAGTCTGGTTAAGGCTTCTTGCAAAAAAAAAAAAAAAATTGCAGTGTTTTAAGGCACAGGAAACTCGAAAAAAAAAACACATTAAACGCGAGAGAGGAACGGTAACCGCAACCGCGTCCGTATGTTCATTGAAGGTGGTTTATTTTAAAAAAAGGTAAAAAATTCGTTGCTCTTGTCCCTATGAAAACACAAGAAACATGCGTGACGCATTCATCCCAATAAATACATGCTTTCGGCAATATGGGGGGACCACAGGCAGGAGGGGTGGGGTTAGCGTGAAATGCACGGCCACAATACGAGGTCACTTTCCTCCATCAAGACGGAAAGAAAAAACAGAGACGTGGTTCAAAAATATACCATTCTTTTCTTGCGCTGCATTAACATCCCCTCCTTTCCCCAAACGGCAAACGCAAATCACATTTTTCAGGTTCTTCCCCTCCCTATAAATAGAGCCACCCAATCCATCTATTCAATCCACCCATCCAAAAAAAAAAAAAAAAAATCCATCAATCCATCCCTGAAAGAAAACCCTGAAATTAGCAATGGATTTGCTCCTCTCAATGTCAATTTTCACCTCCAACTGGCCCATCGTCTACAGCAACAGCGGGAGTCGGGCGACAAAATCGTTGACTGAGGAGGGTGGTGAAAAGGGGAAGGCCATGGAGAAGGCGGCCAAACGGACGGTGTTGAAGAAGCTTTCCTCGTTGAGGTTCGCTGCTGAGTTTGATGGGCTTGAATTCTTCGAAACCATCGTCTCCCGCTGAAGTGTCTTCTTCTTTTCTTTTCTTTTTTTACCTTGGATGATCCTTTGTTAATTCTAAAAGGAATTATGTCCTGGGATAGTTTTATTTTATTGATGAATTTAAATTAACGATAGATGTTGGTGGAATTCATAAAGTTTTCCATTAATTATAGTTAACATCATTTGTTTCGTGACTTTTCTTTGGAAATTTATGTTGGAAATTTATGGAACCGTGTAAAACAATTTGTATTTCGGTGAGAGCCATTAGAATTGAAAATTTTGGATTCGATTCGTGGTGTTGTTCAACTAGATATTGGCTGTGATTATTCTGCCTGTGTGTTCAACGTATTGAGCGATATCGTTGCGATGAAATAGTGTAAATGCATGATAAGCGTTTCAGTCGCGCATGTAAAGCTAGTTATTTTAGAGAACATATGATTTGTTCTCTCCACTGTTGAAATTATGTCTTCATCCCGTGCATCACATCGGATGACCATAATAAAATCATATTAGATTGGACACCTAATAAGTAGAATATTATTTAAGATTTGATCTTAATTAATATTTAAAGTGAATCTTCTAAAATATGAAACAATATTTGTTTGTTAATTAGGAGAGTGAATATCTCATAATTAATGGAAACAATATTTGTTTATTAATTGAAAGATTACTTGGTGAGTAAGTTATTTATCTCTATAAATATCTTTTAGGGTTTCATGGCAAGATTAGACAAACATTATACAATGTAGAGATATTAAAGGAATATTGAGAGGTTCTAAGAGAGGGTAACTCCATAGGAGAGTTTGTGAGTCTCTTAATGTATCTCAACTATCAAAGTGGATTATCTGTTTTTTGCCCCGTGAATGTAGGCATATGTCCAACCACGTATATCTTGTGTTCTTCGTGTGGTGTGATGTTTCGTTCTTGTGTTTGATCTTGGGTTTATTGTTGGCTTCCGCGAATCACCTTCCCAACACTCACTGCATCCTATCAAAGGGTGACACGTGTCATGGGTTAAAGGCGGATGCAAACTATTGTACCTGGTAACCGATAACCTGAATTTCACAAAAAGGGAACAGACGAATAGCGATTAAGTACTCCCAAACAGGCGAGACACGACCAAACTGATCTCACCATGAGGTGGGTCATGTCTAATTGGACAGTCTTACACCTTGTTGGTGAATGTCAAGTCACGTGTCGAGCAGGACTCTACGTCCCGACTAGACAAAGACCGCGAGCAAAACCTCATAAATGGTCAAATATCCATAATGTCAGTAACCATCAAGTTGTTGATTGAGACCACAAAACTTAGCTACAATGTGTATATGGGTAATTAAGGGTACATTTAGCTACAATGAAGTGGAGCGATTACCACAAAACTTGTCCACTAAAAGCTATTAAAGGAAAAAAATTGTTACAATGGCGATATGGTCAAGTGACCCATATAAAAAGAAAAAAAATACACCAGATGAAGATATGAGTTTTCTCGTTAACAAGCAACATTAAGAGAGATTATTTTCTCGAATTCTCTTACTGACTTAAGCATCAAAGTCTCCTTGACTGACATCACACCGGTACCCTTTTTATATTCTGTGAGTGTAGGAATCACATCCAGTCAGGTTTGAATCTAATAAGGAGACTCTATCTACTCCAGTTGATTGAAAGAAAATTTTACCTTTTTTTTTAATATCGAAGGGACTCCGATGGCTGACCTTACGCTCGAATTGGAAAGACTACCTCCGTCTGTTTGTCCCGGTCACACGAAAAATTCTTTCAAATAATCAACAACAAACAAGTGGGTAAGTCAGCGCTAAGACTCGAACCCAGAACCTATCGATAACACAAATTAAATTTTACCTCTTTAGTGATAATTTATTTATTAATTGTTAGGCCAATTACTTTGGCGCAATACATCTCCCGTATCCTCCACTTGAGACTTAAATTAATGAAAATGTTGCACTCAATAGATTTTACCATCTGAAATGCGGCCGACACATTTTTTTTTTTTAAATGGTGAATGTTAGGCGCATATCTATTTTCTTTGAATCTTATGGTTACACGGGAATTACCTGGGTAAGAAGTCATAGAGAATGGTGGGACACCCTTTTCTAACCAAGCACCTAGTGGAACCACATGTTGGCCCACGTGACAGGTTATGGTCCACTGGAAGTTAATACGATCACTCCTGTTAAGGAACTCTGGGTAGCAAGGGACCATAAAAGAGATAAGCAGTAATGAGAGAGTGATATCATACAGTCCTCAATGTTCTCTTAAAAGACGAGGAATGAACCTGTTCACTCTATATATATAAATAAAAAAAAAAAAAAGAACTCATTTCTAAGCCCCTGTTTAATTCGAAAACAGGGCTAGAATAAGTGGGAATTAGTAGAATAGTCTCAAAATCGATGTTTAAAATACTAAAATAAATGAGAATTTGTATATCACAATTAACTAGTATAAAATGGTTTATGGATTCTAAATAACCTCTGGAATTAAATTATTTCATATTATTCAACAAAAAAGAATATGTGAATCCACTGTGAAATCAACTATCATCATTTTTTAACCTTTTATAAATATTTATGTACACTTTATTCACATTTTATCCAAATAATAAAATCTTTATATTACGTTTTCTAACAAGAATAATTCAAAATACAATTAAATAAAAAATCATTTTATTCGTATTTATACTATAATAGTCATAAATCTCAAAATAACTTAATTCTCTTTTTAAACATGGCTAAGAGAATGACATGTCTTGTAGTATTCTTTAACGTGGCCAAATCTAATATTTGTACTTGACACCTGCTTCCAATGCAAGAAGACAAGACAGAATGACGTATCATGTGACATTCTTGGAAATTACACATGTTCTTTAAGGTGGCCAAATCTTAGATTTGCACTTGACACCTGCTTCCAATGCAGGAAGACAGGACATCATTCCAATGTATTCCCAAACACAGACCAATGAAATGGAGGAGGCAATGGTGGTGAGGAAAACAAGAGTTGTCAGGATATACACACGGTGCTAAAAACATTCCAATGTATATCATTAATTAGTGTCAGATTTTTAAAAAAAATGAAAATGGTTCTCCAATGGAAGTGTTAAGACCAATGACCCCACCTGTTATATGTTAAGGGAAGTGTTAAATTTTATGCTTTAGCCATCCAAATGTGGGCCCTACCATTTAAAATACAGTGGTGGAGAGGTGACTATTATTTTGATTAGTTACTTAACTTATCCATTAAAGTAACAACAAAACTAAATAAAGATAGTTGTCAAGGATGATATACACAACGGTGCTAAGTTTGCTGATTGTTTTTAACTTCCAACCGAGAACAATGTAATGTACATCTGTATATTTTGTTTTGTTACAGCAATATAAATATCCTGATTACCAATATAAAAAAAACTGCCAACTGAGAAGCATCACGCAATTCACGCCCCTTGTTTCATAGATTGGATCAAGAAAGTACCAATGGCGAAGATGAAGGAAGCTTGTAGAGTACCAACATCTACTAGATGCTTCACAAACAAAATAACATTCTTCACAATAAATTTGTATGTGATAAAGAGTTTGAATTATCAATGTTACAGTAGCATTATTATTATACACAAGATACTACACTATACAATTTGGACCTTAAAAAATATTGTACCACTGCAAAAGTAATTTAATGATGCAAAACGTATAAACAGGTATAAGCGCATCTCAACAAGGAGATGGAATAATTGGTTCATCATGATGTCAACCACTAAGCTGTTCCACCGCATAGTTGTTGGCTGTGTTACAGCAGAACAATCATTTAAATGCAGTGATCTGCTTCTGTTGTAATGATATTTTCTAAATTAGACTTTCAGTTTGAGCCAAATTCCTTATTCCACTCTTCTAGCTCAACCCATCTACTTTTCTGTAAGCTCGGTCTAATAACAGACATTGCTTTGTGAAAATCCCCATATTGCAGCGGTCGTACCTGGCCAAAATGTAACTGAGTCACTTTATCCTCTCAAGCCATGATAGAATCCTCCAACTTAGACAACATGTAATCCTTACGACGGGCAAACGAGCACAATAAACAGTTTAAATGAGACTGGCATCCAAAATCTTTTTTTATGTAGTTAAACTTCCTACATTCTAATTTTTATACTTTTGAAAATTCTAACATTTAACAATTTCCCCAACTGCCTAAAGCATCAAATATATAGGCGGGGCAGAGAACGAGGCCAAACATTTAGGGAACTGGCTGTAAAACTGGGGAAAAAAAGTCCACAGGATGAAGAAAGTTTGAGAACACGGGATTCTTCATAATAAGCTTTTTATGTTGCAAGATCATCCAAATGACAACCTTTCATAACGCTATACATAAGATTACACAGCTTTTGTATCATAAGTTCAGCATCTAAAAAACTACAGAGCACAGAATGAACGAAAATATAATTTAGCCACACCACGAGATTATTTACTTTCTTAAAAAAATACTCGATATACTAACAAAAATCATCAATATTTCGTTCAAGTTAGATATTTAAGACTTGGATAACAAGAGCCAGGCTCCAAATATAAAACTTAAAAGCTAAAATTAAAATGACAGGCTGATGGATTACCTGATTCGCCTTTATAGTCAGAATCTGTGATCCCAGTTCTCTAATTGGCACCATTGCAGCTTCCTCGCACAAGGCTTGGAGATCACTTCCAGAATACCCTATAATTTTGGAATTCCACAGTTGAATTACAACATGCTATCAACTGCTTCAATAAAACTGTAGAAAAATAACGCATACCTTCAGTCTCCCTCACTAATCTTTCCAGGTCGGCATCTGTTAAGTGAAAAATATATTTTAGTACAGGAATTTGAATCCACTTATTACTAAATATAAAACATCAAAGTAAGCACAATCAGGAAATATTTAGGGTCCATTTGTTTGAGGTAAAATCTCATTATGCGCTAGTTTTCGATAAAAGTAGTTACAAAATAGATGTTTGGGAACATGAAAAAAAAGTAGGTATGCTTTTTCCAGGATCATCTCTTTTATATGTTTTTTATCTTTTTATTTTTTATGCCTTTTATTTTTTATTTTAAATTTATCTCTCTTATCTTTTGTACTTTAACTGAAATTTTATCTTCAATTTAAATTTATTTTAAATAAACCATATCATTAAAAAAAATCAATATGTTTTATTAGAATTTTTTTTAATGTGGTTGTAAAAAAAAATTATACGTTGTTAAAGATATATAAGATTTAAACTATAAATATGATTTTATTCACAATACTTTATAAATATAACTAAAATATATGAAATCTATTTCATAATATATTTAATTTAAATAGTAATCCAAAATCATGATCTCATGGGAAACTTTAATGAAATTGTAGTAGTAAAATTGATAAGATTTTGGGTTTAAATTTAAATATGATATGATTTGATTCATAACATTTTTTAGGATACATATATAAATCTATTTAAATTTTATCTTTAATTTGAATTTATTCTTGATATTATCCAAATCACTTGGTCAAATAAAAAAAAGGATTAATAGAGATTTACGATATCTTTAATATCCAATGATCGGATAAACTATCACTAAAATATATAGTCTTGAAAATGGCCGAATTGTTTAAAAAAAGGAAAAAGATACACACAGCCCCCATTGCAACCCTAATTGCAGTTCATCCCGTTTTTCTTTAAAAAAATCATATACTCACCTTTTGAAGTACATGCTGTTATATGAAATGAAGTATATACTGAGATACATTAGTATATTTTTTTCATAGTGAAAAAATTAAAAAAAAATATTGGGTCATGTACTATGATAGGACTCATACACTGTAATAGTGCTGTATATACTACGTTATCATAACGTATAGGGCTGCAAAAAGGACTGCGTGTATCAACACTCAAAAAGTAAAAAGAAAATCATTAAAACTTCAAAAATACTTTTTATGTATTCATATCATGTTATTATCATATGCATATTTTAATAATAATTTTGGTATTAATCATTGATAAATACTGTAAATATTTTTAGAGAAACAAACAACGAAAATTATTTTCAGTAAAATATTTTCAGTGTCACCAAACATTATATTTAGATTTCATTTTCCAGGAAAATCTAATCCACGTAAAACAAATTCCACAGGATTTTAAAATACTTAAAACCAAACGGACCCTCAATCTAGGATCTCAATAAAATCCACATCACAATAGCCTGTTCATTGGGTTTGTTGTTTTTTTTCCCTACCATGCTATCAAGTCGACAAGCCCATAGTGTCTGTGACTTTTTTATCCTACTAAATTAACATCGTCGAACTATTCCTTTCCAACAATAATGACTTGATCCATAACTATTTCTGATAGGTTCAGTCAATCATCTATGTTGTGCTTCAAAAGACTCAAAAGAGTTGAATTTCTATTTTTAACACATGCAATAGTTCTGACAAAGTTCAAAGATTTCCAGCTATATGGGCAAACTCATCACATGAAATAGCAAATGCCCTTTGTACAAGTTCAAACACAACCCTTATAGGAGAATATAAAACAGTCTTTCTATATGGCTGTGCATGTCAAGGTTCTGACAGCTCTTTCTACATGAACATAATGTTGAGCAATCTACGGCAAATAATCCCCAGTACAGGATTTTTCAGCCCCATTTTATTAACTTTTACTAGGAAGAATAGATAGTAACAACCTAGGTAGAAAGGACAGCACATGCACATGTATTGGAACAATGTCTCACACGCCATGCCCATATTAAACAGGAGTACACTAGTCTATGAACCTTCATCATAATAGTACACCTATAAAATGCTCTGTGCACAAAGCAAGGTGTGTGTGCGTGCAACCCAAACTCAATGTGTCATCCTGCTATGAGCAGTATATCTACATCCTGCTACCATTCTACCATTCATATTAATTAATGTAATGCAAACTAGCGAACTAACCTGGTAGAGAAAATGCTTGTCCTTTGAGTTGATGTTTGAGAAGAAGCCTCCTAACATTTGAATCAGGCAGCGGTATATAAATTCTCTTCACCTGGTTCATATTTCACATGATGTGAATATCATTTTTAGACAGATTGCCCCTTACATATTACACAATCTAAAAATTAAATGAAGAACCAAACAGAATCCGTCCAGATATATAATTTCCTTATTATTTCTTAAATGCCTTTTAACTATTAATTTCATGTGAAACTTAGTACCCCAGAGACGTTCTTGGAATTTCATACAACTTGGAGAACTTATACTTCAATTTCATAGGTCACTAAATTGAATCATGCTTTAGAACTCTGAATACAAACTTCCAAGTTTGTTCAAAACATAAGGATTGATTGCAAACAAAATTTTACGTGACAGATTACCTACCAATCTGCGAAGAACTGCATCATCTATCTCTTGAGGCTTATTTGTTGCACCTGTAACAATAGTTCACTACATTAACTAACCAAATAAATGTGAATCAAAAGATAATAAAAAAAATATATCCAAGATTAATCACAAGAAAAAAGGCAAAATAACATATAACTTTGTAACTATTTAGATGGTATGTATTGAAGAAATCATGAATTTTCAGAGTTAACCATGAAAACATTTTGAATATGTACAATGTCAAAGAGTTCAAATCACTACATAGAAATAATAGAATCATCTTGCAACATAGAAATCTGCATGTATGACAAAATTAAAATCATATCTGGCATAGTTATAGATGTACTACATATGAGATCATGAATTTCGGAAAAGGAAACAAAGGGAAGCTATATACCAATGTATAATAGAATGAGTGCTTCCACTACATCAACCAAAATCTGCAAGTAGATATACATTGATATTAACAGATGCACTGACCCGCATTGTCTTATTGCTAAAATAATCAGGGAATTTGTTCAAAAAATGGTACACTGATTCCTAATTACAGAATTCTATTTCATGGGAATCAAGCTCAGTTATAAACTCAAACCTAAACCCTGTTTCCTTACAATTGGATATCTCAAATGGTGATGATGGTGAACTAAGAGATGCTAGATGCAACTCAAAGCCATTACGCAATGAGGTAAACAAAAATAAAAATTAAAAAAATGGTGGATTATCCTCAAAATTACCTATGGCTGTTCATAAAAGATGAAATTTTTTCTGCTACCATACCTTTTTTTCGAGGAAACATACATTCCATACAGAAAGTAAAAAAAAAAAAAAGAAGATAGAGATACCAGAAGTATCTCCATCAACAAACCCCACACAAAAGGCAATTTAACTTAATATATGATCACACATTCCCCAAAATTACAAATATCTCAATTTTAATAGTACGGATAGCCCAATCTTGTAGAAAGAAGATGATAGAAGCCTGAGTGTTCTCTGGATGGCAGTCCTTCCCTATAAACAGCTTGTCATTTCGAGTTAGCCAAACAGCTGAACAAACCGCCTGAAATATAATGGAGATAAGTTTGGCCCATCTTACTTCTATCACTTCTTTCCTACGTGAAAACTGCAAAGCAGATCTTTCAGACCTGAGATTTAAATGTTGCCCTCATACACCATTATTCAAGCCCCATATCATATGCTCTTCCAGTATGGGTGTTATTGCATCAGATATAAAAACAATTTGCCACGGGCACATATCATCAGATATTATAAAATTGATCCAAAAAGTGATTACAACACATCCCAAGAAAAAGGATCCAATACATTGCAAAAATTCAAAAATGATTTACTGAAGCTTAGGTGATTTCTTGGTTAAAAGAGATAAGTCAGTGTAAAATAATGACTAAAGATTAAACTTATAAGCTGCTAACTGATCATATATAAAAGCAACCAATGGAGAAACAAAACACTATCTCAAGCTGTTGCACAAGTAAATGATGTGATATGCCAAACATCATTTTGGCAGATTGGTAGAGATACCCCCTTCATAAGATTTAACCAAGAAATATAAAAAAAAAAAATATAAAAAACTACCAAAATATGATGTGATATATTTGACTGGGCACAGATAGCTAATTGTTAAGATAAATATCCCTAAATTACCTAAAAACTACATGGAGCTCTATGTTTTCAATCTTGGAATCCAAAGAGTGCTTCGCAACTATGTCTGCTATCCCAAAGAATGTGGAGCCAAGAAGGAGTGCTTCTTAGAGACAACCTGTTGATTGAGACTTTCCTTCGTTTTCCTTTGATATTTTGCTGTTTTGTAGATAGCTCATCTACTGCTTTGTTTTTCCTTTTCAGTTCCTTGTCTATTCTTGGTGTTCTACCCCAAATCTTCTAATAAAATTTGGTGGCAGAATCCATACCAGTTCCTCAAAAAAATATACAAAAAGAAATGCAAAAAAGGGATATAAGATCCTTTGTAGACATGGTTTAGGAAGGATAGATGGATAACTGGTGATGTTCCGGCCACCCTCATCTCAAATCTCCTTTTGGTGGCTTCAAACAAGGATGACATAGTGTGTGATTCATTTATTTGTGGAAATAATTTTAAAATTTAGAGTCCTCGATTCTGGAGAAATTTAAATGGGGTAGATGTTGATGAAGTAAATCTTCGCATTTTTTTTTTGAAAAAGAGGAAAACTATTTATAACTTTGTGAGCCCAAGTTACAAACATCCAATTAAATATCGAAAAATAAAATGTTACAGCAACCAAAAGTGGCAAGTGCAAGAAGCTCACGACTGCCCAAAACAGAACAAAAACACCACATTCATAGAGAAGGCCTCTACTTTGCCCAGACGACGCACTCCTACGCCCTGATTTGTATGCCCCCCATCCCCCGGAGTAATCTCAATGTGATATGCACCCACAATGAATCGGCCCCAATCCTTAACTAGGTTTTCCACAAAGAAAACACACAAGCAGAGGGACAGAAGCATCACTTCGTTAGTCGAGAAAATCTTGATCGCTTCAAAAGGTTACATTGGAGTTGGAGAATTAAGGCACTGTAGTGTTGATGTGCTCACCCTCTAAATGGTTCTCCGTTGAATCATTTTACATGCAGCTTAATAGAAACCCCTCGAGAGATCCCCTCCGCTCATTTTGGCAAAACAAATTTGGGTGTCCTCACCTTTAAGTGTGTTGTTTCATGTGTTGTTTACCTCTCGATAAACTCCTTACAAAAGTGAATTGTGCAAGATAAGCTAGAGAGCAAAATGTAGTATTGTAGTCTGTAACTTTCTGGTGTATAGGAAACTAGGGATCAACTCTTTTTTCGGTTGTCTCTATTCCTCAAGTGTGTGGGAGAAAGTAGCCGAGACCATTGGGGTGCCTTGTACCTTTTCTAATGTGGATGAAATGTTGGTTTTCTTCTGACAAAGGGTCAACAGAGGTGATAGAAGTAAAAGTGCTAAGTTGGTGGGCATATTCCCTCATGTGGTATGTTGGAGCTTGTGACTAGATCGGAACAATCTTCCAAGACAAAAGAATCTACATAAAAAAACATTTAGGAGACGATCAAGACAACAATTCATGCTTGGGATTTTGCACTTATCGGGAGAAGGCACTTGTTTTCATCGTAATATAGGGTCATTCGGAGAGGGAAGTTGAAGTTTACCCCTTGGCTTCTAAAGGAGGATTTTTTTCCCTCTTTTCACTTAAATTCCATGTTTTGCTTCTTTTTTCCCTTTTGGAGATCACTGGTCTCCGGTTTTCTTCAAGGAGCATCATTTAGATATATACCTTTTTCCTCAAAAATTACTTTTTTAATTATTATTATCATATGTTATAATTATTCATCTGATATAACTAGCCTTCAAAAGAATAATCACAGCAAAGTTCGGTTGAGCTTTATCTTTCACAAGTCAATCAAGGATAAAGTACTTTCATAACATTACTGCTCCTTGAAGCACAGATAAGACCATCATACATGAGTTGAAGACAGATGTGGCTTACCAATGACAATTACCAAATCATCTGGATTAGAAGTCACCCCATCAAATTGCACTAAAAATTCTGACTTCAATCTTCTGCTTGCATCATTTTCATTAGCTGTTCTTGACGACATTATACTATCTATCTGAAGATTAGCAAACAATTAAAAGCAGAAATTATAAGAAAGTATGCAGAACATAGGACAGTATCTTTGAAGAAAATAGTAGTTAGCAAAAAAATGATATAAACATTGGTGTCACAACATACAAGAACTGTTTCTATTCTTTGATTCGTATGAGTTACGGTGAATTTGATATCAATGTCAAAAATGAGGGGAAAAGGAAGAAAAAGAAGGTGAAACAAAAAACAGAAAGACCAAAACTGAATAGTATCAGCTAGGAGGACATTTTCACATCCACAAGTTTGCCAATAACATTCTAACTATTTTTGGAGCTTCAGAGTAATAATAATTATCATCAACTGGACTTCCATATTTTTAATGGTTTTTGGCTTAAAGATTAATATAATAAATCCCTTTCTTGGGAGATGCATTTTGAAGAAGGGGATGAACCTGGTAATCCAAATGTTCTTAATCATGGGTAAAATAAAAGTTGCAATTTTTAAGTTGTATAATGTGTATATAACAAATTATACTTCAAGTATATGTAGATAACCTTAAACTGGTATGAGTAAAAAGGACTGAAATTTTTAACTCGATATAAATTAACAAATAAATAAACTATAATTCCAACACAATATGGTCCATTGTCACAGTTTATCATTTTCAATCTCACATGACAAACCACATCCAAGCATTTCACCTAACACTAAGAGAAGCTATGCAACATCAGTATATCACAAAAGAAAAAGGACACACTGATACAGAAAATGATTTAAGGACAGAATATAATAAAAAAATATCACAAGAGGTTCAAAAGCGAGAAGCTAACTTCATCGATGAAAATAACAGATGGCTGCTTAGATACAGCGACCATAAAAAGAGTCCGAACAAGCTTTTCAGCCTCCCCCACCTGTTTCCATGGAACAGTATAGTGTATAACCATCAAAACAATAAAAGAGGTAAATCACTATGAAGCCCAAATGAGTTCAATGATAATCAACTGACAAAGTGGCTTACCCATTTAGATGTCAAAGACGATGCAGAAACATTAAAAAAGGTTGCCTCTGATTCTGAAGCCACAGCTTTGGCAAGCATAGTCTTGCCATTACCAGGGGGACCAAAAAGAAGCAGACCTGAAAACATGATAATAAATTTTGCTAAAACCATGATTGGTTGAGCTTCTCAAGACACAGGTAACTAAAGGACCATACTTGTATGTATCACCTTTAGCTGGTTTTCGGAGACCTGTAAATAAATCTCTTCTCTTAGTAGGCAGTATAACCATTTCCATCAGAGCTTGTTTTGCCTTCTCAAGACCAGCTGCAAGGGAGACGGTCATACAAAAAAAGATATTTGTAGCAAAAGTGGGAAAAAACATTTGATGTAAAAAGAGCAATGCGCGAATCGGGGGTTGGTGACCGACTAGTGATTAATTGGTGAGGCAGGGATTAATCTATCACTTTTTTAAATAATAAAAATATAACGCATATAGATATTATGTATATAATAGTTAAAATTTTAGACTACAAAATAGCAACAAAGTAACATCAAACAACTTTATAGTTTATTAGTCAACTAGAGATCGAAAAGGCGGCTAGGCGTTAAGCGTTGTGGGCTAGGCGGGTTTGATTGGCGCTTAGAAGGGATTTTTAGAACACTGGAAAAAAAATAGAGTTTCTTGAATGCTCACCAACATCATCCCACTTCACAGAAGGGCTCCTATCCACTATAGCAGTGTTTATCATTTCCACTAGATTGGTGTCATAACTGCCGACAGGTCCTTTTTTCACATTTGATCTTCCAACATCATTGGTCCGATCTTTTGCCCCGACATTAACTCTGACAGATCTGTGTGGATTCCGCACTGGACCCTTTTGTGTGTCAGATATGGTCGAGGAAACTGCTCCGGTTCGACCTGATATGTTGGCCTGGAGGTCAAGAAAAGACACATCCAAGGCGATCATGACACTGATATTTGTATATGCCAATGAGAAAAATCAATAACGATAGATAGGAGAAAAATGAAGGCACAGATGGTCTACACAATGAAGCATTTTTCAGACTCCAAAGTTGTAAGGACAAAGCTAAAGCTCGTGATAGATGACACAAAGGTGGCTTGTTCTCTTCACCAAATGGCAATGGCGTACGAAATGTGTGATAATTGTTGCACATGAAATAAATAAAAGAATTAAATGAATGTGCAAATCCCTCTATAACACATCACATAGACACGGGACAATTTACAAAGGCTGATGCAGAAATTTCTTCTTCAAAAAATCATAATAATAATTGCCATGGAATGAATCAATGAAAGGATTAATAAATTTAAGGTTGACACGGTGAAATGTCTCATATAATATATTTGAGAAATAGATCTCAATTTCAACCTACACTGCTACATTTAAAAAAACAACATTTCCCTAATAATGCTTTTATTCAATACTTTCAATTTCCCAAAGAGTAAACACCAATATATTGCCTTCATTTTTTTATAATTAACACTATCCCTGTTCACTCGGCAAATACATAAACATATATGTCAACACACATGAAATACACTAGAAAAATGCAAATGTACACAAGATCAACAAGATTTACACTTACAGCTCAAACAGATCATCTCATACCTTCGTCGGAGATTTCGCAGCTAATGCAACGCCAACAAGGAAAAAAAATTAACAAATCCATTATCAGCACCACAAATAAACCATACAATCAATCAAGAAAGAAAAAAACAGAAAACACATCAGAGGACTACACAAACCTGCCCGCTGTCCCAACATCTGCAGTCTCTCCGAGACTTGGATCTGCCACTTTGATATCTTCTGACGGTAAGACTTCACCTTCTCTTCCTCACTGCAGTACAAGAAACAAAAAGAAAAAAAGGCAAATCCTTTCACCATTCACCATCTCTCGATCAAACAAGCGCGAATTACGAGAAAACCTAAATCTTCCAAACCTGGAGGAGACGAACGAAGGGACGTAGGTCGAATTGGCTTCAAGGAGGACACGCTGGGCGTTCTTGTAGTGGCCCACAGCATCCTCGACGAGCCCCCACTCCTCCGCACGCACGGCCTTGTCGATCTCCTCCTTCGCCAGTTCGAAGTAACCCTTCAATTTGTGCGCGGCCCTCTCGTTCGACACCGAAGAAGGACCAGCGATCATAGACCCCCCACCGTCCGTCATCGCGGTCCGCTCACGATCGTACGAAGGATCGTCAGAACGCCCTCCACCGCCTGAACCGAAGAGGAAATCACCTAGGCATTCAAAAAATCCTTTTGAGCTGCTCATACCTAAAGAAAGGAGTACAAACAATTGATCGAAGATTTCATGAAAACCAGATCGAAGTCCGAAAACGAGAATCTAAATAAACAAGCACATCTCTACGAGAGTTTCACTTCCAGGAAACGAAACCGCCGACGACAAACCACGTTAGTGTAAAGGTTCTACACGGGTGAGGTCCTCTCTCAAGTCTCTCAAAAACTAGCGTTTGGATGCGGGTTAGGTAATTGATAGCTTTTTTTAAAACTGAGTTTAAAACTAATTTGAAGAAGTTATTATATGTATTATAAAAAAGCTAATTTTTAAACATTTATTATAAAAATATGTCTGTAACTTTAAATTAAGTTGTAGTTTTTTTTCTGTTTTGAAACATGTTTGAGAAGTTGCAGGAAGTTATTTCCTCACATGTTATAAAAATTAATTTTTAGATTTTTTTTTATAAAAATATATCTGTAATTTTAATTAAGCTATAATTTTATTTATTTATTTGGAAACGCGTTTGAGAACTTAGCTTCCTGCAAACCCAAAAACTCTTATAATCCGTTTAATCCATTTTCAAACGGATGAAACTTGAAGATCCATTTAATTTTGTTACATTTGTCATCTCCAAATTTGCACTCCCCCATCTTAAAAAAAAAAAAAAAATGATTTGCACCCCCCTCATTCATATCCAAATTTAAAACTCACATTTGTTGTACAAATGAGAGAAGACATAAGGAGGAGGAGGACATTTGAAATAGGGACGAACAACAAGGATGAGGCCAACGTTCGAGGTGATCTCGCGAGGAGAATTGGATGAGATCACATGTTGTGATCTGCTAAGTGGAACGCTGACGGAAGACAAATGAGATCTAGCAAGGAATTTTGGTAGATTTCATAAGGATGGATGCATGATGACAGAGTGTGAGCCTAGGCCCTAAGGTTTCATAGGGAAGAGACCATCAGGAGGATGAAGAAGAATTGTACAAATAAGGGTGTGAAAAAAAAATATTTATAAACAGGGGCATCTAAATAAGTTCATCAAATTTAGTTGGATGTGCATATTGGAGGGGTGTGCACTTGAGCAAAGCAGATAGAGAGGCAGCCTAGCACTTTCAATTAGGTCTATCAACGGGTCAAGTCTATGTTGAAATGGGGTGAACCAGACTAGACAGAAGATGATAACCGGGTCCTATCTAACATATGTTTGAACCTAAATAAAAAGGGTGACTCTATTTGCACCCTTCTAATTTGTAAGTTAGCCCCTCTTAAATGGATCTTGTTGTTAAAGATCCATTTAAATATATATAATAAGTACGCCACCCAATAAGTAAACTCACCTAATTTTTAAAAAAATCTTTTATTATCATTCATTTAATAAGTACACACACCCATATCATGTAAATTGAATATTTTTCTTTGCGTAGGAAGAAAAGGAGGAGAAGATTCATTTATAATTGTAGTTGGACATGGATTTTTCTTCATCAAATAATGAGTTACACAATTTATCTCAGGTTTTTATTTATATTCGTTTGTATAGGATTAGGATTTGTAAATATTTTTAGGGTTTAGGGTTTTGTATGAATTTGTACATGAACAATGGATTCTCTTTTTTTTCATTTGATTTATTCTATTAGAATATGTTAATTAAGATTGTCGGTACTTGTTATTATGGTTGACATCACAAACTACGATCACTTTCGACGATGCACGTGTCGACATATGCACAAATCTAGTATTTATGCCATTATTAGCAATACAAACCCTAGGTATATCAAGTGACAGATTCTTCAAATGTCAGCAATGTTGTATGGATTTTTGACAAGATTGTAATCCGTGTTCCTTAAGCTTGGTTCTGGTTTATAAGCAATGTTCTAAATCACCACTTGCATGATTATCCAAGGTTGCCTGCCGCTTCTAAGAACATGGTATGATTGCCACTTGCTTTTCCTCAAAGACAAGAATACGAGGATGCACTTCGATTCTCACCTTTGTTTGGGAAATGGGGGGTTCTCCTCTCAAGGATCATGACCAGTCATGGCTTGAGGTGAATAAAAGTTTGATCAGTCTTGCAAAACCCAGAAAAAGAGAACGTGAACAATAGAAAATATGATGAAGAGCAATCAATTATTCAATGGTAGGGGATGATATGGATGAATTTGGATATGTGAAATCAGTGTTTTGAACATAACACACAAATCAATAAAGAACAAATGCCAAAAGGTGGAAATCCAGAATATCTGTGAAGATCTTTTGAGCCGTCAAAAGGTAGATAAAAAAAATCAATAAAACAAAGTAGTTTGATGCACTACAGAATTCGCAAAACCGGAGAACAAATGGGAGAAACTGATGACTCGCCTATAGACCGTCTAGAACCAAGTAGAAAATATGTGAAAATAGAAAAGTTTTAATGAACTAGGGAACTTGCAAAGTAAAAGAAAATTAGTGAGCAAAATCGACGGTCGCACTTTGAGCCGTCCAGAAACAGATTTAGAAAACTCAATAAAACAATGATCAATACACCAAGAGTTATCAAAATCAAACAATAAGTAAATCGACGGCTCAAATGTGATCAGACCTCAAACGAACCAAAAGATCAAAGAAAACAGAGCAGTTAAACCAAAAAACATACAAATCCAGAGGGAGTATGAATAATACCGGCAGCTCCACTATGAGATGTCTGGGGCGCACAGAAAACCCAGTGGAACGGATAAAATAGTAGCCTTGTTAGAGTGATAAGCACAAAAGAAGCAATGGAATAGTAAATAAATAAAGAGTATTAGTAATAAAAAAAACACAAAAGAAAATAAGTAAACGGGATTAGTAGTCCTTGCAAAGATCCTAAATTTAGGAGATGGAGAGCTTTCAAATGGTCCCTAGACCAACTGGCCGACAACCCTGGTATATGTCATCCGCCAGGTGAGTTGTATCCAAAAGAAATGGTTAAGTCCGTTCAATGAAAATGCAACCAATACTCACCAATTGATTAAATCTAGCCTTATATTGATTAATAAGCTTACAAGTCTTTTATAACAAGATTTGAGAGGTGATGAAGGCAAGTTTTTTTAGTGAAACCGTAGAAAAGAAGAAGAAAAGAAAAAGTGGAGATGTGGGTGAACAAGGAAGGGGAAGGGGTGGTTTTCTTTCTAAATTCTCTCTCTTTCTGGTTTTGAGTGGTGGGAAGGTTTGAGATCCAAAAATAATAGAGTTTCTCCTCTTCTTACACTTGTTTTCCTTGCCTCCCCCATTTCTTCTTCACAACCCCTCCTTTTATAGTGTATAGGAGATAATCCCCTCTAGACAACACATAAGGGGGCATCATTGCTTCACTTTCCATCGATTAGACCTGTGGAAGCGACTTCTTGGAGCTGCAACCGAGGGAGGGAGTGCCACTATCGTTTATGTGAGTATCTGCTAGCTAATTGACCTAGACAGTGCGACCGCTCTAACTAGGATCATCTAAAATGCAATACTCATATTTGGGCAACAGCTCTAATGTGAGCCATCAGGCAATGACTTCTTTTAGAGCCATACAACAATACTATGGTTTCTGGACATAAGGTCTTGTAGGAGTAAAACTAATGGTCCATGTTGTAGCCGTCCCAAACTCAATGGTCCATATTTTGGCCATCCCAAATCAATGGTCCCCATTGTGGCCATCTAGTTGGAAGCAGTTGTAATCAGGGCTCTCTTTGAGATTTTCCTAATGGTGGCTTCAATATAATTGTCCTGAGTTTATTTTCCAATTCTTTGAAAATGTCATCTTTGAAAATATTCTAGTTCAAACCTATAATAATTGGATATTATAATTGATAAGTATTCCGCCATTTGATCGGTCAATGTAATGCCCTAGGCTTACACAGCAAGAAATTGTTTGATTTGCCGATAATGAGCTCACAGCTTTAAAACATATTTTAGTGTGTAAGAGTTATGCTCATATATAAGCACTGCACTGACTATCTCTTTCCATTAGGCGATGTGGGACTAAATACTTCACCCTCACCCAATCCATGGGCATCTTGAGACCGTTGGGCCTCTGGGCTATCCTAACCCACCACACCCTCAACGGGCTGGGTGTCACAGTAAAAAAAATAGGGTATCTATAGACAATAAGCCTCCGTTTATTTTGGGAATAAACCCAAGAATATCCTGGTATTGACTAGAATAGGAAAAATAACCTATTTGGAAACAATGAATAACCATGCATAAGATGGTAGAATAACTGGCATAACCCTGGATAGCCATTCCAAGCTGATGGTAGAATCAAATTATTCCAGGTTATTCCACCCAAAGAATATGTGGGTCCACTGTCAAATCAACCGTCATCACCTCTAATAAATCACATGTCAAATCAACTATCATTATGTTATCATCTTTTATAAATCCTTATCCATACTTTATTCACATTTTACTCAAACATTCAAAAAATTATTCTTATGTTTATCAACAAGAATCATTCAAAACACAACTAAACACAATTATTTTATCCTTATATATACTCACTTATGCCAGAATAAATGTATACCCAAGAATAAGTCCTATTCTATATCCAAACGAGGGCTTAAAATGTCGTTACATTCACATAATAAGCAATAAATGAAATCTAGTATACTTCATTGTCACACACCAAGTATACCTACAACATTTAAAGTGTCGATACTCCCAGAATAAGGTGAACTAATTTTTTTTCACATTATTTTAGGATTTTGTTGTTGCTTCAAATGAAGGTATTGTGAAAGTGATTGATCAAACTAGGCTTTTACAACATCTAAAATGAGAATTGCAATAATCATTCTTATTTTTTGAAGATAATATTTTATTGTAATCTCTATGATGTTTAATCCACTTCTTTTTCTTTGTAGAAATTCAAATTTTACGAGAAAATGATCAAGTGGGCAAAGAAAGTCGATAGGGACAACAACATAGTGGTTGTTGTTAGCAAATTAGATTTATTGGATCCTCAACAGTTTGCATGACTATGGTTTGGATGCGAAAGAGGTGGACAATACCCGCTGCATCGTCCATGTTGTCCACCAGAATGCAAGCATGTAACATCAATGAAATGGTGTGACTGTCCTTTTAACTTGAAATGCACAACATTATCACTTTTAGAAGATCAATGGATGATCCAAGTGTTGAACGAAACACATAACCACCCATTGACTAGACACATCAATGAACATTCATATAGTGGAAGGCTTCTGAATGAAGAATATGAGATCCTTCGAGGCATGACAAGAAGTGGTGTGTGTCCGAGAGACATTCTTTCACATCTAAAGGGACATGACGGCTCAAACGCATCTACACTTGTTACTATATGCAATGCTAGGGCAAAAGTGAAGAAAGAAGAAACCGGTGGATGCAAAAACATGCAGTTTAGTATATGATTTCTGATTATGAGAACGACAGAGAAGATTCAGATTCTGGAAGATTACTAGATAATTTTTGGGCACACCCTACATCCATTGCATCGGTGAATGCATTTCCGTTTGTTTTTATGATGAATTGTACATACAAAATGAATTGGTATAGATTGTCACTTATCGAGATCGTGGGTGTTATATCAACCCTTTAGACATTTTCAGCGGTATTTGTATACATAAAAGTGAAAAAAGAGGCAAACTATACATGGGTATTGCAATGCTTTAGAGAGTTATTCAACGATACATCATTGTCCTTAGTCATTATCACTGACCAGGAGCAGGGGCTAAATAACGCATTGAATTGTGTTTTTCCTAACACAACACACTAGTTATGTGACTTCCAGCCACATTGAAAAAATGTTATGGCCAAGTGCAGAAAAAACTTTTTAACTAATGAAGTGTGGGATGAATTTTTCAAAATGGGAATTAGTCTTATGAGATGACACAGAAGAATAATATAAGTATAGGATGATTGAGTTTGGAGAGAAGTTTGGAAAATGTAAGGCAGTGCGTAATTAAGTTCAAGAACTCCTTCAACTTCAAGAAAATTTTGTTTCTACATGGGCGGATCAACATTTTCACTTAGGAAATATGTCTACCAATTGTGTTGAAGGAAATCACGCAAAGCTGAAGAAATACTTATGCTCCTCGATGCAAATCTTGTAAATTCATGGAGTACAATCAAACTCCTCTTAGATCAACAGATTACAGACATTAAGGCTTTGACAAAGGTACCCCATTGTTTCTTAGATGCACTTATAAAGAATTTAATTGGAGTCATCTCTCTAAGTGAAATTATAAAGACGAAAGTCGAGATCAATCTTAGTGAAGGCCTCAGGGTAGTCCAAATGCATGCGGTCATGTCATACATTATACACACGGGCTACCTTGTGCTTGTATGATTGTTTCCTATAAGAGGGAGGGTCGAGCTATCCCATTGGAGGATATTCATCTATTTTGGATGAAACTCTTAATTACACCGTACATTGGGTGGGGGGTTAGAAGTTGTTGACATTGCTACACAGTTGGAAATGATTTCTAAAAATTGGAACTTGTATTATGCAAAACTTAGAGATGAAGAAGAAATTGAAGATCCTGAGCAACCTGGCCACCACCCAGTTGATGGAGCCATTGGAGAAAACTAATGTGAGGGGAAGAAAGAGCAAAAAGAGCCCAAAAAAAAAGAATTTGATGAATCTTCAACTAAGTGTGATCCTTATCATTTTGAGGATATTCTTGCCTCACTCGAGTCAGACAAACTAATTCTCACTCAAGTGTTGCAGAAATCTATCAAATCAAAATAAATTGTAGAAATATAAGGAAAAACAATCGCAATATATCCATATAGAGAGGAACTACTTTTTGTAAAGGATTTTCCTTGCAACATATTACTAGAGTTGTTAATGTTGCTTCAGATGGACATTGTAGTTTCAGAGAATTGCTAGTTCACTAAGATTAGGTGATGGTGGATGGTAACAGGTGAGACGTGATCTACTCACAGAGTTGGAGGACCGATTAGATGATTATACTCCTATTTTCTATGGTGATGAGCATATGAAAGAATTGAGGAATTCCTTGATATGTGAAAACATGGTCGCCGACAAAGATCATTGGATGATAATATCAGACATGGGGCACTTAGTAGCATCATATTATCACGTAATTCTTATATATATTTCTTCGCGATTGTTGTCTTACTTTTCTTCCTTTGTGGGATCCTATTCCAACACGGTCTCAAAAAGTTGTGTACATGGGTTTTGTGAGTGGTTGTCACTTCGTCCGACTTGAAATGATAGCAGATGCACCGATTCTCCCCCAGCGTCGATGATCAGGACAAAACACCATCACATATATGCTTTTGACTGTATATGTTGACCGGATGAAGTTGTTCAAGAACATCTTTGATGGATATGATTTATGTAATAAATTTTTTCATTGGATGGTAAATTTTTAGAAGGTAAATTTTAGGTGGCATTGACTATAAATTTGGATGGAATTGAAGATTGTCACCAACTGCCATAATTTAAAATAAAAGTGTTTGTTAGGGTCAACACAGATTATGTCGAGATTTATTATCTATATCGACAACCATCATGTCGGTACCCATAAAATAATTACTACTAGGTCTCTGTAGTCCATCCAACAATATAAATGTCAACAAAATCTATAAATGTCGACACACTATGTGGCGAGCTCTACAGATTCATTAATCTGACCTCTTGTGATGCATTCGACACTTGTGATGTCGACATTTGACACAAATATCTACATTTCCAGAGTCGTTACCAGCAAATGTTAACACTTAATTTAGAGTGCTGAATACTTCATTGTCGACGAATTCATAAAACGTCGACATTCTCAGTATCGTTACTAGCAAATTTAAATTGTCGACATCTTCATTGTCGACAGATGCAAATACTCTAGACACTTTAAATGTCAATATTATCCCTCACTTTGTCACGGAATAATCCACTATCCCTCACTTTGTCACCGAACGCGATGTATTCGTTATCTAAACTCCAACTATCTAAAAGAGTAACAAGTCGTTGACACCTTAGAATTGGTCGCTCCTGTATAAAAAAATTGAATTAGAATGTGAATTTTTTAAAAATAAATGATTTAAGTATATTATATACATTTCCATTCTAAATCTGATATACCAAATGATGACGATAGTCTACGAGCAGGTCGTTTACTGGTCCTCCAATCCATGAAAAGGACCTTTTAGACTAGCTTAATCAGTATCTGAATCTACTTCTTTAGCATTTTCCCTCACCTCTTCCTCTTGTTGCTCTGCTTGAGCTACATCATTTCGAAAATTTGATGAGACATCACTATAACAATTTTTCTAATTTGATGTTTTAGGTCGGATACATTACTTATGAGCCATACTACATAAAAAATAAGTTAGTACCCAAAGATTTGCAAGAAAAAGAACACATGCTCAAAGAGAAAGTAAGAACCACATTATTGTTTTTACATTTGTGGTTCTACGTACTGTTGTTATTATGGACTTTTTTCGTTTTAATCAAGAAATGACTCTTAATTTAATAAATCTAACAAAATAACTTTATATTTTTCGTTTTAATGGTCCAACACTTCATGATTAAGGCTCAAATGCATGTACTAAAATCCAATAAATGAGTGTTTCTAAGGTATATAAGGATCCTACTTAAAATTTCCTACTCTTCTAACATTTGAATTGAACACATTATGAACAGATTAGGTTTTTCAGATCAATTCAAACTCGGACAGTGTATTCAAATGAGCATGAAATCTTAAAAACTAAACTATCAATTTTAAGTACCCATATAAAGCCATGGAAAATTTCGTTCATTTGACAATTCAAAGGACTAAAATTCATGAAAATCCAAAACTCACGGTCACACGGGCGATCAAAAGCACAAAATTTTTCTTCTAAAGAATCTCTTTAATCAACAAAGAAAAATCCATCTCGAATGTACATGTCAACCAAGAAAAAAATTCTTGTTAGGCAGGCAATACAAACAAACACACACCAATCAAAAAAAAAAAAAACCTAATTTTCTGATCAAGTCCAACAAAATCAAGGATCCAATCAAAGAAACCCACACACCAACCAAACAAAGAAAAGTCTTAATTTTTCAATCTAGTCCAAAAATCAAGGATAAACCCTTACAACATTGATAACCGGGGCTTACTTACTTACCAGAGGAAGACGAAGCGGCTATACGAGAGGAGACTGCGCGATTGCCCCATGTGCCGGGGGAGGGGGGTCCTGCAATGGAGGCCGTCGAAGGAGCTTTAGACGTCTTTAACAACCACTGTGGGAGACAAAGAGGCGGAGATGAAGACGGACGATGAGGGAGAGCCTCTGGGTGCAAGGAGACGAAGGGGGCTACATATTCTGTTTCGAGAGATATAACAAGAGGCGTGAATTTTTTTTTATTAGGGTTTAAATACGTGAATTTTTTGCATACTTTGATCAAAAAGTGAGGGCTTACTTTCATAATATAGGGTTTTTATCTTTTTATAAATATTAATATCAGAATTTTTTAAAATTAAAACTTAATATTCATTATTAAAGTTTAACCGCATTTATAATAGTAAAAATGACTAAAAAAATTTCTTAAAGATTAGAAATACCAAAATCAGCTACTTTTAAAAATTATACCTAAAAAAATCTCATTTTACAATTTTAAAACACAAAATACTAATCTACCCTATTCAATTAGATCTTTAATACATTCTATATCTCTTAACTTTGTTAAAATATTTCACCTCTTAATTTTATTTATATATATTCACACATTTTTATGTAGATCAATTTTTTATTGTAAATTCTTTGTGATTATGTGGATTTTGTGAAATATGTACCAATATAATTTGAGTTTTTTTATGATGGACTCCATTAAATATTGATGTTTTCTTTTTAAATTGGACATGTACAAATAATATAATAAAAATATATATATAGTAAAAAATAAAAAATGTGAATAAAGATTTAGAATATTAAAATATCATATGTTTCATTGGGGCACAATACATATTTAAATTACATATTATGATTATACATAATGAAAAATGATAAACAATATCATATAAAGAAACACACAGCATGATATGTAATAACAAAACCTATAAAAGAATTGATTTTCATGAGAGATTGTTGTTTTGTAAGAAAAATAAGTTTTTAGTGTAGAATAAAAAGAGATATTAAAGATTTAATTATATAATGACAAATTAATCTTTTGTGTTTTTAAAATTGTTAAATGAAACTTTTTTTAAATATAATATAATTTTAAAAAATGATTAATTTAGATATTTTAAACTCTTAAAAGATTTTTTTTTTATCATTTTCCCTTTATAATAGTATCTGATTTAATCAAATCTCATAGCGGACAGTCAAACTGGCATGTCTTTAATACATTAAAAAAGAAAACAGGCTTTTTAAAATTAAAAAAGTTGGGGTTAAATATAAAAATTACCCCTTTTTTCATACATCTTCCTTTTTCATATGCCTTCATAGAGCACACAGTAGTTCATTTTTGTGCTTATTCTGTTACCACGCTGGCAAAAATGACTAAAGAAAAGAATATATGCACAACATGTTTCTGGAATTGTCCTATGCAAGATCAAATATCTCACACAAAGGTAAAGTTAAGAGAGCATGTTATTCAAGCGTGGACTATTCATTATAACACAATGCCATCTCCTTCCAAATAATGATAATAATAATAATAAAAGTGAATATTATTGATCTCTGATCGTCCCAAGATCCCAAGATCGCCTCACCCCTTCCATCAAAACAGAAGCCGAATTTTCGTCGTTTAAGTATCCGCACAAAAAAACACACACACACACAAATCAAGATCGAGTACATCCAAAATAAAAAAATAAATCAAAATTCAGATTGTCTCAACCAAAATCACAAATCTCTTGCTTATTTACATTAAAAAAAAAGGGAACAAGAAACCATTATCAAAAGACTACATAAAAATCCTTTTAATTGCGGGCAGGGGCTGAGCTAGCCAAGGCGTTACGAATCGGGCCAGGGGAGGAGGCGAAGGGGAGGCTCCGGAGTATGAGAAACCGCATCCGTCTCGGTAACGGCGCCACGTTGAAGAGCTGCTCGAGAACCCTCGCCAGGAGCACAGTGTACTCCTCTAGCATCTCCGCCAGTACCGCCACCAATATCATCTCTCTCTCTCTCGAACAACGATGAAAGCTTTCCGGTCAAATATTAAGAGCGAACGATGGTGAAAGAAACGCCAATATTCGCTCCTTTTATATAGATAGATAAACATGAATCAGTTGTTGAAAAATAAAATAAATTTTTTAATTAATTCCACTATTTGAACCAATAGCTTATTGACTCCTGTTAAGGGCCGTACTCACAAGTCGTCCTCGGTCTTATCCGATACGGGTAATATATTAATTCAGATATTTTTTTGGTAATTAATAAGTCATAGCTGGGAACATTCAAGACCCTTCACAGGACATAGAAACTGCTTGATGGAACCTTGTTTTATGAAAGTTTTATATATTTAATTAACTTGGGTCCACTGGATAATTTAAAATTAATTTTATATAAAAAAAAAATAAGAGAGAAACTGAAGCCGCCGCAGTTACGCATACGGTTTTCTGTGAGCATAGTTGGAATGATATTTTTCCGGGGACCACACGGGATGTTTTGATCTGAACCGTTCGCTCGGTAGAACTAACTGATCAGAGGGCTAGCTATATAGGACCGTCCATCCTAATGAAATGGGTGGATTAATCGGACCGCTGCATGGCCTGGCCAGAATACTGTGAGCCACACCATTCATGGTATATTAAATACGTTTTTATACGTAGTATTTTAAAAAAAATATTAAGGTTGCGTTTGACTAAAGAGATTGAAAAGATTCTTATAATCTTGTGATTTAAATTTAGCTTTCAAAAATATTTATTAGATTTTTTTATCTAATTAAGAAAGATGATGGTGCGAAAAGTTAAACATTGAAAATGTATTTAAATATAAGTTTGTGAATTTTTAGCTTTTCAAATGCAGAATCTACCTAAATTCATATTTAAACAAAGCATACGTGTCTTTGATTTCTATCTAATATATATATATATATATATATATATATATAAATACTTACGTGCGGTCGTGCGCCCGCGGTCGACCACATGATATATATATATAAACAGTATATATATCAATAAATTAATAATTCAAATACAAGATTGTGAGACCACATGATTCATACTTCTAGATTCGAGTACAATATATAAGTACCCACAAATTCCCGGAGTTCGCTAAAGCAAATTATGTACAAGAGTTACCAATGCAACTATTAATACATAGTTTTATTAATTAGTATATACAACAATTTATATACACATACAATGTACATAAAGAATTCATAGAATATTTGCTATGCAAAATGGGGGATTAATTTTTCTTATCCAGAATTTTGTGAAATGCCTTCTCAGCTACTGCTCTAGTCAGAATGGTGATCCTCCTCTGCGGATTCCTTGTGCGTGCTCTGATACAAGGGGATGGTTGACATGCTAGAGGTCCTCCGATAGTTAATTCATCATCTTGTCTCTTTTCTCTCTCATAATTTAATAATTCTTTTTTTTGAAGAATGATGCTCCTTAGGATTTGATCCCTCGATAGTGGGAGGTGAATAAAACATCTTTATAATTCAAAATATAACATTTCTACATAAAAAAACATTTCTTACAACTCTAATGAAAAGTTAACTCTCCTTTGAATGTTCTTTTCCTTAAATAATCATCTTTGTTTGAGCCTCCACTTCCTGTAACTCTCCTCCGACATTGACTTTTGATAGACGATTGTGTTTCATCCTGTATAAAAAGCATTGCATAAATTAAAATATAATTAAGTAATGGATACTGTGTTCACTTTCAAAACAATAGAAAAATATGGAATTCAACTTCCTATTGTCTGCCACTCGGAGTCTATAAACATTCAAGCTATTATACCACAGAATTTCATTACATCTATCTTACAAGCATATAAGAGTTAGATGTGAATCATTGATGTGGAATATGAAGCTTGGGGCCACATAAAAGTATATGGGTTAGAGCTTCATTCATCTTTTTAACACAGGATTGATTTCATCATCTCATTAATGAATTTTTTTTTCCAAATGGGGATGGCAGTGGCTGTGAAGTTGGGGGAGCCAAAAAAACTATCAAAGTGGTGTCGCCCTTTTGGCGCGTGTTTTTTTCTCTCGGCTTGAACCGTCAGCATGACGTCACCCTACTAAGATGAATAGTATCCCCTCAGTTTTAACCATCAATACGGTGTCGTCCTATTAGCATGTGGTGTCCCCTTGGATTGAATCATCAACAAGGCATCATCCTGTTGAGGTGTACAACATCCCCTCGGCTTGAACTATCAACACAGCGTCTTTGTACGATTTCCTCACTTAAGCCAACTGCTCAGGTTGGGCAATGGGTCATTAGTGTGGCTCTGTGCCTGGTCATTGGTTAGACACCCTAGGAAGGAAGTTCATAAAGTTTGACTTGAACTCCCTAATTGGGTTTTGTTCGTTGGTTTTGTGTGGTTTTGCTTTAGTGGAGTGGATTCAAGAGGGGTTTATGAAGTGGAGCTTTGGATGGGTTTGAGGCACGGGGAGGGTGCACACGTGGTGTTTTGTTTGGACAGATTGTAAATAGGGCCATCTCTATTTTTAAGGCCTCTAGCCATTGTTTAGATATAGAATTACTAATAGGAATAAACCTGGATTCGTTGGAATATGATTTTTTTGTTGTTGTCTGGATCAATTGAATAAATAGGGATAACAAACTCAGAATAAATTGGCATAAATCAGTATTGAAATTCCACCTATGGCCTAAAATTGAGTTATCTAGGTTTATTGAACTCATGTGAACATGTGAGACCCACATATTATTTTTTTTTTAAACCCAAGTGTACCCTTGCCGATGTGATGTGATGGGTGAGAGATGTCATGTTAGGCAATGAACATTGTAGGGTTATGTGGTGAGGCTAATAAGCATAAAACACAAATCAAGTGGGGGGGGGGGGGAAGGAGAAAGAATAAATCACACGGGATAACCACACTCACACACACACATAGTAACCCCACACACACACACATCCCAGAACCACAAAATTACATAACGACATCCAAAAGCAATGAAAATTTTCAAAAATATCAAAACAGTAATAAAATGACAAAAAATAAATTATTTTTTAAAATTGAGCATCTGAATGCCCCAAAATAACACATGCAAAACATTCCCAATTTGAAAATCATTTTTTCATTCTTAATAACATTTTTTAGCATGAATTAATGACAAGCAATGCATAGGCCACCATATAAATAATAATACATATCAAGGTAGTTTTGTCATTTAAAAAAAAAAATATCATTCATCAACTTATTCACATCTTATTTAAACATTATTCATAATCTATCAAATAACAAACAGTTAATTTATTCTTACGTGACTCTTAACCTATTAATCATTTTTTTAGTTCAATGAATGATTCGATTTTTAAAACATTAATAATTTTTTTGATACATATTCACAACCTTGGAGTCCATGGTAAAGTTCATGATATAATTAAAATTTTATTGTTCTAATTAATTTAGACAATGGAATTCACACTTATTTCATATTAATTTTTTTATATTGGAATCCCATCAACGCACCAACCATAAGAAAATTCATGTAAATGTTTTTATTAGAAGAAAACACAAAAGTTATTTTCACGTAATATCACTAAACATCAGATTTAATTTTTTTTCTAAAAAATTTATATTAATGTAAATTTAAATATATATACATGAACTCAAACCATTTGGAAACGAAACGGAACTAACGGTGATTACGGGAAGAGAATAAAAAAAAACGGTGATTACGAGAGTGCCGTCCGCGAGTCTCAACCAACTCCAAATCCCTATCTCCGCTGTTATCCATTTCTCACTCTACTCCTCCAAACCAGTCACCCACGTAAACAATTAACAACCCTCGGATGTGAAGATCAGACATTTTAGTCACCCACGTAAACAATTAACAACCCTCGGATGTGACGATCAGACATTTTAAGGCACGTATTGTCTTCGAATAAGATCACCTTCGGTTAACCTATTCACTAAACCTTGGTATTTTCATCTACACAGAACCGGATCAACAAAAAAAAAACAAAAACAAAAAGATCTTCCGTCCTCTTTTAATTCGCTTCATCGCTGGTGATCGGGTGGGGTTGACGGAAGCCGACGGCGATGGGGCCGGGGTCCACCGCTCAGGGATCATCATCATCACTGTACACTCTCTCCCCTCTCGCCCCGCCCTTCACCGTCGATCGATGGGCCACCACGCCCCGCCCTCCAATCGAGGATCCCTACAACCTCAGGCGGCTGATCCCGAACACTGCCGATCCCTTCGGAGGAAGAACCGCCGATGGATATGGGGGCTTCGGCGCGTACGGTGGAGGATTGCGATCTGCGGGGATGCCGGAGTCCTTATATTTCGATGTGGCGAAGCCCGAGAGGGACGATGCCTATGGTCTTGTGAGACCGGATTCATGGAACGGACGGTACAATGAAGTGGAACATTGGATGATGGGCCGTGATGATGGAGGTTCGTCAGGCTGGAAGGACACATTGGGGCAGAGCGTCTCTTCTTCCAAACACAAGAGCCCGCTATTGCACGGTATTCATAACTTTTTTTTTTTATTGACTCAGCAATATTTATTTTGTTTTGTTTTTTTATTGATTGAGCTTGGCGTTCTGTCTAATTGAGGATTATTATGCTCCATTTGAATTTTTCATTGTCTGGATATTATGTCAAAAATATCACCGTGAATCAAGGTAGAGAAGAAGAAAACAATTACATAACCACATAAGAGAAGAGATTTATGTTCTTCGACAAAGATTGCCTACGTATAGACTTACTAGGGGTGAAGCCATCTAATTTTTTTTTTATATTAAAAGTACTAGTTATTTTATATAAGCTGGTTCGAGTGAGAAAGTACAGATACAAATCTAATAAGGTAAGACATCAATATTTCATATTTCAATAAAAAGATTCAAAACTAAATAACTAGTGTAATTTGGCACATAAGCTAGATCTATTAATCTCATTTTAGAGCCTGAGAGCTTTGATTAATATATTATTTAAATTTCAATTTACACATATCTTCATCTGATTTTTTGAATTTATTCATATAATCATATTCTTTTTTAGGATTCAGGTTATAAAATGAACCAAAGATGGTATAATCCAATAATATTATTTTCTGAGGTTAAAAATACCAATGTAAATATGTGCCTGGTAAAAATTGAAAATCACTTTTAAAAATAAAATAATAGAACATGCATATCACTGTTTTTTTTTAATTTTTTTTATTATAAAGAATAATAAATCAGAAACAATGAAAATTAATAAAAACCGACATTCACATGTCAACAACAACAATAAATTTAAAAAACAAAATAAAAAGCTCTCCCATGCAAATCAAGCTTTGTTTGGCCGGTTACATGAGCTCTCCCATGTTGTATTTAACCATTGGAAGGAAAAAAACTCATACGTGGTATGGTGGTGGAGTGGCAGACTACGGTGGCGCGGCTTGCCTCTCGCAGTACTCGATCAGGCGATGCATTCTTTCATTCTCTTATGAATGGAAGCAGAGAGGTCGACGACAGTGAAAGTTGATTGTGGATTTAGATTAGATTAAGGATGATGTTACATTAAGGAGATTTTTTTTTGTAAAATCTGGGCTGGACTACAGTCCACCTAGTCCACATGATGATCCACCTCTGGGGGCTGATCTGACACTCAATGATATGAAACCCAGTAGATGACCAAAATGCTCCCACACATAATACAAAAATTATAGAACTGCTATCACACGTGAAAAATATTCTTGTACGAAAAATTGTATAACTATCTACCGAGCTAGGGGCATTGCCCCCTTCATCCCACATCGCGCTAACCACATAGCTTGATTGCATTCCTTCATAGTGGCAAACAATTGTTGCTGCAATTCTTCCTTGATAATCCAAAAACCTGAATGCAAGACATAAACCTAACAGTTATCACCTTAGATTCACTTAGGTCTTGAATTCAAGGTTTATGATAGGACTCCATGATCTGAGAATAGATGTGGTCGCTGCCCAAGTATTCTCCACTTAGGTCTTATGTTGGAATATGCATTCGTTGAGTGTGGCCCAAATGCTCCAACACACCACATCAAGATCGAGCCATTGGAACTTGGCGAGATTACTATGATCACTTCCCTTGCACGTCTTTCGGAACCATCTCCATGTGCCTTCAGGGTCATTAAAAAACAATTAGCACCTAAAGCCGAACCCACATTTTCCCCAAATCTGAGTGCTAAAAGGACACCCAGAGAAGGGATGATCCCTTGTTTCCTCTTTCCTACCACAAAGTTCTTCTGTTGCCATCATGCACCAATTTCAACTGATTGGCTTTGGTGAAGGCCTTGATGCATTCGTATTGATCATAGTTGTCTGGGCGCGTCACCTAGGCGGGCAGGTGGTCCAGATGGACCACTGCGATCGCCTGCCTAAGAGCAGGTTCATTAAGCGGGCGCCTAAATCATGCCTAGCCAGCCCAATCCCTTTCCCAACCTCAAAAATAAAAAAAAAAAAAAACATGATCGAAAGATTGAAACATAACCTACCCTACCAGCCTACGGTGCAGCGAATTCTCCCGGTCTCAAGTGAGTCTCTACTAATTTTTTGTCTCTCTCTCCTCTCTCTCCTCCAGATTTATAAACTTCTATCTCATTCTCCCTCAATCTCTACCCACCTGTTCTCCTTCTCCAACTCCAGTCATGGCCACTTCCGATCCCACCATCTCAGTTTGTTACCCACTCCATCCTCTCTCTCTCTCCCCTCCTCTCTCATTTTCTTTCTCTATTTAGCTCTCTCCCTCGTTTTGTGTCTCAACTGTTTTTTTTATAAATATCTATTGATAATTTTGCATATAGAACTTAATTAATGTCAAACTATGGTGAAGTCTAGTTTGTACTATATGATAAACATTTTTTTATGGTATTGTTGCTGTGTGTATAATAATATAATAATGTTCGTCTGTTTTTTTTTTAATATTATAGAGTTTTGAATGGGTTGTCCAAGTGTTCTTAAAAAACATGATACTTGTCACGACTCAGAGAAGTCACAATGCCAATATTAGAACTGTGTGTTGTATAATAATATAAAACACTGATCAATGTTTTCTTTTTACATTTTATAGAGGTTTTGAATGGGTTGTCGAGGTGTACTTATAAAAACATGATGCTTGTCATCACTTATAGAAACTACAATGCCATTGAGGTTAGATTATATTAATTTTGTCGAAAAGCACATGCACCAATAAATTCCATTCATGTATTTTTTATTTATAAACAAAAATTAAAAAATGAATAAGTAGAGAAACAACTTAATATAATTACCAATTTAAATAATACAATCATAATTAAGCACCGCCTAGGTGGCCAGGCGGTTGGCTACCACCTAGGCTTGCCTAGTCGCCCAGACAACTATGGTACTGAATGGTGGGAATGTCTTTGGGGGGTTAATGTTGAGCTTTCGATAGAAGATCTTCATGGAGAAATTGAATGTTGGGACAATTTCCAACAAACCATGTCCTCTTCTTCTAAGTTCTGGTTCACCTCTTGGAAAGCCGTGAAAGCGGTTTTCTTTTCTCCTCTTCCCCCCCTTATTGTCTTTCTTCTCTCAATTGCCACTGAAGATCACCTCCACACCTTACTCATCATCATCCCCACTTCGTTCCCTCCTCTCCCTCCATTCATTAGCAATGATCGGAAGATCAAATGATGGATTGCTGGAAAGGTGAAGAAGAGTTCCAGCAGTGACAAATGACAGGTTTATCAGTCTAACATGGCAGCCACAGGCCCACAGTGTTGGTGCAGTTTTGAATAGGGGTGTTTAGTATAGATGATGAATGTGGAAGGGAGCGAAGAGGAAGAGGAGGGTGGTGGAGGAGGTGTAAATAAGCATGTCAATCGGACGGATACGGATCGGATATGCCCATATTCATATCCTAACTTTTGAATTCGGATACAGATATTAATTTTCGGATCCCTTCGGATACGGATCGGATACAGATATTTTTTGGATAATTGACATGTTTGAATATTGATATTAATTTAGATAATCAAGTGATATTTTAAAGAGATGTCAATATTAAAATTTAATTTTTTAAGACTTATTCTCTTTTTCAGATATTATATATTGAAAATTTAATAGTATTATAATATATTATTATTGTGTTTAATCATATAAGATAACAATATAGGTAATATATAATTCAAATATATATATTTTTATAATATATGTTGGATACGGATATTTTTCGAATCGGATAGACTAATATCCATATCCGCACTCCGGATCTTCGAATATCGGATATTTCTGATTTTTCGAATACGGATTCGGATTTTTTTCGGATAATTGACAGGCTTAGGTGTAAAGGGGCTTTGTTGGTAGAAGGTAGTGTGGATGCATTATTATAATGTATTGATCGGAACATGTGAGAGGGCCAAGGGGAGATACATCAGAGAGGAAAGCATAAGGAGAAAAAGTGGACCATCCACTATCAGAGTGTTTTGATTTTGTGGCTAATAGATTTGGGGACAGGGAGGAGCACCAGCAGTGGACTGCAGGTGCCCTTTTTTTGTATAGATCTTGCTAAGTATAATTTACTGGATGTATTCACATGAACTTTATTTTGTAGATTTTGACATCATTGATGCAGCTATTTTGTGTTTTTTTGGAGACCATTGCGAAGTAAAATAAATCTTTGTGGTGCTTTTGAAATTCCAATAGTTTAGATTGTTTGATTTTTGTTTGATGTTTATGCATCATCATTCATCTCATTTTTAATTGTAATTCTTATAGGAGTTCCGGCTGCAGCTGATTTTGTAACACGTGAAGATGCTTATAGCACTTGGTGTGAGAAATCTGTTGCTACTGCATCAAAAAACATAAAGGATACTGCCAAGTGGCTAGACAAAAGATGTGCTGCACCTTCTTATGATTTGTCACCTGACAGTTCAGGATATGAACAAATACCCTATTCTCATATACCAGAGACACTGCCCTCTGTGACATGGCATCCTTTTCAGTTAAATCCCATTTCGCTTGACAGATTTAGGCCACCGATTGATTCTAATATAAACGATACTATAGTTCACTGTTCCTCTCAATATGCTTATCCTGTCCAATCCTTCCTCCCACAAACTAGTGTAATCAGTTCATCCCTTGTGACAGCCGTGCCAAACATTGTTAAACCAAGTACTCCATCTTTGGATGCATATAGAAATAAGGAACAGTTTGGCCCGTCATCTGTTAGGACAAAGGGGCTCCCGCAGGGTAAAGAAGGTTATTCTGAACCTAGCAGAATTATTGAAGATATGAAACCTAATGATTTTTCTACAGATTTCTCTCTGAAGGATTATGATTTGCCTTCCAGCCGCAAGTCTGTTTCTGTCAAATCTGCTAAGGATTCTTTAGATACAATTTCATCATCCCCAAAGCCTCTGTCCCAGCAGTTTGAAGCCAGCCGTGTCTTAGAAGCAAACACTGAAACTATGATCAGACAATTAAAACTTCCTAGCACTTGTCTAACCCTTGCACCTGGTGGTACCAGCTCAGCTTACATACAAAGTTCTTCTGATGCATCTGATCAAAGTAATTTAGCTGTGGATTCCCCCTGTTGGAAAGGAGCCGCTGCATCTCGACATTTTCTGTTTGGGGTTTGTGAAGCCGTAGATTCACCTTCAGCAAAGGAAACTAGTGGAGGTTCAAATCAAGGGCATGTTGTTCTTCCTGGCAGCATTCATTCAGAGGCACTTTCTTCACCAAAGCGTGATGGAGATGAAAAGGCGACATTATCTTTCAACAACCATGATACTGAATTCAAGTTGTCCGATGATTTAAAGAGTGGTTCTGATCTGGAAGCTGTTAATACAACATCTCCAAGTCAAACAGAAAGAAATATTCCATCTGATGCACATCCTTTGTCTGCAGCCACATTATCTGGTAAATCAATTTTCAAAGATACTTTCCAAGATACAGAATACCGTTCGCATATACTTTCTAATAGAACTGTCATTTCCACAGATGCAGCAGAGCCAAATGAGATACCTGGCCTTACAATAGAGCGTTCATTTCATAATACAAACTCTCAACTGCTTGTTCATGCCGTACATAATCTCTCAGAGTTGCTTTTGTCTAGTTGCCATAACGACTCATATGCATTGAAGGAAGAAGACTATGATGTTCTTTGTTTAGCACTGGATAATTTCAATGCGTGTCTCAGAATAAAGAGTGGACCAACAACAGGAGCACCTGGGACACATTCCACTTTTCATCTTGGAGGGATAACCAACACTCATAAGGTATGTTAAACTGAATACAGTTTTTTGTGAAGAATACCCTATTCTAATTTATTTGCTGGAAACTTCAATTGAAATTTGTTTTTTAAAAGGAAAAGAGTTTGAACACAGTCAATTTTTTGCTCATTTCTTGCATCTTTATTATTTGGTACTTTTCTACAATGATCCTCACATATCTGTTCATTAGGTCAAATGTTACAAGATTTCAGAGCTGTATTGCTTATTGGGTATCCGTATCAGACTTTAGTAGCTGCTCTAACTTTAGTAGTGTGTTGCTTCTTATTGAGGATATCTGTTGACTTAAAAACAATCGTACATGGTTATATGGTAATATTTGGAGTCATCTTTAATATATGATGGTTATATGGTTGTAGACTGCTTATAGTTAGAGCAGAAGGGTAATCTGTGAGGCTGTGGTTTCACAGAGCAGCGAAACCTCCCGTTCGGGATAGTGGAAGGATCAGGGGCTGTTCTTTTGAACCTAACGAAAAATGTTTGGAGTTAATCTTTTTTGGTGGTATATTTAAATGCATCTTCGGGTTTCCTTAAGCTGCTCTTATCCTTTATAATGATAGTGAAGTTTCCGCATTCTTATGATCATTCCATTACTGAGAAAACATGAAATCAATTCATATAACTTTTTCTTGTGAATAAAAATGTTAAAACATGTCTATTATTTCAGATAGATATGTTGCATGCTTCTGGTTTCAATCTATAGATAGTTTACTTATACTGTTCTACAGTTTGTCCTCTAATTGGATACTATCTCTTGCTTTTAATCTACGATGCTGATATTTTTGGATCTTTTATGATATTTTAATCCTATTCTGATTGCCGCTTTTCTTTGTGCATTAGTTTTTAGAAAATTTTACTCGTTTATGGAAATATTTACTTAACAACTCCATGTTCTTTTGCTTGAAATTGGATGTTGTTTTCTTTGGGAAACCACCATCAAGGTTGCAGGGGAAGACACTGATAATGTTTTGAATCAAAACAACCATCATAGCATCCATAAAGTGAGGCCAAAATGCATTCTCCCAAATCTGGAAAGAAAGCAAATGAGTTTCTTAATGGCATTTTATTTGATGGTTCAGTTTCTAAGACGGATAATGAGGTCACCAAGGTCTGTGCTGAACTTTTTTTTTATTACTTATTATTTGAAACGATAGTCGTTGTTCATGTTTTAGTTGTCTGCCTTCTCTCCAATCACAGCCCATGAAGAATGTCATGACTGAAACTTTCTATGACGAAGAGGAGAACCCTTACAAAAATCTCTGGATTGAGGCAGAGGTTTCACTGTGTTCAATGAAATATCAGCTGCAGCTTGCTCACATGGAAATGAAGAAGCAAAGATGCAAGAACTGCTGTGCAAAAGGTGAAGCATTCCCTCTTGATTCAAATTATATACTGATAGATCAATTGTTGAAGTTGAGCGTTACTGGGCTTCAAGATTAGCGCAGAGCTCAAACTCAACTATTCTGCACTCCAAACAATAACTCATGAGGTAACAGTTACTCAATATTTGTCAGATATGATCGAGAGGCATGCAAATGTGACAAAACCATCAAGCCCGCTCCCTGCTTGTGACATGTATCGGGATGGTCCATCTGTTTCCAGGGATAAAGAAGTCGCTGTCAGTAGTTTTTCTACTGAAGCTGCTCATGCTGCGGAGAGCCTTTACGGAAATCCTCTGGAGGCAATGGAGTTGAGTGAAAGTCATCAGTCTGAAGATGTTGATTGTTCAGTGATGGCCAGATTCAGAATTTTAAAGAGCCGGATGGAAAACTCAGGTTCTATCATTAAAGCAGATTCTAAAAACCTGATTGATTCGACCGTGACTGTTAAAGCAAGCGGTGGGTCGTGTCTTTCTCCATCCCACCCAAGTTCTAGAGATTTAACTGCAGTCTCAAAGCACCCACCAATGAACATCGTTGATCTGGGCTTTTCAGAGATCACAAATCCATGGCCTTTTGTTACAGGTGAACCTGTGCAGCGGGAGAATTATTGTGATCAAATCAGCTTGAACTCTGCGAATGAGCCAGCATCCGATCATTATACGTTACATGGACCTGCAAAACTGATCAATAATGGACAAAATAGCCCTTCTTCTGCCGATTGGGAGTATTTATTGAAGGATGAGCTCACATAGTAGGATGTAATCCAGTATGCTTGGGGATCAAATCCTTTTTGAGGTTTTGGATGATCCCAGGAATTTTATGGACTTAATTGCACCTATTTGTGGAAAAACTTTTCCCCATGGAAACTCAACAACATTTTGGAAACTGTAATTATTTAGAATGTTTATGCATGACTGTAAATAAGTTTATGCACTAAGCTATTTATGTTTATTTGGCTGGTTTTGCTTATTCTCTAGCTGGTAGAATCCATTTTCTCTGCCATCCCAATTTTTTCAGCTCTGGTTTTTTTTATTGGGTTGTGACCAGCTCTGGTATATATTTGAACCAGATACTTCATTCTAGAAAAAAAAAAAAAAAAGAGATCTGTTACACATTCTTTTTTCTATTTTAATTCTAGTCTTGTATATCTTGATAACATCGTATGCTCACATTAATGAGGTATATGTTAAAAAATTTTCATATTTTTTTTTATAAATGAATCCATGCCTTCATTAGAGTACTATATTGTTTATTTTTTTATGAAAGCATATATCTTATTAGAGGTATGCTATTTTTATAAAATTGAAGCGTGTGTGCAAAACTGATGAAAAGTATGCTGTGTCAACATCCTTTTCCATCCTGAATTGATATTAAGAATTTCAAATACGTGTATAGGCGCAGCTGTTTGGTAATGCAACTGAATTTCTTCTTTAAATAATTTTCGTGCTCACATCATATGATGCTATGATGGTATAGGAATAGCTGCTCAAAGTTATATTAGGAATTTCAATGGATGAAGAGCGAACTTTTACTTGGATTAATTTGGGCAGAAGAATAGATGTGAAATATGGTAGAATAGGGGTGACTAAGCCCAAATAGTGTGTTTATTTGGAATGAATAGATGGATATAAATTGGTATTCCATGTTCTCTTGAACCAATTCTATTTCACTAGTATTTTGGTGGTTCATATGTCAAATCAATATTTATCTTTTATAAATCTTTATTCATATCTTATTTAATTTTTATCCAAAATTTATTTATGATCAACCAAACAACAAAACTTCATTATTATGTTTTCCAATGAGAATATCGAAAAACACAATCAAACATGAAATGGTTTATTCCACTGATAATTAAACAGAAAATGCATGGTTTATTCCACTAAGATAGCTATCTATACTTGAATATTTATCTATCCGCCCAAAATAATTTATGTCGTTACGCAAACGGGGTTTAGAGTTTGAGCCATTCTTTAGGGTTGTTTTGGGACAATTAAATCGAAGAAATTTAAGATTATCCGAATCGATAATTCTTACACCAAATTTAGTCATACTCTTGGTAAATGGAATGATCTGTCCTAAATTGTGATGCCTACATCTACATTTGCCTGCGTCCATATTTACATACGATGAATGTAGTATATACTATATAATCACCAAAATAAGGGAGGACCAGAACAACTGCTCCCTGTTGTGGCCTAGTGAATGACGTGGAATAGAAATGTTTTTCAAACTGAATAATAATTCTATCGAGTTATGTTACTTGTTATATTCAGTTGGCATAAATGGGGCAGATTGTTTAAAAAAGTTTTTTTTTTTATAAGGAAAACAAAAAAAACCTTTGTTGGAGATATTTCTATGGCATTCGACCTCATTAAACTTAAGTGTGTCTGTTATCCTTGGAGAGTATGGCAGGGTGCGTGTACAATCAGTGAATATACATTTTATTTTTTATAAAAATAAATAACTATTTAAATAATTATATAATTTAAAAAAAAATCAAAGCATATTAGATGACTACTACATGAATGACGGTTTTTGTTTATTCTCATTCTGGATCTTGGAAGTATATAAAAGGATAGCTAAGTACTTAAGTTAGGAGGAGCACACAATACATAATAGCTGTTTGATCCTGGAAAGGTGAGCAGTCAACATATAAAAAATTGAAAAGAAACGACAAAAACATAAAATAAAAATGAACGTGGTCCATGCAAAACACGCACCCATATTAGATTGCCAGGGCACTATTTAGATAGACAGGAATCCTTCTATTTAGATTTCACTTCCTTTGATCAATAAATTAAATGGAGGGGAAACAAAAATCAACTATCTGCACCAAAGGACAAAACCTCCCCATGCGTTCTTACCTAACGAATGATTCTTTCTGGATTCTATATGTACATGCATGCCACTTGAGATTCACAGCTACCCATAGAAAAAAAAAAAAAGGTTTGAAGCAACTTTGTATAAAAAGACAAAAGTGTTTCATCTTTGAGAGCCTCATCAAACTTATTTGCATTCTATCTCGATCTGGTGTATTTCAAGAAATGACCATGATAAAACCATATTAGTTAGGGTGAACATCTAATCAGTATATTAATTAAGATTTGATTTTTAATTAATATTTAAAGTGAATCTTCTAACATTAGAGAATAATATTTGTTTGTTAATTAGGAGATTATTTAACGAAGAAGTTATTTATCTCTATAAATATCATCTAAAATTTCATGATAAGGCTTGACTTGAATGCAATGGAGATGAATGGCTTCTGTGATTTCACAACAGATCACAACAGATGGGGGAATGGATATTCATTTATTTATTATATGTTTTTTCGATGAATATTTTGTAAGAATAAATCACAAAAGATGCACATAAAAGGGAACCCACTTGATAATATTTTTATATCTTTTCTAATATATGAATTATCAGTTACACACTTCATCATTAGGATTAAGTCCTAAAATCTAAATATGGTGAAAGAGGACTTTAACTTAGGAATTGGGTCCTCTCAGCAAACACAAATCAAATTAAATCCCATCATTATGCATCATAATTGAAGTATGACGTACGTAATTGTGCTCAAAGTGAGGTAAAAAAACCCACTTCCGAAGGCTCAACGGCATTATTCGGTTATTCCTCAAGCATCCATCTATCCAAGGCTCATAAGCATTATTAATTCTCAAACATCAAAGATTCACAAGCATCAATAATGGAACTAGATATGTTCAAATAATAATAATTGTGAAGATCATGTTTGTTCAAGATCTAGGGTATCATGATATCGTTTTAATAGTTACATAATTTGCATTAATAATTCTGTATCATAGGATGGATATAATGCACTAATATATATATATTTTTTCGGTACACAAAACTGTTTAGATTAAACTGTAATATGATATCAAATTCTACGGATTATGTATAGAAGAGTGATGAAGAACTTGAACAAGAACCAAGTGAATCAAGGAACGCAATTTGAGTAGTTTTAATTTATCTTTGTTGTGGTTGAATCTTATGAGTGTCTAACTTACGTGCCTCGTTCTCATTCCCTCTCTCAATGAAAGCATGCTCTTTTAGCAAGACAATATTATAATGAAATAGAAGTGTACTGATTTGGCAAATCTGTTCTGTTATGTTCTGTTCTAGAAAGAAGAAGACGATGCTAGAGTTGGACTCTATGTCCTTAATACTATATTCGCCCGCAGAGATGCTGGTGGATTCGGTGACAATCTCCCAGGATACAACGGTTGGACTCCTCACGGTAACAGCACTTCAAACCAAGGGGCAATGAACTGACTATGTTTTCTCTAACTTTCTCTAATCGGAATGCTATGAGACTCGAATGCAAACTTTAAGGGACTGAATGCCTATTGCAGTGAATGATTGGATACATTAAAATGCAGAGATTAGGTGGGATTTATAGAAGAAATAATCAGTTGAAGAGGCTTTTAGAAGAGTTCATTCCTCTGTTCAGTTTTCACTAAAACAGGGTCCATGACATCTCTTCTTCGGATAGATCATAACCGTCGATCCGACGGCCCACATCGCATTTGCAGATTCATCCAATTGACGATCTGAATTTCGTTTGATCAAAATGATCTCCACCCATCCGATATGATAAAAAGTCCAAAAAGAAGTGCCAAATGCAGCTCTAAAACGCCCAACACGCTTGCATCAAAGGTTCACTATAGAGTGTCCACCAAAAGGTTTTCACTAGAGTACAAAGAGCCCATCTTATAAATCATCAATACTTTTTCTCAACAATCGATATGAGACTATAATCTTTTCTTTCCAAACCACAAACCACTTTCATCGTGTTATTGGAAGAATTTTGGATCCAATTTTCTTATTTATCCAAAATGGTTTTGAGAATGTAAATATACTACATTTATCTCCTCGACGAGAGGAACACATTCCAATGAGTTTTTACTAAAAATAATTAGTGGAATCCAAACTCATTTTAACAAAAAAAACATGGTCAAAATCTAAATTTTTTCAACATGCTCAACATATATCATGATCGGGAGCTAATGTTGAAGTAACTAACTTTTCTTCCCCTATCTGTTGAGCTAATGTTGAAGTAACTAACTTTTCTTCCCCTATCTGTTGTTTTAGAGGCAAAAAGTGATTTTTTTTTTTTGTTTGGTAGGAAAGGCCTACAAGGGGTAGGAACCAGAAAACAGGTCACATGACCCATACTACAACAAACACACCCATAAAAGGAGCATACTGGGGATTGAACCCCGATCAACCGTCACAGGCGGGTTCAACTCAAACAGCTCGGCAAGCGAGGGGTGGTGCAATTTTAAAGTGATGACTCAGTCCCATTACATGGAGATGCTTCTCCTTTAATTCTCCACCACTTTATTATATATATTTTTTTGTTGGCACTTGTTCTAGATAGGCAGGGGCTAGGGTTCCCAAGTTTCAGGTTTGTCAAGCCCTCTCACAGGGAGATTCCTTGTGATCCACGGCATCACTTCAGACTTCTCTGGTTGTTTTATGGTCCACTCTATTTGAGCCTCATCATTAAAGCAAACCCACCACCATAAAAAAATAAATAAAAGGTACAATAAAATAATGGTCCAACAATTATAAGAAGAAAAAAGTTAAGGGTGCCAGGGTCCTTGATCTGATGATACACATCAACAGGTTTACATGATACAAATGATTTCTCTCTCCCTCAGTGCATGATAAAAGAGACGTTTGGGACTAGGGATGGTACAACTAAGTTTGAACAGTGTTTCAGAGAGGCTGCTTCATTAGAGTGGGCACCATTTTGATGGACCACACCACCTTCACCAGATGGGGACTCCATAACCCACCCCGTTTAAAGACTATTTTAATTTGTCTGGGTTACCAGGAGATAATTTCAACATGACATGGTGGTGAGTGTGTGTCAATGTGTGCAATACAGTTCTTCCCAAAGAAAATAAAAATTGGTATATGTGCCTTGTATGTCAATTAGCGAATGGTTATTAGAGCATCTTTAACGTAGCTCTACTCTTTCTCTAGTTTGGAGTGAAAAAAATAACTTGTCTATTATAAGGAGTCATTTTTCATTCAGTGCATGACTCCAACAAGCCTCTTAAAAAAGAAAAGAAAGTAGGGAGTGTTGGAAGACTCTCTATGACAGTATGGCTGGGGAGTGAAATCTACGCCCCTTAAAAAGATAGTCATTTGTGGAGGGATATTTTTTTTTATTTTGGTGAATGAGCGTTTATGAAGAGCCTATTAGAGATACTCTTGGATATTTGTCATTTGTCCTCATCGATTGAGAGTTTCATTCTTTACATGATATCATTTTTCTTTTCGTTATCTAGTTAATGGATATTTTTTTAGATATTTTTAGTTTTAAGTCCATGTAAACATATTTATTTAGGGATCGATCTCTCCCTTCTTCATATTTCTTTTTAAGTCCCTATATTCAACCGCCTATTTGATTTTTAGTCTCTTCGTCAAACGTCCGTCCATTCACCGTTAATTTGTAAAATATGATTTTATTTTTAAGTCTTTGTAAACTATGTTATTTAGTGATTGATTCTTCAATTCATCATATTTCATTTTAAGTCATTAATTTCAAATGCTTTTTTCTTATTAGTCCATGGGCAGAAATGAAAACATGTATAGTCTGAGTTTTAAATTGTAAAAATGACCGAGTCTAACATTTTCCTAAGGAAAATGATATGTCGAGCCTCTCGTGCAGCCCTAGTTGCAGTGCATATCATTTGTTGTTTTTAAAAAATCATGCACTCTTTCATTAAAGTTCATGTTGTTATATGAATTGAAATATATATTTAAATACATTAGCGTTTTTTTTTAGTTGAAAAAATGTTATTTCACAAATTAACGATGTATGAACGGACATTTGATGGATGGAGTAAAAACTAAAGAGGCGGTTGAATATGAGGATTTAAAAGAAATATGAAGAATGTAGGAATTGATATCTAAATAGGCATGTTTACATGGATTTAAAATTAAAAATCCTTATTTTTTATACCTAACTTTTGAATTTTTTTTACTTGTATTGGGCTTTGTTCTTAATACAGTCATGATACCCTGCCCCAAAATATAAGCCTCATTCACAAGCCCTATGAGGTATCATCATCTCATTGATTGGCTTGTTGACTTTTTAAAAAGGGTAAAATGGTAAAATACAAATATGCCTTTCATTAAAAATCTGTCTCATTAATCTAAATCCCTCCAATTTCTCTATTTAGTTATGACTCTTCCATGTGAATCTTGATATCCATTTACCCAATAAAAAAAAATCCCCATTCGTTTTGTTTTTTTCTATCACTCATGGCTAACTCCAAGTTCTACCACCAAGAACAGATCGATCGAGCACTGAACAACAATCTTGGAATGATTGGTCCACTTCGGATCGCCATCGTGGAAGCCATGGAAGCATTGCTTCAATTTCAATTATGGTTTTCTCTGTATTAAAAAAAATTATTTATGAAAATAGAAAGAAAGAGAGAAAGGTAAAATGATTATGTAACATTTATGTGATTATACCTATAACAGAATGTAATAGTTTTGCATAAATGTAACAGTATTGCATAAATGTGACAAAAATACGTGAATGTAACAGTCTCATGACATTCATGTTAAAAAATGTTGCATAAACAAAAAAAGAGGAGAAGAAAATGCATTAGACTCCCATGCAAAAGTAATTCAAACATTTGCTCTTAATGACTAGTTACATTGCAATGCATCATATTGTGTAAATGTATTTATTTCGCAACAATAAACACATGTAATTGACTGTTACTTTTGTGAATGTAACAAATATAAATCAATACGCGATTGACTGTTACATTTATGAATGTAACAAAAATAACACAAATATGAAAAATTAATACTAACATTGTCAACAACGTAACAGTAATATCATATAACCTATCCATATATAAAATGTAATGCAAAAACAAATCACACTTTGAAAAATGACATTCAATACATAAAAAAATTCATGTTTAAAACAAATTAGTAGTTGAAAATCCTCCAAAACAAACTTCTGATCTTCTTCTATTTGTTCTTCAAAAAAAAATAATGTTAAAAAAAAATTATCTCCGATCCCCTCTCTACTCGTATGGATATTTTTAGAAGCAAAAACAAACAAAAAGGGGTCCATTGATTCAAAACATTGTTAGCTTTTTTGGAGATTGGGAGATTCAAACATAAAAAAATAAAAACCCAAGATGTCGATCTCTTTCTTCATCTCCACTGATGGATGATCCATCGAAGATCACCATTGAAGATCAAACATAAAAAAATTCAAATGTGATAATTAAAAAAAAAACTGTATTTGAAATTTCATTAATTGCGCTGTTCCACATGAGGAAATCATAATCATTCTATAATTGTGGTGAGTAGTTACCAAAAATTGTTTGAAGGGCATCTTAGGCATTATATCTATGCCACATCATGGGGCTTGTAATGGGGTCTATAAGATGGGGCTTGAGAATCATTATTGTTTGTAATATATTAAGGCATATGCCTACCATTTCCCTAAAAAAAATTTTATTTTTATTTTTTTCATCAGATTTTTTATGAAAATATGCACACGAACAAACATCCAAAATCCTGACCATCTTTATAAATTTGGTTTTTTTTTACTTTTGTTTTGTTTTTTTTTTGGGAGGGGGATTGATAAATTGAAAAAATTATGATAAAATACAAATAAATATAACACACTTAAATTTTTTATTTATTTTAAGTAGGAAAATCTGCCGCTTAACCTTGTATACAGTCCGCATATTTTGGTTTTTTTTTATTAAATTAGCGCACCTCATTTAATAAATATATATTATAACAAATTGTATGGATCTATTTTTTTTAATTATTTGAAAAATAGGTCCATAAAATTATATGGACCTATTTAATTTGATATATACTTTTAAAATATATTATTATATACTCCAATGAATTATATGGATTTATTAATGAGAAATATAGTATATACTCTAATGAATTATATGGACATATTTTAAAAAGGAAAAAAAATCCAAATAACCCCTTGTAAACTGTTTGAAATTCATATAACTCCATGACTTTTCCTAAAATTCATATAACTCCCTGAAAACACTTATGTAAATCCAAATAGCCCCCTCAGTTAAATTTTCGTTAACGAATTAGGATTATTGTATAGATATACTATCTGGTTAACCCTAGTAGAAAATATAGTATACAAAAAACACTTTACAATGTTTTAAAATGCAAAAAATCTTCTTTAAATGATGATTTTAACCTTCCGTATAGGATTTTGTAGTCTATCAAGAGGGGGAGGGGGGTAAAATTCTCATGTACGGAAGGTCTTTCGCATTTTAACAAATTGTAAGGGTTTATCGTATATTGATAGCATATTCACATAATATTTCTCATTTGTCAACAAAAGTTCTAACTCATGTGATTATTTGGATTTATATAGGTGTTTTGAGGGGGTTATATGAATTTTAAGAAAAGTTAAAAGATTAATATTATAGGAATTTCAGACAATTTATAAAATGTTATTTGGATTTTTAAAAATTATGAAAATCTTTTTAGCGATGTTTATATATCTCGTTAACCAAGTTATACATATATAATTCAATGGACAACTGATAAGGCATATAGTATCATGTATAGACGAGATTGTTAATGAGACTGTGTGTAACATGACCCACATAAAATATTTGTAAGAATTATTTTAATGTATGTTGTAGCAAAGTTCCAACCATGCATAACTAATATAATATTCCTCAAAAGTGCTTGTGATGTGTTGGGCACTTTGGGTATTTTCAAAATACGGTTCAAAAGTTGGGTTTTGAGTGGTTCCTATGGAGATGAAAGTGGTCCTATTATTTAGTACCATATCGGTTGTTTGTAAAATGTTTTGAGTGTTTATAAGGAGAGCTCATTCTATTCTAGTGAAGCATCTTTTGGTGGATACCTTATGGTGGACCTTTGATGCGGGGTGTGGCGAAGCATCACCACGCGCATTTTAGAGGCGCACTTGACACTTCGATCGTCGCTAGGAGCTGGAACCTTTTTTTTTGGCTTATCGAATGGTTGAGATCGTCTTGATCAGATGCAATCTGGACTGTCCGATGAAGGGACGTTCAGATGCAATGAGCACCATTGGATTGATCAGTTGGTGGTTATATTCATCAAGGGGTGCCATTGGAAGGGGTGCATTATATGGTGGACGATCTGGACCGCACAATCGCGTGAAAACGGTGGACCACCGATCGGACGGTTACAGTAACTCCCCATTCATGAAAGAGTGTCTCATTTGAACCAAAATGCACCATTTTACCTATAAATTGATACCCTCAGATCCAAAACAGAACAGAACAACAACCACTCATCCTCTCATTTTTTATATTACGAGCTAGCATCATCAGCCTTAAAAATAGAGAATTTTAAGTGGTTGAAACAGAGAGTACACACTCTGTTCTTAACACCAAGAGTGAGCTTCATTGTATCCTGAAAGCAGTACTTCATCAATCCCTGATGTACTCGAGTTTCGTACCAGAATGGGAGAAGTCTGTCTAAAAGCATTCAACATTGTTGATTCTTGAAGCACCCGCACCGGTCCAGTCTCCTTCCATTGTCCCATTTTCCAACATGATGCACACCTACTTTCACTTGATATTTATTATGTCTGATTTGTTTGTTGATGGTAGATTTTTTTTCTTTATTTACTGGAGTTATCAATATTTAATAAAATTTTGAACACTACACATTTAAAAATATTTACAGATAATAAATAAAATACATGACTAATTACCATATATCGTCACATGAGTACTTGAAACAAAGAATCAAAGGCATATTCATTAAGGAGTTTTATTCTTAAATTCAAAGGAATATGGTCCCCATACATGGACATTGGGGGAGATAAATGACAAAGGCCTCGTCACACAAAAGGACATATTTTCGTCAAATCTCTATCAGACAACTTGATTTCTGAAGTCCTTCCATACCCATTTAATTCTTTTTAATTAATTTTTCTTCAGATCAACTAAAACTAAATCTCAGGTATCACACACAGGTGGTAGGTTTGTGTCATCACATCCACTCTCTTCATCTCGTGTGGTTGCAGTTGTTTCATCGTCTCACTTATTGTACTACTGCCTGGGGTCCCCTTACCCCCGACAACTGGACCTAACTATTAGTACTGTTCATCATGAATTGATAATGACAATTTCACCCAGCTCACTCTCTTCTTAATTTTCTTAATATTTTCTTTTGCTCATTCACATGTCATTACAAAAAATTCATATTTCAATGGGCTAGCTAGTTTAGAGTGAGAGGATGCCATTAGATTTTGTCAATTTTTGATAAAGAACTAATACATGTCATTTTAATGATTTGTGATGACTTTTGCCACGCGTCAGTTTAGAATGTAGCATTGATTGGATCTCATTAGTTTGGGTCTGCAACATTATTACTTTATGATATCAAAATGCCAGTGTCACTGATATTCTTTATGTTGCAGACTAATAAATCATGCCACTTGCATGTGCTATTACACTAAATAAAAGAGAAAAAAATAATACATCCAGTGGTCCCGCGTGTTGCTCCATCTGCAGTCCTTAATTGTTTTATTTTTTTCTTAAGTATATACTCATTTAATAAAATATACACTATCTTGAAAAATGAAATATATACCTAGAAAATAAGTATATATTTATTTTCTAAAAAAATTAGTAGGGGGTGCGGAAACTTGTATTGTAAATTATTTGTGTTGGTTGTTACCCACCGCAAAAGGCATTTGTGATGGTTTTATGTGGCCGCCGTGAATAAATGACTTTTGTGATGGTGGTACTTTCCGCCGCAAAGAAACTGTGTTTGCAACTCGTTTTAGGGTGCGTTTGGTTGCGCGATTGCGCTGCGATTGCGATTACAGGAAGCTGCGTTTGCAATCGCGCAACCAAACAGTTTTGTAATCGCAGTTTTAAATTCAGCGATTGCAGGTAAATAGTGCCCAAAAGCTGCGATTTCAAAAAGCTGAGAAAGTGAGCTTCCTGCAGAATCAGGTTTGCAATCGCAGATTCCTACAGAATCAGTTTTGCAATCGCGCAACCAAACGCACCCTTAGTGTCCGCCACAAGCGATGATATTGTTTCCCTCTTGTTTGGAACCAATATATATGAGTATTGCGATGGGCCCAAACCACCGCAAATAATATTTCTTATTGAATTAGATAGCTAATGTAATTGTTTGATTTAGATAATCCTCTAAAACTACAAATGTTGGTAATCAAACGAGTTTTACTATTAAAAAAAATTAAAACATGTGCAAATTATATTTGAGCTGTACCTAACATTATTCATAGAGTAAAGCATTGCCTCATCTCGGTGGGCTTGTGGGTCATTTGGACAACTTGGAACACAGCCATCTTTTGTGGCCAGCACTTCTTTTTCCAGAATTTAAGGGATATGTTCATTGGGCTCGCGTGTGAATGGGGCAAGTTTCTCGGGGGTGCAAAGAGGGTGAAGATCAACTAGAATGGCACGAGGGCTAGTGGCATTTGGGGAGCTTGTGGGAGTTGAATTCTCTTCGATTTCACTAGCCTCTCGAATTTCCTTTTATCTCTTTATCTATGTTTTTAGTTCTTTATTTTCTTGTATCCCTTTCAGCCCAAAATTTATCAATTAATACAATCAAAATAATTTTGGTTTACCGATTTTGAAAAAAAATAGAGGGGTTAAAATGAAGGGGGTTTCTAGTTTTGCTTTTGTCAGGTTTATTGTGTGCTGGATCCATCTCAGGGTGTTGTTTCTTTCTTGGGCGGCTGTCTTTAAAAACCTACCCATTTTATTGTACTCTGCCCTATATAAGATAAGAGAGTTGAAGCATGGCATAGAGTGTACAATTAGTGGACTGTGGTGGTGAAAATGTGATGGCTGGATCTTCTACAATGATTGGGGGGGGGGGGGGGGGGTGTCCCATAAGATCCATATATACATCAATCACCCTATGCTTTTATTCTATGCCCAGGTCATCTCAATTTATGTTATACCGATTTCCATCGTTATCTCAATTTTTATTTTGAGGGCCATGGTGTTGGATGGGATTGTATTATTCTATTCATAATATGTAACACTATAATGTCTCATTGTCCCCAAGTGCTATCATAATCCAATCTTCATCCATTATTCATTATTGAATTATAATGTATAAAATTAGTGTTCGTCTCCCAATGTGGCTTACTTTTGGGTGCTTAATTATTACACTCTATTTGTCTTGGAGGGTTTGATAAACACAAATTCACTAAGTACGAGATATGGTTATGCATTTTAGAAAATGTTACGCTGTCACCCTATCTAACATGGGCATGTCTAATCCCACCAATATTTTTTCTTACCCCATCAATCAGTTAAAAAAAAGCCGGTGTTTTGTTATCCCTATCGATCCAGTCAGTTCGATCAAATTTGATCGCCATTTCAGGTTTTGAACGACCGGACTTGATCGTCATTTCAGGTTTTGGGCGACTGGATTCGGTTGTCATTTCAAGTTTTTGGCGACCGAACCTGGTCGAACAGAATTTGTAATAAAGTTCATAATTTTTTTTCTTGAAAACATAATCCCACGACGTGTATCTTCCTTGAATCTTTCATATCACTCCAAGTCTGAGTTGTAATGTAGGGAGAATAAATCATTATTCTTAAATGTAGAATATAAAAACAATTTTTTTTACATAAGTTACAGACAAATTTTAAAAGCCAAATATAAAATGTGTTTGGATCAACTAGTATGTTTTTTTATTTTCAAAAAAAGAATCATCTTAACTACGAATTCAAACGAAGCTTAAAAATGATATATATTTGTCTAATAAGATATTTTTCTATAAAAATTTGAATTAATTGAAAGTATACATACTTACAATTTTTTCAGTCTCTTAACTGTTGTTTGGATAAAAGAATAAATGTAGAATATGATGGATAAACCCAAAAATTTATTTGTTTACAAAGAATACTTAGATATAGTTCTGAACCCTGTTCGACCAATTGCGGTCGCCCAAAGCCTGAAATAACGATCAATTGCGGTCGCTCAAAACCTGAAATGACGATCAAATCCGGTCGCTCAAAAGCTGAAATGACGACCAATTTCGGTCGATCTGGATTGGTGAGAACATCAAAACACCGATTTTTTTTTATGGTGAGTTAGGTAAAAGGTTTGGTGGGGATAGACGCGCCCATCTAATATCAAAGATACATGTGTTTGCATTTTGTTGGTGAAAAGTTTTGAATGACTATATAAAAAATTCTATGACAGTGGATCTAACCACCCCACTTTTTTTAGTATGATAAAGGATATGGTTGACCAACAAACAGATGGTGAGAAGCCCACCAGAACTAGTTCATGCTGTGTGATATTTTTCTTTCGTTTTGAGCACCCTAAAACAAAATCTATTTGATTAATTACCCCCCTCCGAAAAAATGCATACAGTGTACCCTGAGATGCATATATGCAGAAAGTAACCATTTATATATGTAGTATAAATGAATGAACATTTAGGAAGAGAATGACAAGATTTTTTTTTATATAGAATAAGTTATTTTTGAATCATCACATATCCATCTAGTATTTACCATTCATGAGCAAAGTACCTAACAAGATAGAATAACAATGAGTTCAAGGTATGGAGCACCTATGATATGTGTTGGCTACGTAATCACCTATGTATGAGGCATTCATCCACTCTATCTTTTACAAGTTCAAGAACACTGCCTTTTTATATATATATATATATATATAAAGTGATATGGTGTGCGCATACATGATACCCCCTCTTAACATGCTATATATGGATCTTGCAATAGATCACCATTCAATTGGGGTACATAGAATCAAATGGTGAAAAAATGATCCATAAAAATAATCAAAGGAGAGAATGATAAAGATCACATGGAAAAAATGATGGATTACAATTTTGGGGAAATATGTGATTCATGGGGAGTATAATAAAAATTTATTTAATCAGACGGTGATGAGATGGTGACTGCACCTAAGTATAAGGGAATAATGGTCACACATCTACATACATGTGTGTGTATACATGTATAAGCAATCCATATCTTAGTTTGTACATGTGACAATACAGAAACCCATTTGTGCTTATCAGAAAAACCTAATAAAGAAAGCTTAATATTCATGCATCTAAGTAAGATTCCGTGTCTCAATCAAAGCGAAACCTCTGTCCGCTGGTTGTTTAAAACCGTTTACTCAAATACACAGATGGATTGATTAGAATATGTTCATTTGGATATGTGATCAAGTCTTGATCATTGCCATCCAAGTAGCCATAAAAATGAACCAACTTTTTTTAAAAAGAATTAAAAAAAATTATAAAAATGTTTATGGTTGTGCGTTCAGTTTGGATGACAAGGAAGCAACTATGGTGAGAATCTTCATGGTCTTTTGGTCCCCCTCCTAGGAGATTTGATTTGCACAAATTGATCAGTAGGGGACGCATGGGAAGGTAATTTTTTTTAATATTATTATATAGAAGGTTTGGTAGTGCATGTGGGGCTTGTGGAGGGACCATGAATAATAGTAATTACTTCTTCCTGGCCTTTCCAAAAAAGAGGGTTCACCATCGCACATGGAGGCCCTATAAGATCTGAAGTAGTTTTCAATTGGGATATTTGAACGTCAATTCAATCGGGATGCCGAACATGATTTTTCAAAGCATCATATCAGTGATGGATACTGAACAAGTCTCTCAATTGCCTACGTTTTCGATCCACTGCTAGATATTTTATGAACTATGATAATTGAGTGAGACTGAGAGAATCTAGAATATATATGATATACCATGGTTTGTTTTGGGCTTTCAGATGGCAGTCTCCCAGTGGTTGGCCGGCCTGTTGTTTTGCCAACTAAAATGAACTATTCATGAACATGAAAGTTGAAGAGTGTGCATGTATGTGTGTAAATATGTACACCTGAGTGGTTGACAATAAATTATACTTCATAAAGAGATATGTGCTTTTACAATTATTTTGAAGATCAGTGCTGAACCTCTCATTTGATAGTTTTCAACTGTTTCCTTAAAATTGATGATCAAGATGGAATTTTCTTTGTATCAAGATCGAGCTCAATTTGATCTTCCAGAGGGACTCTAGAAAATGGAGAAGATATAATCTCTTGGACTAATGATGCTACATGTTAAAATTTAGTGAGCAGAAGGATATATGGTGATTTTTGTTCTTGTGAGATGGCCTGCTGACATGTTTGAAATGAATTAATTTGGCAGTGACACTTTAAGAACTAGCTGCATCAAAAAATGCTCCATTTTCTTTGCTAATGATGAAATATATATACATTTATAATTTCTAGTTTAATATGGTCATGTTCCAAACTGATTGATTCCTGCCTTTTTGGTTGTTCCTAGCCTTGATTTTCGTTTAGGAGAAATTTTTTTGTTGACCTTTCAGGTGTTATAAACAATTTCCACGATGGAAAATGATCAGTTTTTCTGGTTGCATGACCAGGCAACCAAAGTCTCATAAAACTTTGGTGCATGCCAAAGTCTCTTAAAATAGTTATAGATAATTCCTCTACATCTATTTGATCAATCCTGCAAAAAAAGGAGAAAAAAAGAAAAGAAAATAGAGAGGCAAAGGAACTTCAGTTTGGCAATACCATGAAGTACTTCTTTAGGGGGGTCTCATTTCCAAGAAATTGGAAAACTTCTTGAAATGTATAAACCTGTCACATTTATTTATATGGATTTTGAGGGAAAACCATTGATATCCATAAGCCATTGATATATCTTCTAATAAATGGATGGGACTATTCCTTGATCTTTTTTAACATATATGTTCGCATTAAGAAAATTATTTCAAACAATCCTTATATATAAGGCATGCATTCTTATTTCGCTAACAAGATATATATATTATGTTACATAAAACATGCTATATATTGTAAGTTTTTTTTGGTATAATTGGATATATATTTACATTCATTAAGTGTATATTTAATTTTTAATGAATGTGCATACTTCATTACATGAAATATATATGTTTTTAAAAAGTAAATCAAAGCACATGAGAACTGTGCGCAAGATAGTCATAACATTACCTTGCATTAAAGTTATACACACACCATCAACTCCTACTTCATGTTTGGGACAGCTTACCGAACATTTGAAATATCTACTATTGGATTATTGAGTTTGTCTAGAAGGTCGAATCTCTAGGAATAGAAAAAAATGATATAAAAAACCATGAACTTAAATTGAGCAGAGTATTTCCTGGCTAAATTTAATCAAATAATTAATCTTAGCTAGAAGTAGAGATGAGTATGTCCAACGGAAAGAGAAGTCAGAGAATTTTCATAATCTAATAACATTTGGATGGAATGCTAAATGAGAATTATTCTATTACTGTATATAGTTCCATGTTCATTTTTTCTTAGAAAGATCATAAAAATTCTTTTAATTTCGTTCATGTTGATGAATTCCCACTACCATTGTTTTGGTGGATCATCATCTAATTAATCCCATAAGTAAAACATCATAAATGATAATATATCATATGTAATCATGCATGAAAAAACAATGTCAGCAAGAGGAGATCATCAGCATGGAATAACAAATTCCATCTCAAATAGACAATAGCTATATAGGGACTTAAGAAACACAAGGACAAGGAAAACGTGATGAATAAATTTTAACGTTCAAAATCGTCCATGAAACATGAACATTTAAACCATTGCATTGTATATATGGAAAACAATGTTTTGAAGTTTTCTTGAAGATAGCCTGTAAGATCTATATATATAATTACTTCTTCTTGGATTCTCCAAGATCTAAGAATGATGTGAGAAATCAATAAAAAAATAGAATAGAATAGTTTTTTTTTTCAGTTTGAAAGGACAATAAAAAAAAAAAAAGGACAATATATCTCATAGTTGAAATTACAAAACCCTAAATTTATCCTTGAACTAAAAATGATAGGATATATATATCTCCTATCTATTCAAGGATTGAGAGAACAACAAGAAGATTGTGGATAAAGAACTAAACAAAATCCTGTCAAACCATTGCCAAATCCACAGGATCGCCCTTTCTTCAATAATTTCTCTCATGGTAGATGTTGACCAAGGAAACACCTAAGTCGGCCTAATATCCTGCATAAATATGCCTTCGTCTTTCAGGAATTATGTTGAGTACACCTATTAGCGAGTGAGAAATGCGATCTAGAATGTTTATCCGTAACTGGATATCACTTGAAGAATCTTTATGGCCTATACATATGAAATTCACAACTATGAGAAGCTATTTTTCAGTAAGATATATTTGATATACCTTTTGACGAGATAGAGATTTTACATTCACATTGCAGTACTCTTACATTATATGCTACAACTTATCACATTATTCTATAATGTGAATAATTAAGAAGGCACACCAAGGCTAAAGGTCAGATAGTTGTGATACCCGTAGCATCTATTGTAATCAATATTATCATATATAGCTCCTGAGTGTCTTTATTCATCAACAAAAACACCTATGTTCTTGTTGCTACTATTCTGTTTGTCATTATGGGTCTTATTAGTAGGATGCTTGAAACTAAAATAGGTACTTATGTTTAAGGCTGTTGCATTAATACCTGATATCTGGTTTTCTTATAAGATCTTTTTTTGGTTGGTCCCTTGGTATGAAAAGAGATACTACTACAAGATAATTAAGCTTTTGGTTCGAGTGTTTTTTTGTTTGTTTAGAGAGGTGTCATAGCAGGAAAAAAATATTATATTCATTCTTTTATTTAGTATCCTATAGTGACAAATGAATGAGCATTAGTTTGTGTAGTGACTCTATATATAAACAAGATAAAAAAGTGGGGTCTAACATTGCAGTAATTTCTCTCATTTATAGTACTTCCTCACTTCAACTTCTCTCCCTAACCTGAAACTGCTTTGGGTACGTTTTCTAGCCAACACCCCTCCCCCCCCCTAAAAGTCCTCCCTATGAAATAATGGCAGAAAGTTATGTTGAATCCTTGTATTTTATTTAAACATGCACAAATATATTATATACATAAAGATTGAAATTGCAGTAAATATGTTTGCAGAAAGTCTTACCTCCAGAGTCGCCTGAATCTCCTTGATCACACGATACGAGGCCATGCAATTGTTGATGCCATTAATGAACTATATATCAAGACAATATAAGATGATAAATACAGGAAAGGAAAGAAAAGAAGATAAACAAGTGAGGAACACAGCATTACTTATGCACCCCATATTTAGATCCTTGCAGAGTTGAAGAAGTGATAAATAGACATGTTGATATATGGCAGGCATAATATAGATGGACAGCCAGAAACAATGTATTCCCAAAACCAAAGCTTTTGAAGATATCACGCCCATTTGTGAAATCCCCCAATAGACCCCATAAACGGAAAACTGTTATATATTTTGAGCACTGGACCTACGTCCATTAATACCAAAGCAAAGATATCAATAAATTTATGTACAATTTGGAAGAAACAGTTGGATACAAGATATTAGCTAAATCACACTAAAATTATTATAAAAAAAAAACAAGAACAAAAGAAGTACTGAATCAGTAATTGAACCCTTCTAAAACTCCTCTTCCGAATTACAAAGTAAGCCTGTAATAAATAAAAAAAGAGAGAGAAATTTTTCTTTTGAATCTATTGTTTCTTTCATTTCTTGTTCTTTGAATTTAAATGGGTTTCTTTACACATCCAAATCAAAGGTCAAGGAAGCCTTCCCTTTCTTCTCCACCTCCTCCTCCTCCTCTGCCATCACCGCCGATCCGCTGAAGAGCCTCAATTGAACATCATCCTCCACCGCCGCTGCCACCGGGCACTCGACATTCACCCCAAACAATCTCATCCGCTTAGCAGTAGCCGCCGCCTTCCCATGGGCGACCGGGATCGACTCGAACACCACCGCCGCCGGTTTCTGAGCAGCAGACCTCATGTATAGATACGAACCCACATTCTCCGCCGCCACCGTCGCCGATCCCGCCACCGAATTGTAATTGTAGTAGCTCTGCTGCGGCATGAAGAGCCGGTTCCACGGGACCACCGGAGAGGATGGGAGCATCAGCGGATGACTGTGGTGGTGGAGGTGTTGTAAAGGCGGCATCATTCGGTGGTAGTTGTGGTTGTGATGAGCCGCGGACGACGACGGCGACGACTCTGGCCTTCGCTTCCAATCGATGAAGAGCCTGTCTTTGGCGGAGACGGCCCGGCCGAAGGAGACGATATCGCCCGCGTCGAGCTTCTTCTCTTTCACGAATCGGCTCCACCCTTTGGTCATGACGTAGCTCTGGCTGCTGTTCCAGTAGGAGTACCTGAACCTCCACGGCTTCCCCGTCCGGTCTTCGAAGCTCAGAAGCCTGTCCTTCTCGTTGGCCGAGGCGTCCAAGGGGAAGTACCTCTCCGCGTGCTGTTTGGGTATCACCAGGCGGTTCAGCTTCCCAACGTCGCTTGGTGTGACTACTTTGTCGAACATGTGTTCCTTCTCAACCATGGAAACCTCCGCCGCCACCGCGTCTATGGAGGGGACGGTCTTCTGTTGGGACTGGTGAGAGGAAGAAGAGCTGCCCAGCTCTTCCACGTCTTCTTCTGGTTCTTCGTCTTCTGGGTCTGTGTGTCTCTCTCTCCTGCCCCCTAGAAAGAATTCCATATGTTTTTTTTTTTTTTTTCAAAGTCTAGATGACTGAAAGGGTGAATGAGAGAGAGAGAGAAGTCGGTGGGTTATGGTTTGACTGAGAAGGCAAAAATTGAGATTGAATGGTGAGTCGTCATTGGTGTTTTTTTTTTTTTGGGGGGGGGGGGGGGGGGGGGGGGGTGTTCCTTCTTGTGTTGCTTCGAAGGTTCCTTGTTTGTGAAACGAAATAGAGGAGGTGTGAGAGAATGATAAGAGGTTTTTTTATGTGAGGGAGGGGGTGGGGCCCATGAATTATGGGGTTGCGCTCATGTGAGCTTGTCTTTTTCTTGATTTGGAAGTAGGGGATGGGGTTTTTTGTTTTTTTAATTATTGGAATGGTTTGTGATAAGCACCCCATTGGGCCCACCCCAGAGAGTGTAGAAAGGGCGCCAGTTGTTCCGAGTTATTGAGACACCATGTTGATTTTTTGTTTTTTTTTTCCCTACTTAATAATTATATGGTATATGTATTATTTTATTTTATTATCATCTTGAAATTGAATGTGTGGTCAATAAAACCTTCACCCCCAATTAAACCTGCCCCCAGTATATGTTCAACTTGTTACTTTGTGAAACAAAAAATCTCATTCTTCAAAACCTATTACGCTGAGGAGCTATTGAATACATCTAGTGATTTCAGACTTTAAAAAAAATAATGAAAAACAAGTTTAATTTAATTTTTTTTAAAGTTTCTTTTCAAAAACTTCATCGAGTGTACGGTTGTTCTTCAAACTCGGTCCAGATGCTATTTAAATATCATTTGGTAGACCATATTCGAAGGTAATTCTGATTTCTTAAAAATCTAATTATGAGAGATTCTTTGATAATGATAAATAAAATATATTTTTTCCTAGGCCATTGAGGAATTGTCACAAAAATATTCTATAGCCCGTTTCAATCTATGATGGAAAGCTAGTAAAACACTACGCAGATCCAATGGGGTCATTAAAAAAATTCACAAATTCTTTTACAATCTACTTTTATCATATATTTATCAATAACATAAACTTTTCTTTGAAAATAGAATAACAACAATTTTCATTAATAAAAAATCAATCATCACATAAACTTTCACAATTGTCTTCGACGAGATTTTATATTTTGATATAATTGTATGATAATTTCATGAAGTTGCATATCTATAACTGCATAGAATAGCTTAACACGATAATATGTAAATTTGTAATTTGTGGAGCACCACGTCGTGATCTCCCACGCGAAAAAATATCAAACATACTCGGGACAGAAATATTGTGTTTGGTTATTTTTTTTCTTTTTTAATGTGGAGTAGAGTTTTCAATGATATGGTTTAAGAGCATTGATACACTCAGTCCGTTTTACAACCACATACACTATGATAACGTAGTATATACAGTGTTTTCATAATGTATAAAATATTATCATAGTGTATGACACAAAAAAAAAGTTATAATTTTTTCAATGTAAAAAAAGTACACTAATGTATCTCAATATATACTTCATTTCATATAATTATATATCTACTTCAATGAAAGAGTATATGATTTAAAAAAATATAAATTAGTGTGAATTACAATTAGGGCAGCATAGAGGGTTGGGCACATCATTTTCCATGGTTTAATTGTTTTATAAACTTTAGGCCAGGTTTACTTTTAATAAAAAAAATTGATGGGGTCAATTCCTATAAAGACTGGCACCGCCCCTGCGCAGATCTAAATGGGTTTATCGCTTCTACGTTCACATGGTCCATCCATGCTTATTCATGCCATTTTTTTCTGACTTTTTGAAAACTTCTAAAATAATATTTCTTGTACAATAATGATTTTTGGGTCACAATCGGTAGATCTCATCCCAAGTCCCATGAGGTGGCAACATTGAATCCCAAATTTACCCTTTTATGTAATTTGTCTATTTTATACCAAAACAGATCCCTTGATTTACAAGCTTGATTTACGAGGTGGTTACGATTTGGTTTGTTCTTTCTTATTTTAAAAGCAATCAATTCAATTGGAAGCCATTACAATTTGGTTTGTTCTTTCTTTTTTTAAAACTAATCAATTCAATTAGAAGCAATTTTCTACAATTTGACAGAAGAAAGAGGGTGGTTATCATCCACTGAAAAGAAAATCTTTGGTTCAATAGGTCGCCTTTGGAAAGAAAGCAATTGTTTACAACACGTCGCCTTTACATGTTGTGATGATTGTAGTGGTCTTTCCAATAGGCGTGAGAGAGAAGTTAGTACAAATCATTTGTTCAATTCCAAATATTGAGCTAAAACTTTTGGATTCAGATTTATTTGAGGAATAGAAAACAAATATTCTATTTCTGTTTTGTGGGGATTAGAGAAAAAGAAAATAATTTCTCGATTTTTTTTTGCGACCTGTTTGTGGTGCAATCAATGATAATCCTTTTCAGATTAGGCTATATCGATTTAAATAAAATATTTTGATTTGAGTCGAGAATGTTTAATATTTTACATTCATTTTTTAATACTTATGTGCATGTGTGAGATCATATTTTTAATGTAAATTCAGATACATGTCCGCTGTATTTGGATTTTATATGCATTTTGTGTTTATATACGATTTGTATAAGCATTTATGTTATTATTTATGTGTATAATTATGCATATTGAATCCTTCAACATATTTTAGTCTTGCATAATCATTTTTTAACTCTTATACATTTGTCTAATGTAATTTTTTTAATAACTATTCCTGATCCACTTAATGTGTATCTGAATAATTTATCCAGCTCAATGTGTTGTATGTTATGTTTATTATGATAATTTGATAAATGTATATCTAAATAATATTTAATTATTTTTGTCTTGTATATTTAAATATATTTATTAATGATATACATGTTTATAAATAACTTTTTTCATATACAAAACAATGTGTATAAGATACCTCTGACGATTGTATCAAAAATTTTAGATACATCTGTATCTGAAAACTAAGACATGACTATATCCAAATCTATATATGTAACTGAAAAAACTATTATATTTATCTTATCTAAAATTCTAATATATTCATTTTTATTTGTAGTTGTATCTGAAAAAAATTAGAAGTAGAGGTTGGAGGAGGTGGAGATCGGAGGAGGGCTCAAAAGGTAGTCGATCCACTTATCAAATGTTGGTCATTGAAGATAAGGAGGCCGGCCGAAATGAATTTTTGAAGCGGCAGATGACTTAGGAAGGCAAAAAAGAAATTTTCTTTTTATGTTTTTTGGAGTGAAAAATTCAAAGATAAAGGAAGGATAGTATTGTCTTTGTTCTTTTTATCTTTTTAAAAAGTCAAACAGAGAACCAATCAGGTAATGACATCTATTAAGACTTCTAATTGGAGCTTAAATTTTAAAGTCCATGTAGCAAGACCCTTTCTTCTAAGTAAGGTTCTAATATTTGGACTGCATATCCAAACAAGACCTCAATGTCTTCTACCACGAATAAAATATTCAAAATGTCATTTTATCATGGTATTAAAGATTTTGTTATTAGACCCATCAGAGAAATGAGATGAGTGATTTTGACTTCTAAAAAAAGCGGATGGAGTCTTGTGAGCATAGGGTTGATGGTGAAATTGAAGTAATAGTCTTGCTCGGGCCAACCTATTTAAATGTGCATGGGCCCCACCCTTCTCCTTTGGTAAATATTCCACAGCAACACGCCTTTTTTTTAACAATTTTTTTATATACATGAATAAAAGGGAACAAATAATAACAACTACTACTCTCCCTTGCAATTGCAACGACACGTGACTTATTCTCTCCGACTTTATTAACTTCGCTTTATACTTCCAATACTAATGTTTAATAGTAATGTTTGTTATATATACATATTATAATAGAAGGCCAAGTAGGAGGGATAAACAAATGAGTGAAAAAATATATGCATTGGCACTTGGATCAAATCAAACGTCATCTTCAAAAGCTACCATGACGTCTGATTATCTGACAAATCAAAACATTATGGTGTTTTAATTAATGGGTCTTAAAGACTTTGGTATCATATTATAATCACGCACCCACGTATGTTAGTATATAATCCTCGGCTGGCTTTCAAAATCAGGCAAAAGTGTCCCCGAATTTCTAATCCAAGTTGTTCCCGCATCCCCAAAACCCCGCACCCCGCCCCCAACAACTTGCTTAACCAGTCTATTATTAATCATTATATTGTACTATGATTGTAAGTATCAATATATTATAATAGTGCCTCCCACACCGTTTTGTGCGGTCATGCATGACTAGTATTTGTTTGGCCAGGGGACCTGGAATCTCTTGAACAGGTTGTTCTGATAAACATGATCCATTTGTTATAGTTGCATCAATATTTTATTTAGGTCTGTGAGACTAGTAGAAAAAACACAGTGATTTTGTTAATAAATGAAACATATTGATAATAACATCCGAATTGTCTGTATCTAATACAAAAAAGTGTCATCACGATGCGACTGGCTTGCATTCACAAAAAGTCTTCAGAGACGGCAAAAAAAAAAAAAAATAAAGGCATCGAAACCTCTCAGGCCCACACAATCCAAACCTCTCTCCCTCTCCCCTCCTATACATGAAACATTGTTACCTACAATGAAAAGTAAAACCAAGGACAGTGATGCCTCTCTCTATATATACACACACATATATTGTATAAAATGGAGATCAGGAGACAATAGATGTGGTTGTGGCCAGCTTTTAATTTTTAGCTTGAAATTGCAAACAAACAGGTCAATTTTTAGCCACACTCATTATTCCTTATGAGCTTCACAGCAGCCAAACCTATTGGCAACCCTTTTTCAGGCTCTATTAGTATGCCAACTTGAAAGAAAAATTACAATAATTAATGATGAAGAGGAGGAAAATAATATGGGACGTTGGATTGTCACAGTTGGACCTCGTGATATGTGCCTGCTCATAACATATGGTTTGGCTGTTTCTCAGTAGGGGCCTTTAGTTGGAACCCCAGTAGGGAGGCACCCTAGGAAAATTTATGATGGGGACGAGTGAGATTGAGACAGACTCCATTGCCTCTGCTGAAACCCTAGCTAATAACTAAAACCAGTTATTGTCAATATCATTTGCTTTTCCTTCTAAAGTGAACGCAAAGAGTGTGTGATCACCGTTTTAAGCTAAATCTTAATAGCTCTCTTTCTTTCTCTCTTTTTTTTCATTGCAGCAGCAGCAGAAGTAGCCTCTAAAAACCCTAGTTAGACAGGCAAAGGTTACTAGGGACTCTGCCATTGAAGGGACCACCTGGGGGACTCTTGTCACGCCGATCACAGCTCAATCAGCGGGGGCCCACAGTGTGTCAGTGACAGGCGAGGTGGCTGTATTGGCCGTCGTGATCGGATCCGACGGTGTGGAGGGAGTAACATGACTTTGGTAACCATTATATATTTGATCATGTGGATTGGAAGGGGGTTCTCACTTCTCATCCCTAACCGAGTCATATATATGTATGGGGAGAATTAATTAAATAATTATTATATTTAAACTACATGTTGTTAGGGTACATGTTGGACAAGGCCTTCAATTTATGGGGACTAGTGGGTTTTTTTCATATGGTGGAGGAGGACACGTATTGGTTTGGTGGGGGTGTGCCCTTAAAGATAAAAGGCTGGCTTATGGGGGACCTCTCCTGTTACTGCCACTGCTCTTTCTCTATCATCCTTTATTCAGATGAGAGACTTTGCCTTCCACTCGGTTAATAATAATAATAATAATAATAATAATGCATGTATATTAATGCATGTATATATACTCTTCATTGATTCAATTATACAATATATACACTACACAAATAACACCACTTGTATAGACTTTGGACCACTCTCAGAAAATCAAATCTCCTTCCATAATATCTCTCTTGGCCTTTTCCCTCTCTCTCTTCCCGTCCCATTCCCCTCCCTGCGAATACAACTTGCATTGCTTTCCCATACATACAACTCTCTCTCTCTCTCTCTCTCTCTCTCTCTCTCTCTATAATATAGGAGCCTGACAGTACCATCTGTTTTGTCTATTGCCACCTCTGCATCTATCTATCCATCCCCACCTGACAAAACACCTTAAATTCCCTTTCCCCCTCATTTAACTTTCCCTATTTCGGCAATATGCCCCCATCTCCCCAATACTGGGCCCCACCTACCCCCCCTATGATATGTATATATACCCATCTAACGAACTGGCCCCGGAGAGCTACCAAGTGAAATGTGGACGGCTAGGATGATTATTAGAGGTGACATTTGAGATAGAGTGACCGGGTGCATGTAAGGGACTGAGGGGACACCCCTCTTCATTACAGATGGTTTGGCTTTTATTTAGATACAGAGAGAAAGAGAGAGAGAGAGAACCAATAATAATATAAAACAAGAATAAGTAGCGAGAGAGAGAGAGAGAGAGAGAGAGAGAGAGAGAGAGGGTGGGCGGGGAAACCCAGATAATTCCTAGAGGGGGAAGGGAGGAGTAACGCACACAGAGCCTGCCCGGGGTCTGAAAAACCGTTGAGGCTTTGCTGTCCGGTCACTTTCCGTCGTCATGGGATGAGAGTGATTTTTAGAGAGAGAGAGAGAGAGAGAGGGAGAGAGAGGGATTTCACACACACACAGAGGCTAGGCCCGTATATACACACATGTGTGCGTGGAAGACTTTATGTTACTGCTGAATCTGTCTTGCATACTATTAACAAAGTACTGATCATACCAGCAGCCCCAGCTGTACTGTCACGCGCTTCATTTATTGTCCCTGCAGTCTGTATTTCTATGTATTTCATCCATTTATCTCTCCTTCACCACAACGTTGTGCATGTTAATTATTATTATTATTTTTAAATTATTTTTCGTACGTACTGCTTAGGCTGGAATGAAAACGAGTGTACCACATCAATTAAGTTATCTATTATCGCTAGGATGGGTGGTTGGGATGTAGCTAACTGTTACAGATTTGCAATTTAATTAATTATATGAACTGAATAAGTCCTAAAATTTTAACCTAATTGGAATTATTATTTTAAAAACAAAATGGAAGAGTAGTTAATGAATGTCAGAATGTGTTTGGTGCCAATGTCTGCCGTGATCTGTCTGCTGAAATTTTTGGAAGATTTTCATTTTTCACCCAATAAAAAAAAAAGATTTTCATAAGATTTAAATCAAAATTATTTTAATCCTTGAGAAATATGTGTTTAACCGTCTGTTTTTTTCTTTTTTTAGAAAGGTCCAGATAAGGCGACTACTCCCAACTTACAACAACACACTACTACCAAGTAGGCATGAGTCAACAAGGGTACAGAGGAAACAAAACAACAGTGAGCTAAAGCTCATGATACCCAGCCCAAAAGGTTTGTAGGCCCTTTTTACTTCTTCCCGCCGTTGGGAAGATTTGATCTCACATCCTCCATGAAATATGTGTTTACCTTGATGTAGAGTGTTGGGAAGTAGATTGGCCAAAATCTATGATAAAGAATATCAAGATTTGAGAATTCAGAGAGTGGAATATGAGTTCTACCCAAAATTGTAAGGTTTCTAGGCTTTGATGCCCCGATCGTTCAGACGATGAAGAACCATCGTCCGGACAAAGTTCAACAATATAAAGTCTGAAATATGTCAAATCAACCAAAATTTATTTTAATATTACATCAGATTTTAAAAATTCAACACATTTATAATTTTTCAAAGGGGGGGTTATTCCCCATCCTTATTTTCAAAACCAAAAAAAAAAAATTAAGTGATGGGTTTGAAAAGATAATAGAGAAAGGAGGGGAAAGAGAAAGAGAAGACATGGAGAGAGAAAGAGAGAGTGGAGAGTGACAGACGTTCGGAGGACTATATATTCTGCCCTCATTTCCCCCTCCCCCCCTCTATGGGATACGATGCTTCCCATTGCGGGCTGGACGGTATACTCATGCACCACGAAAAGGTGGTCACATACGCATCTCAACAATTGAAGTTGAATGAGAATTATCTAACTCATAATATAAAATTGTCAGTGGTACGCCGGTAACCTTCACGTTTAGAAGATTTTGATGCATTACGCACCGTTTTTATTTTTTAAAATAATATATATTATTTATTGAGATATGTAATTTTATAATAAAAAAATGATATACATATTTTAATAAATTTTATGGATTCATTTGTAAGAGTATGTAAAACTAGTTCTAATTAAGTATATACTTCATTATAGTGATTGTAGGTGATTAATGAGATATATGAGGATGTAAGTAGGCCTGTCAACTGGTCGGGTCAGGTCGGGATGGACTCGGACCTGACCTGTGGCAAGACCCGACGGGTCCGGGTCCATCTGAGGACCCGACGGGTCCTTGAAAATGTGGACTCGGACCCGGGTCGGGTCCGGGTCCGACCTGATCCGAATATGGTTAATAAAAAAAAGGAGAGTTCATGAATTTATTTGTCTTATCATTCTATTAGAAAAATTTTGTATAAAACATTAGTTTTGAGTTTTCTAAACTAGTGTGCTGACATTATGTTTGAACATATTTTTGTACAATTCAGAACAATAAACACTACTAACATATAACATTAATTCAAAGTAAACAAAAATCTAAAAAATATAAAAATGAACTAAAATGGAGAACTAATGGTTATTTGTGTCACAAAATAAACATTAAAAATAATAGATACTACACATTAATCTAAACAACATTCAAAACAATAAACATTATCATATTAACCTAAACAATGAACATAAATCATGCAACAAACTAATTAATTATACAAATTCAAAAGCTAATAAACTAATAAGGCTTGTCAACGGATGAGTTTGGTTGGTTATGAGTTATGATTTATGGGCTTGATTATGGACTTACGGATAAAAAAATAAGTTAAAACTTATATTTGTAACTTGATAAATATAAGAAAAAAAAATTTGGGTCAATTAATACTAATAGTCTTGTAATATATAGGCATATATTAATAAAACAGTCGGGTCTCGGATCCAATGGGTTGGGGCGAGGTGGACTCGGACCCGACCCGTTTGTATGTTCGGGTCCACTGACTCGGGTCCAAATCAGGTCGGGTATTACACTTGTGATCGGATCCGAGTCGGGTCATGTTCAGACCTGGACCTGACCCGTTGACTGGATGTAATGTAGCTATAAAAAAGAACTAAATATAACAATACTCTTCTTTAATGTAGTATATATTGTATGTACTAATTTATAGAATGTGCAAAAATACTTTATTAATAAGGTATATACTTAGGGAAAATGTTAAATTCAGTTATTTTTAGGAAAAATGTTAAATTTTGTTATTTTTATTGTTCAAAACTTAGATCACACATTTTTTAAATGCAAATATTATCTATTGAGGTATATGTTTTGATAAAAAATGTATATTGCTCAATTTTGAATTGAATGAACTCATTTTTAATATATTTAATAAAAAATTTAACAATGTATATATATCATTAGACGATGTATATGGTTTACTGACTTTTTAATAAAGCATATAATATTATATTTTAAACTGTAAAAAAAACTGAGTGTTATAGCGCCCATATACCTAGTGAGTACAAGGGATATATGAGACTGTAAAATGGGCTGGTAGCTCGATTTCGAAGGGCAACTTATGAGAGCTCATTACAACCAAGGCCCAGTCAGGAACCTTGCCCCCCGCCCAAGAAATCGTGGTTCCTTCATCGAACGGACCATAACGCACGAGAGCATCTAAAAGTAAAAAATCATCAGAATGCGACAATTCCACCGTAATCCAACCGTCAAATGAACGACGAACATATAAATACCCAAACAAAAACCCTGCCTCTGGAGCTTTAGCGTGCTTTGGCGGCGACTCATCGGAGGAGGAAGAGAAAATCGAAGAAAAATCTCTCTATGGATCCGTACTCATCTTCGTCTGCTTCGAGTGGGTCTTCAGGTGCGTCGACGGAGGCCATCATGGACCAGCTCAAGAACCAGCTCGCTCAAGCTTATGCCGAGGAGTTTCTCGAGGTCTCTCTCTTCTCTCTCTCTCTCTCGAGTGGGTCTTCACTTTCTTATATTGTGAGAAAATACATTTGTTTTTTGGGTTTCTGGAATTTTGGTATTGTCGTTCATTCTTTTGGATAAGCCTTCTATTCGTGCATATATGTTGATCCGTTGTCGTGCTTTGTATTTTGGAATCACTTTTTTGTTTGTGTTTGGATTTTATATGTATCTGATGGAAATCTCAATTCAAAGGCAACAAAATGCTCGTACACACACACTCACACAGCAATGTTTTCAAAAAAGTTTTATTATGGCAGTATGTGATGTCTGGTTTAAGTTTTAAAACATGCATGGTTATTAGATCCTCAAGAAGAAATCTCATCCTTTTGGTGTTGATTTTGGTAAAGTGAAATACAATTTTAATTTATATGGGGAACTGTTAAGGTCATCATTCTTTATCAATGTTTAGTTTGCTTATAATTTATTTTCCCTCTCTGGACTGTACTCCCTTGTTCATCATCATCTGTGGGGAAAAAATACTGTTATTGTGCCAAGGAGTTTAGATCCTTGCATCCATTTCTGAAAAAGGGTGTGCATGACTCTTTTAGGTGTAGAAGTAGTATGTGGTGATTGATATTCAGTGTTCAATCGGGTGTATTTTAGTATCCATTATGATTGATTGTGCGTTAAGGTTAATCTTTGAAGAAACTCATTAGATTTTTATGGTACCAATAATTCTCTTCTTCTGAAGGAACTCATTAGATTATTTGATCAACATGCCTTTTTGGTTAACAATACTGTAAAGTAGAATAAATTGAAACACATATAAACTGTATTTTGAGCATTAGGGCATACTATTGACCTGGATTTTTTTGGCCCCGGCTTAGATGGAGGAATTGGGTTATTATGTGATGCAGAACAGGTGGCTGTCGCGTTCCTAGAGCGATGAACCCGAAAATGTTCACTTTTGAGATTTTCAAGTAATTACAGAAAAACCGGCTAGTAAAAATCAAAGCGCCCCGAACTCGGAATCACATGAAATTTTTACTGGAGCTAGATATTGAGGAGATCTTCAAGAGTTGTAGCTATGCCACAACTCGTGCTTATTTTTCTATATTTAGGCCTTCAAAATAGTGTTTTTGCTATTTTTGGTAAATTCTTAGATTTAAAATATCTTTATCATTACAACTTGGATTTTATCTCTATCAATTCCAAAGATCTCCTAGGATCCCGTAGATTTAGTTACAACAAACTTCCGTTTTTACTATTTTTAGTTATTTTTAATTAGTATAAAAAGGGAGACTTGTAATCTACGGTTTTCAGTTTTTTATTACTATAATTTCGAGTTTCTTCTCTTTTGAGAATTGTGAGTTTGTTTAAGGATCTCAACGTTTGTTGGATATTTGCTTTAGTTTTTCGCTGTGTTATTATGGATAGATAACTATACCGGTATAGATAGCAATTTCACAAGATTAAGAGATTTTTTGTTTGTTTGTTTGTTTTTGTTTTCAGTTATTCTCATTGAAAAATGTGATAAATTAAAGTAGTTTTGTTGTTTGTTTTGACTTGAAATGGATTAAGAATAAAGAATGATAAGTGGTAGATATGAAGTTTATATTTTCTAAATGTCCTTTTAAAGGCATGGATAAGGTGGTATAAGCCTATACCAAGGGGACCCTAGAATTTTATACTGTCTTATACCTCCTTATACTGGCATTGCTATACCAGTTTATACCCCTTAAACAAACAGGTTTTCCTCGTCTTATACCTCCATCCAAACGGGGGCTTGGAGAATAAATGGTGGAGTGAATTTCATTTTATATTTCAATGTGTTCAAGCTTTTGTCAGAATTTGTAGTACCTTTATTTTCCAATGCAGTCTGGATTTTCATGAGTTTTCAATCGGTCTGCCCTAGACATAAGCAAAAGGGCATATATGGGAGTGGATATATTTTTCAGAGCATTTAATAAAATTTATATGAAAGGTTTCTATCTTAGAGAGAATTAAAATGATTCATACGCGATTGGATGAGTACTAGGATATGGGTTTATGCAACTGTTGTGCAAGCACCACATGTGCTTATCAGTTTCAAAGACCATGGAGTTACAAATTGAATGAGATGACTCTTTTCTTGTCATGTCACATTTCAAACTTGTTTACTGGATAACTGTTTTGACATGTAAAGCTGATAAATTGAACGTAGTTGTCAGGATAACAAGAGTAGTAGTAGGTCATGTGGATTCCTGTGTGAACCAATAATTAAGGGGCTCCTTCATGAACATCGTCTTTCTTGGGCTTTCACTAGCTGGAAATCAGGTTTTATGGTCTGAAACACATCAGACACCTGGAAACATAATTTCGTAATAATTTCAAATGGGGAACCTGGCGATAAAGATATACCATTGTCCTCCTGTTAATGCTATTTTCATTGATTGTATGATATTAGATAAGCAGATCATATGGAAAAACAAATTTTATTACTTCATTTGCAGGCTAATCATCAAGACTTAGACTTCCATCTGTTGCAGACGAATTATATGACTAGATAATTATTCAGTCAAACACAATCAAATTGCCTGTTACTAGAAAAGGCCAACTTGAAATTCCAATATAATGCGGAGAGTTCAGACAAGGATGATTAAGCACACCATATATAAGATGACAGAGTATGAAATTGAGAAATGGACTACTTGAGAAGTGGGAAAAAAGAGAAATGGGAAACAATCAGTGTGATCTGTTGGTAGTAATCATGTGCATATTTATCAATTGAGTTATTTCTTTTCTTCGAGCTCAATATTGGAGCTTTGATATTAACTGTAAGTTAATAATACTTTGGGTTGTATGTCTTGAATGGGCATAAAACAGTATGACTCTGCACTTGACTGATTTTTTTAATGATTTGCTTGATCCTAACAATTTTAATTTTGTGGGTTATAAATTGAGTGTTCTATCTTTTCTCTACAACTCAAAATAGTTTTAAGTAATTTTATTTTAAATATCTGGTCATGTTGATTACAAATGACAAGTCAAAAATCCTATACATAAATTGTTAGTATTTTGGTGTTGGTTCAGTAAGATGCGCAAGAGAGGTGATTGTAGCCATCTTGCTAAATTTTAGTGATTAATCCCACACGCAGTGTGTTGGAATATTTGGATCACTTACAATGAATGTATTTCCCAACAAAAGAGGTTTTATTTGAACAACTTTTGGGCGACGATTTCCTCTATCCTTAGAGATTGAGTCAAGATGATATTAGGAGTGGACACTTCATCTACCATCGTGAGCAATCTTTAGTTCGAGAGATGACATTCGTGTGTCATTCCTTGTTGGAGTTTTATTTCCCCAATATATTCTTTTGTTCTTATTTTTAATCTTTGTATGAAGATACAGTGTGCCCTGTAGGGGACCTGGATCCGATGGACCCCATGTTGGGTCAGGTTTAAGTGCGCCTTAATCTGGCCCAAACCTTGACCAGTTGACAGGTTTAATTATGCCCCCTAATTTGAAAATTCATCATAGTTTACTTTGATGTCCTTTTGATTTACCCTTTTATTTTTTGGTAAGTAAGAATAATTGTACTATGATCTTTGGGAACCGAGCTTTGGGAAAGTCGGCTAGCACTCCCTCTCCGTAAAGGATGACAACGATCAAATCCTAGGGGCACCAATCTTCAAAAAAAGTAAGAAGAATTGTATTAATTTGTAAAAATTTATGTGAAAAGTTGAGTTCACTACCCATTTCAATTAAAGAAGGGAAACCAAGAAGTTAAACTTTGTGGATATATCCCCTTGAATGAGAGGAGGGAAGGTCATTTACAGTTTACAGATGTACGCTATTTAGAAAGAAGATTACTTGCAGAGAAGCCAGATTACATAAAAAAAAATTATAAAAGAACATGATCTGCTCTGCTGTCTATATGTAAGGATGTATTTCTGTACCTTGCAAATGTTCAGCTCTATTAAATTCCTCTTACGCATCATTTGGGAGTGCTCCAATAGTCTTGCATTAACACCTCTCTGTAATATAAGGAGAGGTTCTGTGATGTTGTGATAGATAGATCCCCAATGTCCTGTTTATCACTTGCTACAGGTGCATGAATCTGTCTGACAATACGTTAAACCAGCCATTTTTGAAAACAATCCTAAAGCTGCCTGATTTGGAAAATTTCAGATCTAAGCCAAAGACATGTAATATTTGACATTCACCCATGTACTAACCAGTTTTGACAGTCTCCACATGAATAGTTAAATACTATCATCTCTAGGAAGCTGTAACCTTTGTGGACTCCTCTAGCTTCTATGAATTGGGAGTTCCTCTGTTCTGTATAGGATTCCACTTCCTGTATTTGCAGATGGAAAGCACCAGTCAAACCAAAGCCTAGTATTCTCATCCATGCTATGTTAAGTGTATTTTTCGGCTATGTGTACCTGCTTCAGCATTTTCTTCCATGCCTAGAAGCATTGACTAGTTCTTTAACTGTCCAAAACAGCCAGGAATTCATTATACCCATAACATTTTTCTTCTTGTTGAGGACCTCCAAGAGTAAGCTTAAAAGCCCAGCCTTGTTCCTCTCTGTGTGCTCCAGACTCCCATATGACCTCTACAAAATAACTTTTTTTGTGGGATGATGTGTATCCCTGAAAAGTGTGGAAAGTGGTTTGAGGATCTGACACAAACTAGTAATAGATTTATCACACACATCATCGAAGACTGTAAGGTCATCTGCAAACATGAGGCGGTTGATAGACAACCTTCCCTTAGTAATTGTTGACTAAATATCTTTCTAAATTTCCCAGTCGAACAGTTAGGATTGGCCATTCATTGCAATATTAAACAGTTAAGGTGACGGGATTGCCTTGCCAAAGACCAGTGCTTGTGGTAAGAAATTCTTGATGTCCATTTAGGATCTTCGCTAGTATATACAAGCTCTAACCCAATAAATCTAAGTAGAATGAAAGCATAGTTGTTCCAATAGGACCAATACAGAATAAAGATAGTCTGTTGCAAATCTGCATTGATACACATTCTTTTGCATTATGACATGTCCAATGCTTCTTTCTTCTTTCTCCAGTCAGTAATTGACATAATTAAATAAATAGACATACAGATGTTTGTGCATATTATTGAGATGGACAATATTTGTAGTTTCTTTATTCTTCCTTTAATAGTTATATTGTGCAGACTGTTAGAGGCAAGTGCTTCACCAAGTGCATCACAAAGCCAGGGACAAGCTTAAGTGGTTCAGAGAGCAGCTGTGTATCAAGATGCGTGGACCGCTACATCGAGGCAACCGGCATAATTGGCCGGGCCCTGTTCAGTTCCCAACGCTAATCAGCAACCATTCTTGTCGGAATTTGATGTTTCCTTTATCTGAGGATTCTCATATCACGCCGTGAGTCTTGCCGTGAGTCTTATCGATCAGCATTCCACTGTAGAACCTTTTGAGCTCTTCTGTCCCATGTTGAGCATTTTTTACTCAGGAACGGTTTTGTTTTCCATGGATTTCCATTATTCTGGTTTTTATGTTTAATTGGATTTTCCCTTTTGGAAGATGAGTTATGCTTTGATTCAGATGTCATATGACTGTCGCAGGTGATTAATGAAACAAAAAGTATACGAAAATGAAATAAAAATCAAGATTAATTACATACATACCCAAAGTATCTAGCAATCCCCAATGTATGCATGAGATTTTCTTTATAGCAAAAAGTATCCAAAGTACCTAGCAATCCCCAACGTATGTATGAGATTCTGTATAGCAAAAAGTGTTTTTTTGTTCTTTCCTAAAAGTTTTTTTCGTCAGAGTGTATTTGATAAGCAACACCTCCAACAGATTTATGATAATTTTCAGCCTATTCTCCAACACTACCACATCACCTGATCTTTCACACTGCCCTTGACAATTGAACCAAATCATATTGGACATTCTCTGATCAATGCTCCGTTTCTTTGATTTTTCTGTAATCTTCACATCTTCAAATCATATGAACTTTAGTGAAATACTGAAATATAAGGTTATTAGATTGATCCAAAGATGCAAAAAGTGTGAAGTTCGAGGAGGCAACGATAATTTCTGAGACCATTGGTTTGAAAAGAGGATAAACTCTCGATCAACTCAGTTTCCTAAAAACAGACAAATCAGCGATCGGGAATGAGGGCTTTTGCATTTTCTTAAGGGAAAAATTCATATAAGCCCCTGTAAATTGTCTAAAATCCATATAACCCCCTGAGTTTTTATGAAATCCATATGACCTCATAACAACATCTTATGTAAATCCAAATATGTTAGACCTGTGTCATTTAGAGTCCTAATTTCGATCGGAGTCGCTAAAATTTTGATTTTTAGCTACCTTCTGGGGTTTAAGGACTCTGATTGAAGATATAACTGCGTATTATGAGTCATGGTATTGTTTAGTACTGCCCATAAAATTTTCGTTTAATTCTGATAACGTTTTTGGAATTATGCAGTTTTGGATTGGGCATTCGGATTTGATTTTATTAAAATCCAAGATGATGAGGTAAAAATCCGATATTATTACGAGATGTTAAGTTTGGAGATAGCTTCCATATAGAAGTGGAATTGGAGCAACTGGATTTGTATATTAAAAGTTATGGGTATTTTTCCATGTATACCCCGAAGTTGAGAAATCCAGGCAGCAGCCCTGTAAGATGTTTAGCCTAGATTTTAAAATAGCTGGAGAGGTTATTTGATCTGGGTGTAAACATGAAAGTTGTAGATAATCGTCTTAGCTTTCCAATGCCACTGGAATCGTGCAATTCGGAGCTGTATTGAGAAAGTTATGGCCGTTTAAGTGAATGCTGCGCAGAGTTTTTAGTCCGAGGACGACTTAGTCTTTCAGCCCGACTTTGCCTATAAATACCCCCCCAAAATGTTACGAGTTCAGCCTCTGTTTGGGCTCTTTTTGAGCTGTTCCAGCACCTCCTCTTGTGTGTGTTTGGGTGGAAGTGGTGAAGGTGATGGAGATGAAGGAGCACACAAAGGAGTCCAAGAAGGTAGGTTTGGATGGTGGTTGTTGTGTTGTTGTTTCTCATTTTCTCCTCCCCTAGCTGATCCATTATTTTCCTTTCCCCTTTGAATACCAGCCCACCAAGTGTTTGTGGTTATGCATCAGTGAGAAGAAGAAGTAAAGGAAGGAAGTGCAAGTCAAGGTTTGTGTTGTGGCTTGTTGTTGTTGTTGTTGATTCTCTTCTTCCACTCCCTTTCATGGCTTCCCCCCCTGTTTTACAGCCAAGGGAGGGCTGAGGAGAGGCTGAGGAGGTGGTGGTAATGGTGGTGGTGGTTGAGGCGGTCGCGGGTGCATCGAGAGCCCCGAGTCTCCCCCTTTCATTCCCCCTCCAAAAGGTGAGCTCTCCCCCTTCTTTTCTTGGTTTTCATGGCTTAGGGGGTTGTTGGGGTGTTCATGCATGCTATGCATATGGGTTAGAGTGTGTGTGAGGGGTTGGAGAGGGTTAAAAAGTGATTGGGAGAGGCTGGGCGCGCGCGCGGGGCCGTCCGCGCGCGTGCGCGCGCAAGCAGGCGCGCAGGAGGGCGCAGACGGGCGCGCAGGCACGCGCGTGCGAGTACACGCGTGCGCGCGGGTGCTGTCGGGCGCGCGCGCGGGTGCTGTCGGGCGCGCGCGGGTGTCTGCATGGGGTGCTGGAGAGGTGCGCGCGTGTGTGCGGGTGAGTGCGCGTGTGCGCGCGCGGGCGCGCGAGTCAGGGCGCAACGGTGTACCGTGGGCGCAGGGGGGGTGCGAGTGCGCGTGCGCGCGTGCGTGCATGTGCGGGTGGCCACGCGTGTGGCTGCCGGGGCCCGGTTTGGGCGTGCTGAGGGTCGGCACCCTCGGGTGGGTGTCCGGGGGGCTCGGGCACGCGTGCGTGCATCCATGCTTGCGTGCGTTCGAGCCCGTTTGCGTGCATGTCTAGCCTTAGGCATGCCTAGTTGATTTTTATATGTTTGTATGTGATTTTACTCACCCTTTTGGTACCCTTAACTTGCAGACCTCGTCGGTTGGGATGCGCGACGACCCGGGTATCGGTGAGTGGTTTGATTCCAACCCTTCCGGGAGCGCACGATGCACGTAGTCGTGCTTCGCGCTTCCATGGGGTTTTAATTGCACCCTAAATATGTTAGATATCATGCATGCTAGGTTGTATAGCTCGTATATTGTGTAGAACCCCTATTCTACCTTATACTTGCCTATGTATTGTATAGAATATGGCATGACTTAGGTAATATTGTTTGAATTACTACCTTATTATTATTTAAACATATCCAGCATGTTTAACTTGGGTTAATAACGGGGTGTATGCGTAATATTCCTGATTTAGTACTCGAGGGTTTGGTATAGTTGTTGCACCCATCTAGTTGGGGCAAAACTATGACCCGCTTCAAGAGAGGATGAGGCATTCCCTCTCTCTCGCCCTCCCTCTTTTCGCAAGCCGAGTGAGTAGATGCGGTTCCTACTTGACTCAGGCTTGCTTGGAATTATTGGCATGCACCTATTGTCGCGCGGATCGCGCTTAACCCTCCCCTTTGAGTTGGTGTTATCCAACGTATATTAGGTTGTAAGTTATGTGTTTACCTGTTTGAAGCCATGTATGCATGTTTAAGTAGGCCATCGTTGGGTAGTTAATTGCATATTATATATATGCCTATTTGGGCCATAACCCTTGTTTAATGAGATTAGACAAGTGTATGACCTCCTATGGGGTCATACCATGCCTTTGACACTTAGAATAAAATGTTTTCCCCGCATCTGAGTTATGCGCCCTGGAGAGAATTCATGAGAATTCATTGCGCTTATCGGTGTTTGATAACCGATGATGACGGATCCATAGGGATCGTATTCGCGAGTGTCGAGTGTTCTTTCCTTCGTCAGCTCCGAGTAGAGACTACCCGGCGTAGCAGAGTCTGGTGAGGAGCCCTCCCAGATACTACTCATGACGCGTGTGGGTGTGCCCATACGGCTGAGGTAGTGATCGTGGGAGGCTAGTCCAGTAGAGGCCTGAACCCTGTGAGATGCCAGGGGCCACCAGGTAGTATGGGTCACACCGGGAGAGACTACCGGAAGACGAGTGGAGTAGAACAATCGACCTCTTCCCCAAGAGCCTATGTCACCCCGAGGAGGGGGTGAGGGTGAGGGTGTAGTGGGTCGGCGTGGGTTCGATCTGCCAGTTTGTGTAATCTCCCAAAATCCTATGTCACTCGTCGGGGTGAGGGTGAGGGTGTTGGTGTGAACGGGGTGGGCTCGAGTTGATACTCGACCCACCAGCTTGTGTAGTAGGTTTTTCCTATGGGGTTCGCGCTGCGAACAAGTAGTAGCTCTTACCTTCGTCGGCTCCGAGTAGAGACTACCCGGCGTAGTAGAGTCCGGTGAGGAGCCCTCCCAGATACTACTCATGACGCGTGTGGGCGTGCCCGTACGGCTGAGGTAGTGATCATGGGAGGCTAGTCCGGTAGAGGCCTGAACCCTGTGAGGTGCCGGGAGGCTGCCAGATAGTATGGGCCACACCGGGAGAGACTACCGGAAGACGAGTGGTGTAGAACAGCAAGTTTTGCCCTCCAAGTCCCTAGGCTCACCCCGGTGGGGGCTAGGGCTAGGGCGAGGGCGAGGTATGGTTGCACCGCCGTGTGACCTTGCTAACCGTTGGGTTTCTACCCATGGTTTCCTTGATAGGAGATTGCATTAGGATCGAATGTTGTGTTGGTGTTTGGTTTTTGACCACTCACTGAGCTTGTAGCTCACCCCTCGCTTATGTTTTTCCCCAGTTGACGCTGAGTCGGATCCAAGAGAAGAGCTCCCCTGGCGCCATCCGAGTAGGAGACCCGCGTTCGCGTTGGATGTCTTGCGAGTCAGAGGCTATCAGCATTCCACTTTTATTGTATGTATTATACTTGTGCTTGCGCACGGTATGTAGAGTGTTGATGTCTGTTATTGTTATATATATTGGCTCTCACAGGACAGTTGATTGCGTAATCTAGTCTGTAATATGTCTTTGAATTACAGACTTAGTCATTTGAGCTTCCGTTTTTTGTATATATTTGATGTCAGTTACTTGTGTATTGCCTTTTCTATTGTGGAGTATTTATTTGACCTCGTGTATGGATTACTGATATCATTTATATATTTGCCACGTCTCGGGGACGGCCGCCCTGGGGCGTGACAAAATAACCTTAAATTAAATTTTTTTTGACATGTAAGGATATTTTGTTTGGTTAACCCTGGATGAAAACACAGTATATCTAAAACCCTACAATGTGTTAAATATGCGAAAAATTCTCTATAAATGTTGATTTTATCGGATAGGGTTTTATAATATTTTTATAAGGGTAATCATCATTTATAGTCACTTTCACATTTTTAACCCATTGTGGGGTTTTTTTTTGACATATTGTGACCAAAGAGAATGTTCACAAAATATTGGTCATTTGATAACGAAAATTTAACTCGGGAGGCTATTTGGATTACATAGGTGTTTTCAAGGGTTGTATGGACTTCAGGAAAAGTTATAGGGTTTTATGAATTTTGGGCAGTTTACAGGGGTTATTTGAAATTTTCCCTTTTCTTAAATTTTTTTTTTTCGAAAAACCCTTTTCTTAAATATGCAGAGATTTTTTTTGTATATACCTCGACTTTTATATTGCACCATATCCCATGGTGTCGTTTTAATTGACGCTAATTTTGAAAGGACGCTAATAAACTCAAAACACTCTTGCAAAAACCACATCATCTAACTTGGTATAAACTCATAAAATAATTATAAATATATGATAAGTTAAGATAAAATTAAGACAATTGAACAATAATCGAGTCCTTGAAGTAATGGTGATGATCAATTCATATAAAATTTTATTGTTTTACTTATTTTCTTTTATTTACTAATCTGGAATAATTTATAGAAGATTTAGAAAAAAATCTTAAAGTTTTATTATTTCCATCACAAAAATGAAAAAAAAATGAAGCTTCAAAAATATAAAAAATGAATATGGAGTAAATAATTAATCAAAAAGCATAGAAGGATATCCCTTAAACCTAAATTTTGAAAATAAATTTTAAAACCTAACTTCCAACAAATCTAAAAGACTCAATATAGTATGATGAAAAATCAAAATAAACAAAAACATCATTAAAACATACAAATGACTGATTTTTCAACCCCTCAAAATCAGATACCAATATTACTGTAAAAATAAAGCTTTTCATAATTATATTATAAAAAAAGATTCATGACCCGAATTCTCAATGAGCTATAATACACTGAGTCCGTTTACAACCTATTTTTATTTGTCATGTCTAATGTTGTATATTGAATTCGTTAACACGGTATATGTTCAACTATCTTCGTAAGCACTGTTACTGAAAATGTAAATAAAATATATGCATTTATTACATGTAAGCATGTGTGTCGTTTATATAAAATATAATATATTTTATTATCTTTATTATATAAGTATACATTTCTATAAAATCAAATTTATGCATACTAACTGGAATGTAAACAAAACTGCGTGTAACATTTTTTAAATTCAACTCACTCATTTCTATTATGATTTTTTGTATATACCCTAAAAAATCTCATTTTATCAAAATAACCATGGTGAATTACTATTTGAAGCTATATTCCCTTAAAATGATTTAAATTATTCATGAATGATATTCATAAGGGTATTCATGCAAAAATTTAATAATTTCCATCATGGAAAAATACCCCTCGAAAGGGCATTGATGTAAAATTCAAACTTGGGGTGTTGATGGGAATAGGGAACAATATAAACTTTTTCAGGGGTGTATATGCAAAAGCATTTTCATTATTCATTACATGCCCATGCATGTATTAATTAGCTGTTGAACCTTGGGAGGCCTCGGCCTTATCTGCCCCCACTTGGTTCCGCCCCTATATAATATTGTATCAATATATACTCTCTTAGAAAAAGGGAACAAATCAATGTATTCAGTTCATTCCAATATCCTTTTTTGCTGGACAGAATTTTTAGGACACTTCTTCTCTTTTAAAAAAAATGGAATCTCTATTTGGTATCAATAGCGGAAAAAGAAAAAGAGGTAAACAAAGTCTCTTGGGTCCCCCCTCTTGTAGATTGGCCGAAAATTAATGCTAATGGTTTAAAGGGCTGAAGATCTATTTGGCTATGGTGTGATTGTTAGAAACCACCAAGGAGAATGTATGACGGCGAATGCAATTAGGGTGCGTGTGGCTTCTATCAACATTCTGAAGTTGAAAGGGCTTGTTCACGGGCTACAATTATTCTCTTCCCTTTGTGCCTCTCATGTGTGGCTTGAATCGGATTAGACCACAGCTATTGCATGGATATAGGGCAGCTGAAACATTTCATGGACAGTTTACAGGGACCTACAAACAGAGCTGGCCCTGAGGGTAACCAACCAAGGCAATTGTCTAAAACCCCTATCCCAAAGGGGACCCCAAATCCCTTCAAACATAGTTGTATTAAAACTACAGGTCCAAATTCCTAAAAATATGGTTGTATTAGAATTATTTGAGTATTTCTAGAATTAAAATTTTAAAATTTATTCTTTTCTCAAGATAATATTATCCTTTTAATATGTATTTTTAAATTTTATTGTGTTTTCATACATAATTCTAATTTGTATCTTCAATTTTTTAATTGTAAATTGATTTAATTATTTTTATATTTGGAGTTTTTTAATGTTTTTTAAAATCATCCATTCATTTCTTTTTATTATTTTTTTAGTTTTTCATAAGTTATTTAAATTTTCCAATTATATAGGAATTTAATTTTAAATTTAAATTTACAAGGAATGTAATATTCTCATTAACAGATCTCACATTTTAAAGAATTTGTTTTTGTTTCTCTAATTGTTCCTTAAAAATGAACATTTAAATAATTGTTTTTTATTTCATAGTGTGGTTTTTGTTATTTATTTATTTATTTATTCATTTATTTTGAAGATTAATTATGTTGTTAGTCATTATATTTTTCATATATATTTTGGGGCCCCATTTCATAAATTCGTCTAGGGTCCATTCCACTTGATGAATCTCAAGGCCGGCCCTACCTACAAACCTTCAATATGCTCTCTTCCAACTCATTGAATGGAAAGCCACGCATGTATAGAGAGAAGGAAACCAAGCAACTGATCTTTTAGCAACAGCCCAATCTCATTTGGGGTGTACTATATATGATCTACAATCCCTTGGTTATGATTTGGTTCTACTCATCCACGAGGGCAAAGTTGACACCATCACCTTGTGAAAATGAATACCATTTGTAGTCTTTGTGCTTTGTTGAAAATCATGTAGAACTTTATGGCCGGGATATCCTACTAGGCCTAATGTTTCAATTTTTTTGTTTTATTTTGTATACTCTTGTGTGAAGTTGTAATTCCTTATACAATTATAATAATACGATCTTTACCGAGCAAAAAAAAAAAAATTTCATTCCAATATACACTTCAGAAGATATGTTGGATGATCAGATTCATAGATGGGTTACACCCAATCTACAATTCCATTATCGTATGGAAGAGGCTAAACAGGCTTACACTTTCGAGAATGTAAATGATGTAAACAGTAGGGTCTTCACACCAAAAAATTAAAATAAAGTAAAATAATACATTAAAAAAATTCAATATATTTTCAGTTAGGAATCACTAAATATAACATTTTCCTATTTCAATGGTACAAAGGAGTTATATATTTCAACATAAAACTAAATGGGCTACATGCATTTTTTCAGTATTTCCACACAAGGACTCCATTAGAACAATCAAAAGCTCTATAAAAAAAGGTATATAATATTGGCTGTGTTCATTACATCAAACTAATTTTCATTACCATTTCTCTAACCTGCTCTAGAAATTGCATATAATAATAAAGTATATAATGATAAATTTATTTGTTAGTACTCGGGTAAGATCTCTCCAAAAGTTCCAACAGCAAGACGGCCGCAGAGTCTTTCGCCTTCTTCACGCTTGGCATCGGCTGCCCAATGCACTCATCGGTCCACCCACGATCAGTCGTGTTCACTCGTACAGAGTACACAAATCTTTTTGCATGAGGAGGCCCTCCTTCGTTGATACATCGATACTGCGGCATTGGCCATTGTCGCCGTAGGCAAATGTCATTAAGTGTTTGTCTGGTAAAAACCTGAACCGAGTTCTTGCCTTCATTCTCCCCTTCTTGTTTAGAAATAGTCTCCTTCTCCTTCAACACCACAAGTGCATTCCGGGCTGCTAACTTCTGCGCCATTTTTTTCTGGGGGTTCTGCGCAACTCCAATCTGGACTCCATCAATAAAGACTTCAACAGTTGCCAAGTTGCCAATCCGGGTGGCTCTGTATTCTAGGCCCTCAGCCTGCTGTTGACACCGTTCTTGAAGCTCTCTTACGGGGTGCATTGGAAGAGTTTCAGGAGTCACCATTGGATGTAGCAAAGGTTGGAATACCTTCACAAAAAAAAAGGAACAATGTCTTTTAAATGTCAAGGTCCAATTTTTAATTATCTAAAAGAAGATTACAGATGTCATACCTTCCAAACTACTGCAGTATCACGCGCATTATCAAGAAATATAGCACCTGCAATTGACTCAACAATGTCACCAAGTACCTTTGGGGCCCTGCAGTCCCCAAGGCCAAATGAATTGAATCCTGGTTTTGTTAGTTCATCTTGAACATCTTTAACAAATTCTCTGATCTGCAAACAAATGGCATATTAGATAATCCGAAATGTCAATGGGTCTAACACTTTCCAAAAAATACAAACAAACCTGAGCCTCTAAAGCACTTGAACCATGCCGGAGGTGCACATGAAGTTTGTGCTTAACTGCTACACGAGCAAAGTTCTCATTGTTCACCGCAGCAGCTCTCAAGTCAGTGAGGCGTCCAGGAGGCAAGTCAGTGTATGTAAAGAAGAGGTGCCCTGTAATCAGATGATCCAAGACGGCATCACCAAGAAACTCTAATCTTTGGTAACAAGAGACACCCGAAGAGGGCCTTGAGGCATGTGTAATTGCTTCAACCAACAACCCGCGGTCACGGAAATTCAGTTGTAAAGCAGACTCTAATTTATCAAAATCGACGCTCCGCAATATGCTATCTGGGATATTAGAGGATGACTTGTTCTCATACTCCATATCATCTTGTGAGTCAAAGTTCACATGGATACCAATCCAGTTCATGAGATGGTTAGCAGCAACTTTCCCACCATCAACATAGTACACTCCAATCAAGGCTTCAACTACATCTGCCAAGGTCTTGCTGGAAAGGACACGGTAGCAACTTGGATCACTCTCAATTTCACCATCCTCATGGGCATCATCTAAACCATCATCATCAAAAAGATTCTCCTGTACTCCACTCTCAACTTTGGAGGACTCGGGTTCCTTGGTTTCTTCATCAAAAACAGGAAGTACTCCAGGAGCAGCCCAGCGAGATGGAGCAAAGCGATCAGCTTGGATATAGGATTGTAGTCCTTTATTTAGAGCATACTGATAAAGCACCATATTACTCACCATTTGTTGCCTCATCCGGGTGAGTTGGCCCTCATGCTTTTGTGGGTACTTGAGAAAAAGAAATTTACTAACGACCCATTTCAGGTAAGCATCTCCTAAGAGCTCTGCTCTCTCATAACAAAACGTCTCTTGACATGATGCGGCTGTCAAGGCTTCCAATATCTGTGAAGGATTCACTCAAGTCAAACAAACTTCAGGAGAAAAAAATGAGTGACTCTAGTGAAAAAATTGAACTTACCTTGGAAGCAGGAACAGGGTAATTGATCATGTCCTTCAATTGAATAGCAAGAAGCATGCTCTCAACCCTTCTCATTATTGATGGCAACCGCTGGGCACCACGAACGAGGGACCCAGGAAGTGGATGAACAAAACATAGCTCCGGAGGAAGGAATACATAGTACGTTTTGTCAAGATTCTCTTCAGTTTCACCTTCACAACCTACAACATCCAGAGTCACATCACATGGAAAAGTTCTACTAAATGAAAGACTGTTAATCTTGCAGGGAATAAGTTCACAATTCTACACCTTGAGATTGTTCAAATCTAGGAGAGAGGAGATTCTTGCAATAAGAAACACCACGTCCACGTATCAAAGGTTGCTTCTTATAGACTAGTTCAACACCGTACCTATATAAAAAAAATACGACGACCAGAAATAGAATGCCAAGATGCACCTTCTATTGTGCATGAAGAAACATAAGCTTCTCCAAACCAATCAAAGAACCAGCAAGCTACCACCAGTGAAAAATGTCAAGGACAAAGGTTCATTAACCCTATATATATTTCACATCAGATGGTAGATAACTGTTTCTTTAATAAGGAGAGAAACTATTCAGCTTCTTCCAGCACAATATTTTAGGTGCACAATGGCGGTCCATCCCTGGCTCGTTCCAAGATCAGAACTAGTATGCAAACCAGAAATAGTTAAAAAAAATGGTTGCCAAATGCACATGGCTAAACTGTTAAAAATGGCAAAAGATCTTCGTACTTTTGCCGATAATAATCAGCATATGAACTGTACTCCAAAGAACCCAAGTAACCCTCCTTCCTTGGAAACGAATTCTCTGCATTCATATCATGCCGCACAGAATCCACATAGAACCTTTTCCCCGAGTGTGCAGCAGTAACAATCCTTCCAACAAGATCTTCTACATTCATACAAGAGTCTGCCATCAACAATTTACCTTGCACTGCATCCCCATTACTTAAACCATCAGAAGCATCCCTGTTGAGGACCAATCCAGAAGCCTTCACAACATCAAATTGGGCAACAGCCCCTCTGATACCATATGTGGGATGACATTTCTGTCCAAAAGCCATCCCATTACGTAATTTCCCAAAACCATATTCTCTTCGATCTCCACCAAGCGCTCGCTCATTTGTACCCAAGTAGACATCAGGGCGAGCCCTCTGGAGGGGATTGGTCCACGCATCTGTTCCTATTATCTTCCCCATCAAATTCCAATCAATTTCTTTCATGGATCAGTATTGTTCTCACATGTAACAGGGACAAAAAGATATGCTTTTGCAGGATCCCATGGAGTATTCAAGGGATCCACATCCACATCGAGAACAATGCTCATAAGCCTAACATGAAAAGTCTTGAGTGAAATCAGCTGCACAAAAGAGAGAATGAACAATAAAACTTCAATGGCGGTTCACTAACAGGCAACACAATATTAAGAACACAAAAGGCTCTGTTGAGTTGTGATGAACATGGAATGTAAAGCCAAAAACCTGATCTTCTTTGATATCCACAGGTCCTCGGTACACAAGAGATGCCTTTGTTAGCATGGTTCGAGCAACAAAGAGATCCATCGACATCGATAAAACCTGTAGAACTCATATAGTCGTCATCTAACAGTTAAATATGCACATGTGACCATAAAAATGGACATTCTATTAGGAAAAAATTATGCAAGCCTCTCAAAGGAAGAAAAAAACTCTGTTGGGTGAGGCAGAGAACATTGTATTTTGTCATTTTATATCATTTTCCTCCATATGTTGGGTGAGGCAGAGGACATTCTGGCATACTATATTTCTATCATGAAGCTTACCACTGTTTTCTAATTAATAAATTCCTATTTGTGAGCTTTCACACCATTCTGAGAAAAAAAAGGCATCAGCTAAAGTAACAAGGGAGTGTACCTCTGCATCCAGTTCACTGCCAAAAAGCACTGCAAAATCTGAAACTTGCGTTAAGAATATATCTTTTGTGGTGCCCAAGTTTACACATTGTACAGCATACATATACAGCCGGACTGTTTTGAAGTTGGTGCAACCATCTCTGCCACATAAAATCCAGTCCCCTGAAAGCAAATTCATGTTTGTTCAAGCTTGTAAAAAAAACCGCATAGTAGTACAAAGTACAGCGTTTCAAGATTTATTTTTCTTGCAAAACAACTTTCAACGAGGCAGCTCTATAGCATACTAGTTGATGGCACATGCAAAGTATAAATTTTAGGAGATGCAAAAAAATTGAATTGTCGTAGGTGAAAATTGCATTTTGAAATTCAGTCAAATATAATTTTTAAAAGGTCATACTCTTATTATTTATAATTGAAAATCAAGAGCAGCATATATTTTTTTTTATAAAGATTAGGAGTATGATATAAAGATATCAGGGACTTTTAATAAATTTAATTATATATGGTGCAAAGTTTAATGGCCCCCACAATCTGCACTCGCGCCTTCCACTCCACAAGGGACTGCGCCAAGGAAAAAAAGGGGGAGGGGGAGGGGGATGGGTTGTTTGCATTATAATAGTTAAGATAATCACCCACACAGATAACGCTAAGAAACTTTGCACTGAAACAATATAATGCCTTGTATCCTCATCAAACATGGATTAGAAAAATGCACAAGTGATGCACACCAACAGTAAAGTGGTATTTTGAGTTTTTGACATGTTGATTTGCATACAACATTTTTTACGAGTGATTTAGAAATACTATTTTTAACATAAATCAAAATGCATAAGATGATGAGGGATCTCATTATGAATATGACCTTTTATTGGGTATTAAGGGTAAAAATTAAGAGAAATGTGTGTTTCATAATGCTTGGATCGTGAAGTGCAGAGGTTGAACAATCCCCATTACAATAGTTAGGATATGGATCCTTGAACACCTCTGATCCCTATAACTATTTTCTAAATTCTTCACAAAGGTATCAGATAGATCCATTTTACTTGAACTGGTTTCATCTAGGCATATGCATAAAAGATCCAATAATCAGTTTCTATTTGTTGCAGGTATAAGAAAAAAAACACCAGATGATCTGAACAAATCACTTTGGTAGATTCATACCATTCTAACATTATTCTAATTTCAAGGAGGAAAGGAAGGCTGGGAAGGTCAGGATTTCAACATGGAGGATAACCGTAATTGAAAATCAACACCCCTTTAAATAAAACTTTGATGCCCCACCAAATGTCAAACTACCTTCATGATCAAAAGCCTCACTGCCATGACCACTAGAATAATTGAAAGATAAGGTTCCTCTCACCAATAGATGACCAAAAACTATGCCTTCTTCATTCAATCAGAAATTAATCAATAATGCTGATATTTAATCACACATAGAATATCTATTCCTATTCTTCAAGTGTGAATTTAGCATAGAGGTTTGGCAGCGGATTGGTGCGGCATAGGGACGAGGTGTGGCAGCATGTAGAACACCTTTTCTTCAATCTGTTCATTTGTTCATGCACTGTGTTTGGAATGAGAAATCCAGGAGAAGGATGATTTATATGGACCATACAAGGATTGCACAACCTTCCAAGGGACTGGGAGAAGTGATTAGCTAAACTTTTGTTCATTATAAAGAACATCTTTTGGGGGACTAGTCATTCATTATGAAGAAGCAACTCTCTCTCTCTTTTCTTTTTTTTTTGAGAGGGGGGGGGGGGGGTTGGGAGAACAACATTTTTCCCCTTTTTTTTGCTATTCTTGGAGATTCATCATCTCCTCTATAATTTGTATTTGGGTTGCTATGATTTTCAGAGTGGACAATCCTTCAACCATTATGGGCAAACTATGCTTAGGGTGTTGAAGAGTGCAGAAATTGTGGCAGGATTCCCCCTTCCAATTGATCATCTTCTTGATCCCTTTCCTATCCTCCTCCCTTTAATCCTTTGTATGGAGATCCCTCATCTCCTTTGTTCGGGGAAATCTAATTATTATTAATAAGCAGCTCCTAATTTTTCTTAAAAAGGAAAAAAAGGTGGTGTGCCCTTTCCTCAAAAAAATTTGATCCTTAACCACTTGCTAAGAAAAGAAAATATAAACTGTCTATTCACTAATAAACACAGAATTAAAAATATATTTTAAGTAAATTCAAATCACCCACCTATTGATTACACAAACCCAATACCATTCAATTTTTGTTCAGTTAATATGTGAATCAAACAATTAAAAGATTAAAGAGCAAAACTCAACTGTCCATCAAGAGTCAAGACCAATGTATTTTTGAATTCATCTGTCCCTAAAATTATCAATACTATAAAATTCATTCTACAGAAGTGATAATTTAAGAAAACTTCCCATCAAATTTACCAAAGGCCCCTATTAAATAAATACCCTCAAACTTCCCATCAAATTTACCAAAGGCCCCTATTAAATAAATACCCTCAAACTTAAATCACATGTGGAGCCTCTCATTAAGATGTTATGGTAAATATGCAGTAATATTTTTAGTTAGCAACAGTAGTATGTTCTGCCAATGAGTAAAAGAACATGTAACATATACTATTCATCAACTATTGCAGTCATCCTAAGGATATCTTATTCTTGGTAGCTCATGGAGGATAGAGATATCTGCCTGCAAAATAAGCACAAGTATCTGATGTAACTCACCCGGAGACTTTCAGCAACACCTTCTGGATAAAATTCTCTATGTCGCGCAGTTCCTGGAAGGGGTTCTCCTTCATCACTCTGATCATTTTTCTCATGTTCCTCCCCACTACCCTTGTCCGGTAAAAGCATATCAGTGAATGCACCCATCTCATGAAGCTTCTTGCAAGCAGCCAAGCAAACTGCCTGCATAACAATTATCATGAAAACAATCATAACATGGTTTAAACAAGGAACTCTTCTGAAAAAATTCATACAGGTAATCATGCCTGTTGAGCAAGACGTATCGAACTGCACACAGGGCCCTCAAGCTTCTCAAAAGGTGCATTGCAGGGGAGTTGAAGCTTGCAAGAATATTCAGTGGAACCCCCAGGCTTCTCATGCCGCTCCATGATGAACTCAGGACGAAGAATGGAATACCTAGAGGAGCACCAAAACCAGCATCAATTCATATGCAACCAGATATTTGTAATATTTACAGGGAAAGATCAACATTCAACAACACTAATTTTAACATTCAACAACAATAATTAAATGCACACCTGTCGCTTGGTAGCTGGGAGCAATAGAAATGGACAAGCCCAACAGCAGAATTCAAACTAACAATAGCACCAGTTGACTCCACCTGATAAACAGTACCAGGCAATGTATCAACTGAAGCTAAGACTGAGGTACCCTTCAGATGACTAATGTCAGTTCTCTCGATTGCTTCCTTTCGTAACGTTTCCTCACTATTTCGAGCATTCCTTAAAAAGGTTTCATGCGACAGATTTCCCCTGTTACATTCGCGTTGAATTAGATTAAGAACTCAAGGATATGTTAAAATATATGAGATTTATGTAAAGTCACCAAATATTGATTACATGACTCCAAACAGCGACAAAGAGATAGAAAATGAGATGCAATAGAGAATTTGAGACATATATTGGTTTGAAAAAGAGGCTATTAATTCAGACAGTACCCAAGTCTTAGACAAGGAATGTCCTTGTTATTCAGTTTATGAAACTCACCTTTCAAGCATTAATATGTAATCAGATCCAGGTTTTCTTGCGCGCCCTCTAGATTGAATGTATGCCAGAACTGTTTTGGCAAGGTCAAAGCGAATCACAACATTGCACTGCCGTATATCAAGCCCTTCTTCAGCAACACTAGTGGCAACTAATAATGTGACCTACAATCGTATTGGTTCCGGGACACAAAATGCATTATTTTGTATACAATGCAAACACTTTTACAAAGATATTATGTAACAAATGGCAATGCATACTCGACCATCACGAAATTTTGAAATAGTATCCTGCATCTGGCAAGTCCGCATTTCCTGATTATTGTTGTGCCCGATCAAGCTTGCACACTTTATGAAATTCAGTGATGGAAGCTCCAACAATACCTGAAATTATGCAGATATTATACTAGGTAGGTTAAAAATGTGTGAAAAGTGTCTGGAAATAGATCTGCAGACATATTATACCTTAGGAAGAACCAAGGCAGCAACCACTCGTTCAACAAAAATAATAGCACGGAAGTCTTCAGTTTGCTGATACTGAAGAAGTATCTTGACCAATGCCTGAACTTTAGGAGTCACTTTTCCATCTGCTACTGCTGCTCCTATTATGACATCCACATGCTCTCCACCAGAAACAACTGTAAATCACAGTGTTTTCACACAAAATCACTCTTTAACAACATTGCACTACAAAATTCAAGATATGGAAAAATGTATCTGCAAGAAAACTTGGAGATTTTTTTTTTATAAGAAAATGCAAACACGCAAAGATTCCCCTTCCAACAGTGTTCCCTTTGTTAATTGAGTTGATGATTATCATGGATAAGACACATTAGAGCTACTTATTCATTAAAGAACATCTCAACACTAGCAGAAACTACTTATCTTTACTATCCTAGAATTTTTTAGTTGCGTAGAGTATGTTTCTTTCACTGATTTATGCACTTGAGATACGATTTCCATGAATATATCATCAGTTTTTCATCTCACCTTATAGTTCATATGCGCCTTACTTAAATCACATTTCGTCATGGAAGCCCTTTGCATCAGACAATCAATGTTTAGAGTTGACTAGTAAAAACAAAGGAAATCAATTTAGGAAGCGTAGGAGAGGAAAGCTTACAAAAAGAATAGTAAGTTTTGGTCTAGTTTCTAATTAAGCAATGTTTAACATATAAATGACTACGAAGACACAATCAATAGTATTTTATATTTACATGTATTTTTCTTTTTTAATTATTACATTTAAAGTGTAGTAATGTACTCTTGTATATAAATCAATTTAGGAAGCGTTGGAGAGGAAAGCTTACAGAAAGTATAGTAAGTTTTGGTCTAGTTTCTAATTAAGCAGTGTTTAACATATAAATGACTACAAAGACAAAATCAATAGTATTTTATATTTACATGTACTTTTCTTTTTTAATTATTACATTTAAAGTGTTGTAATGTACTCTTGTATATAAAATGGTCATTGATTAATCCATACTTTACGAGAGTATAGATTAACTGGCAGTGTTATATAGTTATCAGGAAAATAATTCATTATTTGTCTTCATGGCACCGGATCATTCTCCATGGCTAGTTGGTCTGAACCAACTAAATGTTCTTGATGTTTTCCATAAGAACATAGAGCTTTTTAACATTTACAGCTGACCAGCAAGGTGACCAACTTTACAATATGGCAGTTCAATAATCAACATTCCAGATGATTTAAAGAAAATTTTCTTAACCCTCTTCAACAGCAATAAATGGATGGGAAAAACATAAAATTTATATAGATGATAATTTAAATCGTACTAATTGAACCCCCCCCCCCCCCCCCACACACACACACAAAGAGCTTGCAGCACCACTTACCATGAGTATCAGGCAACTCCCCCTCCTCTATGTCATCAGAATTCTGGACACCATTACTTTTTGACGTTTCATGGACTACATCCTTGTCTGATGCAGCTCCCTCAGATAGCTGGCATTGCAACAGAGCCACAACCTTTTTCAAATATGACTCTTGAAACATTACATCAACCTGATAGTTCGCTCTCTCATCATTCTGCAGAGCCATTAAAAATGACTGTGCAACCTGGAAAAGAGGTTTGAATTCACAACCACCATTTACCAAACAAAAATAATAAATGCGTAAACATGCCATAAAAGGAAATCAAACTATCCCTCCGGGGTACCTTATAAGCACACCACTGTCCAAGTTCACCCAGAGCATAGTTGATCGCCCTCAACTTTTGGATTAAGTTAGCAGCTCCATCACTTTCTGTTCTCTCAGAAACACCATAAACAAGACGTAATTCTTCTTTGGATCCAGCATCTCTGGCACCCATAAACTTCCACTTGCTCCTCCTAGAACTAGAAAGTGCAGCTTCCTCAACAGCAACTTCAATTTGTTTAATCTGCTCGTGAAGAGACCACAAACTAGATGCCTTATCATACTCTACAACTATTTCCAAAGGCATTGGAACATGCTTCTCTAGTTCCCTTCGATCTTTGATCGTATAAACAGTAGAATCGAGTTTGCTTTCAAGATTTCTAATCTTAATTGCACAGTCCTCTTGATTAGAAACTCCTGTTTTGTAGAATAACAAAACAAGAAAAAGAACATGGTAAACAAAAAATGTAGCAACGAAATGCATGTTACAAAAAATCAAGCATCAAGTATCTGGAGCAGCAAAAACATCAAAAAAAAAGAAGTGATTTTACTAAAAAAAATGGGAATTTGCGAGTAATGAATAATAACTGAGAATATACCTTTCAAATTGACCGGAGAAGCAGTCATGCCAAAAACTATTGGTCTTTTTTCCTTCTGTGTCGTGTGATAGAATTCAGACATAACCAGTGAATATGGATGTTTCTTTACAGCATGATGGCACTCATCCAAAATAAGAAGATGAACTGCTTCCATTTTTATAATGCTATGTCTAAGAATATTTAATAAAATTTGAGCTGTCATTACTAGAACCTGCAGTGGAACAAAGCAGATAATGAATGAAAGAAGCCAGCAGCATGCACAGTTATTATCAACCATTTAACCATTGAATTTCACCAATGCAGCAAATTAGGGCAAAATGAGGGACAGATGGGATACAAATGCAACAAGTTACACTTACAACTTAAATGAATAGATCACACAAGTGTAATTCGCAAAAAAATTTAAAAAGGATGAAACTGTCCTTAAATAAAGGAAAAATCATTGGAGGTCCCAAGTTAAACCTTGAGATAATAATACATGCTAGCAAAAAAAATTATAAATCAATGCCCTCTGACCAACCACACGATTAAAACTGGATCCCTTCAACAACTTTACTTTTTCCTAGATTCCACAAAAGCAAACACTATAAGAGAGAAAAATGAGCAAGCAAGAGAGATCCAAGATAGTAGGTGAAAAGCCTACTGGATAGAATCAATCCACACCTACTCCCTTCAGGTTACATTCCTCAGCCTGAGCTACTGAAAAAGCACCCTCTTTGCTCCAGCACAGTGACCACCCCAGGATTTGATGAGACTCTTCACCTCCTCCCACATCTTCTCAAAATGTGTCTGCATGTTTTTGAAAATGACCTCGATTCTACTCCTCCAAATAGTCCAACATATCGCGGGGATGCAAATCTCTGAGATATTTGTAGCAATACTTATGTCCTCAGGCCTTCTGAACATCTTATCCACCTCCCATAGTTCCTCCAATGAGAAAGAAGTATTCATGTGGAAGCACTGACCCAATCTCTACCAAACTTGCCTTGATAATGAGCAATGACAGAACAGGTGCAGAATCAATTAGTTTTCCGAATTGCAGAGAGGAAAAAAGAGGGATTCAGTGATGCCCATTTTGCTCTGTGGTCCCTTGTTAGGAACATTCTGGTAAGGGATGTTTCTTAACCAGTATTAGATATTGTGCAAATAGGTTGTATACCTGGTGAGAAATTTTATCTCACAAGGAATATATAACTACAGATAACCAAAGTAGAAAACACTTCTGTTTGATGCTTAGAGATGAATTAAACCTTACTTTTCAAGGTTACAAATAAAAAATCTACGACTCTTATGTGGACTGGTTTATTACATGAAAAAGAAAGAAGACAACTAGTATATGGAGAACAAAAATCATGGATAAAAGAAAAATATAAATATAGCACCATTTCTTTTAAACTATTGGTGATATAGAAAGACATGGCATCTCAATCTAGAATTCTAAAACTGCCAACAATCTAATCTAAAGCATGCAACCCATTTTTCAAACATTAACAAACCCAATCTAATAACTAATACCAGATGAACATTTCCAATAGATTATGATGATATAATCATCTGGTATTATTAGTTAATAGATTGTGATGATATAACACCTCCAAATCCTCTAATAAAAACTTTTGGTAGGACACCTACTGGTTTCTTCAACAACAACAACAACAATTAAAGAGAGCCCACACATCTTCTACCTCTAAGAAAAGGTTTACCATATTTGGAACTAGCGAGGAATGTTTCTAGTTCATTATGAAATCTATGCATAGCGAGCAAAGAAACATTCTTCACTCACTGTAAATTTAGTAAACCATGCTGTAGAACTAGACTGCATAAAATAATGGAAAAAAACATGTACTGAATTTTTTTGACCTCGTTAAGGCTTCACTTTTATTTCTTTATATTTAATTGTTAATCTACACATTTCACAAAAAAATACTTCTTCCTCTGTTGTCTGTTTTCTGAAGTGTTGGAGCAGACATGAGCTGAAGGTTGGGTTTAAAGTCAGAATATATATTAGGCCTTGCTACTAGACCAATTGTTTTGTTTCTTAATTTCCCTTTTGTACTAATATTATAACATCATTCCTCCCAAAACAACTGTAAGGGAGCATAAAAGATATCATGAATTCCATTTTTATTTTAAAAATCCTGAAGATATCTTTTGTGTTTGTGTTCCATGAAGGTGCAGGGTTCCTCGTGGCAGATTTTATATTTTATATTTGATGAGCACCTGTGTATTGGCAACACAATTGTGGAATGTGTTAAGGGTGACAGTAGGTAGGAACTCGAATTTAAATAATCTGGATGAACTTTGGACAGAGGTGAAGAGGTAGCAGAAAAATGGGATCGAAGTACTAAGGCCAAGGTGTTGTAAATCCTAATTCCTCCTGATGCTGGGGATTTAGGAATGAGGAACAATATGGTATTCAAAGGAGAAAGGCTCTATTTTGAGAATTTATGGAATATCTTTGTAAGATTCTTAGTAACCACTGTGCGGGGCAAAGGGTGGGTATTTCAAAGGAGCAGAATTATAATAAGAGAGTAAAGGTAGGATTCTAGTGATTCTGAGCCAGTAGAACCCTCAGCAATCAACTTTTTTTTTTTCAATTTCATTAAGAGAAATAGAAGTTTCCCAAAGCATACAAGAAATGAAAATAAAATACAAAATGTGTGGGGATAGTAGAAGAAGCGACTACTAGAAACCCATCCCAAACTTCACTAATGATACTACTCCTCATAACAAGCATGCCCTTGTCAAAGTTAACTCTTCTTGCACCCATGCAACATCTACCCCAATCTTTGATGATCTGCGTACCCATCTGCCACACATTCTTGATGCAAGCCTCCCCCCACCCCTCACCCCCACATCCCCACCCCCCGAAAAAGCAAATGGTTGCAAGTAGTCCACAAAGCCCAAGCTGTCGCACGGATCAAGGACCGGGAAACTTTGGCCTTTGCACTCCGGTCTCCCTTTCTCTTCATTTTCTTCCGTGCCTTCCACATCTCATCTAACGCAAAGAAATTGTTATCAAGTGTCATTACCCCTTTGAGAAAACTCCAAATAAGCCTCGCCATCGGGCATTGGACTACATGGTGAACCGTCGTCTCAATGGTGCCATTGCTTCACAGTGACATCCTCGAGAAGTCCTTGATTTGGAGGGGCGTCAGCCATTTGGATGATCGTACCAGAGTGGCCATCAGCTAAAGAGTTGGAAGGGGTTTGGATTTTTTCTGGCACGATATCAGATGATGTAGGTGATGTGGAAACTGATGTTAAAGCTATCCGAGTTGGTAATTGCAAAAGACAGTCAGTGACGAATCGTTGATTTCAAGGAGTGCGGGGGGGCCACAGGTAGATCAGAGTGAGTAGAAACCTGAGGGGTGAGGAGGCCATCATGCATGAGGCTCTATTAGCAGATATCCTAAAGATCTGGGTGTGTTGGATCAGCTTGTGTGGAAGCCACAACCGAGACTAATGTTCTCGGAGAGGAGATGCTACCAACTGCTAAGGAATAATAAACAACGAACCGGGGGGTTGCAATGAAGTCAAAAGATAAGTGGGGCTTTAAATTTCCGCATAAAATCAAAGCCTTTTTGTGGTGGTTGTATCAAAACAAGTTTCTTATCAAAGCTTACAGAGCGAGATGGGCATCCAATGATGATAAACTTTGTTGTGTGTGTGAGGCAACAAAAGAAACTATAGAGCATCTTTTTATCTTGTGTCAGTGGCAAGGCAGATCTGGTCCCTGTTGAGCACGGGCTATGGAGATGGGGTCAGATTTCAACACTCTAGATGGCGTGTAATTAACAGGTAGGAAGTTGAGGTAGAAGGGCGACCAGAGTGTGCCTACTTAAATCTCTCAATCTTTTGTTCCTATTGCGGTGTTGTCCATTTGGCTTATGTGAAACGAGGTCATGTTTTTTTTAAAGAACAGTGCTCCCCAGGATTTGATCTCATGGCCTCTTTCGTAGAGGAGGAGGTGCTTACCTGCTTAACCAACTCAGTTCACAATAAAACGAGGTCATGTTAAAGGATGCAACTTGCTCTGTTGAAAATATTTGGGAGTCTACGTGTCAGTTCATCAAAATTGGAAAATACATTGTGTGGGAACTTCTAGTGTCATTGGGGGGAGGGCTTATTGTAATTCAAGGGTTGTCCTTTTGGAGGTTTGGTAGGGGTAGGACGAGTAGAGATACCTCTTCTACAACACCCTAGATGATGCTTTTATGATTTTCGTTGCTACTTGTATCTTTGCCCTTAGGTATTCACTTCTCTTTATAAAATTAGGATAGGATGTCTACCGTTTTATCTATAAAACCAAAAATAACAAAGTATTCATTTTATCTCAATTCAGCTAAATGGCTTGAAACTCATACTCCATTTCATTTTTGGTTTTTCCTTCTTGGTAGATGTAAGAAATAGACAAAGATCAATTTGTGACTTGATGATGACTCTTAAAAGTACAAGTTGAGCATTGTATTTCTTCTGTAACAATGAAGTAGAAATATAATGATTGATTTATTAACAAATTAAATACAAAAATTGCCTAATTGTTGACTTTGTGAGTTCCAGCTGGAAAAAATGGACCCTAACCATCAATATACATGTCTTGGACCAAACCTCATTCTTTAGCATATCCATGCAACCTAGTGAAAATAGCATTCTCAATAATCACGGGATCTCTACCAAGAGTGGACAATTTGTGCAAGAGTTTGATCTTGAACATTATTAACACTACATCATCTCAACAACTTCAAATGCTGAAACAAATGCAAAAACTTCAAATATTGAAACAAACGCAAGTGCATCAACTGTAAGACCATCATGCATCCACACAATAACCAAATTTTTACCTGTTTTGACTCGAACTCACGCTGCCACCTCCGAGCATCCCAGAAATCTTGGCCCATTTCCCCACAGTAATGACCCACCCTGTAACCAGTCTGCTCCCTAATCACCTCCGCTTGCTTAAAACAACACCCAAAACCCACAAAATCAGCACAGAAAAACCAAAAGAAAAACAAAACTAAAAAAAAAAAACAAGTCCTCACCTGATACACGAGTGGAACCTTAGGCACCAAAAAGATGGCCAGCATCCTCTTATTCTCACGGATCATATCCTCACATACACTCTTGATAAGCAATACCGCAATCAAAGTCTTCCCTGCGCCCGTCTCAAGGAATGCAATCGTATTCTTCCTCTTGGCCTGCTGAAGCACATCCAACTGGTACTTTCTCGCCTGCTCTTCCACGGGTTTCTCTTTCCTCTCATGTGCCCTACCCTGATCTGGCAGGGCGGCAGGTACATCATCTTCCCTCCTTGCTCTCTTGGGCTCTCGCTCCGGGTCCGCCTCCCACTGGCCCACCCGGAATGCGAGCTTCCCCGACCGGTCCCTCTCCCAGTACCCCCGCCTCTCCCTCTCTCTCCAATCCCTATCCCTCCCTCCATCCCGGTGGTCCTTCTTCCTACTCCAGTCTCTCACATCCCTCCGATCCCCGCCTCTCTCTTCCTGCCTCCTGCCATACCACCTCTCGTCCGTCCGATCAGGCCTGGCCCTCTTACTGTACCTCTCCCGATCTTCCCGGGCGGAGGAGCATCGTTTCAACCCCGGAGCTTCCATCGCCACCGGCGCACACTCGGAAACCTCTAACGGAGGCGGAGGCAACGGCGGCAGCGGCGGGGCAGGCGGCGCCTCCGCCTCCAACGCCCCGTCGGAGCCGCTGCCGCCACCGCCGACGCCACCGTCACAGCCTCCGATGCTCTCGAGGATCTGGTCGATCTCAGTTAAGAAGGAAGCCTCCACGATATCCTCCTCAATCGCCGCCGTCGTCCGATCCTTCTGCGTAGGATCATCGAAGAGGTGATCGAAGTCGGCCATGCCTTCCTCGCACGCGTCGATCCAATACGAAGCCCTAGCTTCCCCATTAGGGCTCCCCATTTGTTGTTCTCGTACGAAGCGCGAGTGAGAGAATGAGACAGCGAGAGAGGGGCTTTAGAGAGAACGGATGGTGCGTGCGAATAGAGGGAGTGAGAGAAAGACAGTGAAAAAAAGTGTGCGTTTAGATTTTTTATTCCATTTAAAGATCAAAAAAAAGAATCCTTCGTAATTTCGCCTTTATGGACTGTTATACTTTATATGAGATTTTGTTTTTGACCGAAGACGACACGAAGCGGTTTCTATGGCGGTTTCTTCATTCGTGGCCGCTTCTAACACACGTGCCGAGATTATTCTTTTACCCATAGTCCCAATGTACATGTTATTAACATTTTTTTCTAAAAACATATCCATTTTTTTTTTTTTACCTTCTATAATTTTAGCAATTATTTAAATTTTATTTATATCTATTCAATTAAAATATAAGATTTTGAATCAAATTTAAATAAATGATAAATATAGTTTTGAATTTTAAAATTAGATTTAAGTAAATCATATCAATTTTTTTTTTTTTTTAATATCGAAGGGACTCCATGTGGCTGATCTTACGGTCGAGCTGGGAAAGCTAACTCCGCCTGTTTGCCCCGATCCACGGAAAATTCTTTCGAATAATCGTCAACAAACAGGTGGGTAAGTCAGCGCCAAGACTCGAACCCACGACCTATCGGTAACACCGCTAAACCCTGAACCGTTGTGCTATGGACACTAGGAACAATCATATCAAATATTCATATTCTAATAATTTAAAATTTAAAGATGTTCAGGTTTATCTCAATTGATTTTCATAAAGATTTATTTTATTTGTATTATAATATAAAAATAATTATATTATAAATTTGTTATTATATATGCTACATGGAATAAGTTTTATTAAATGATTCAAAATATTTTATAAAAATTTCATATTCATATTAATTTTTTTAGTTACATCTTCTAAATTTAGGTTCAAATATATCTGTCATATTTATAAAACTAGTACACGAACTACATGTGGGACTGTTCCACATATTATACATAACATTATTTTTTTTTATTATTATAAAATCTGAACAGTTGAGATGGTTTAAGAGGAGTGCGGGGACCTCAATTCCCCACAATTGTTCCTTTGTTCTGATTCGTTTGGAGGTTCGTGAATTAGGAGTGGAAAATGAGACTTTTTGGCATTGGCCACTCAAAACAGCATCAAAATTTTTGCCCTCTATCTTCATCTTTTTCTCCTTTGATTCTGATCCAGAAAACATAAAAAGCTGGGATAATAAATTGAAAATTGACATGTCATACAAAACTTTGTGATCTTTGGATTCCCTTGCAGCATTTATTGTGAGGATTTGAATGGTGGGTGTCGGATGCGGGGCCTGCATTAAGGCATTCTCTGGCTATTTTGGTTGGATAGGGCATGGGCTAAGGTTTAGGTTTTGGATCATGGGAAAATGTTGTTTTGTACGATTTTCTAAATTCTAGAAAGAGTAGTCACCTAAGGCTTTGTTTGGATTCTCAATTGTTAACCTGATTTTTTTTTTTCTTCTAAAAAAAAACCTGATTTTGCACTCATAATATTTAATCAATTGGATTTTCAAATATTGGCATTTATGTTTTAACAGCAATAAAATAAAATTAGTTAATGATATTTTTTTTCAGAATGATTATTTAATAAATCAGAGCATAAGCTATTTTTTAAGTGGGGACAGTTATTTTAACCACATTTTTCTTCAATCCCACCGCCTCCCCCCAAGATTTGTCCAACTCTGCGAGTTGTACAATCAATTCAAACATGTGAAATATCAAGATAATGGATAGAGACACCCCTCTTTTCTAGAGGGATGCGATATTAAACCATACTGACCCCAAGAAGTTGAAAAAAATGTTTTACGGCCTTTTGGGCTGGGTATATCTTGAGCTTTAGCCCACTGTATTCTCTAGGCCCTTGTTGGCCTATGTTTACTTAGTTATAGTTTAGTATCATTGTTGATGTTGTAAGTCAGGACTATCGTCCTATCCGGGCCTTTGTAATAAAATAAACAAAATTCAAACATGTGAAATAACTCTCCCTGCACCAAGTAAACAAAAGAGTACTGTACTCAAATCATCCAAGGATTCTGAATAGAGTTCATTTAATGAAAATTATGAAGAACTTTTGTACAGCCATATAACATAGAGAGCAAGGTTCTTCATTTCAGACTAGTTCTTTGGTATTCCAGCCCCTGCTCATCTCTAGCCAGTACCTCTCTGATGTCCTGCAACATCATGGAGGGAATGATAATCTCTTCTCCTGTTGCTGATCTATATGAAGACAAGCAGGGACATTTACTTCCCTATAAATGTGAGATGATTTCCAGTCCTGAAATTGCCTTAAAAGACTATATGAAGCTTTCTCAAAAACCAAAATGCCGGGTTGAAGATTTTCTGATCCTATAATAATTAGTTGTTATAGTAAATCCCAAGATTTTTTCTTTAAATGATTTCTCACATAAAAAAATCACTTGTCTCCTTTGTGTGATTGCTTATGTTTACTCTATCATTTTTTGCATGTCATTATATTGATTGAATGGATATTATAATGTTCTGTAGTTGATTAATCAAGTTTGATTAAATACCATCTAGGTTTATTCTTGAAAAGAAATGCTTAAATCCGATTTAATCATAGCAAGACCTATTCACCATCTTCTAGGTCTTGCATCTTACCAAAGTAACCTATTTTCAGATATTCCGAGTCTTAAATCATTGATAGGCTAGACTAAAAAAATGTGCTGATGAACTAGGTGGACAGCCAAAAAAAAAAGAAGCAATTGGTTAGGCTCAATTTCAAAGTTGTGGGTTCCTGTCCTTGAGGGATGGTTAACTAACAAGAAAATTGAAGTTGTGTGTCATTATTTCACTTGTTTGGCAAAAGGCCTATTTTTAGGTTTAATGGATAGTCCATATCTAGTTTGATTACCGTTATCCATGGGGCACTGTGTGCCACTACGATCAAACAATAATAATAATGTCATGAATTTTGTAATTTTCTTCTATTACATGTTTTTTTTTTTTTGTTTGAGAAACTTCTGGGCATATCTATTCTAATCATAACAGATGATATCTTAATAATATTACAACTAGTAGGAAAGAGAGAAAGATAAAAAAAAAAACAAAGAAAAATAAGGGGCTATTATATTATAGCAGAGAAAATAAAGGGCTATTATATTATAGTTGATTTCTTACCAACTATTACATGTATATTATAGCAGAGAAAATGAAGATCAGACAATTGGCCTATCAAAGTAAGCAGTAAGCACACAGTCTACATTTCTAAACAAAAAAGGTATGGTGATTAGATTCTATAACAAAGTAGGGATTCTAGATTCTTGATTACAAGACTTGTTTCCACCAAAATTCCCATTTCTGCCAAAATTCCCATGTTTATGCATGTATGATATATTTCAAACATTTCTTCTGAGGTCGTGAAGGCTCCTCAAGTTGCCAACATAGAGTCAGGAGACATTGAAATCATCTGAAGAAGGCTTGAGTTTGAAAATGTTTCCTCCAAGGGAGGCCTACCAACACCAACATTATCGACATCCTCCCTCATGATTTGTATGAGCTCCCTCGCAACTTCGATCATGCTGAGCCCTCCATATGATAAGCATCGCACTGAGAGATCCCTGATCTTTGCAATCTGTTCTTGATGAACAGATGGTAGCTCATGGAAACTGAGGAGTGGGTCTGTGATCTCATCCAAGTTCCTTCCCTTAATCATGAGCAAGGCCTTCTCCGTTGTATCTTCATGGTTTATGCCCATGAGAAGCTCTAATAAAACCACGCCAAAGCTTTGGACATCACATGGAACTCGAGCAAGATCGTGTACAGATCTGAAGAGTCGAAAACCTGCAATTTTTATCGAATAGTTTCCACATACATAGATGTCACTTGATTTGATGTCATGGAGATATAATGGGGGAGACAGCCCAAACTGCAGATATGAAAGAGCTATAGCTGCTTCAGTAGCAATGCTGACACGACGGTACCAGTTTATAAAGGTTCCGTTTTGTCTCCTCAAATGTTCATCCAATGTACCATTCTGTGGAGACTCGTAGACCAAAAAGAGCGTGTAATGCAATTCGGTACAACATCCAAGGAAGCGAGCTATGTTTCTGTGGGTGATTCTCGACAGGGACTGAACTCGGTTCAATAGCAAGATGAGATCCTGCTCGCCCTCACACTTGACTTTCTGCACGACAACAGTTAACCCATTGGAGAGTACCGCTGCGTGAACTGTTCCATCTGTGGCATTGTGAACAAGCTTTTGTGATTCTTCAAATCCTCCAGTAGCTTGTTCAAGCTCTCTATATGAGAATGATGTTGTCCAACAAGCCTTTCGAAATTCAACAATGCATGGTGGGCCAAGCTTCCGCTTGTTTGTGTTCCTAATCCATCTTGCAAGAGAACATATCGCAGCCAGAGCAACAAGAGAAAAGGCAGAAACAAGTGCCCCTATTTGCAACAAAGACCATTACTATTATCAGATTACAGTAACCAACACAGAAATTCAACAATATGTTTTTCCTGACTGATTGGTCATTCCACAAATTATGATAAAGAAAACTTGTATTGCTATGATTCCCACTGCAGTTATTCAATAAATTTCTTTAATGCAGGTATAAATTCATATATGATAATCTATTAATTGCATTCATCAAGAAATACATACCGGCAAGAACTGCGGCTTTCTTTTTTCCATGGCTTTCACTGTCACAACCTTCTCCATACACAACATGTCCACCATTGATACAGGCTATATTAAAATAAATAAAAAAAACCAGTAAATCAAAATTATCTCAAATAATTTCCGAGTAGTAGTCTAATCAATGTACACACTTGGAATATCAATCATATTATGGTGTAACAGATCTTATAAGCAATGAATAAGATGGAGTTGTGTTCAAAAAAACTTATGATGCATGTCACCAACTACAGGTCGCTTCACTTAGGCCATCCCCAACCCAAACTTATACACAAATTTTATTTAAGATTTGAGTAAAAGCATAATTTGATATGATGTGTCTTCAACTATCATTTTGTGTTTTACTCAAATCTTTTAAAAAATTCATATTTTCTTCAAGTTATTTCCTATAAACAATTTAAAAGTCTTTTTTTTCAAAAAAAATTATTACTCAATTTTTCTTTCTTCATCTAATTTTTTTTTAAATGTAAAAATAATATTTATTATTGGAGTAAAAATAAAAAGTAAAAAAAAAATGAAGATTTAAGAAAGAAAACCTTATTTTCTTTTTGGGGTTTCAAGAGATAGTTTAAATTTTGGGGGCTGAGAAAATTACAATCATCTAATTTTTTTTTTAATGTAAAAATAATATTTATTATTGGAGTAAAAATAAAAAGTAAAAAAAAAAGATAGAAAATTTAAAAAGAAAATCTAATTTTTTTTTATTTTTTTTAAATGTAAAAATAATATTTATTATGGAGTAAAAAAAAAGTAAAAAAAAAAATGAAGATTTAAGAAAGAAAACCTTTTTTTCTTTTTGGGGTTTCAAGAGATAGTTTAAATTTTGGGGGCTGAGAAAGTATCTAATATAATTCAACTAAAGATGAAGTTGAAAAGAAAGAGTTTAAATTTTGGGGCTGAGAAAGTATTTTTTCTAAAGATGAAGTTGAAAAGAAAGATGAAGTTTAAATTTTGGGGGCTGAGAAAGTATCTAATATAATTCAACTAAAGATGAAGTTGAAAAGAAAGATGAAGTTTAAATTTTGGGGGCTGAGAAAGTATCTAATATAATTCAACTAAAGATGAAGTTGAAAAAAAAATGTCACATTGGAAGAAAATGTGGAGACAAAGGGAAAAAAGAGATGTTGAAAATTTGGGTAAAGATTTGAGTAAAACATTGATTTCGAATGTTATGGGTATATGATTGAAGAGAGTTTTGGGTGACTTTTATGCAAATTTAAATTTGGGTAAATTGTTGAGTATCCAACTGGAGATGCTCTAATTATAAATGACATTTTTGAAAAAGATCCTAGAAGCCAGGCAGAGGCAGAGGCAAGGCCATCTACAATAACACTATTTTATAAAAATTGACTAGTAAAAACATAAGTGATTTATTAATGACAAATATGAAGAAAATCACATCCCCCAATTAGCACTAAAAACAATCATAAAGAAGGGTTACTCACATTTCAAGCACCCGGTTCCGACGGAAAACCCATCACCAACATACCCATCCCCGCATTCGCACCGCACGCCATCCCGAACAGCCGTCACGTTCACGACGGACGCCCCATCCGCGCACAACCCACTCTGAGATCCAATCGGCACCGCCCACTCAATCTCAATCCCTCGAACCACCCCCGTCGTCGAGTTCCCTCCCTTCACCCAGCTCGAGAACCCCCTGCATCCAAACTCCTTGAAAACAGAGAAATTCTCTCCAGGCCCCCACACATCCCTATCCGACAGCGGGTAACAACACCCACCGTCTCCGTCGCAACCGGCGACAGACCCACACCTGCCGGTCTTGCATACCGAGGAGTCCTCGCAGTCGTAGAGACGGAGCACGTTCTCCTCGGACAGTCCGTAGAAGCCGGCGTCGCCGAGGTCGACGGATTCGAGGACGAAGTGGCGGGTGCAGGAAGGGGGGGAGGGGAAGTCGAGGACGATGGAATTGGAACCGTCGGATGAGAATCGGACGACGCGGAGGTCGCGTGGGCCGCCGAGGGGGAGGTAGAGGACGGAGTCGACGCAGGTGAGTTGGAACGCGGAGTAGTTTAGGCCGCAGGAGGGGTCGGTGAGGTGGAATGGGAAGGGGAGGGGGAGGTCACCGCATCGGTCGGTGCACTTGGAGGGTGGTGGGAATGGAGGAGGAGGGTTTGTGGGGGTGGCTTTAAAGGAGGTGAAGAAGAAGGGGAAGAGGAGGAGGAGGAGAGAAGAGGAGGCCATTGGAGAGAGAGAGAGTGAGTGAGAGAGAGAGGGGGGGTTATTTGAGATGGGTTCGTGGAAGTTATGGTGGAGATCTGTCTGGGGGAGAGGGGTACATCCGTACAGGAGGCGTGCGTAAGGAGAAGTTATGTAAAGGCGGTGATCGAAAACTCAGGCATCTCTCTCTCTCTCTCTCTCTCTCTCCATTGGTAGGGGCGATCGAGAGGGGGGTTTCTTTCGATGCGCGCGAACGAGGGGGGTGAAGTTCGAAAAGGGAGGGTGAGTGGAGTTTTCGTGTGGCGGAGGACCAGGTTTACTTGTATGACTACAGTCTACGTGGCCGTATTTTTTAGGGATCTTGGTCCAACCAATTTTTGTCTTGCCTTGACTTTGTAGTAATTTAGCAAACAATTTTTTTCTTTTTTCTTTTTTGTCAATTTTAGAGATTCTATATTACAATAAACATAATCCATGATTTTTTTTTCAAATGTCGCTGACTGTCTCATTTTGAAGAACGTGAAAAATAATTTTTATTTATAAAAACTAGCTTTGATGGAAAAAAAATTTAGTGAAAAAACAATTTTATAACTCAAAAACATAATCCTAGATTGAAATTTTAGGGATATATATTATACATTTCTTAGATATAACTTTGCATATCCATTTTGATAGGAATCCAAAGATCAAATATTAATAAAAAAAACCTCATGTGCATAAATTATGTGTTTCATATAAGTTTGAAAAAAATTCAAACTCGAGCAAATTTTGTATCCGTCCCTTTGTGGTGGGAGGCTGCGACAGGCTGCGAGGTTTGACACTCCATGTTTGAGTTTTTATTATATTTTTATATTTTATTTCTATTATTCTCTCACCTCCATCCAACTATGTTCTATCTTAATTTTTTTATAATAGAAAATTATTGCAGTTTTTCAAAAAAAAATTCCATCTACTTAGCCAATCACGCGTATCTCTATGTATGTGGACACATGCATACATACACTTTAAATTATTATTATTTTAGTAAATTACACATTTTTATAAAAAAACAGATGAAGTATATACTCGTTAAAAAAAGAGATAAAACATGTCCCATGACAAGGACAAGATCAACCCATTAAAGCTTCTCATATTTCCTCACACTGTTAAGGATACCTGCCAACTTGGTGGATCCTTGAGCTCAGCATTCGTCCCTTCCAGCTAGCCAGACGACGTTACAACTTTTCAATCAACGACCGCTTTGAAAAACCTTGATTGCATAAAGGGCAAGCCCAATGTCTTCTTTGGTAGCGATTCGAGGTCACAACCTACAAAGATGCCCACCAACCGCACTAGAGTGTCCCCAACATTGATCGCATGCGATGCATTTAAGCTAAGGCCAGAGGCCAACTCGAAGCAATGTGTGATCAAGAGAATAGCTCTACACCTCACACATGATCATCATGTCATTGGCATATTAGACAATCGGGACTTCTAGGACCCAAAGCATTTTTTTTAAATGGTAGGTCTTGCTACTCTCACTTGTATTGCAAAGTAGGAGTTACAAGTCTTAATGGGGGTGGGGGGGGGGGGGGGTGTTGAGAGGATAAGGGAAAAAAAACAAAAAACAAAAGCATATTTTGTTAATTAAACAAGTATATGCTTTGTTAGAAAAGTATATACTAATATAATTAATTATACACTTTGATAATACAATATATAATATGTTAGATTAGTGCATGCTATTTTGTTTTATTATGTACCTAGATAATATAGTGTATGACTTGCAAATAATTATGGTACCACAATTTGAGATGATAAAAATGTGTAACCTCGTCTAAAGTAGTATATGATGTACTTTTTATATGTTCTTTTTCTCAGTTATCATTGTAACTGTCAACACGGTTAATACATAAAAAAAAGATAACATAATGGAGAGCATAGCACACATCCATGTAGAACTGCAAGAAAGATAGAAAATATTACACATTGAATAAGAAAATATCACATTTCCATGTAGAAATGTGTCAATATTGTTTATCATAATGTTGCAAGAATCAAAACTTTCATAAATGAACTATTTTAGAAATAAAATGTTGCTTGAATAAGAGATCACATGAAATAACAAAAAAAAGCCTACAAAATCATTTGGATCATCACAACTCACAAGAATGGTTGAAATAACGCATAAATGAAGAACAAAAAGGAAGAAAATCGGTTTAAATGGATTTAGAAAAATAAATGACATGAGGGCTCACCAAAAACAAAACCCAAAATAAAAAAAATGAAATTACTAATTTGTTTTATTTGTTTGCAGGGAACCAAATTTCGTTTTGGAGGAAAAATGGATTCTTTTGGATTGATGTGGTTAAATTTGAGGTGAAGAATTGCAAAACTGGGTGGTTGACTTTAACTATAGTCCGAGTTGCAAAATATATTGAATATATCAGCATTCAAATAATTAATCTATATTATTCTACAGGTTGAATTAATTGACCATACCAAACCGGCCAGTGCACTTTCCATCTAGTAAAAAATGGCAGTGTTGTTCAAAAATTATAATGATTGTGGTTTGAAATAAACTAAACCAAGCTAGTACTTGTATAATTTATGCGATATGGTAAGATTGCAACCCATCTTCTAGTAACACGAGATATATAATAAAGTAAAAAAAGTGGGAGTCCCCCATTTAATAAAGGCAACAGGGAGCATAAAAAAACAGAGTCCAAGGCAGAGAGAGTTTTGAAAGTCCAGACAATTCATTCATGCATGGAAAACATACCTGCGTAGGGTGCAAGTTTTATGTTTTAAGTAACGGTGTTAAACCTCCTTAATCCTTAAATCGAGGATTAGTTGTATTAAAAAAATTTCAAATACAGCAAGCCATTGGTTCTTGAATCTTGATCCCTCCCAAACCTAGCTAATATAGAGTCTATGAATCACAGGTGTTTTCTAGTGTTTACAATGCGAGTATTATGTATTGAGACTCATTTTCGTCTGTTGTTCTCCAAATATGCAGTTTGACTGGTCAAGAAATGTAGTATATTTGAAGAAACCTCTCTTACATTTTGGATTTTTGTCCCTGTGTGGTTGTCCTTATATGAGTTGATGTAGTGCATTAAATGTTACTTGTCCCTAGACCGTTTTTGAATGTCTATTCCATGGTAAGGGTCATCATCAGGCCCGAGGCCCGAAAGCCCGACCCGCCCGGCTCGGGTCCGTTCGCGGGCCGGGCAGGCCAGGCCTGTTTTCAGGGCGGGCCGGGCTTGGGCCTGGTTCTAGGGCCCGAGCCCGGCCCATTCGGGCTGGCCCATAAGTCTGCCCGTAGGTCCATGGAGGGTGATCCAATGAACTAGTAACATGTGATTTTTATTTGAATTGTGGTTGAGTTATACAAATTACTAACATTTATGTAGGTGTCAACCTAGTTAGGTACATGTAATTATTCATTTTTTTAAGTAATTAATTTATTTAATATTTTTATTTTAAAAATTCAATAGATATAAATATTTTTTTTAACATTATACTTTAAATTTTGTGTTATTTTAACATTATATACAAATAAACAATGTAAAATAAAAAAAATAAAATATTTTGAATTTGGGCTGTAGGCCCGCCCGTGAGGCCCGTTCAGGCCCGGGCCTGGGCCCTGTTTTTTTGCCACGGCCCGGGCCCGTTGGCCAAGCAGGCCCGCGGGCTTGGGCCCAGGCCGGGCTTGGGCCCTGTTTCAACGGGCCCATTGCGGACCCCTACTCCATGGCCCTTCTTCTACAAAGATACATCCAAATTCAATGTTAATCTCAGGTACAATTTTTTTTTATGGGCAATAAGATCAAACGACACATCTACGTTGTATTATTTGTTTCATCAATTTTAAACTGCAATATGAAGAGGGAGTGTGAGACGCTGAAGAGGGCTACAATTTTTCAATACTGCAAAGTGGAACAGGGTGAAAAGAGAAAGTGACTGAAAATAAAGATCCAAGGGAACTAACATAAAATTTTGGATGGGACGATGTGGATTAAAGTTTTATTTAGGATGAAAAATAAAATGATAAAAAAGAGAAGATTTTAGATTCAATCCATTTTATAATAAAAAAACATAGTCTGAACATGTTTTTTTCTTTTTAAATCATATATCTCATATAATTAGGTATGTATTGAATTGTATCACCATAAAAAAATATGAACAATTTTCAATAAAACATGAGTGAAGAGTAAGTACAGAATTGATTGAAGATCACAAGGGTGTTCGAATAAAAACACTATTGATATTTTAATTCATTAAATTCTTTGTTGAATCGATCAATCAAATAAAATAGATCGTTCCTTTGAAATGATCCAATTAAAGAATTTCATTATATCATTTCCTTCTAAAATCGTTCTATTTTATCTAGTACCTTAAATAGATTATATAATACAAAATAAACTCTTTTCTGCAAGTAAACTGAATAATAGGTAATAAAAAATACATTCGAATGCATATGAAATTGCATTGTAAAAATAACTGAGTGTAACAAAACTCTAAAAAAATACCTCCAATATTTTTTTTTATAGAAAAAAGGTAAAACTATACCACCAATACTTTCATTAGAGAAGTATAATCATGTCTGAATTAAGAATGTGAGATAATAGAATTAAAAAAAAAGACAAAATACGGGTCCCATCCCAACACCTCTCCAGTATCTTGAATGAGATTTGTTTTCATGAAGCATAACCCATCACTTGTCAAACCCTGTATTCCTGTGTAAAAGGGTGAATGAATATCGGCGACCCCTTTCAGACTGCAAAAAGAATGATGAAACCATTAATTCATTCACTGAACAAACGAGGACAGTAACAATGCATATATTGAGAGTATCTTGGAATTATGAAAAATCAAATGACGCGTACACAGAGTCCACAAGTGAATAACAATTACATACCAAGTTCTATTTTTTGTCTTTTAGATCCGTAAGAATGATTAAGCTAAATATACATGCAGAGGAAAAGTCACCCCCATGTGTGACATCTTTTGCATTGTGTCACGTAGAGGCTTCCCCTTCAATGCGGATCCTCTTGTTACCTTTCTCTTCCCTCAGACCGTTCCCACTCGTGGCCTTGCTCTGAGCCTCCACCGAACACCGCTTATAAGGCTTGAAACCAGTCCGGCGAAGCTTCAATTTCCCATAACCAGTTCCGCCTATCTGAGGCTGCTCCTCAGGGTTGCTGTTGCTTCTCCAGGGTTCATCCCTCTCTTCACCTTGGATGCTGTTATCACCTTGGAAGTGATCCATGTCCATCGCCCATTCGTTTATGTTGAGGTCGACAGGCAGTGACACAGCTTCCTCTTTATCTTTATTGATTGCCTTCGGATTCCCTTCTTCAGTAGGTGCCTTCTTGGGAGGCGAAAAGCTTTGCGGTAGTACTCCTCTGGAAAACAATGCTTGAAATGCAAGACGTCCCTGACAAGAAAAAGGACCGATATTAGAGTACTAATGATGAATGCTCGGAAAGACATGGTTGGTAGAGAAATTGAGTGTAATTATACAAAAACCACCTCTTCGGAGACCTCCTTCCAGGAATCATTAACATTCCCACAACCACTTCTCCCACGCCTTACGTTGTTACTAGCTTCACTTGCTAAGTGGTCCAAATGGGTTTCTGTGGTTCCCCCCGTTTCTCCTCCCTGCTTACATAACTCTGCTTCTGCATCGCTACGGGAAGGTGTATTGGAGCCAGATGATGAACGCTCACGTTGTTTTTTATTCCTTCCCTTGTCTGAGCTGTGAAAATCAATAGGATCAGGTGGCGTCTCCTGCTCATGTGGCATAACATTTGATCCAGTGTTCTGTGGCCTAGCTTTCTTGCTGCCTTCAGAGTTTGAGGATGACAATGGTGACGATTTGGGAGATGAATGCCCTTTTTGCATGGCCTCACAGGTCTCTTGATTTATTATGACTTGCTGGTCTTCTGGCATGAGATTCAAAGCCACAGTCTCCTTCCTTTCTGTAGTTTCCGTGACTTGCTGGTGTTCTGCCACTGGAAATACAGTTGGTGGTGCTGGGCCAAATGCAAAGCCAGGGTGAAGGGGAGGACATAAAGGGAACATGCCATGGGATGACCACCACGCACATGCAGCTGCAACTGTAGCCCCTGCAATGGCTGCCATATTTGGAGTGTGTCTTGCTGCTGTAGAATCTGCCGAGGTTTCTAATTCTGTATTTGGCGAAAATGAAGCTGCCAAGCATGCGGCTGCATGTGCTGCGGGATTCTGAAGTAGAGTAGACAGTATGAGATTTGAGAATGCGGAAGAGACATTGAGGTAAGATCTATATGCGTCTTGGGTGTTTCGGAATGGAGCAAAAGGGTGGAAAATGGGGATAGACTGATGAATTGAGGACATTTCTGAGTTGGCTTGGAAATCAATTGCTGCAGAAGACGTTGGGTTTGGAAATGGATTAAAGTTTGCATGTGCCTCAGCTTGTTTGGGCATGGCCTGTGCCACATTTAATGATGTAGTTCGGTCAACCTTTGCAGTGCTTCCTGCTACAAAACGAACCGGTGCATGCTTTGGGCAGCTTTGCGATCCTTCTAATTCGTTGACAAGCGGCAGACCACACTTTTCAGGCTTTCTCATTTCATAATCCCTCCCTTGAGATATTTTAGTCTGTGGGCTAATGCAAAGTCCTTCAAGCCTGTTAGTATATGGTTCGGTAGAGTTTCCATTGTTTCTTCTTCGATTTTGATTCCCATTGTCAGTTAGAGAGGACTTACTATCTGATCCATCCGTCTTGTCTTTTATCTCTTTCACCAAGGGCATGAACTCTCTATAAGTACTCACGCTTGCAGAGGTTTTGCTTGCAGCAGATATGGAAGGACAGGGAGGTTCTTTAAAAAGAGTAAGGATTTCTGAGCAATTTTCCTCTTCATTCTCTTTTGTTCGTTGTAATGCTTCAGCTTCAGCAGGTTCCTGGATTAAAGGTAAAAGCACTAAAGAAAAGATGACAGAAGGTAATATCCAAAAAATAGATGTGTACCTCCATAGGGGCATCATTTTCCAAGTCAAGTGCATTTTTGGTGGGGCTTTCTGAAGAAGTAGACAATGGCCTTCCATCCTTTGCTTCTGTGGATGATGAGACTGCACCTGCACTAGTTTTTCTGGGATACGGATTGCTTGGTTTTCTTTTAGGGCGTGGAGGAGGAATTTCTATGTCATGAGCTTGACGTAATGGAATGCCTTTTACCAGAGCTTCTTTCTCCAACTGCAAGCATATTATGAAATAGCAACAAAATTCATTTTCATATGCAACAAACCTCTTCGTTGTATCAGGGTTAATAATCTAAAATTCCAGTGGTTCTGTTTATGGTGCTCAACAGGTTGTGTGATTAATTTCCAGTCCCTAATATTTTTATGTTTTAAAATGTATATGGGTACACATGCAAATATGCAAGAGCTCAAAATCATGCACATTAGCATCCGAAGAAAAAAAAAGTCGAAAAGATCTCACTGTACTGCATCTACATTTTGGTTGCAGTGCAAGAACTTCAATCTTGGGAAGCTCCCTACCTCCCTCTCTTTCTCATTAAGCGGTTATCATTCAATATTCTTTGGTGTCATCTCCACCTTAGTATCAAAGGTTACTCTAAATGTTATGCAGGGTACTCGTACGCTGATGATATATGCGTTACATTCATCACCAAGAGCATGAGTATAATAGATCCAGTAGAAAATATAAAGTAAATATATCCCAGTATTCCAATACAATCATGTTTTGAAATATTATAAGCAGTGCAAGACTATAATGTAAATAGATCCAACAGAAGAAAATATTTTCATATGCATTGAGCTGCACATTAATTCTCTGGGTGTTTATCAGAGGCTTGTTCATGGAATAGTGCCTCATGGAATTTTGTTATGATGCCTTGTGCACCTATGCATATGCAAACATGCCCTAGAAGAATATCTACTGTAAATAGATCCCAGTACCCCTTCGAAACACTCATGGTTTAGAAGATTATAAGCAGCAAGAATATAATGTGCATAGATCCAAAACAAGAAAATATTTCAATTTACATCGAGTTCCACAATAATTCTCCAGGATTTTATCAGTATTCTGTTCATTGATGCAATGCCTTATGGAATTTTGTTATGATGCCTTGTGCACCAATGCACATAATTTAAAAAACATGTGCGGGGACCCCATATGCGGTGGGGTCCGCATACAGTACATGCGGCAGCACATTGTATATTTTATTTTTTTTAAAAAAATTTAATATATGGGCGTTTGAACCTCGTTCGCATGGAATTCGAACACCTAAGAACCGTTTGAATTTCGTTCGACCTAGGTTCGAACGCGTAAGGACTGTTTGAATCATGTTCGAACCGGGTTCAAACACTTGAAGGGCCGTTTGATTTCCCGTTTGAACTAGATTCGAACGCCTAAGGGTTGTTTGATTCCAGTTCGAACCGTTTAAATTCCATTCGAACTAGGTTCGAACGCCTAAAGACCGTTTGAATCCTGTTCGAACTGGGTTTGAACACCTGAAGGGCCGTTTGATTTTCCGTTCGAACTGGATTCGAACGCCTAAGGGTCGTTTGATTCCCGATCGAACTGAGTTCGAACGGCTGACCGCACATGACCGCACTTGGATAGCACTTGGATGCTGATGTGTGCCAAGGGGGGCACATCAGCACGTGTAGCCGCACTTTGAACTATGCCTATGCACATGCAAACATGCCATGGACAATCATATATTTCTCCCAAAGTGGTGCAACAATGATGCTCTTAGGCGCTTCTAACTTCTAAGAGAAAAAGTATTTGAAACAATATAGATTGTTGTTGTACTGCATTTATTCATTTTCTCCGTTTATCTGCGAAATTACTTGGTTTCTTACTTGCCAAGGAAAACCCACAAACATGACAAAAATATACATTCAGTCACCCAGGTGTATTGCATAATGCTTGTTGAGAATTCAGATTAATCCAATTTTTGTGTATGGGGTAAGTTTGATTTGAACCCTTGGATTTGTGTAAATCATTTGGACTCATCACCACTAACACAAAGGCCCAACCACGTATTTCTATCTGACAACATCTTGATTACCATTTAGGAGATTTACCTAATGTTTGTCTTATGATTTTGATGAGCTTCTGCTTATTTGATATTGTAATCCAAATACCAGGTCTCTGGTAAAAGTGGAAATCAAAGACTTGAAAACCTTCGACCAAGCTTTCCTAAGTGCGTGGCTTATATGGTGGGAGAGAAAATGGAAGAGCGTGGGGAACTTTTTTTGTTTTCTATACAGGACGGTATAACCCACCAAATATTTTTCAAAATACTAAACATCCAAGAGGAAAGAAAGGAATTCTAGACAACCCTATTTACTCATAAATAGATCTCCCAGTCCTATTGAAATCCACAGTGATATCTCCCAAATTAAATGATATCTCCCCCTCCAATATGTTGATGCCCACCAACGAAAATTTAAGAAGTTTATTCTCATGCTGGGTACCATCTTAAAACACCTAAAGGAACAGGTGGATTCCCGTGATGGGTGAATAACAGATGGAGAAGGAGTTCATGGTATGCTCTTTCAGTCAGCCTCATAGTTTAAAATCGCGATCGATATATCGATATATCGGTCGATATATCGATCGCGGCGACCAAATCGCAATTAATCGATGATTTCGCGAGTGAATATCGAAATCCCGCTGACGTCATGCTGACGTCAGCGATATATCGACGATATATCGTCGATATATCGAAAACCGCCGATATATCGACGATATATTGTCCTTTTTTTTTAGTCAATCGGGGTGAGAAACGATATATTAAATATAAACTACAAAATGAAACAACATGAGGATGTAGCATAGATGGTAGAGTACTTGTTGAGCATGGGTGAGGTTGGGGGATCGATACCCTTCATCTCCACTTTTTATTTTTTCATTAGAATTTATATTTTTTTTTAAAAAAACACATTTTTTCATTAGAATTTATATATATTTTTAAAAAAACACATAACTTATTAAATAAATTCAAAAATATGAATGAATCAATTTAAATTTTTAATAAAAAAATAAAATAACACATTGAGTATATATTTACATCTTTTACACATATCATTAAATGAAACCCTGGAAGAGGATTTTGTAACCAATGCAATGGATGATCTATTTAAATAAAATTCTCACTTTTATATTTTTATGTTATACTTAATTAGTTATGCAATTTTATTTCAAACCAAAACCATTGTAAAAATATTAATATCTTCATATCATATTATTCTTATTCATTTTCATTATTTTTCTCGATTTCCTACTTTTTTTTGTTGTTTTTTAGTTATTTTCCTTTTTTTTCCATTAGAATATATATGTGTGTGTGTTTTGAAAAAAACACATAACTTATGAGATAAATTCATAAATATGAATGGATCAATTTATTTGAGTATTTGTTTTAATAAAAAAATAAAAATATATATATATATATATTTACATATTTTACAAATGACATACCATTAGGTGGAACCCAAGAAGGAGATTTTGTAACCAATGCAATGGATTATTTATTTAAATAAAATTTCCTTAGTTTTATAGTTTTATGTTGTAGTTAATTAGTTATGCATTTTTATTTCAAATCAAAACCATTGTAAAATTATTAATATCTTCATATCAAATTATTTTTATTCATTTTCATTATTTTCTACAATTTTCTATCTTTTTTTGCTGTTTTTTAAAAAAAATTCCATTTTTTCCCAAAAAAAAAAAAAAAAAAAAATCGGCCAATCGATATATCGATCGATATATCGATTTGAGCCCTGATCGATATATCGATTATATCGATATTTATAACATTGGTCAGCCTTCCCAAGAGTTTTACAGTGCTAATGCACAGATCTAGCAAGGTTCCAATAGGAAGCAGAGAAAGGTCGATGAAGATGATGTGGAACTTGAACACCTTACAGAATTCAAGTGATTCAAAATTTGACGAGCCTGGGAACCAATGAAGAAGCTAAATAGAGATTTATGCGCAACCACTGATATATATCAAAGAACATGGTACTGGGAGGCTGTAGGAAATGACTGCCTATCTACACCTCCTATGGAGAGGTGGCTCATAAATTAATTTGAAATATCTACATACCTATAGCTACCCCATGTGTCAAGTGTTTATATGCTAAAGATCCATGATCATTTTCATGTATGCTCATGAATCATACCTTTTTTTTTGAGAAAAGATATCGGCATCTTATTAAGAAACCCTTGAAAAAAGGACACGAAAGATCACCTTACATTAGAAGAAGATACTTTGTTTTTTGAAATAAGGTAGACAAATCTACCGTGATTCATTAAAAAAACTGTGGTACAACTTGTCAGAAAACAGAATTAACAAACAAACAACGCAACAGCCAACAGCCACCAATCCAGATCAATAGTAGCGATAACTACTATGCCACAGGTGCATGAATCATACACTAAGGTGACATGACTAAAATATGTTTTGCAAAAGCACAATGATCCTTATGAACCCTTGAATACACACACACGTTATTCCAAGCTAACTTTTCCACATCAAGCCTAAGCATCACATGATCAAGAAAAAGCAAGCACAGATATATTTTATGCATGACTGGGAAGCTTGTAGTTGTTCTCATGGAGAAGAGAATATCCTTGGTCACACCATCTAATGTAATTAAGGGGCATGTAAATACTTTCTTAGCTAGCAGGAGTACTGCAATTTCAATCTTTGATATTGTAATACCAAAACAATGCAAATCAACCATACACCGAGTCAGGATCCCGCATGAACTCTCTAAATAAATCATGGCAGTGCTTGACCTAGTTCTTGTTACCAACCCTCCATTACCCACTCCTGGGACCAATAATGTAAGTAATTCAATACTAATTGGTCAATTCTTAGCCTTCCCTTGTATTCCATTAGGATTTAAAAACCAAGATATTTATATAACCTCAACAAGGGGGCTTGGTTTGGCCAAGTGATGCATATATAGCTATGCCAAAAAACAACTCCATATTTTACTGAACTGTTTTGCTATAAGGTATAGTTCTCCTGAAACAAAAGGGGGGCTGATTTGGTTCAGCAATAACACTTTGTTACTGCCTGTCCAAACCAGCTCCTTCATTTTGTTGATGAGTACTGAGAGGGCCATTTTATTCACAAATTTTCCCACTTATTTTAGCTGCATGCTTCATCATAAATCAAGCAACACTCATCAACAAATGAACCAATGATGAGACAAAAAAATTTGAAAGAAAAAAAACCTCTCTAAATACTCTTTGTTCTACACTCCCATTACTTGTGATGTGATTTTTTTAAAATCTGGGGCTGATGCATCAGCCATAAATCCTAATTTGCTCAATGTACTCCTATTTTGTCCCCTGTAGAAGTTGGTGACCTTCCTCTATAACAATCACTTCAAATTATAATTTCTCTAGTTCACCTTCACACTACCCTGTCCTGCACTCCCATTACAAGTTTGTTGATCCGAACTCTGCACAGGTTAAAAACTGGGGCTCATTCTCAAACTCTAATTCTCCAAAGCGTAGGATTATGCAAACTGGGAGCTACAACATATTCTGAAAATAAAAAGCTTTGAACCGCAGTGGTTATGTATGCTACTGCAATGTTATGGGACAACAATGGCTTCCCTGGTTAATATCCAACAATAGTTTCCATTGAATGTATAATTGATCTGGATCTAACAAATAAAACTTTAGAATAGGCGTGAGTGATCAAATGGAATAAAGCAGCTCAATAAGAGCCTATACCAGGACCCAACATAATATAACCCAGCAAACAGGTGGGAGATGGTACTTTCCTACATTAGGGAATAGGAGCGCAACATAGCTAGAGTGAGGGGCATTGTTGTGCGCTGGGATAGTCTTGTGATTGCATACTAGCGTGCTGCCGGGTATGGATTGAAGGGAGCCTATGGTAGATAATCCATCTACAGATAACTCCAAGATAACCCTTCACTCAGGAGCATTTTGGCACTTCTTGTTTTGTTTTGTTCTCTCTATTTCTCCTCATCCCCCGTTTAGACTTGTAACCCACTTTTGATTTTATATAAACGTAATGGTAGCAAGCTTTACCTCTTCTAAAAAAATTATAATAATATAATATAACCTAATTGAGACATTGTAGAATAAGCTAAATTTCATTTAACGTCTCTTTGAGAAAGAGCCAAAGTAATTGCTTCTATGCCAAGCTACGGAGAACATAAGCGGGATTCAATTTGTTTTGAAGTATTTTGAGTTCCTGTCAGACCTTCACATTAACTTCCTCAAATGAGTGGCATTAACATGGAGGACACCATGCTTCAACGGTTTGCCGAGGTGATGAAGTGCGAGGTGGATTGTCCTCCCACAAGATACCTTGGCCTAGTCCGCACTTAGCAAAGTGGGATCTTATTTGTCGAGCGGAGGAGGAGAAATGGGCATCCTTAAACACAAGTATCTTTATTTAGCTAAAATCGTCCCTCCCCAGTGGATAGAACAAATCATGAAAGAAATCCATGCAACATTAACAAAACCCTCTTGGGGAAATGGCTTTGGGGGATGGTTGCCGATGCGGACTCATTGTGATTGGAGTCATTTGCAAAAAAGTACCATAAGGGATATACAAGGCTTTTTTTGATTGTGTGCCCTAGAGTAGCTATATCCAAGGCATGGAAAGATATCCTCGAATTGGTTGGGGGTGATCATGGAGAAAATCCAAATCATTCCTGACAATGAGGTGGAAACCCGCTTTTGGAAAGATGATTAGCATCAAGGTTCCTCTCCAACATCCCTCTTTCACCAATTTATTTCAGGTGCGCTAGATGAGAATAATTGTTGTGGAAGACGTTGTGCTTCCCCGAGCTTTTGACACCTTTCTCCTTCACGAACACTTCGGGGGGCAAACAATGCCAATGTTCAGTGGAGATTGAGCATGCCATCTTTTCAGGAATTTGCCAGCAGTTGAGGATGACCTGAAACCCAGCTCCGTAGGCTTTGGAGAGAATGAAAATCATCCTCCAAGTTGTTGGGCTGCCATTTGAATTCAAATCGAGACAAAAGTCACAAAATGCACTACCAACGGTTGGCCACGTCCTTCATCCCATTTGAATGAGGACGTACGTTTGGGACACGTGGCATCCTCTTGCTCACTACGATGTGTCACCTTTCCTACCAACGTAGTCCACGATGGGGTGCCCCATCACCACATGACTTCGAAATTTTGAATTCCCACATACGTCTAACTTGCTTGGAACTGACCATCCCAAATTAATGCCAGGCCAACTTCCTCGGGCAATACGTGGACTCACAGACTGAACTCACCAACCCCATGATCACACATGGATCGGCCAACCGTCGTTCGGTCTGCCAAAACACACAATCTTGACTTCTCTATACCGACTCAGCTAAGTCTGTCGAGTTATCTTAAGAAGGCAATTCTTGCAAAGAATGACTCGCCTACTGATTGTTCTAGGGCCCATCAGAAGAGGAGAAGATGCCAGATGAAGGTGGGGCCTTATGGATATTCCTTTTTAATACCTCCACATATTTATCCCTCTTTGGGTACGTGGAAGGAAGGATGTTCATCCAGAAATGATGACCATATGTGTTAGTTGATATACTATTCGGAAGGGGTCTACCAATCTCCACTTCCATTTCTACCCTCACCAAGAGGGTATTCTTCCCCTTCCTTTAACACCTCTTTGGCGTAAATCACCTTCCCAAACTTGCCAACCACTCTTGTGAGAGAGTCACCATCCCTCCACAAAAGAGGAATTCCTTTGTGGAACACCACCACCATGTCCTTCTACAAGCCGATCTCTCCCATGTTCGGCAAACTGATGAAAGGGGATCGAACCCACTTCGAGAATTAGGTGCTTCTCCTTGAGAATGAGGTTTCTTGAAACAATGCAGGGGGTTCTATAAGGAAGGAATTGGGGCTAAGGCTGATGAATATCCACCTCCGGTTACCTTTCCATCTAATTTAAAGACCCATTCAGATCGCCTCCCAGTTCAACCTCCTAGAACCATGCCAACTCCCAACTATGCACCGGCTTAGGAACTCCTCGCTTCGCCGGACATCCCTAGATCTTGGGATCTCGACGTAGATGAAAGAGTTTGACACTGGTTTCTAAAAGGACTTTGGCATCTCGTAGGACCACTTCTCTAATTGAAACAGCATGTTTGGAATACAGGGTGCCAGATCCGGAGGCTTTGTGCATTGATACCTCTGATGGCAAGTTTCCTGCAATTCCAACACTTAACAGGGTCTTTGCGGTTCTTCACCTGGTGACCTGACCCCTAATTTGGCTTTAGCGCAAAAGCTCTGTTACTTCTCTTGCCCCTGTAACTTGCAGTCCCCGAAAACGAAATCGTTCCTTTCAAGATTTCTCTCCCAGAATGGGGACCAAGAGGGATTCCAGGCCGAGCCTGAGCATTGAATCCTCAGGGGAGAGACACCAAAGAAAAACCTGTTCTCCTCCAAACCTCTCTGATCTAGTGAGGACCAAGAGGGATCTCAGGCCAAGCCTGAGTGCATTCTTGAATCCCCAGGGAAAGAGAAGATATGATGAGAGGGGGGACCAGGTCACGAGTTCATCCATGGTTCTAATTTCCGACAGCCATCTCCAAATTAACAATCACATAGGAATTTTTTCTAGCATGCAAATTTGATGATGAAACCTTTAATCAGTACCCATGCGATGACTAATCAAAATGAGAAAATCATCTCCCTCATTCCAATATATCTGAAGTCAACTTCTTATCTGAATTTGGATAAGCTGATGAATGTTCTTACTGAAAGATAAAAGAGGCCTTTCAATTTTCCATAAAGACTGCAAAGTATATGTTACATATAAAAAAATATCAACAAAAACGGCTATGGTGACATTGATTTCTCACATATATAAGCAATAACACTCCCTGTTTATTTTTGGAGACTCTCGAAGCATCAATCTACACAAGTTTTGTTTTAAAAGGGTAACATTGAGATACATAAAGAAACATAGAGGGATTCTTTCTGAAGTTACTTCAACTACTTTACTTCCTATGTAAATTAACCATGCTATTCTGTTACATACTGTATTCAAATATCTACGTTCTTCAAATGCTTGCACATGGTGCAAGCGTTTTAAAGGGCACATGATATGATCCAAAAATGTATTATATGCCAGACATGTAATTGAAGAAATCAAATAACTAATTGAAAGTCCTAATCCAAATTATCAAATCAAAGCACATAAATATTTCACTAGTAAAAAAACCCTTGAGCAACTAAAATTTGAGAAGAAGCCAATCTTACCTTTGAGAAAAACTTTTGTGCATGACTTCTGATCTGCACGGCTGTCTTTGTACCAATATGCTCTGTTCAGAATGCGCAAGTAATATGGCTTAACTACCTCAACACACACATATATAAACTAACTTTAACTCCTTTTCTATTATCCCCAATCAAATCATGTAAGGACACACACACACAGAGTGAGTGAGAGAGAGACCTTCAATGCGCTGCCAAGCTCTACCATACAGCTTCAAGGCTTCCAGAAACCTGTTGTGCTCCTCCTCAGTCCATCGCTCGCGTTGCTTAGTGATTGTATAAGGCTTCCTTGCCTGCATCCAATTCAAAACAGACTTTCTTGAACAGGAAAAAAGAAGAACAAGCAGAAGAAAATGATGAAATGAAAAAGAAGCACAACCCGCTCATCTACATCCAATTCAGAATTAACAATCACCTTGACAGTCAAATCCTCCCCGGACGAAGAATAAGCTTCCATGCCAGATCCCATGGGAAACCACTTGCTAGGCGAACCTCGAAAGCCATACGTCCCCTACCATGACTCCGATCGATCGAGGAGGGCCCCAAAAAAAAAAGCACTCGCTCAGATCGACCGACCAAGGACCTCCAGTATCCAATTCACTCAACCGACTATCCAAAACAACAAGAACCACCTTTTTACAGAAGCTCTCACTCAATCAAACCAAAAACGAAGACAACTAGTGTCTACTGATCAGAGAGACTTGAAAAGAAAAAAAAAACCCCAAAAAACAGAGACGTACTTCCAAACACGGCCTCCATGTGAGATCAGAGTCGTCGAACCGACACCACTTGTACTTCTTCTTCTTCTTCGTCTTCGTTGGGATCAGACCTAAGGAAGACCCTCCATGCTGAAAAAAAGGGAGTTTTAAAAAGAAGGGGAGAAGAGATTGAACTACGATTGCATAAAACCAGCGACGTTTTCCCCCAAAACAAACGGGACAAATCTCAGCCACGAAAATAAAATGAATTTTGAAAAAACAAAAAATGAATTTTAGAATTTTTTTTATGTGGAGGTTTTTATTTGAGGCGGATGTTTTTATTTGAGGCTGAAAGGGCATGGGTGGGAGGGGCACAGGAGATGATGCCACGTGGCGGAAGATCAATGGCAGGTCTCCGTGTCCGGTGCGCTTTTGTGAAGGTTTGGGGGAAGGAAGAACGAAGGTCCTCCACTCATTCACAAAGCGAAGGCCTTTTGTGGGCCGAGGGATCCCCATCGGGTCCCACCAGGTAGTGCATCCACGTGGCATCGCTTAAGTCTGTGGTACGGCAGCAGCGCCAGCCACTACCTTCTCCCACGAAACCGACACGTGACGGTCTTCGCCCGACTCGCTTGAGAGAGCTGCGCTTGTGTTTGTCGAGACTTTTCTGTGGGGCCCACAGATGTAGATAAGGTAGTGGAAGCGAACACCGGGGATCAATGCAGCGGAACCGTTGATTGGAGGTAATAGACCGGATGGGTTCTTTTTCACGAGACTAGACAAAAGTGAAATAAAATTTTTTTTTTTTCCCCTTAAATCGAGCATATGCATACTATATTATCGGAATATATAAATTTTATTATAGAACATGAAGTAAAAAAAAAAAAAAAAAATTTAAAGAGAAAAAAATAATAATTATATTTTAATATATATTGCATTTCGTATGATAATGGTTGTATTTGTTGCAACTTAAATTTACACTTTATAGATTATAATTTTTTTGATAAGTTGTATATATATTTGTTGTTACTGTTTAAAAACAATAAATAAGTAGTAGTTGATGTTTGTTTAATAAATTGTAAAACAATTTTTTTATTATACAATTGTCAAAAATACCTCTAAACTGTAAAATTAAAAAATTGCTTTATATTTGATAAAATAAGTTGATTTTTACTTGTAAAATTAATTTTATAAATATTTAAAAAAAATTAAATTAACATAAATAAATTTTAGAATCACTACAATATTTTTCAAATATTATATTCGATAATTTTAAAAAATTAAGTGACAAATGGAATTACAAAAAAAATTGATAATATATTTTTTGTAATAGTAAAAAAATGAGAAGATGAAAGGTGGTTTAGTGATTTTTAGTGTAATACTAAAAAAATAGATACATATATTATTAGTAAAAAAAAATAATGGCATGAGTGTCTAAAAGAAAAAATTCAACATATTTTATAAGCTATAATCTCAAAAACATATTTTTTCCAACTTAGAAATTATGACTTTTTAAGCTATTTTTAACTTAAATAAATTCTGATAAGCTTAAACAAATGTGCAACAACTGCATATTTTAAACTAAAAGCTATAATGTACAGTTTATAGGTTTTAACAAACATGTACAATATGTATTTCAATGAAACAATGTATAAATCTTTTTAAAAATATTGTGTATAATAAATAGGGCCGCATAAAGGACTACACATTATAAGAAAAAGTCATTCGAAGTTATGTTTATAACACAGTATATAATAAGGAAAGTTAATACATATACACTATAGTAGTCAGAATAAGGTGAAGAAGAACAATCAAGCGTATTGATTTAGTGAGTATGTTTTGTTATGTTGAATGAAAAAGATCGAGACTAGAGTTGGACCCTATGTCCTTAAGACAATATTCGCCTTGCATGTTTTGGCAACAATCTCCCAAATTACAACAGTCGAACTCCTTACGGTAGTAGCAACACTTCAAATCGAAGAGACAAATGAACTAACTCTGTTTATGCACTCTCTCTGTTACTCTAGAATGCATGCCCTCAATGAATTCTACTGAAGACTTGAATGCAGACTGCAAGGGACTAGAATGCCTACTGTAGTGAATCACCTGATGGAGGAATGATGCAAATTCGGATGGAATTTATAGAGGAAAAAAAACAGTTGATGAGGTTGTTGAGGACACCCTTTGGATTGCTCAGTCTTCATTTAAATAGAGTATCAAACAGCCTTTCAATGTAACTGTTAACTGTCAAAATTTCTGAATAGAGGCTAGTTGCAAATGGATCCGAACGGCCCATATAATCCAACCCGGGTAGAAGCCCAACATAACAAAAAATATTTGAAAGAATTAATTTCGTGGACAAAAAAAAGTTATCATATAAATTTTGTTCAAAAATTATTTTGCACGTGCGATCCGGTCCAAACTGGGTCAGGCGTACAAGTTCGTGCGTTTTTTCTAGAATAAGCCTTAAAACTTTTTCCTCTCAACAACCAACCAGTTTCACCATGTTTTTGGGATAACTTTAGATCCAATTTCCTCATTCACCCGGGAATGGTTTTGAGAATGTAAATATACTACGTTCATTTCCTCGACGAGAGGAACGCAATCTAATGTGTTTTCACTACCAATAATTAGTAGAACCCAACTTGATTTATTCTAAAATATGTTTGGTCAAAACCCAAGTTTTCAACAATCCCCCACATGAAAATTGGTTCCATTATACACATAATAATGCAAACCCTAGAGAGAGTACTTTGAAAAGTTACTACTTCAGAAAATGTAGCTTTTGACCTTGAACCTTCCCTGGTGAAAAATAATAGGATTTACAGGCTAACCAATGAACATATTGACTTGAATTGTTTAGCTACAATTGTAAACTAAGACATGTAGTTTCAACACAGTTTTTCTCTTAACACAATTGGTTCTCACGGATGTGTTCATTTCGACCCTGAACAACTCTTGGTATTCATGAGTGTTATTAGATAATTGAGTCTTGTAATTCTCATAGAAACAGCCGTACTTCACACACATATATGTGAGTCCTATGGGGGTATCCTTGTCATGTTCCACAGTGTAAAAACATATCTACTAGTGGACTTTGAATATTTTGTATCAGATATCCAGTTTGTATTGTTGTAGCCTTCAAGCACTGCTAGATATCTCATGAAGTGCAATCTATAAGCCTGAGTGTATATTCATATATAAGAACCTTGATTATCGCATTCCAGTGATCATGTTCTGGATTACTAGTCAACCTACTCAGTTTGTTAACTGAGTAGGCTAAGTCAGGACGTGTGCAGTTCATCAAATACATTAGACTGCCGATTATTCTAGAATAATGTAGATGTGATACGCTTTGACCATTATTTTTAGACAGATGTAGATTTACATCTACATGTGTTTTCTCTTGTCCATCATCATTCTTATTTAAATTTTCAGTATTTTCTCAACATAGTGTGATTGAGACAATTGAAAAAGAAACTTGTTGCATTGAAAAAGAAACTTGTTGCAATATTTAGGGTGTATTGGCGCTAAATATTAGTCATAGCACAACAGTTCATGGCTTATCTATGTTAAGGAGGTTTTGGGTTTAAGTGGTGCTAACTTACCTACATGTTTGTTGGCGATTATTTGAAAGAATTTTTCATGGGATCGATGCAAACATGCAGAGGTAATCTTCTCAGCTTGACCGTAAGGTCAGCCACGGAGGTCCCTCCGATATTAAAAAAAAAAATTTAGAATGTATTTGTGTCATTTGAAAAGTGAGGGAAAGTAAAAAGTAATTAACCACCTAAAAACTTGCTGCTTGTGCCAAACAAAAAGAGGAAAAAAAACATTTTCTCAGTTTACCTTTGCTTTCTTGTCTTATTAGAAGAGGTGGAAAAAAAAATTCCACACGGTAAAGGAGGGAAAATGAGTTTATTTTATAATAAAGAAAAAAATATATTTATTCAAAAAATTTATTTATTGTGTGACATATCCTTGTTGATCGTTCTTCAAAACTTTATTTATTTAAAAGTATTTGACAAGTTACATTGCTTTTATATTATATTTAAATTAACATATAAATAATATATATATATTATTTTATCATTTCATTACTTTTTGTGATAACACAAACAACGCATTTTATTTTTTGTTATTTTTTTATCACAAGCACACAATATCATTTATATTTTTTGTCATTTTCCATCACAGACACAAATAACCGTTTTTGTCTTCCATCACTTTCCATAAGAGACAAACAACATATAAATTGATCAAAGATGAAATGATTTTTTTTTCCATCAGTTTCCCTTGTTTCTTCCCTTTTCTTTCAATTTCCTTTTCTTTTTTTTTTCTTTTTTTTTTTATTTGGCATAAACACATCCTCAATCAAAAGTTTGGATTCTCTGCTTGACCTTTTCCTTTTTTTTATTTTGCTGTACTTTTTTTTAATTATGCCATGTATACATAATTAAATCTAACAGTGAGTAATAAATTTGGGTTTATAGTGGACCCCGCATGTCTTTTTTTCTTCTTCTTTTCTTGATAGGGGGGGTTTCACATGGTGAGACAACACATGTTCTAAGAGGAGATGTGAATGTCCGTGCGCGAGATCTTGACAGATGAAGCGGCCCTGGCCAAGAAATGACGAGGCTGCACATGAGGGGGAGGAGGAGGTGGTGGTGGGGAGAAATGGGGGGAAATATATGGTTTTGAAGGGTGCGGAGGAGGTAAAGGGGACAGAGGAGGAGGAAGAGGAGACAATTCGGTGGGGCTAATGCTGTGGTGGAATTAAAAAGAAAAAAAGAATTTTTATTGGTCTCTATTGGGATTCTTTTATATTCCAGTTTTGATCAATGAAAATGGGATTTTTTTCTTATTTTGATGGAGTTTATGTTTCAATTCCTTTGAACACACCATTTATGATTTTGATTTCTTCATCTAATCAGATTCACTTTTATTGCATCTTTGAGAATTTAAAAAATATCACAAAGTGAAGAGAAGAAATCAAAATTGCATCAAGAAACAAAAGAAATAACAAAAGAAGTAGAGGAAGCCGTGGCGTGCGAGTGATTCATATATGGTCCACAACATAAATGGGTTTTCAGCCGTCGAATCCTTTGTGATTATAAAATATTAAAAGAGAATGTGTGGTTCACAATAAATGAATTTTTAGCCGTCCGATTTAATTGTGTGCACATGGCATCTTTGAACAAAAAGTAGAATAACATTCAAGCAGAGAAAGTTAAGCAGAGGATCTGAACCCTTAATCAATGTTTAAAATATCTATATTATTGATATCTATATCATTGATATACTAAAAGGGGCCCAAATAGATATATTGATCTATCCATATTTAACATGTTGACTGATTAGATGCGGCAGAACGATGGTGCGGCCGTGACGTGGGCCATTCGATCGCGGGTCTATCGCATCCAACGGTCGATGTGAATCGCAATCGACCGTTCGATGCGATGGACCCGTGATCGACGGCCCATGATCACTGCCGCACCGCCATTCCGCTACACCTAATCGGTTCTCTATTTAACATAGTGCCCTTAATATAAATGCTCTTTAAATGCTCGGTAGCACTTATATGTATAACAAATAATATATATTATATATAATAATATAAAATGTAAAGGAGTACATTCTACAGTTAATTTAAGCAGTGACGTGTAAGTTAACTACCTACACAATAAATGGTGGGATAAAGGATAATTATGGGGATAAGTAAGAAGAATGACAACTTATCCCGTTCGGTGTGAAAAATAATTGGGATAAAGTATAGACAGTTGTCCCAATTTTAAAATAAAAATAAAGATTTTTTATTCCACTTAAAATGTTAGAATAACATTTATTCTCGTTTTTGTCCTAATTTTAACAAATGTGGAGATGAACAAAATTGATTAACTTTTTATCCTCTTAAATTAAGCTTTTTTTTTTCTAAAAATCTTAATCCCTTGTCAAATTAGCGTAAACTGACTATCTTTTTTTTGTGGTTTTGAGGAGTGACCCGCTAAGGTAGCTAGTCCAAAAATCTCCAACCCCGCTGTGTGTGGCAGATGATGGTAATCACTGCAAATAAAAAATGTTTTGTACACTATGATAACATAATATATGCTACACTATCTCATATACATATAAATTTATTTTTATAAATTTTTAATTGAAAAAGATATGCTATTGTATCTGAGTATATAATTCATTTAATATGAGATAGTGTATGATTAAAAAAAACGGTGTACACTGTAAATTGAAACAATAGGATTGGACATATTATTTTCCATTAAAAATGTCTACAATACCTTACCATCAGTTTTTATTTTTATTTTTTAGGCTGATTTTTTTTTTGAAAAATATAGAACAATATTACAATTGCCACTTTTATTTATTATAACAGAAGTGAGAATATAAGAGAATATAGAGTACAACTACAAAATTCCACTGACCCCAACTGGACCACGTTGCGCACTATAGAAAAGTTGCAAATTGAAATTTTTTCTTAGAGTGCGCATGTGCACAAATTTGAAAGAAAAAAATAAAAGAAAATGAGTGAATTTGAGTAAAAGGAAAAATTGTAGAAAGTAAAATATTTTTCATCTGACCAACTTTCATGGTGTTTAGATATGTAGTGAAAATTTTTTACATCATTTTCTCTCAAATTCTCACTTGTAGAGAAATAAAAAAATTTAACCACTTTTTCTATCAAGACAAAATAGGAAAGAGAAAGTGATGAATTTTTTTCTTTCCATTGTTTGACACACTAAATTTTTGAATGAAAAAAGGAAAGATAATGTTACATCCAGCTCCATTTTCAGTCTCAATTCCAAGCTACACATGTTTTGAATTTTTTAAAAATTATATATTTCATCTAATGAGGTATATGTTTTTATAAAAAATAAAGTATATACCTTGTAAAATGTAAAGCATCCAATATTGCATGGATGCATTTATAGAAAATATGAAAAAAAATTTAAAATATATGCTTTGTTAATATGAGTATATGCATCGTTTTTTATTGATACATATAAAATTGAAATTGAGGCTAAAAACCGATACGAAGTGTAACAACACCCTAAAAAGAAACACTTTCCCTCACTTTTCTTTGGCCCACACCCGGGTGTAACTATGTCAAATTTTCCTTTCTGGATACCATGGGCTGGTTTTATTGGAACAACCTAGTTTTGCGTGATCCGGTCTACGGTCTATGGATAATGTTGTTTTAAACTTATATAATAGTACAGTTTGAATGATTGGAATGTGTGGTTGGGAGGGGTCCAAGTGTCCAACTCAGAATTGCGCGAAGAGGTGATGTCACATTTAATTATTATTAACAAATCTAGATTAACAACAATAAACCTAACTCTTGCTCAGCTTGCTGACAAGGGAACTCACACTTGGCAACTATTATGCTGAGGCTAGAAGCATTGACTTTCTATCATTGAAACGGTTTTGGACTTTCTATCATTGAAACTAAGCATGCATGTGAAATTGGCATTCCCATTCTTTGGTTCATTGAATTCTGGTTCCTATATTTCTAAAAGCTTGTCTAGTGATTAACACTAAACCACATAAGGAGACATTTCCCATTTGTTCTCGTCAAATTAATGGTGTAGGATTTATGCACGTGAAACTGGTTTTGGACTTCTATCTTTGGTTCATTGAATTCTGGCCTGGTTCCTACATTTCTAAGAGCATGTCTAGTGATTAACACTAAACCACATAAGGGGACATTTCCCATGTGTTATTGTCGTAGCCCATATTCGGATGCTAAATAAAAATTATTTTGAGTTATACAGTTATATCATCATAAATAGGTATAACAGTGGAATACGTGATTTTGTGTTTGATTGTGTTTTGAATTATTCTCGTTGGAAAACATTATGATAAATTTTTTATTGTTTGGATAAAATGTGAATAAAATATGGATAAAGATTTATAAAAGGTGAAAAAAGACTTATTCTCGTTAGAAAACGTTATAATAAAGTTTAATTGATTTGAGAGCTGATTTATAAGAGGTGATGACAATTGATTTGACAGTTGACCCATATTTTCTTTGGGTGGAATAACTTGGAATAATTTTAATTCTAGTGATAGGATGTAATTCATATACCATTTTATATCAATTTATTTTGACATAAGTTATCCCAGGATATTCATTGCATCTAAATACCAAAAATTGTTTTTTCTATTTTATTCCATGTTATTCCCTGGACCCTGGCATATATATTCTGTATCCAAATGAGAATTAAGGTTTTGGGATTGTATTATGTCTCTCAATTGAGAGTTGGAAGACAAATGAGATCTCCACAAACAAATAATCAGCTTTCTTGAACAATTGGGTGCCTTTACGGTGTAGGATTCCCAAATTTATTTTTTAAATGGTAGGCATGCGCCTTAATTTATTCATAAAAAAATGCATGCCCAAACCAAGTTTGGTTGTTGGTTGCGATACAAATACGCCGTAGAATGAATGAGCCACCACAGGGACAAATTTGTTGTTTAAAGGGAACTTTCTTAAAAATGGAAAGCAATTCATCATATTTTTGTATTTACAACTCGGCAATATTTGGTACACTACCATTAGGGCGGCAACTTGGCTCAGAGTTAACTCAAACCTGATGAGTTGAATCCGATTTTTATATGGGTTGTGTTGTAAAAATCGGGTTCGGGTTGATCAATTTGGGTTGAGTCAGAAATTGAGTTGGGTTCGGTTGGCATCATAGACAACCCGATCCAACCCGAAGCCGAAGTAGACACTTATATGATATTCTAAATGGGGACCATTGTTACTTGATTTGTTTCTCTAAATCTTTACATTTGCATCACAATATAATTTTTTTGGTGGACTTAGATTAAAATTGATGAAATGTGTTTTTTTTTTTAAATTAGTCTTGAAAATCGGTTTCAAGAGTTGATTCGAGTTACCACAGGTTGGGTTCGGATTGAAGTCATCGGGTTGAAACTCGGGTTGGATTGGGTTAGAGTTGAATACCTTACATTTCGGGTTGGGTTCAGATTGGTGTCAACTCGATCCCAACCCGCCCGAGTTGCAACCTAACTACTATCATCTCCAAATTTTTAATCCTATATATCCATCCATGCATTCAATTCATTATTCGTTTGAGGCATTTCAACGATAAATTGGGTATCGTTTGGGATTCTAAGAAAACCTGTTTTGGTTTTTCCATATTCACTGGATGTTTGTTTCCTCAAGTTCTTCCAAATTCTTTTCTGCATGTGCCCGGTTGCCAAGGAACCATGGAGGAAGATTGGCGAGTGCACCAGAATTGAGTTTTTCCGTATTCATTGGATGTTTGTTTCCTCAAATTCTTCCAAATTCTTTTCTGCATGTGCCCGGTTGCCAAGGAACTGTGGAGAAAGATTGGCGAGTGCACGAGACTTGACTGCTCGTTCCAGATGGTGGAGGAGTTATGGAAGACAGGAAAGTCTCTTACACAAGCGGGGGACAAGAGGAAGGAAGCTTTGATCTACCAAACGGTCATGCCGACATGATCATGGGCCATTTGACAGACTAGAAACGAAGCTATCTTCCGAGGAACACGAGTATATTGCGAGAACATGTGGGAGATATTCTGGACTTGCTGTGGGACTGGGGGAGATGGACTGCCGAGGCGCAGGGAATAGATATTCGCAATGGTTGGTTATGCATCAATGTAGCATAGAATAAGGACAGTGTTCTCCCTCGTTTGATGCCTCTTTTAATCAGGCAGACTCCATCTTTAGTCTTTGCATTTCTTATTTTTAATTCTGTATTTTCTGTTATCTGATTTTATAAGTCAAATTCAGAAATAAAATGGGATAGCAAAATCTACATTTTCTTCAAAAAAAAAAGAGTTCTTCCATGCCCTATTGCCCGTGACTTCGAGGTAGTTTTATATCAAAGTCGTCGTTTTTTACTATAGGGGATGATTACCTATTTTGAGCTGAATAAAATGCATATCGATAGCTGGATGATCAAAAGTACCCCTCTTTCTGCCTTTCTTTTCTAGTTTTCATTCCCTTATGCAGGTAAAACTTGTGTATTTAGAAAAGACAGGGACGGATAAAGAGGATGAATCTTAAATAGAGAAAATGATCCGTTCGAGTCCCTTAAACAAAAGAATAGAAAAATGTGTGAATTGAAATTGGAACAGAGAAAAGAAGGTGTATATGGGACAATGGTGAGTTCCAAGATTGAAAATGATAATGTCAAAAAAAGTTTTCGAAGGTGAGAGATCGATTCGGGAAGGTCGGGTAGGAAAATGATTCATTGTGAAAGGGTTTGAGAGGAATTTGATCAATTAAGAGGGGTAAAATTATTAAACCAACTATTTTATAGAATCGGTAGTTTAATATGTAGTATAGATAGAGATAGATATTCTAACATTTTATAAAAAAAAAATTGGACAAACATAATTTGAAACTAATTTTTTTTATCTATGTTTTCTTTGATATAAAACTAAAATTTAAAACTTTTTTCCCTCTTATCTAGATCTAGTTCCAATTGGACAACTCATCATATAGGGGAATGTGTTCAATAAATTTTTAAGGAAAAATAAAATCCAGCAAATATTTTCCATATATATTACAAACTAATATATATATATATATACTAGTTAAAGGCACGCGCGGTTGCGCGTGTTTAAAAATCAATGGAAAAGAAACAAATGAAACTATTTTTTTTGAAATACAATATAGAGGTATTCAAAATTGAAACACATTTTTTTAAATAAAAGAAAAAGTAAAATGACAATTTAAGCATTAAGTAAACAAAAGTTTAGTCATATGCTAAAAGATGGGAACTCAGATGTTGCTTATATTACACAAAAATAACAAAGCTTTGTTTTACACAAAAAGATGAGAAATCTGATGTTCCTCATAACTGTACAAAGCGTGCGTGAAAGAGGATTGGTAATGTCTATACATTACAAAATGTGCATGGACAAGGTTTGGTGATTTGCCTATATTACATCCAAAAATATGTACAATTAAAAGGTATTGTGATAACTGTTAAAGATTATTTCTCGCTGACTGACAAAACAGTCAGTCTTCTTGCCCCGGGAAATTCATTTTTGGAGCAGTCCAGATCGAAATAGTACTCCTTTCCAACCAAATTTTCAACTTCAAGATGACATATCTTCCTCTTTTTTTCAGTGTCTACCTGCAAATAATTTTAAACATCAATTGCTAATATTGCAAACATTGCTCACATTTAATATTTGATCAATAATAAATAATAGATAGAATTTTATTGTTTGAATTTGTGAATAAACGAAGATTAACAATAATGAATAATTGATAGAATTTTCTTGGGTCATATGCACATTCTTATCGGTCCACTAATGAATACAGTGCTGCTGTGTTTCTTAAACACAAAGGAGTAAACAGTTGATATGACATGTATATTGATTGACCTGGAAATCAAATGTCATTTAATGTGATAATTGAGTGGTACAAGCTAGTGGGTTATAAGTTTAATGTAGATTGTCTAATTTAAAAGATGGAGAGTGGTGTAATTTATTCATTGTTGCAGGTTGTATTTCTTTTCAATTAAAGTCATAGTCAGATGCTTTTCTTATCAGACATGAACTTAGCTGGGTTAGTTGTTGGTATGTCAAATTTGCATTAAAAATGATTGAAATATTGATTGATAGACAAAGTTTTAGAGGCTTTTCAACATTTCTGAGGGAGGAAAATTCATTCATGACATCAATTTAGTCATGGAAAGATGAAGTTTTTTAGCATGGTAGATGGGATGAAGTGTGAAATGGTTTTAAGGTTGTGGTAGAATTGTAGAGAGAGTGGTCACTGGAGGGTGTTTTGTGTATTGTAAGTTTATGGATATGATTTGAGTTTCTATGTAACATGAAGATTTAAATTATGATGTGTATTGTAGATTGTTTACTATACAAATACAACCTGCATGAAGGTCTCTAGGTTGGATCATCTGTAATAGCTTTTTCAGCAAAGTTGGATGTGATGGAGAGAGCAAGGAACAACAAAACACTGTCACGATGTAATTGGGTTGCTGGATATGGCTGTTTATTGCTTTTTTTAGCAAAGTGCTGTTGTTTTGGTCAATAAATACCTTTAAGAAGGAGATTTTTTTGGATAGATTCATGCATGTTGAGTTTTTTTTTTTCTCTTAACACTATATATCTTTTCAAAGGAATCGGAATAGAAATCTATTCCTCTATGTTTTGGTGGAAATGAAAATGACATTGTTGCATAATATGAAATTGAATAAAGTAAGGAAGAGGAAAATACAAATATTGCAAAATAAAGCTTGTACCTGAAGGTCAATTTCCATGAATTCTTTGGCATTGCATTTTAATAAACTTTCTGCTACATCTCCAAAAAGAGTAACTCTTGTGCTATGCTCGCCATCTGTTAATTTTAACCTGACAGCGAAACTGCAATATAATAAAATTAGTATTTAGGTGATCGAACACAATGATTTGAATATTACATTAAAGTAAATAATTAAATTTGATTGACATACAATGGTGTGGAGATAGCTTTCTCATTATTGCAATTAGAGCAATGAAAGTTCTTCTGATATAGTTCAAGTGTTTTCTTGTGACAATACTGGCACCCCATATAATATAAAGGTCTTTCAATTTGTGCAATGCATGCCCTTACATGGTACACAATGCCCTGAAACAAAGCACATAAATTAAGAAGTATGATGTATAATAATGTAAATCAGAACTATCAAATCATAATTTCAATTGGTAGGTCATCTTTACCTCTTCACACTGTATTGCTTCAATTAAATTTGGAACATGTTGGGGCTGTATGAAATCATGAGCCCCTTTCCATATGTCAGGAAATCTTGGATTTCTAAGTTGTTCCAAAGTATCCTTATTCTCAATTGTCCTACATAGGATTTAAAAATTTCGTTATTTTTGTGATACGATAATATTATGTTACTATGAAGGTGAATGATATTGGAAATGCAACCAATTCATGAAATCTTGTGATTCTGGAAGCTGTGGATCAATGAGAATAGTTGAAAATGCAGTTGTCGACAAAGAAACACCTGCAATAGTTGAGTAAAACAAATTTATTTTATCAAAATAATGATAGCGAATAAATTAGATGATAACAGACTTACAAATAAGATTTATACCATTAAACGAGCTTGTTTTGGCTTTGAGAACAGCGATAATGGGATAATGATCTGATATTTTTAATAAAAGACTGCCCTCTTCTGTTGCAAACTTTCTCCACAAAGATAAATTAGTAGGCCTTAACCTAGAAATAAATTTTGTTATACTTGTGGTAATTAATAAGATATGCTAAACAAAGGTGATGAATGTTATGTTTAATAATGAACTTACTCTCTATCAATGACTACTAAATGACGAACAACTGCATTGACTTTGTCAATAAGTTTTGCTTTTCCAATTTGCAGCACAGCAACGAGTACATCTATTACAGAAATTATGAATATTATTTAGCTAGCTAGCCTTGAAATTAATGTAAAAGTAATGAATGAAATTTGCTTACCAAAGCTTTTTCCATTTTGTTGAAGCTGTTCAAGATTTCTTAATGGAACAAACTGATATCTGTCATTCGGTATTTTAAAAGGTTCTTCCTGAATTCTTTCAATTGTTGTATGACGATTGAATATTAATTGATTTTCATTGTCTACACAGCGGTATTGTGCAGGAACTTGTTGAACTGTAGCATTTGAAATGAAGTAGACTTCATTTGTTCTAATCAGGGAATCGAAAATTGCAATATCCTCGTTGAAAACCTTTGCTTGAATTTTGTCTCCCTACAATTTTATAAATAGATAAAGCTTCTATTAGAACTGCAATCTTGTACATGCAAAATGAACAACTTAGTCCCTTCGCTATGTTATCAAAACATAAATTTTTCATATTTTTAATGAGAAATCCAAATTTTAATTGATTCTCGCGTTAGAGAACCACAATTATGTAATCAGTAATTAATAAAAATAGAGTGACAATAAAATTGATAAGCAGAAACCAAGCGCAGAAAAAAAAATGTAATATAACCCAGCAAAAAAAAAAATGTAATATGCAATGAGTAGTTATAAAGTAATGGTAAAAGCACATAAAGAGATATATTAACCATCCTAACCTTATTGTCTGGTATAAAGTCAATACACCAGGTAATCAAACAATTTATAATCTGTGTACCAAATAATTTTTAGAATTAGAGTTACAAGTTGCAGGAAAAACAAATCGGTAGAAATTGAATGGCAAGAAATTTTGACAGGGAGAAATGACAATTATAAAGATGTAAAATGATAATATAAATGGTTTTGATGTTTTCTTTTAGTTGGGTTAAATGACAAATGATATAAATGATGTTTTTTTCTTATGTAAATAATTTTGATGTTATATGGTTCATGTGACAAGTATGGCATTTATCACTTGACACCATGCGACACACACATCATCTCAATATTGCATTGACATTTTTTTTTTATCTTGTATTTATGTATTTGTATAATGTTGTAAACAATTAACATTGATTTTTTCAAACTAAACATTGATGTTACACAGTCAAATAAAATCAATTATGATGGATTATGAAGTGCATAACCAAATAGATCTATCGTTTCAGTTATCCTTAATTTATTTATTCATTAGTTTCATAACTAATTACATTTATTTAGAAAAATGAACAATGCAATAAATTTGACTGCTGTGATGCTGAAATGATGTGTGAAGGAATCCAATTCCATATGACATAATGATAAAAGTGAAATGATTAATTCTATGTTCTACAAAATATGAATACATGATAATCCAAATATATATAACAAAAAAGTATTATATGGAGTTTTCAATGGATAGCAGAACAAAGCAAAAATGTATAACACTCAAAATAGAAACTTACTTTAATATTTTCTCTTCATACTACATTTTGTAGTTGAAAAAAGAATGATTATATTATGTACTGACCTTTTCATCCACAAAGAGTATGGTCTGAAACGTTGTAGTTTTGTTTTTTGCAACCTTAGGCTCAAGTTTCTGAAGAAGTTGTACCTTTATCTTCCAGTCCTTGGTACTTTCATTGATTTCCATAACTGAATATTCTTGTTTAGATTCCATCTGCTGAAGAAAAGAATAATTTAATATGATTAAATTTTTCAATAACAACATTTATCTTTCTATATATTAAAAAGAAAACATATAAGACATATTTAGAAAAATAAATTACATACTGTGATCTAATAGTTCTTTGAAGACAACATTACGTGTAAGAGTGCAATCCTTTTGGTCTCTTTTAATAGGCTTAATGAGAACTTTAATGTTTTCCTTACATGTTGATCTAGAAAGAGCAACATAAAGTTGCCCATGAGAAAACACAGGCTCTGGTAAATATATGCCAACATGTTCTAGAGTTTGTCCTTGTGCTTTGTTAATTGTGATTGCGAAACTTAATCGAATAGGAAATTGCTTTCTTCTGAATTTGAAGGGAAATTTATCAATTTCAGCTGGTTGAAGAGGAATTCGAGGAAGAAATACTCGTTTCCCACAATGTTGACCACAAATAATCTCTGCATCAATTACATTTCTTTGGAATCCCTTGCATATTAAACGTGTACCATTCGATAGTCCAGAAGGTGGATCAATGTTCCGAAGAAGCATTATCGGACAATTTGGCTTTAATATCAATTTATGGAGTGGTAATCCATTCGGTGTTAAACTGTTAAGAAATTCTTCTTGGAATGATTCACAACTATCACTTATCCCAGAATCAAAACTGTAATATATGATAGGTTCTCCTGGAAAACGATCAATCAGAAGTCGGTTCATCTCATCAACATGTTCATTTTTAGGAGCCAACACAGCTCGATTTGCTTGCACCTTTGAATATGACATGTTTTCCCCTATACCTGGAAAAACAGCATCAATTAATTCTTCTTTCGAAGTAATACCATCTTTGTAGTCAATAACAATTTCTGTAGGCATACGAATCACATTTTCGTATAGTGTCTGCTCAGATCCATTTCCAACTCTTAATAAGAACTCTGAGTGCATTGGATCTGATTTGGATCTCATGTTTTCCGTGAGTTTGATTTTTTCAAGCTTCGACCAAAGTGGCGACATAACTAAACTTGCATTAATGGTTTCTTCTTTTGAACCACCAGCAACAACAGGAGGGATTTGTCGGAAGTCCCCTCCAAACACAACTATCTTTCCACCGAATATTAGATTACATTCTGTGACATCTTGCAACATCCTATCAAAAGCTTCAAATGTTTGTCGGTTGGCCATGGATGCCTCATCCCATATAATAAGATGGGCTTTCCTCAATAATTCTGCCAGTCCACTCTGCTTAGAAATGTTACAACTGATCTTCTCATTTACATTGATTGGGATTTTGAACCGTGAATGCGCTGTACGTCCTCCCGGTAAAATTGAGGCTGCTACTCCGGAAGTTGCAGTTGCAATGGATAAGAGACCCATCTTTCGTGTTATAGCCAATAATGCCCGATAAATATATGTTTTTCCAGTACCTCCAGGACCATCAATGAAGAAAGCAGAAGACTTTTTACATCTGATGCGATCTAAAATAATCTCATAAGCGTTCTTTTGTTGTTCGTTCAAATTATTGATAGTAAGCATATCTTCTTCAGAGATCGGAATATTCATTTCTTCAAACACTTCTTTTGGAAGGCCACCATAGGTCCTTGTTTTACCTACCTTAGGCAAATCATAATCTTTTATATTTTTACCCATAGCTTGTAAAAATACATCAATACTGTCCAACGCTTGCATCTGTACATCCTGAGGAGATAATTCTGGATTTCTTCTAAAATCATCAGCCAATGCAATATAATGAGTGCTCCATAACTCTCTTACATTAACTGGTTCACAGTACACCAGTATGGTTGCAAATAGACGACGTAATGCAATTGGCATTTGAAAAATAGAGGCCTCTTCCAAACATTCTGATAGACTATTATCACATTCCAGCAATCCATGTTTTTCTGCTGCCTCACGATATGTTTGGAATTGAATTCCATTTGCTCGTTTTAAATCTTCAAAAGATAATGCACCTTGCACATGACTCAACAACAATCTTAAATAATATTTTTCACCTTCTGACGGACTCGCAACCACTACCCTCCCAATGACATCTCTGCATTTTCTCGGTGTCCAACATCTGCTATTTTTATGCCACACATAATGTTCAGGAAACTCTCTGTATAGATATTTTCTAGCATCTGTATCCACCTGATTTGTAATAAAATACTCTGTCAACATGGTCTTCTTCATCTTCTCATTTGTTTCTAAATCTACCAAGTTGTCATGATCTTGAAAAGTCACCATTTGTTGATTTTCAAGATGCAACTGTAGTGACATCACAGCTGGATATGTTTCATTCAAATTGAAACCATATATTCTCCATATTGCTTCTGGTGCTGATACCCACCTAGCTGTTTGGAACTGATGTATCTCATCAATTTCTGTTTCATTTTCTGTTGCAACATGGAATGCTATACGATCATGTCCTTTATAAATGTACTTATATAGATATTTCACAGCCTTAATAGTGGAACAAATTTCTACATTCATGTGACAATCATATTTTCCTAATAAATATGGATTGTATGGTACAACCCAACGATTATCTAGAAAAGCACCTCGGACCTTCACTTTTTCACCAGTATCCCGTCTCCTATAAACAGGGTATGAATCACTCCCTTGTGTAGTGTACTCTGAAAATGCACGAGGATAATGATTTTTGCATTTTCCTATTTTCATGCAAGAGTTATTTTGATTCAATTGTCCACAAGGCCCGTGCATCATATGTTTCACAACTAATCCATGTAAATATGGATTTTTATCTTTCTTTGGCAATTCTGCACTGACAAATTTATCATAATCAGAGGGATTTTGTATTTTACAACTGCTTTCAAGAATAATTAGAAAATGTGCATGCGGCAAACCCCTTTTCTGGAATTCTATAACATAAACACGTGCAGCAGTACGTCCAAATATGCATTTCTTAAATAAATCATTCTTCAATTCTTCCAACTTTGATCTGAATACCCGAGCAAGGAGATCAGGGCGATTATGTGACTGTTCAATATCCAGTAATTCACGCTTTATTTCTGGCCATGATGGATTACATGTAACTGTTAAGAAAATATCTGGTTTCCCAAAACGATGCACCAATGCCATAGCATCAAGATATCTGCGACGCATATCTCTAGGTCCTCCAATAAAACTTGCAGGCAAAATAATCCTTCTCCCAATTTTTGAGCCGCGGCTCTCACCAGCAATAATACTGTCTGTAATGCCTTGATATAAATCAGCACGTAATTTGTTTTGTTCTCGTCTACAATAATCTAAACGTGCCGTCTCAATTTTAACATACATATCAACAATATATTGTTGAATGAGACGACCACTTTGAAGCAAGATTGACTGCTCAGCTGTCCTCATTTGCAATTTGTAACAATAATATTCGCGACAACTAACATATTTTCCTTTTCTTCTTTTTAGCTTCATATCTACAAATGAAAACCAAATTAACATTATATATATACACACACACACACATTAAAAGAGAGAAGTATGGCGTATGTTTAATTTACTGTAAATATCGCACTTGATGTTTCAATCTGAAGTAGATCTTCAATTGATTGGAAACGTTGTTCTTGTATCTCTTGTTGTGAGGACATGCGCTGATTTTTTTCGACTCTTTGTATTCCTTGATGCCAGCCGCTTTCTCCATGTGGGAATAATAATGGATATTGCAGAGGATCATAACACCCAAAATAAGATTGCACTCTGTAGGTTTGTCCAGAGCAACTATAGACCAATATTGAACGCTGTCCGTCCGGGTTTGGGCTATCTTCTTCTGTCCATATCGCTGCCACTTGAGAAGCGGTTGGCTTGTTATAAACTCTTTGATCAAGTTGAGGATCACACTTGATAATAATCCGACAACTTTCAGATAGGTCAATATCTTTCAAGCTTCGAAAAAATATTGCATAAGGATTTGCCTCCAAAATATGCATCAATCTTCTAACCAATCTTTCATTAAATTTTTCGGATTTTGAAGTTCTGTGTTCTACCTCATGGTCAGTATCAAAAAAATACAACTGCAGATATGATGGATTTTCATTATTCGGAAGCAGTTGATTGAAGTAATGATAAATCTGACCTTGAGCTTTGAATGTATAGATGCCCTTTGTAATTTTAGTCAACTCCTTATCATATCTAACACCCAAAGATGTAAATGCAAACATATTATTGTATGTTCGAATATACTGTCTGAATTCAATGCAATCATCATCTTTGGAGGTTAACAACCGATAAAGATCTTCTGGAATAACTGTATCTGCAAGCATTACATGACCATCACAACAGCAAAATCCTTTCGATTCATGCACAAACTTTTTTGCTCCACAGTACTTGCATGGTAATGGTAATGGTAAAATGTTTGGTTCTTTTGGAACTATGAATTCCTCAGTTGTATCATCTGATTTTACATCAAGAGGAACACTTTGAAGTTAGAATTAATAGTTCAATACTCCAATGATACTTCTTTAATTGGAAAAAGAGTACCATATAATTTACCTTCATCCATATGTGGACATATATTTGTCCCACCATAAAGATCCACTATTTCTTCCTCGGATTCATCTTCAGTATTTATGATATTACTTTCCTTTTGTTTTTTTCTCATGTTTGAAGATGAACTTGGATAAGCCTTACGCTTGCCTATGTATAATATAAAGAGAATATATGATCAATTTATATATTCATTCCTAGATAATGGAATAAATTTTGACAAATCATTTTAATTAAATTCACACCTTTTAGCTGTATGCCAACATCCAATTCTGTCCCATGAGATGATGATTCTTGTCTGTCTTTTTTTTCATTTAGCATTTCTTTTCGCTTTGTCATTTGAGGATCATCCAACATGAATTGATCAACCATACTGTGATTCTTCGACAAAGATATGGAAGTCATTAAACGATCCTCTGTTTCTCCAACAACCATATTGTTGTGCATATTCCTCTCTCTTTCTTTCTTTTTGTAATATGCTTCCCTTTTTTTTACTCTTCTTTGATTCTTTTTCTGCTCATCTAAATTTCTATACCACTCTGTCCAATATGTTGCTTTTTTTTCCATTTTTTTCAGCTAGAGGAAAAAGGAACTTTTATGATGACAAAAATGTCATAGATAGATTTACTATCTACATGTACATAAGTTTACCTATAATGCAGCAAAAGATGAGCTAACCAAGCACAATTATGCATTAAAAAACTATCCAGATTCGATAAGATAAAAAAAATTGGATAACATCCAGAACTTTATGTATATACGATAGATATATAACATACAAAAACAATGAAATGATAGCATACAATCTATTTTAATATGAGTTAATGAATGTACATTTGCAAAGGAAATTTATTTTGCATGATATTTATATAAAACGTCTATTACCTGAGACACGATATTCTTGAAAACAACCTCTTATTTTTTGGATTCCCTGCAAAAAAAAAAAACCATGAAGACTGTGAGATAAGTATTCAGCAACACTAAAAAATTCAATACATTATACCGACAGTGATAAAAAAATGACAAAAAAATGTAATAGATAGATTTACTATGTACATGTACCTAAGTTTACAAATAATGCAACGATGGATGAGTTAACCTAGCGCAACACAGGAAGTATGCATTCAAAAACTATTCAAATATGAACAGGAAAAGATATCAAACAAACAACAGGGTACAGATTCCTGCCAAGTGCCCAAGGTGGTCATTTACAAGGAGACAAACAAAGAAAAGGATATAACAAAAGCATCCCCATCAATTATCAAATAGAGAGGAGCAACACAAAATTGGCCAAAACTTTTGTCTTATCATCACATTTTATTAGTCAACAAACATAAACTTATTCCAACCTACAAGTGCAAAGAGATATGCAATTGCCAAACTCTGACCCCCTAACCCAATTCAAATGCAAACCTAATGCATGGAACCAAAAACTGATTGTGATGTGAATAAAAATAAACGAAACCCATTAAGGGATAAAATATATAATAGATATAAAGAATTAAGACAAATCAAGAATCTATGAACAGGAAAAGATATCAAACAAACAACAGGGTACAGATTCCTGCCAAGTGCCCAAGGTGGTCATTTACAAGGAGACAAACAAAGAAAAGGATATAACAAAGGCATCCCCATCAATTATCAAACAGAGAGGAGCAACACAAAATTGGCCAAAACTTTTGTCTTATCATCACATTTTATTAGTGTAAAATATCTAAAATATTTGTAAATATCACATTTTATGTAAAAATAAACAAAAATTCTTAGAGTTCTTTTGTATCATGGCGAATATGGGATGTGAAGGAAGATAATGTGAAGGTTCTTGTTATCTGCTGCTGCATGTAAATGTGGGATTCTCCAAGAAAACCATTATATCTTCTTAATTACCTACATTCATTTAGTTCCTTAGGGGGTGGGTGCATTGTACATGTAGACTGTCTGGGGAGATCAATTATACATGATTTATTATTAATTATTCAAAAAATTAACTGAGTCTAATTCTGAATTAAATTTGTGAGGTATAATTTGATTCACGGTGTTCAAGAGCTTGATTGTTGTTGTGAGGTATAATTTGATTCATGGTGTTCAAGTGTTTCACTGTTGTTCTCTTCATTGGCCTTCTTTTAAAATGGACGTTGGACTCTGTTTTCAACAAAGTTGCCTATGTACTGAAGTAGTTGCATTATTTTTATATTGAAGAATGTACATAAAGTAATGTAGTTCATCTCAATTATGATTTAGAACCAACTTTTTTTTAAAAAAAATAAGATCTGTCTCTATAATTGGACAAGAAAAAGATGAAAGGATGTAAAAGAAAAGACAATAAACCCAACTGAGAGACAGAATACAAAGATTGAACAAAGCTCAAAAACAAAAATTAAAAAAAAGTAATACCTTAATAGTAGCCTGAGATGAACATTAGCTGGAGCAAATGAGAGAACATTAGCTTGAGCAAATGAGGCAACAACAAAACATCCTGCATGAGAACCAGGTGACACTTGTTAAGAGCGCATGAACACGTTTTGAGGGGGTGTTTAGTGCTGAACAGTTTCAGTTTTGTCATTATTGTCACATAATAAAAAACCAAAATTAAAATCAACAAAACATCCTGCATGACAACAAGCTGACACTTGTTAAGAGCGCGTGAACACGTTTTGAGGGGATGTTTAGTTTTGACCAGTTTTAATTTTTGACCAATTTGACTTTAGAAACCCAATAAAAAAATCGGCAATTATAAAAACCAAAATTAGAAAAACTAAAAAATTAAGCAAAAAATAAAAAATAAAATAAAAATTTAGTGTTAGAGTACCAGATTTAATCGAGATCGTTGGAGTACCAGAAGATCTTCATCCGTATTGTGGTGGTGGTGGTTCTCATTACTTAGATCGCGATCTTGGCCACCTGCGTCTTCATGTGGCGTAGGTCGTCGGGGCAAACGCAGCCGTCCGACTCGGGATCGTCGATGGAAGACAAGGAACTGCTGATGTCGTCGGGGCAGACACAGCTACAGCCGTCGCCGTGTGACACGGGATCGTCGATGGAAGACCAGGAACTGGTGACGGTGGTTCTCATAGCTTTGATCCAGGTATTCGTCGTCCGCCTGTGGTGAAGCAGCCGGAGGAGACGAGGCCGATGAAGGAAATAAGAAGATCATCTTTGTTTGGAACAAATAGGGTAAGGTTTTGGGGAGCTGAACGGGTGCATTTTTTTGTCCTTATCCTCACTTTCTAACAAAGTGTATGTCCAGAACAGACAAAGGAAATAACAAAACAGGGTCTGCCGAAGGATTTTTGGGGAGCTGAATGGGTGCAGGACATTTTTTGTCCTTATCCTCAGTTTCTAACAATGTTAGGGAATATGTATATGTCCTTAAGATGACAAAAATCGGTCAAAATGTGTGTGTCCAGAAGATGTAAAAAAATATTAGCCAGGGAATGTGTATGTGTAGAAGATGACAAAAATTGGCCAAAACTTTTGTCTTATCATCACACTTTATTAGAGTGTATAGATATATATATATATATATATATATATATAAGTATTAACGGTATTAACAACTATATGCTATTAATGAATAGATTCAGTATAATTTTAAGAGTATATTAATTCAATGAACTTAGAAAGTAAAAATATATTCATAATTTAATATAATACATAATTAAAAGTAGTTATATTTGATAAATACTATAAATTATAATTATATTGAAGTAGGTATAGATTTTCAATCAATATATTTCAGAATCTCTAAAAACAATATATTATTTATTTACAATGCTAGTAATGTCTTCTAAGATAGGATTTGCTATTGTCTATGTGGGACAAAAATGAATTTCAACAAATTTTTAAAGATAAAAATGTTCAATGAATGTTTTCCATCCACTAATTATGTTACCATATACCAAGCTGATTGAATGGCTTAACCATGCATTCCATCATTAATATATTTCCAGTTCTACGGGGATGCCATGGAACAACACAGCCTATTTCTGGCCTGAGAAAGAAATAAAATGGCACATTGAAAGTATTTTATAGGGTTAGAAACATGCATGAGTGAAATATTTATTATCAAAGGATCTTCATGTCCTCCCAACAAAGCCAGAAATGGCCTTTGTCTCAACATCTTATCTTGTCTGATAATATCATGACAGAATCGCAAAATGCTTGATTTAGCTGCCACTGCCACCGATGATGTTGTCATAAGTACTTCTGATTTTTGTTAACAAGGCTTCCCTGAAAATTGATTTACCATAAAAATGGATTTAGCTTTTTGTTACTTTTCTGCGCAGGATTGTATGCACCATATACAAATATACCCTGTATTCATGTGGAAATGCTGCTAGATTGAAGGATACCTGTCTGGCTTGAAAGCTAGGTTTCTGTATGCAAACCACTGCAAGAGAAGAAGAAGAAGAAGAAGAAATTAGTGTTTATTTCATCTACATTCTACAACAAATAATTAAGTTGTGCATAACTAACCGAAGTTTATCATATGTCATTTGGAAGGATCATTATGTATGCTCATGCAAAAAGTCACAGTTTCCTTAACAAATTATAAATAATTCTTGAACTGCCTATATAAATATTGGGCAAAGTATCATGACTTACCCCTGTATATCCGATTCCAACAAGTTCAAGGACGCCAGGAACTAAAGGAAGCCTATCAACTGCCTGCATATGGTAATCAATGCCCCAAATAAATGCCTCTTGTTTAACATTTTATATGGAAATCCAACAAACAATACAAAAATGAGGTCAATATATCTAGCTTATATTACAGAGATCACTCCAGCAGAGCCCCATAGCACAACAAACCCCGAAAAAACAAGAGAGGTCACCGCATATTTATCTTCGAGTTTGTCCCACTGCCCACCACCAAAAGATGAATGTGAGTTGGATTTCTCAAACACTAAATGAGGTTTGATGCACAAAACATTAACATGATTGGTTTAATCAGAGATCATGATAATTTGCTAAAATTTATGAGAGAAACAAACAATTCTTACCGTGTCTTGAAGCGTCTTGACAAACTCTGGTGTTTCAGTTGTAGGCTCTGCTGGAGATTCCACAGTCACCATGGATTCCCCGGTTGCCATGGCAGCGACGTTCCTCATTCTATGGTCTAATTAAAATAGTCATGGATAACATGTCATTGGGTGATATTAGATACTATTACTACTACTACAATTTCAACGTAAATGGGGCAAACATATCCCATTGCCATTCTAATTTTCATGATCTTCAATGTTGAGCCAAGGGAGAGGAGGTATGGACGGTAGGGAGCAAGATGAGCCAAGGGAGAGGAGGTATGGACGGTAGGGAGCAAGATGAGAGGTGTATTTGTCATATATGCGTGAATGCGTGGTGGCAACCGACATAATGATTATAAAATAGATCATTATGTTACTATATTATAAAATAGATACACAATATTACACAATCATTTAAATGAAAACTTATACCTTATTATATGCATTTAATAAAACAAAAACAATAAAAACAATAGATATTTAATGGAATAAGAAAATAATTTAAGCAAGAGAAAGATGGATTTGAAAGAAATAGTGGGAAAAAAAGTTACAAGGTGAGTCAGGGAGAGAGTGAGTCTTGATATTTAAATGCCTAATTATGGTTGAAGAGGTTTAAAGAGAAAAAAATTATGCTTAATTGGGAGATATTAAGTGTGTGGAGAGGTATTAATTCACCATTTTTAATTATACAAATTGACACATCTCATAGTCTTTTTTTCTAAATATCATTTATCAAATGATTAGGAGGACCCTCTCTAGATGGAGGCTTTAGACAACAGCCATGGTGGCCTTGTCCTAGGGTTGACTCTCACATAGAGATAAAAGGGGGTTGCAGAGGTGGCTTTAGGCATGACATTCTTGAAAAAGCAAGTGGTGGGGAGTTTTCATACGCCCAACTTTAAAAATTATGATCAGATTATATATATATTTATTTGAAGGACATGCATTTTGAAATTATATTAAAAATCCCATCATATAATCTCAAACAAAGAGTAGCAGAGCGAGATGTATCATTTTTCCTTGATCGAGGGGCCTTTTGGTAGTGGAGATGGAGGCACGTGGCAACGGAGGAGTTTTGAATGGTGTTGATTCGTTTTCTTTTTCCAAGTTTTTAGGAGAGAAGTTGTTCGGGTGTTGATACATGCAGTGTTTTCTCACCTCATGTTTTAAGTATATACAGCGACTATTATAGCACTATAATACTATTATAGTGTATGAGGTTGTATCATAGTGTATCAAATAAAGCTTATTTCATTTCTCACTAAAAGAATATATTTGTGTATCTCAACATATATATCATTTCATATAACAACATGTATTTCAATAGAAGAGTATGTGATTATTTCTTTAAAAAAAAAAGGGTACACACTACAAAGCTACATGAGAGGCTGGGCACACTTCATTCCTTGACCCTGGCCCACTGTGGGGTCTAGAGCACCCGCGTATGGGCTTTAACTGGGCCCAATTGATTAGTCCGTGTAAAAAAATTGAGACATATAATCTTGGGAAAAATCTAAATAACACCTCACCCTCTAAACTGACTAAAATCCTCGTAACTCAATAACTTTTTTTAAAGTTCATATAACCCCCTAATACTATGTAAATCCAAATTACCTTTTGAGTTAAAATTTTATAGACAGATGAGTAGTATTTTATGAATATTTCATTTGGTTAACTCTTATTGAAAATACAATATACCCAAAAAGCTTTACAATTTGTTAAAAATATGAAAAATCATATGTAAATGATGATTTTACACTTTCGAATAGATTATAAAACTCTATCTGAAGAGTTAAAATCGTCATTTACAGATGATTTTTGTATTTTTAACACATTGTAAGGGTTTTTGATATATTATATTTTCAATTAAGGTTAACCAGACATAATATTCACATAATAATCCTAATATGTCAACGAAAATTTAACACAAGGTGTTATTTAGATTTAAATATGTGGTTGCTGGGAGTTTTATGGATTTTAGGAAGAGTTAGGGTGTTATATAGATTTTGGGCAGTTTATAGAGAGTCATATGGTCTTTTCCTGTAATCTAATAAATTTGCAAGAATTCATTATAAAAAAATAAAAAATTCAAGGCATATATTTTATTAGGTATGTATTTTCTTTTTCCAAATTGAGCGTTGATACACGCAGTCCGTTTTGCAGCCCGTTATACTATGATAAGATAGTATATACTATGTTATCATAGCATATAGGTCATATTATAGTATATAACTCAATTTTTTTTTCATTCTGAAAAAAAATATTCTAATGTATTTTAGTATATGCTTCATTTTATATAATAGTATGCACTTTAAAATATGAGTGTATAATTTTTAAAAAATCATATACTGTAAAACGGGTTGCAATTGAGGCTGTGTATATCTTTTTCTAAATTATAATGCTAACGAGGTACATTGGATCGGAAAAGGACTCTGCAACAGGAGAAGCATCATTCATTGGGCCTAGGACCCGGATCCAAGGTGGACAGTCATCTGCTATTGTATTCCGAAGAAGTTTTCTTGTTGTCTACTTTGTATTTTGGGAATGTTTTCAGATTTTAATAAAATGGATCCCGGTAGTCAGTCTAACATTTCTTAAATTAAAAAAAAAAAATCTTCACTAGCTTGCCACATAAATGGATACCGTAATGTGATTCAGTTCAACAAGATTAAAAAAAATATACATGAAAGAGAACTTACAGAAAGCAGTGGCTTTCGAAAACTTGCGGTTCTGTTGGCTGCTGGTGGGCGTGAGAGGCAGCGAGGGCGGGCTGATGCATTGGGGCGTCGAGGACTGCTGACCCGGCGCTTTCACGCCATCAAGAGCTGAAGCGGCTGAGCGAGCTACGACCGCAGTACAGGTGGACGACATTGAGTAACTCAATTGATTTGAAGAATAAAAAAAAAAAATGTAAAACAAGAAAGAAAATAAAAAGAGGATTACTGGCCTTCCCTTGTACTATTTATTTTTTATGCAGTTTTGTTTACAAAACAATGGGGAATAGATATTCCTGGTTCTACATGTGATTAATAGATGAGACATGAATTGGGAGTGTGGGACGACCACACGTTCTGCCTCCCATCTGGATAGTGCTGACGTGGTAAGGTGGATAGGCGGTCTGTGGCTTCCTATTGGACAGTCCTCCTTGAGGTGGGGAGCCCTAGCGTCATTTTTTTTGTGAGGAGCTGTTTCGTTTTATTATCAACATTCGGTTGTTGGTGCTTTTGATCCCTTTCCATGGCATCTGTTGTTTTAATGGTTAAATACATATAACCCCCTAAAAATTAGCGTATATTAAAAAATCACTCATTTATTTGAATATTCATATAACCCTCTCAAAGTTATTGATTAATACAAATACCCCCTACCGTTAACTTGTTAAGTATCTACGGTGGTTAAGTTAACTCAACATAATAAAAAACCGATACACCCCTCCCTCACTTTAACTTAACTTCTCTCTCAAATCGAAACCCCCCCCCTTGCCGCCAGTCCCATCCATTTCTCCACGAACCCCGCCTCCGCGGCCTCATCTCCTCTTCGTGGCCGTATAAAAAATTTTTTTGAATCAAAACTTAAATTTGAACTGCAACCAAATCAGTGGCTGCATAAAAAAAAAATTCCTTGAAATAAAGAATCAGGCCAATCAATTTTTTTGCTCTGCCATGAATGGATATATAAACACATACACAGAAATATTATGATCATCATTGCCTCTAAATGATGCGAGGATCACTAGCTAAAGAGAGAAAATAAAAGAACACAGTGGAAAGGGCAACCCTCAAACCAACATGCCCCTATGCATCCCCCCCCCCCCCCCCCCCCCCCCCCCCACAATTTATCCTCACCCACAAATAAATGGTTGCAAAAAAAGTGGTTGTCCTAAATAAAAATGACTGTAGGGAAGAAGAAGAAGAATTAGTCATTTTGTATTTTTTGTGTAAAGTAGGGGTTATATGAATATGTGAAATTAGAAAATGGATAATTTTGGATTTATGACACAAATCAGGGGGTTATATGAATATTTTACATAGCTTTTAATAACAAGGGTATTTTCGTCATAGATTTGGGTCCTTTTGGATTTTTTAAACAAATAAGGGGGTTACATATGAATATGTAAATTAACAGCTGACGGAATATTCTTAGACTATTCCTTTTTTTTAACGGAAAGTTAACCATGGGGCTAAATGCTTAACCATGTCAACTTTGAGGGGGTTATATGAATATTTGAAGAAATGAGAGTTTTTTTATATACATTAACTTTCAGGGGGTTATATGCATTTAACCCCTGTTTTAATTCATCCAAACCTTTCAATTCAATTTATAACTGCAGTTAGATATATGTAATAATGATACAGCACGATCATGAACCATTCAATCAATGTTGAGGTCCACCATATGAAAGATTATGGGTGATTTGTAGTTATTAGTATTTTAGTTTTATTGGTTAGATTTATCATATATAACGACTTTTCAGAATAATTAATATTACTTAATATTTAGACACTACTAGAAAAAAGTTAAAGATCACGGCTAAAAACCGTGATCAAAAGTAATAGATCACGGTTCACAAACCGTGATCTATCGGGCTGTAATCTTTTGTTGGTGACCGTGATCTTTTGATTGATGATTTTATTACGGTGTAATTTTTAGTTAGGATTTGAATTTGAATATTGAATTTAAATTCAAATTTGAATATTAGTTTGGATTAAATAAAAATGTATTTGTTATTTTTCAGATTTAGATAATCTGTTAGCATCACAGTTTATAGATTTAGATAATTAGTTGAGATCATATCTCTAACTCTATAAATAGACATGTAAATCAATTGATTAATAAACATTGATTATTTGAGTTATTATTTTTTCTTTATTTTTGTTATTTCGGTGAATATCAACTACGCAGAATTTCAATCGCCTGATATTTCTAAAGAAATCAATAGATCACTGAAGCCCAACGCCCTGGTATTCGTCTTGAAGAACCAACAGCGCCGCTGGCGCCTACTGATTTCGTTCCTTAGATCGAATTAGTAGAAGGGCGTATTCATACGCTATATTAGTTGGTATCAGAGTCAAAATTACGACAACCAGTGCGAGCCGCCACTGTCGTTGAGCGCGCAGCCGTCGAAACCAGTGCCTCCGAGCCCCGTCGCCACCAAACAGTTGTCGTTGTTGTTGCCGTGAAGTACAACCACCACTTCTCTTGGGAGTTGCCGCGTGTCGTCGTCATTGTCGTTGCTGAGCCATTGTTACTGTTGAACCTATATCCATTTACATCTCATTTATCCCATTTATATACCCCATGCAACTCTTCCATTCCCATATATATTTCATTAAAAAAAAACCATTCCCAATACATTCAGCCAATCCAATCCGTATGAACAACCCCCCCCCCCCCCCCCCCCCCCCCCCCAACCTCTCCTCTCGATTTAAAAAAATCATTTAACCCCTCATACTAAGTTTTCACTCCAAAAAACCCAACCCCAATATATTTCTTTTCATTCAAGTCTAATATAGATTTTTTTAAAAAAAAACATCCCATGACTCCCGAAGAAGATAGAAAGAAAACAGAAGTCGATTTGTTGAATGACTTTAAATCCATATAATCAATATACGGTGGATTACATCATCAATTGCTCAAACTTCATCACCAAATCAGTCAACCAAACTCAAGAACGAGTTTTTTTTGAAGAGGGAGAGAATGATGTTACACGATCATGGACCATTCAATCAATGTTGAGGACCACCATATGGATGATTATGAGTTATTTGTACTTATTAATATTTTAATTTTATTGGTTAGATTTATCATATATATCTTTTCTAGACAATTAGGATGTAGTTGGTTATAGTTTAGCTAGTTTAGATATTTTTTTGTGCCTATTTAAGGAGGAGTCACTACAACTCTTTAAACAATCTTTCAGTAATAAAATTTGTTTTAATTAGATTTTATTTTCTTCTTCCTCATGGATTCAAAGATGATGTAGAACGGGTGGCCGACGCGTTCATGGAGCGATAAATTTGAAAGGGTCCATTTTGAGATTTTCAAATATTTACACAACGCGCACTTATTTCTTCATTTTTTCTATTTTTTGGCTCTCAAAATGGATTTTTTGTTATTTTTAATAACTTTTTATATTTTGAATATCTCTTTCATAATAACTCAGATTTGACTGAAATCAAATCCGAAGATCTTCTAGGATCCTCTAGAGTTAGTAATAACAAATTTAAGTTTTTACTATTTTTAATAATTTTTTAATATAAAAGAGAGATTTGTAATTTTGGGTTGACAGTTTTAATTAATATATTTTTGAGTTTTATTTTTCTTTTGAGAATTGTGGTTTGTTGAAAGATCTCAATGCTGATTGGATCTTTATTCTAGTTTTTCGCTGCATTAAAAGGCATATATGGACTCCTTTAATTTCCTCTATGAAAGTGAAGGCATGCAATTTCCACAGTTCCTGGACTACCACTATCCAGCCAAGCATATGTCTCAATGAGATTTGCATCCATTTCCACCAATTAGGAAATCCACCCTCCCCCATTTGGAATGGGAATAAGATTTATTCTTGGGTATATATTTATTTCGGCATAAGTGAGTATAAATAAGGATAAAATGATTTTGTGTTTAATTGTGTTTTGAATTATTCTCGTTGGTAAACATAAGAATAATTGTTTTGCTGTTTGAGTAAAATGTGAATAAAATATGGATAAGAATTTATAAAATGTGAAAAAATAATGATAGTTGATTTGACAGTGAGCCTACATATTCTTTTGGTGAAATAACCTAGGATAACTTTAAATCAGGAGTTGGTTGGAATCCATATACCAATTTATACCAGTTTATTCTGACATACTTTATCCATGGGTATTATGTGTTTCTAAACATCTAAAATCCCTTATTCCCCTTTATATCAGGTTATCCAAGGGTTTATTCCCTTTCCAAACGGTTAGGCCCTATTTGGTTGAGAATAGGATTAGAATAAGTGAGAATTAATCTAAATAGCCTCAAAAGGGGTGTTTGGAAGGCTGGAATAAATGAGAATCTGTATGTCAGAATTAACTGATATAAAGTAGAATATGGATTCCAACTAATCCCTAGAATTAATATTCTAGGTTAATCAAACCCAAAAGAATATGGAGACCCACTTTTAAATCAACTGTCATCACCTCTTATAAATCATCTGTTATCATTTTTTCACATTTTATAAATTATTATTCACATACTATATATTCACATTTTATATAGACAATAAAAACTTTATTATTACATTTTCTAAGGAGAAAAATATAAAACACAACAAACAAAAACTCACTTTCTCATTATTTATACTATAACCCTTAAATAAGTTAATTATATATCCAAATGGAGGATTGGGCTTCATTCCCATCCTCTCCTTGGACAAGCCCAAGAGCAATTCCACTCCATCAAGCCCAATGGGCTCCCAATTTTTATAAGGTTATAATGTGTTTTGAGTTAGGAAAAAGATACAGTCAGCCCTCATTGTAGCTCCAATTGCAGTCTATATCTTTTTTTTTTTTAATCATACACTATCCCTTTAAAATGTGATGTCATATGAAATGATGTATATACTGAGATATAATAATATATATTTTTTGAGTTAAAAAAAATCATTTCATACACTATAATAGAAGCTATATACTATGATAATGCAGTATATACTGTGCTATCATAGTATATCAGACTGCAAACATGCTGCATATATCAGCGCTCTATGAGTTATATACCCTCTTCCTATTGTCCATTTGAGTTATACCACAATCCTTGTAACATTTGTTTTTAAATTTTTTTGAAAAAATGAACTTGGTAGGTCTGCCATTTCTTTAAAGGGGATGGATATACCTACACCGTACTTTGAGAACCCCACACCAAATAAGTAACCAAAAGGTCAATTTGTTTGTTCTTTTAAAAACAAGAAAGCCACCCAACTTTCCCCACCCCGTTTAAACAGATCCCACCCCTTGTACTTTTCACCCCCTCAGTTTACATAGATAGACACTTTCCACCCCAACTCAAATATATATATATATATATATAACACATTTCAACCTATTTAAGTCAACTAGCAAAAGTGAGGATCGACTGGCCTTAGTTGAGATATGTCCAAGATCTGTGAGTCTTATTGACCGGTGTTCGACTGTAAAATGTAATTTTTAACGTCCCAATTCAATCGAATCCGGTCGACTTGTAGAAGTGAGGATCGACTGGCTTTGGTCAAAGTAGGTCCAGAACCTTCAGACCTCCGTTCGACTGTCAGAATCGTGTCTCCTGTCTCCCAGATCGACCACAAACTGTCGATACGTTGTTCAAACGGTCGACAAATTTCTGTCGAATGGATATTGATGTCTATGGACCAACACTTAAAAACACCCACTACCAATCCCTCGTAATGTTAGTATGTCTTAAAACATACAATAAGAAACAGAGGTCTCCAAAACCTGCCTGTAGAAGAAAAACATTCATTTGTCACATACACAAATCCACCAAGCCATCAATTCCAACCTTCTTCTGAAACTCCTCTAACAACTCCCCCGTGCCTGACCTGTTGCACTTGCTCCCCATGCACACCTCAATCTTCTCCTTCAACACCCCAAGATGACATAAATTAGACAATTGAATCAAATGTAAATCCATATAAATAGAACAAAAGAAAAATATTGAACCACCTCCCGAATCCCGACTTTAAATAATAAACCAATAACAGCTCATTAGAACGAAGAGAAACACCAAAACATGAAGAGTTATAAAATAGTAATATTTGCAGTTTTTTGCATTAATCGTCGAATAAATTATTGAAAAATTATAATACTTTGGTGAAATCATTGTTGAATCATGAAAAAACTCAAATTCAATTTTTAATAAAACAAAATTGGATTAGATATTCATATTTTTGTTGTTTTGATCAAGATCATAACTATTCAAAATTGAAAAATCAAAACTTGTCAATTGGACCGGTGCTTCGACCACCTCGTCCGGAGAGACAGGAGGGGCCTCTTCTTCAAGGAACCCTTGTTCTGAAGTTGAACCAGATGGGGCTCCGGTACGTGCAATCGCGGCTGGAGGCGCTGGAGGAATTGGAGGGGCTCCCTAGTTCTGAAGCTGGAAGCGTTCGAGTAGCTCCACCTGATCCTCTGCCTCCTCCCATCGTGAAGGTAGTGTCAGCGCTTCCTTTCCAAATGCATAGGATGGGAGAAGACAAAGGGAGAAGAAAGAGAGGGTGTAAAATGCTTGGGGTGGGTTTCCACTGACTGTTTTTGAACTTATATTGAGGGGTGGGTTCAGAGATTAACAAAAAATAATGGGGTGGGTCATATAACGGTGTGAGATTCTCATTACATGGTGTGGGGGTATCCGTCCCCTTCTTTAAATTAGGTGGAAAAAGAAGTACATTCCCTTATAAGCAAGACAACAAAATTACAATAACAGAAAGATAAGAGGGGAAGAAAGAGAAGTAGAACAGAGGAGCAATTATGCCAAGGTAAGAGATTTGCCCAGGCAGCCATGGCTCCCATGGTATCATCTGTTATGTTAATATGTATATTTCTTACACTTACCCACCAAAACAACAATAAGAACAACTCTTCGCAAAAATAAAAATCCTTCCAAACCCTTCCATAACCTTTATTGAAATTTCAATACAAGCTCTGCATTAGTTAAATTTTAAAAATATCCTTCTCTTTCAATCTCATCCATTCACCCTATTTGGAGAACTCCAAGATCCAGGTGTTGAAAGCGCAACAAGCCTTCATGAACTTGGTGCAACCAGCTTCAATTCCTTGGCTACGGCCATGTGCTCTCTCTCTCTCTCTCTCTCTCCTAACAACAACAACAAAAAAAAAAAAAAACAAGAAGAAGAAGAATAACAATAGCAACTCCTCCAAACCCTTCCAAATATAACTTTTAATGACAATTCAATACAAGCTCCACGTGAGTATAATTATAAAACTATATATCCTTGTCTTTCAGTCTCATCCATTCACCCTATTTGGAGAACTCCATGACCCAGGTGTTGAAAGCGCAACAAGCCTTGTTGAACTTGGTGAAACCAGCTTCCTTGGCTAGGGCCTGGAACTCGCTCTCTGTCCTCTCTTTTCCTCCAGGGTTATGGGCTAACATGATTAGGTCCACATGGAAGGTACCCTGAGCCGCAGTGTTGGTCTCCGGTGCCTCAGGCAATATCATCTCCACAATGATCACCTTTCCTGATGGAGGTAAGGCCTTATAGCAGTTCTTTAGTAATTTGGCACAGTGTTGGTCACTCCAGTCATGAAGGATCCACTGCACAAGAGAGTAAAAATTACTTTTTAAAATGATCTTTTGCATATCAACCAGATTCATATGAAATAGAAAACATTACTGAAATAAGATTATTGGTGATCCTATATATTATCTCTATTTAAATAACATTGTTGACATTCACCATTCACAATTTTTTGCGCATAATACAAGATAGGCCACCAAGTAGGAAGTAGAGCTCCACATAGATACTACATCTTCCAAATGAAGACATATATACTATTTGAATGACATTAGATTAAAAAAAGCACTGATTAATACATTATGCTTTTCAGAATTGAATTTACTAGATATTTGAATATGATATGAAGACCACCCCGGCTAATTCATCTTCATCTTTTAAGTGAACTTAAAAAAAAAACTTCTTAAAACAGAGCAACCTTACCTTCATGAATATGGCATCCCCGCTGGGAACGCTCTCAAACATGTCCCCTCCCACGTGCTCCACACCTAACAATGAAATAGAGAGTTACACTTTTGCAATAGAAAAACATATCCATATTTAATGGAAATTGAAGCTATTGGATCTTTAAGGACACATTTAAAGAGATTATAGTTCAATTATGAGATTCTAAAATTTGTGATTCAAGAAACAAGAACAGGACCTGTGGACCTAAGAAGGTTCAAGGAAAAACTCCTCAACTATCATTTTTGTTATCAGAAGCAATTGAAATTTGAAGCCCACATGTGACAAGACTAACCTGTGATGGCAGGGGCGACTTCAATGACATGAGGAAGGTCGAAATTGATGCCCTTAATGCTGGTGTGCTTGGAGAGAATCATTTTAAGGGTGCCACCGACACCCCCACCGACATCAACAATGGTACTGAGGCCGTCGAAGCCCTTGTAGGTATCCAGGATCTTCTTCAGGACAATGGTGGAGTGGTTGAACATGCCGGCGTTGAAGACCTTGTTGAACCTTGCGTCCTTGCCATGGTAATCAAACGATGTTGTGCCGTGAGCCTTGTTGAATGGTATGCCACCTTCCAACACCGCATCTTTCAAGTAGTACCTGGGAAGCATGAGTAACAAGAATATAAGGAATTCAAGAACAATTTGGCAAAACAGGGGCAAATTTATCAAATATACTGATGAAACCGTATAGCATGTAAGGGGGATGGTTGCATGGTTAAACCATATTACCCCACACACATAGTCGACCTAGAACAAACAGTGGATTGAAGCCCACACTTTCCAGTCTGAGAGGGCTTTTTGTAAAAAAAAAAAATTCCTCTCGCCGGTGGCAAGATTGGAACCCGGGAGATTCCAAAAGAAGCCAACGTCCTTTTATCACGGGCCTAAAGCCGCGGGAGACACAGAGAAAGATATTGTATCTTTATAATATCTTTATGAAAAAAAGATAATATAATGATATTTATACATACAAAACACAAAGACATTAATAGTAGATGATTTAATGAATTCCATTAGCAAGTTTTAACACATACCAGCTCTCCATGAGGACCTTGTCCTGGTTCATGAGCACAAGCGCAGCCATGGAAACCCCATCCTGGTTCTTGGTCAAGAACTTAGCCACCGGAGCCAATCCATAAAGCCTCTTCACTTTGCCGTCCTCCCCATCAACCACGGAACATGTAAGTATTGAGTAGCTCGCGAGCAACCTCAAGATCCGGTCAAGCATGACCGGGGCATCCGGGTTACTTGTCGGGAGCTTTGAAGCCACATCGGAGGGGGAAAGCTCGGCCCCGGGACCGGCGGCGGCGATGATCTCGAGAAGGTCGAGCTCAATCGCGGCCTTCAGTGTCATGGGGAGCACGGAAGAGCTCCCGAGTATCATGGAGTAGTGGCATGCCTCCTCTTCCTCGGTGGGTCTGCTGATCATGTGGTCTGTAGAACCCATGTGTGTTTTTCTTTTGTTATTTTGTGGGATGGAGTGGGAGGGGCAATGCCTTCTAAGGGGGGGATGGGTTTGAATTTATTGGGGTTTGGGTGGAGGGAGGGGCGCGCTAGTGTTACAAGTGATGTTACATACAATTATTATTATTATTATTATTATTATTATTATTTTATTTTCAATTCCAGTTTTATATATCTCAAAAAAGAATTATTAAAATACTCACATTAAAAAAAGTATATTCTTCAATAAAAACATGCATTCATATAATTTATTCGAATATATATTTAATCTTTTTTTATAAAAGTATGTATCTCATTAGATGAAGTATATTATTTTAAAAAAAATCAAAACACGTGTACACTATAATTAAGACTAAATAAAGGTTATACGTAATAATATTTTAGGATCAGGTTAGTAATTCTGATATAAAAAGAGAATTCTACCTTCTCAGAAATTCAATTCGATTTTGATTATAGAGAAAGAAAAATTTATATTGAATGTTTAGAAATGAATGCAGGAGTGAAAAAATATAATATCTTTTTAGTGTTATTATTGACTGTGTCTGAATTGGTTGGAGTAGGAAGACGACCTGTATATTTCCACGATGGTCGATCTCGCCCACCTACTTTGTATGGGGTCCACAGTCGGGCAGAGGTGGACGGTGGGCAGTGAGTATTTGGTGGGTTTTGTTTCCTTTTCTTCTTCTTCCGATATTTTATTGACAGATTTCTCGGTTGACACTTCTCGGTCCATTCAGCCGTCTATTTTGAATGGAAATGACATGAATAAGCTTTTATAATCTGTTTTGGAATTACTATCAACTCTTGTTCTAGTATGAATATCCAGCAGATCCGGCCCTGAAAAACAACTTGGCAAATGGGATATTATGTATGTAGTATATAAAATGATGGAAACATGTATGTGGTTTAAAATATTTACATTTAGATCCTGTGTGTGCTCAAATCTCGTCTTGAGACAGTATTTCAAGATTTGGCTTAAACCACTAACATTTTTTTGGTAACAAGTACTTAAGTAGCCTCCCATTCCCCACGACCGCCCAAATATTTATTTTTTCTTGGGTAAAAAGTACTTTTAAGGTGAGATCCAAATCACGACATAAGATTGACACGGAGCTTACAACAACGTGCAAGTGGTGCCATAGAAACCGTGTCAATTAAAGCAAATAATAAACGGCTTACCAATCGGTAACAAAAGTAATTTTTTTAAATTAATTTTTCCTATAAAAAAATTACTTTCTTAGGTCATCTTTCGCCATTATTTAAACTTATATTTAAATTTCATTTAAAATTTAAATTAATATGATGTGTCTCTACTATCATTTTGTATTTTACTTAAATCTTCTTAAAAGTTCACACTTTCCTCTATTTATTTCCTATAAAAAATTTTCAAAATTTTTTTCTTAAAAAATTTTACTATTCAATTTTTCTTCCCTTCAAGATATTCAAATTTAAAATGATAAATATCTAAATTTAAAAAAAAAATAAAAAAAATATTTTTATTGGAGTAAAAATAAGAAATAAAAAAAATAAAGATTTAAGAAATAAAACTTTTTTTTTGGGAAGGGGGGGGGGGGAGGGTTTCAAGAGATAGTGAAAATTTTGAAGGGTGAGAAGACATCTAAAAGTGGAGTTGAAAAAAAGAAAAATGTCACATTAGAAAAAAAAAATGGAGATAAAGGAAAAAAAGAGATTAAAACTTTGAGTAAAAATTTGAGTTCAACTTGATTTGGATAAAAATTTGATTAAAAACTTGATTTAGTATTGGTAAATAATTAGATATGGTTTTGAATGACTTTTATTTAAATTTAAATTTGAATAAAAATTTAAATATAAGATCGAAGATCCTCTTAACATGTAAATATAAATAAACTTATTTTGTGAATAAAAATATTAAATATATATAAATAATAATGAGAAATGGCCGGTTAAGGGTGTTACAGAGTTTTCAAACTCACCAACCCCTTCATTGGTCGTTTTCAGCCACCTAACCTTGACATGACGTGCAGATGTTGCGTTGAAATCATTTTTAATAACTATGTGAATTGAACGAGTATATTACTAGATTTTTATTTTATGCATTTATAGAATTTTAGATAAAAGATAGAAAAAAACTTCTTGACCCATGGAATATTCTTAAAATTATAAAAAAATCATTTTAAAATTAAAAAAATCATCTTAGATAAAAAACATATTGAAATAAGTCTTGAGAAAATTACTAAAATCAGATTTAGTCTCTACAAACATTATAAAATTAGATTTAGCCATTTTGTAAGAAACAAATACCCCCTTTATTTTTCAATATTCCAATCTCCAGACATATCATTCTTAACTGTAAAAAATAATATTTGTCGAACATAATTTGATCTATAAAATCAAATTCTGTTTTATCATTTTCACTTTCTCAATCTCACCATAGAAACTGAACAAAAAAAACTACAGTTCCATTAATTATATTACAAAATTTGAGAAAATAATTTAAAAACCAAATCAAAATTTTATAATGCATTTTCAAACCAAAATTACTAGCAACAAAAAGCATAATACCTTGATTATAAATTTATAATTTGTTTAATAAAATTTAAATAAATCAGCATATACTTTTAGATAATCACATAAACTTTGAGTGATTTTAAGAAGATTTGAGGGAGTTAAGACGATTTTTGTATTTTATGGGAACTTTTATTTTTATTTTTATAAGTTTTCAGAGAGTTATATCGATTTTTTTAATAAAGAAAATATATTTTAAAAGGGTATAACATTAATTTACTATGCATGGTTAGAGTTAATCACATATCATGTTAGTTATAAGGATTAAAATAAATATTGTCTAATAAGATAGAGACCTGAGGAGATTTATCAATTTGATAGGGATTTTTTTTCTTCTGATTTTCATAAGTTTTGAGAGAGTTCCATCAATTTTTTTCTAAAAAATATTTCTATTATTGCAATTTTTTTTAAAATAATATATATATTTATAACTCATGTAACGAAATATACATTTTTATAAAAGATAAAACATATATATTTTAATAAATTGTATATAATTATTTATAGAATATGTAAAAAAAATAATAACTAATTAACGAAATATATATAGTTTATTATTACGAGTGCAGGTCGCTAAAAGGCATGTTATTATGAATGATATTATCAAATAGACTGACACACCAAACAAATTTTGAATCTACGGATAAGACACTGTTTATATATATATATGATATATATGTTCGGGTAGTAATCTATATAATACATATTAGAATGGATGAGAAGTCAATACAAACTTCTCTGGTTTCTATTATTACGTTATCCGGATGATATGTAGTTTTTTTTTTCTTTTTTTCTTTTGTGTGGTGATCAAATGCCTATGAAGGGCAGGTACAACAAGACTCGAAGTCTTTAAACCCAACAACAACCCACATAAGGGGTTTAGCAGTGATTGATCCCTGATCAACCGCATACAGCGGATGCACAGCCACCACCTCGCTAGCGAGGGAAGCGTGTCGGATGATATGTAGTTGGTGGATGATATGTAGTTGGTGGAGCTTAGGGAAAAATTTAGAATAACAGGTGTTGCGAGTCACAATCATTTTTGGCAAGGTGGAATGATTAAGAGAAACAAAACCAAGCTAACAAGCTCGCTCCAAAAACAAAAATACCTGGGATTTAGATCCCTCACTGTTTTGAGGGTTTTGTTCATATGTTTCATGGATTGGATTGATGTGATAAATATAACGAGAAACATGAAACTAAACTTATCGATGTTCGTCTAGGTACAAGAATAGATGTAGAATATGAATGAATATACCCAACAATCCTACTTGTTTACAAGGAATAGATGGATAAAATTGTGTGAAAGAGAAATATCATTTTTATTATCTTAGATCTATTTCATATCCCACATTAACTCTCTTCTTTATTGATTTGAGATGTATATCTAGATTAAAAAAATTAATCTAACCCCAATCCCATTCATCCATAAAACCTGAGTGAGACTGAGAGATCTAGTGAGTTGCGAGTCACAATTATGTTTGGCAAGGTGGAATGATCAAGAAAATCAAAAGTCCACTGCATACAAGCCCACTCCAAAAACATAAATACTTGGGAGTTAGATCCTCCATTGCTTTCAAGGTTTTGTGCATACCTTTATCAAAGTGATAAACATAAAGTTTAGGTAGAAGAATAAATGTCATAATGTTTAGGTAGAAGAATAAATGTTGAATATGAATGAATAAATCAACAATTCTGTAGGAGCAAAAAATCAGGCCCACAAACTATGTTCCACGTACCGACGGCCCATAACCCGACTAACTTCTTACTCACGACCCGGATGACCCATCGTATATGGATTTGGCCCATCGAACTCTCCGTACCTGATAACCGAGCACAAATTCAAGTTATTATTTCATAATTAAAATTTTGAATTAAGGATCATCAACAACTAATTCTCTAAATTCTCACATGTATATTAAATCTAGAGCTATCATTAAATTGATAATCTGATATTGCAACAATGTAAACTGGATTTTGAAAAATCACTAATTAATGAATAAGACCCAAACAAATTATGTGTATTGATCAAGAGATAATGGCAGCAGATTCTGTAAATCCCTCTAATAACACATAATCAATTTATCAACCTTTTTTTAAAAAAATTATGCAGTACATCATCTATGCAAGTCAATTTTTAGTCATCTGCTGATATTTTAAAAGCATGCAAGATTTTCAAATTTGAAACTATCATTTAACATTTTACAATATCATTTCATAAGTTTTGCATAGAAATTTTTAATGGTGAGTGAGACTATATAATTATCAGTTCAACCATTAGTATTTGAATATCAAATCAAATCAAAACCATTTTGATCATTAATCCCATTAAATCTGAGTTACATTTTTCACTAAAACAATTCAATTTATAGTGTTCTATAAGTTTTAAGTCCATTAGACACACAAGACTCTACCTAATATGATCTATCAAATTCATTTTGTTTCAAAATTTATTTGAATAAATGTAGTCTATTTACCAAAGTAATAATCACTTATCCTTCCAAATCAATTCTCAGTATGACAATATTCCCTTATCGACTCCTAGATGTTATTTTCTTTCCCTATCACTTAGCAATCCACTATCAACTAGGATTGATGATCTTGATAGAAGTTCTTCAAGAATTTTCTTCACATAAGAATTTTGGAGTATAGATGTGATGTTTGATCACCATATATGATGCTTAGCCTGTTGTTAGGAGTGGTGGGTTAGAATATCCAAGAGACCTAAGTGTCCCAATAGATCCATGGATTTGGTGAGGTGAGTTCTCACACCATTGGTTCAGTCTCACATTTCCCACCATTGAAATACACTCTCTTACTATTTGCGACCAGCTAGGCTCAAATCCATACCTTTGAAGGAGCTTGAGAATTAACTCTGATTTGACATTGTCACACGCTTCTAAAAAAATCAAATTTATTGACGATACCTTTGTAGTTTTAGTGGTCCAAAATTGAAGTCAGGATACAAATATATTTAGAGATTGTGAAATTAATATATTTAGATATTACAAAATATATTTCTAAGATTCTCGAGATTATGAAATCTGTCTCTAAGATTTTTGAGATTGTTAAATGTGCTTACTTTTAAATTTGTTAGTTTTCTCTTTAAGCTGTTTGTTTCTTCTATATATATATTCTTGAGAAAAACAATATAGGTGAGACATATAGACAATTATTCTCAATAAAATCATTATCACCGCCCGTGGATGTAGACAATTTATCAAATTACGTAAATTCTTTATCTTTTGTGTAATTGTTTGTTTGATATACTCATCTTCTCTCTTAAATCCTCAAACCTAAATCTATTTTGAGAGGCTTTTCGCAACAACCTTTTCCGTTTATCATGATGGACTTTTTAAATACATTCCTAACCCGCGTTGGTGGTGGCGGATGACCATCAAACAAACGGAAGCTTTTGCGTCAAGTTTGTGTGGTTAATGTGTATTTGTTGCTCGCTTCCCCAACGCCTTGGATGCTCGCTTCTGCAAGCTTTCCTGTCGTCTAAGAATGAAAGCTGTTTGTTTATCCTCAATCATATTGCCAACCACCTTTTTTTATTTGTTTGTTGGAACTTTAATAATGAATTCGTAGCATCGGCCCATTGATCTAGCTGATGGGTATGAACTATGAAGTCTTCCACTTCAATGGCCCTCTCCTTCTTTGGAATGAAATCAAGGAAAATGATATTTAAGCAGTCCAGGCTCTATTAAGAGAAGAAAAGCTCGAACATTTCAATCACATCCTCTTTAATCATGTAATGGTGTGTGTGTATCTTGTGTGATACACCTAGTCGAAAAAATAAATTACTTAAAAGTTGCATGTATTTAAAATATGAGCGTTGCCTTTTTTTAAAACTCATTTTGCAGTCTAGTATATTATCATAATGTATGAAATTCTATTATAGTGTATGGCATAAAAAGTTTTATTATTTTTTCAACGCAAAAAATACACTAGTGTATTTCAGTATATACTTTATTTCACATAATTGCATGCATTTCAATGGAGGAGTGTATGATTTTTTTTAAAAAAAAAACCGGTGTGTACTGAAATTGAAGCTGCAATGGACTGGACTTATCATTTTCCCTGTAAAAAAAATACAAAAAATAAAATTTATGATGGAAAATGATACGTCCAACCCATATTGTAGTCTCAATTGCAGTTCACACCGTTTTTTTTTAAATCATACTTTCTAAATGAAGTGTATGTTGTTATATGAAATGAAGTATATATTAAGATACATTAGTGTAATTTATTCAAGTTAAAAAAATAATAAATTTTATTCTTTTATATATTATGATAGAATTTATATATTATAATAGTGTAATATATATTATAATATCATAGTGAATGAAAATATAAAACGGGTTGTAAAACAGACAATGTGCGCTCTTTTATGATGATTTGTAGGACGATCTTGGGTAGGGCCGACGCTGGCTTTGTGGAGTTCGGGTCAATTGACCCAATCAATTTTTTTTTTTTTTTTTTTTAAAAAACCATTAGGTAGTAGGGTGAGGCCCATTTAGACAACTATGTTAGGAGGAACATTTATACAACTAGACCCCAACAATTTTTTTAAAAAAAGGAAAATGATATGTTCAGTCCTAATTACAGCCCAAATTACAATCCATACTGGTTTTCTTTTTTTCTTTTTAAATCATATACTCTCTAATTGAAGTATATGCAATTATATGAAATGAAGTATATACTAAGATACATTAATGTATTTTTGGTATTAAAAAAATAATAAAATTTTCAGTGTCATACACTATGATAGAACTCCATATACCATGATAGTACAATATATACTACGTTATCATAGTGTATGGGCTGCAAAACGAACAAAACGTCTCAAAATATAAACTAGCTTTTAAGTAGTGGGGTCATTCAGGAGGCTCCTTTCTACAATTATATCAAAACCTTGGGATCTATTAAAACTCATAAGAAAAGAATAGATTTTTTAAAAAGTTTAATTTTTTTTAATGACGGGCCCATCTAGCCCCACCCACCGATTTTCTTACCCCACCAATCGGTTAAAAAAAACGGTGTTTTGCTATCCCCACTGATCCGGCCAGTTCGACCGAATTTGGTCGCTATTTCAGGTTTTGGGTGACCGGACTTGGTCGTCATTTCATGTTTTGGGCGACTGGATTTGGTCGTCATTTCAGGTTTCGCACGACCGAATCTGGTCGAACCGGATTTGTAATAAAGTTTATAATTTTTTTTCTTGAAAACATAATCTCACGACGTGTATCCTCCTTGAATCTTTCATATCACTCCAAGTCTGAGTTGTAATGTAGGGAGAATAAATCATTATTCTTAAATGTAGAATATAAGAATAATTTTTTTTTACATAAGTTACAGACAAATTTCAAAAGATAAATATAAAATGTGTTTGGATCAACTGGTACGTTTTTTTGTTTTCAAACAAAAATCATCTTAACTATGAATTCAAACGAAGCTTAAAACTGATATATATTTGTCTAATAAGATATTTTTCTATAAAAAATTGAATTAATTGAAAGTATATCTACTTACATTGTTTTCAGTCCCTTAGCTGTTGTTTGGATAAAAGAATAAATGTAGAATATAATGAATAGATCCAAAAATTTATTTGTTTACAAAGAATAAGTAGATATAGTTCTGAATTTTGTTCGACCAATTATGGTCGCCCAAAACATGAAATGACGACCAATTACAGTCGTCCAAAACCTAAAATGGCGACCGAATCCGGTCGAACTGAATCGGTAGGAACAACCAAACACCGGTTTTTTTTTTGATTGGTGGGATAGGAAAATTGTTTGGTAGGGATAGATGGGCCCTTTAATGACTCCATCTATAAAAGTTTATTTCTTTGGCCGCCACTGATCTTGGGCCGATCTATATCTTTTGTTTCTATTTTTCCTTTAACATTAAATTATGGGCGCTGTTACACCCAAATCTGTTTTCAGTTTCAATTTCAGTCTTATATGCGTTTATAGAAATTTAACGGTACATATGATCATGTTAATAAGACATATAAAAATTTTACATTTTCTTTAAATGTATATATGTAATTTATTGTAGTATATATTTTAAATTTTTTTAAAAATAATATATCTTATTTCATAAGATATATTATTTTTAAAAAAATTTAAATATATGTAAACTGAAATTGAGATTATGATCGAACGTAACATTATGCTTAAATTAAATGCCACTGCCAAAAATAATAAAAAGTTTTGCTGTTTGTCCGTTGCTCATGAAGCGACTGTGATACAATTGACGGTCAAAGTTGAATGGAGAATTTCGAGGTGGGAAAGGTCGGGGAAAGGGTGGGCCCAGAAAATGAAGCTTACGTCGGGATTCTGGTTTCTTCTTTTTGGCCCGTCCAGCTCTGGAACACTATCTTATTATTGACACAGAATCTCTGACGCCCCCCACCCCCCTCTAACCCTCTGAAAAACAGTTGCTGTCAGCGCCCAAACCAACCCCTCCCCCCTCCCCAAAATACACGACACTTCCCTTCTCAGGTCAAACCCGCCCACGTCTCGGATTAGACTCTCAGATTTATTCCTCAAATGCCCCCATTCTTTTCAAATTATAGCCATTCAAAAACTTTGGGCCTCCGTTTGAACGTAAAGGGTTGGATATTCTGAAATAAATGAGAATAATGAATTTGGTTTCTTTGAGATCCTTAAATATTAAGAATAAATTATGTTGGGATAAATTGATATAAAATAAAATATGTATTACAGTCAATCATTAAAATTAAAGTTATTCCATCAAAGAATACGTGCGAAAATGTCAAATAAACTATTATCATTTCTTATAAATTACCTGTCAAATCAACTATCATAATTTTTTTTCACCTTTTATAACTTTTCATCCAAACTTTGTTTATATTTTTACAAACAACAAATTTTTTATTATCACGTTTCTCAGCGAGAATAATCCAAAACACAATGAAACACAAAATCACTTATTTCATTACTATACTCACTTATACCAGAATAAATATATACTCAAGAATAAGTCATATTTGTATCTAACGGGGTTGAAAGATAATTATAACTGCATCTTGAATTAAAATAAAAAAGTAGTTATATATAATAGATCCTAAAGATGATTGAACATCTCCTTCTGAATTGCCCATTTACAGTCAGCTTTTGGAGACTGCTTGGAGACTTCGCAACAGTTTGTTATTTAGAGGCCAACTTATATACATGGAAAACATGTGGGAAGACGCGATGTCTCTTCTAAAGGATTGGGGGAATATCCTCATGAGTGCTAAAGCAGTAATCGTCGCTGGAGGGACGATCAGAATCGAGGAGCAATTGATGCTTTGGAAGCAAGGGGGGCCTCCCACTTCGAAACAGCTCCGTGGTGCACAACTCGTGTCGCAACGACGTTTCAAGAGTTTTTTTTTTTTTTTTTTTCGGGTCCTTATGTTTCGTTAGGTCACATTGCCATGAGCCTCCCTTTAGGGCCTCATTTCTGGCACCCCTCCTTTTCTTCTTCTTTCTTCTCTATTCTCCCCTTTTTCTGTCTATTTGTAACCACGCTTGAGTTATAAACAAACTATCAATTTTTTTTTCTTCAAAAAAAATAATAAGACATGCATTATAAGGTAAGGAGACTTTATTTAATTTGCCTTGACAGAGACGACACTGCTCCCACGACCACTGAATTATGCCTTCGATCTTGAACAGCTTGATATAGTAACATTAGCATTGTTTTAGAAAGAAATGCTTAGATTTTTTTTTTGCAACCTTTTCACTAGAATACACATTCAATAATCTAGGGGCAATCAAGGTAGCCTACTTTTAATTATTTTACAAGCTGCCAAAATTTATTTTCCTGATTCTTTTATTATTGCCTCGCCCAGTACAGTAAAAATAGAAACACAATAAATTTACATTAGCCCCTGACTTTTCCCTAAGAAGTGCAAAACCATTCTCTCAAAAAAAAACCAGCTTTTCTATCTATTTCTTTCGTTTTCACCCTCATATTGGGAGGGGGGACCATGCAACGGAGGAGTGGTGTTGACGTGTCGAAGAGCGGAGCTGTTGAGATTCGTGAACCCACTTTTAGTAGGTTCCATCGAAGTCTGTCGTTCTGCAGCCGACTGTGTCGTCGTCGCCTTTGCATATATAAATATATCATAATATTATTACCACCCCGAATGACAAATCTTTCTGGGCTTCCTGCAACGCATCTTTTTTCTTATCATGAGTTCATGACCACCCATACCCTGGTTTCTGAGGGCCACTATTCCCTAAATTACCCTGTTCCATTCCAAAACCGGACATTTACTATTCATTACTAGAGACAGGTTAATCTTGGGTCAGAATGGAGAAAGTGAACGAATCTTGCCATCGCTGCGCATAATTCACTGTTCGTATTTGATGTGAAAAACTTTGCATGGACTGACTACGACCACCTTTTTCTTTCTTATACTGTGGTTGTACACTTGTACCCTATGGATAGGTACTGATAAAATATTCATTTATATTATATGAATTTGTTTGAAATATAATTACAATCATGATTAACGATGATCAGAAAAAACTATAAAACGGACAAAGAAGAAAGATGATTAGATTTCTAAAGATTAAGTGGACCCAGATAGGTACAAATCACGTCAGATAATACAGCAAATATAAAATAATCTATTTTGCATGGGAAAACGAAAAAAAATCACCATAAGCGCATCTACAGTAGCTCTTAGTAACAGTACCTCTCTCAATTGCATCCCTCACCACCCATTCGACATCGCCTCCCTCTCCCTCCTTACATGTGTCACTCTAATCTACTCCATTAGCTGTCACCACCGATAAAACAAAACCAACCCAACATGATAAACAACGACCATAAAAGAACAAAAAGAAACAAAACCCTATCATCCTTCCCCTCTTCCTCTCTCTACAAAACCCAATATTCATAAGTTACACACCTTCAGCTGTCATTGATGAAACTGAATATCTTGTGAACCGCCGTTGCTATATCGTCCGCGGTCCCGAGCTTACAATCATCTTCAGTCTGCATGCATTTCAAACAAAACGAACACAATTAATTATAAACCACGCATTAACATTAGTACATGAATTGTAATTAAGACAATAAATATGCTGCACCTTGAGATTGATGGAGTACAAAACGGAACTCTGAAGCGAAGTGATGTTGAGGTGCAAAACAACCAAGTGAAGATCCTCCATAGCTGCAATGGCGCGCACGAGCTGCCCTTGCCTCCTCGGCGTCAGTACCTTGACATTGGCGTGGCTCTGTATCATCGTCACTTCAATATCTGCCGTCCATCCCTCATCACCCACTGATGATGATGACGTCGTCGAACATGAAGACGAGTACCTGGTGTACTGCGGAGACGTGAAGAACCCATCGAAGGGACCGGCAGCAGAATCTGATGACGTGAGCCCATCCTGACCGTCGGATCTCATCCGCTTCTCCGCCTGGAGAGACTGCAGAAGCTGCTCCAGCTCTTTCACGAAATCAATCGCACCCCCAATTATCGACGCCTGGTCACCCTACAATGGAATTTAAAAATAATAATAATCACATTTTTAGCTGATCCATCAGATTCAAATCGAACGGGTAGGAATGCGTACCCTTTGAACAAAGGAGGGAGGCATGAGTGATCTGAGGGAGGAGAGGTGGTCGTTCATCTGCTTGCGACGGTTTCGCTCGACTGCGATGTGTGTCATTCTCTGGCTCTCCACTTCTTCTCTGTTCTTCGAAGGCTTCGTCCGCTTCCGCTTCCGCTTCTCCTTTGTCGCAGAGTGGGTCATTTGTACAGCCGTCCGATCGAATGCTGATGATGATGGTGGTGGTGGTGGGACTTTGGATTTTTCAGACTTGATGGGGGATTGGGCTTCCGTTACGCAGCTCTCTAGCTCGACCGTCCAATCTGGGGAGATGATCCACGGATATTGGTTCTTTTGGTGGTGGTTTTGGAGCCGAAGGAGGAGGTGGAGATTGGGTTCTTCGTAGGGGGGGAGTTCCTGCAGCATCTGAAGAAATGGCATCGTAGAATCAAAGTTTTTGTTGTTGTAGACGTGATGATCTTCGAATCCGTAATAGTTGTCCGTGATCGAACAGTGGCCGTACTCGTTCTCTTGCTCTTCCAAGCACTCGACATTTACATGACCCTCCAAGAACTGGAAAATAAACAAGGAAATTATTTTTTCAAATGGGTTTTCTTTGTTTTCTGTTTTTGATGAATAAAAGTTGGGTGTTTTGAAATAGTACTTGTTTTCTGAGTAATGGAACAGAATAGATAACGCTGAATAGGATTGGTGGGATGGTGAGAAAAGGGAAAGCAAAGTTTCTTAAGTGGCATTGGTTTTGTTGGTCGTCGTCTTTTCCTCCATTAACAATGCATTGAATGTAAAGCGGGTTTGGATTGGAGGCGTGTGTCGAATGGACAGGGAAAGTTTTTTCAATCTTTTTCTTTAAAGTCAAGCGAAAGTAAAGAAGGGGGAAAAGCTGAGGACTACTTACACAGGGATTGATGGGGCCTTGAAGTCTCTCCATTACAGCAATGAGGACTCCCCTTTTTTTGAACTCTCTTTATTCCTCAATCTTTCAAACGGAGAGTGCTTCAAATCAAACCCCTCCAAAATCGCCAGCAACACCCAGAGATATAAATGCAGGTTCAGATAAACAAAGACCCACCAATGTATATTCCCCTCTCTCCTTCTGTTGGAGACCTAGCTATTAAAAACTCAACAACTTCTCTTTCAACAACGGCAAGACCGTCAACTTTGACGGGGAAAATATATGTAACAGAAGAACAGAAATGGCAATGGAAGGTATGGAAGTGTATAGGTGAGGAAAACAAGGCTTGACTGATAACCAAGCAAAAAAAAAAAAAAATAAGACCCGGATAAACACTACTACATTGATTGGGGGAAGGGTTATCGTGTGTCTGCACTACTAGCTCCCATGCATTATTGCTGTGTGGCAGATTTGTCCAGCAGCGGAGACAGAATCGTGGGGACTCTATTTCTCTCTATACCGTTCAGTCTCTCACTCCCTCTCTCTACTTAATATACAAGGAACAATGTATAGATAGAAAAAAAACAAAAGGAGAAAAATTCAAATAACCCCCCCTGTGGAGAGTACATTTGTAGATATGATTGTGTTTTTAACCATCTGATGATTTGATCGTAGGGTGATAAGGGTCCTATCCATGGAACCCACACTAGGGTTCACTTAGTTGTAATCCGGGCGAATCAAATCCTGGTCTTCAATCATACACTTCCACTATACATCGAACGAACTCGAACAGGGTGATCACCTCCATTTCACCCAACCTAAAACGAGAAGAGGGCTCACACATTTCTATGTACGGCGGTTGTGTGCTTACTTGGGCCGGACAAGGAAAGTAAAGTAAACACATCACCGACGGTACACGAATACAAAATCATAATAATACACGTAAAAAGGCTTTGGGGCCCACTAGTCTACAGTACGAGGGATTCACATGGCCGTCGATCTGGATGTTCCTGGGTTGATGGACCACTGTTGGTTTTTTTTTTTTTAGGGAGGGGGGGGGGAATTGTCCATATGCCCCTGGACCAAGCCCCCTACATTTTTCATGATCCTTGACCTAGAAGAATTTTTTTGCCCCTACTATTTTGTCCCCTTTTTTGTTAATCCCTCCCACCGTCACTTCACATTTTCCTTCCACATTTTCCTTTTTCCTCCCACTGCTCTCTTTCCCTCCCAATTCTCCCCCAAATCACCTAGAAAAAAACCCCAAATCAAATCGAAAACTCCCCCAAAAATTCTTTCAAATCGGTAACATTGTTCCCTTCTCATCTTCCCATCAAATCTGTTTGCTCATCGTTCCCACCGATCTCCCACCGACCTGATCCCCCACCTTCTCTCCCACCATCGCCAGGCACAAACCTCCCACCATCACAACTGACTATTTTCCAACCATCGCCATTCACCGATTGGACAATCAGACCGGCCCGATCTACCACTGCTCGATCTTACCATCTGTAAAATATATACTGAGTGAATAAATAGTTATAGATTTATAATAATCAATTACTAAAATAGAATAACCACTTACAGAAACCTACAAACCAATTACATAATTATACCATAAGTGAACAACAACAGAAATAAAACTAAGACTTCTTATACATAATTTATATTCACTTGAAAAGTTTAATAGATCTCCTCTAAAAAATATAAACACTGAACATGAAAGTAAAGAGTGATTGACAAATTATTTACATATGGATCAAGTGGCATTGAAAAATTATTTACATAACCATCTCCACCTCCTTTAATTTGTGTAAGATATATACAGGAAATTAGTACACAAAAATCTAATGACTACATTTACTCCTCTATTTATTTACATGATGAAACAATATTCATGTAAAAGCTCATTGTTAATTATATATCTCATATTGTATGATCATGGATGCATAGCCATGTAAACCCTAATTCAAATAATAAATTAAATTTCATAGATGTCCCATCACTTTTTACTGCATCTATTTTTTCTAGTCACTGAAAAACATTTGACCAAATCTTACTAATAAGCCGACTTAATTTGACAAATATAGTACCTTCATTGTAAAACATAAAGAAGCATTTGATTTGCATAATGGTGATCTTCAAAAAATAACACATTATTTAATTTATTTTTTCTTTATGAAACACTGAATTCATTTATTATTTTCTTTATGGAACACCTCATTTAAAAAAAAATATTAAAAATCAATAACATCTAAGAAACTAAGAAATAAAAGAATAATTGAATAAAACAAATAAACAAAAATATTTTTATTATTCATACCTATCCGTTGAAGAGAGAGGGTGTTGATGTAGTGTCCTTCAAAAATGACAAATTAAAACTACGAAAATGTAACATAAAATATAATTAACATCTATAAAATTGTGAAATAAAATTAATTTTTTTAAAATATATATAAACTTTTATGCACAACAAAGAAAAATAAAATCCCACAATCTTTATAAAAAAGAAATATGATAAAAAGATAATAAAGCAGAAGATGTTCTTACTTGAACCACATTTTTTTGGGCTCCTCCAATGTGGGAGTATTTTATATATGTGGGAGAATAAAATTAATTGAGATAATATATTTAGATAAGTAATGAAAATCTATATCTATAACATTTTAAAAATACAATATTAATAAGTTTAATCGAACCTTCCAAATCATCTCAATTATTAATAAAAATCCTAGATTAGATGCATGTGTTCTTAGCAAAAAAATAAATAATAACAAGGTAACCCTCTACAAATACATATGTACATATAAAATCATATAAAAGCTATCTAATTAAAATTTTAAGTCATAGATTATGAAATTCAAAGAAAAATTGATTAAGCATATGTATTTTGTTTCTTCAAAAATAATTAATTAGATGATGAAAACATACAAAAACTAATTCTATTTTTTTTTACCTTGATTTCTTGTTAGAGGGGACTCTATTCTTTATGAATGAACAAATCAACTCACCTGTACAGTATAAAAATAAAACAATTAAAATAAAAGATGAAAAACCTCAATATTCATTGAGACAAATATTAAAAACAAAAGTATATAAAAATAAACCACCTAAAATAAACAATTAAATTATTATAAACAAAAGAACACAAAATAAATATATTGTTAGCTAGGTTGATCAAATAAGAAGGGAATGTATGGTTTTTGAATTAAGATATACTTTTTTTATGGAGGATTTTCGGGTTATTTGTGGAGGATTTTAGGGATGATTTGTAAAGAACCATTACATGAAGATAAGATTGGTACTTAGTTTTAACTTTTTTAAATAGGTCATACATATTAAACAAAAAATAAAGGGTCACCAATATAATCACAGATCTCGGATGTTTTGGTAAAGATATAAATAAAAGTCATATATTTTTTAATCTTCATTGTTGTCCCTCATTTAAAACATAAAACATGTAATTAACAAATATTTTGATCATTACATAAAAATTTAAGGATAAAAATGAAAATGATATTTGAACCATCCAAATTTGTTCAAGGATTCCTAAATATAATATATTTTTTGATCTTATCTATATTTTTTTTGTTAGAGAATATCTACATAATTTTTAATTAATTAAAAAAATCCCAATAAAATGGCAAATACAACGCAAATCCAAATATTATTTAAATAATTTTAAATATATATATTAGAATGAATAAGATTTTTTTTAAAATAAATCGTTTATTAAAAAACCATAACATAATAAAATATGGATGCTTTTTTAAAAATAATCCAAAAAATCCCAATCCATATCTAAATATTATTTAAATATTGGGTATCATTAAATAATTTAAAATTTTAACATTTAAATAAATGTATTAATTGTTTAAAGAATAAAAAAGGAAATGAAAATGTTGGTTAGAATCCTTTTAATATTTATGAGATTGTATCTGGGGGGCGTATCTACAGGTAACCCGGCCCAGATTTTTCAAAAAAATCATTAAATACCCTTTAAAACCATATCCTAATAAAATTAATCTATAACAAACAGGGTTTTTTTTGTTCCATCCGATCAGATTTTTGTGTTAGGATTGATGTGTGAAACGATCTGGTGGAGGAAAACAAAGGTGTGAGGGATGTGGGCAGTCAATTGTATCTTCAATTAAAGCTTAAATTATTATTATTTTTATTTTAAATGGATTGATTTAGTGGCCATATGTGTGACACTTTGCTAAATTTGCCACTAATTCAATTGTTTTTGTCTTAATTTTTTTGTTTTTCTGGCATGTAATAAAATTGTCATCATATATAACATTTAAAGTCCCTTTTTTTTATTGCCACAAAAAAATAACTACTAGATAACAATCTTTTTGTAGTGTTTTTATGATTTTATTGATTTTAAGTGGGTTTTTTTTTGTTATTTTTAATGATTTTATTTTCTTTCTATAGAATATCTATTTGAATCTATATGTGTGACAGTCGGTGCACTTTGATTTTTATATGTATTTTTATTTATTTTTAATGTCTCATTAGCAATTATTTTTTGATAAAATAAAGGCAGTAGTTTTTATTGATTGTTTAGAGTGATCGATTTTTATGGAGTCAGATTATGTTGATATTATTTAAACTATAGAATATAATATCACTGTTATCATAGAATCTAATTTCTTGATGAGCAACGCTCAACTTCAATAATGTTTATTTATATAGTTTTTATATATATATGTCATTCTTCAGTAGATTTTTATTATAAATATAATTTATTTATATAAAATTTTACTTGGTGCTTTTTATCAAGCATAATTTTTTTTTTTATAAAAAACTTAATTCAACCCACCCCAAAATTATCTCCTGACTCTGATTGTATCATTGAATAATTTTAAATTTTAAATAAATATATTAAATAAATCATTGAATAATTTTAAAATTTGAATAAATTTATTACGTATTACTATTTGTAATTAAATAATTGATTAAATGATAAAAAAAGAAATGAAAATATTGAGTCACAGAATCTTTTTAATAAGTAAGTAATAGATATATAAAGAGGTGATATAGTGCGGACATCATATCTTTTTTAATATGCGGCCACTTTGTAATCACTGCACAATTGAAGTGCATTTAATTAGATGGTAAGAAAAATTTTCCATAAAAAAATCACAAGAGAAAATAGGGAGATCATGTAGAAAAAAATATGATTACGATTAATGGGAAATATGTGATTTCATGAGGTGGTTATTTTAACCACTGATTAAAATCCATTTAATCGGATGATAACAAGAGGGTGACCACACTTAAAGAGAAGGGTATGTTGACCGCATCTTATCATTTCTCTCTGTGTGTGTGTATAATATTACATCGACATTGGGATAAATGAACTATCCCCAAAAACTTGTATATATTCTACACATTTATGTATTATTTTCATCACTGGTTGAGCATCTCTGTGTAACTTGACATATAAAGCCTTGGGTAATCTGCTGAGAAAAGCTACATCAAATTAGACAAAAATCCTTACAGAAGATCCTTAATTTCTTTCAACACCTAATATGTCGGTGGAACCAATATCTATCGATGCCCTTATCGTTGAACACTCTTACAGTAAGTTCCTAGTGACAATCGACACTATGTCTGTCGACAGAAATATATGTTGTCGACACTTCTATTGTCGATGGGATGCGGTAGTGTTGGTTTTCCTGGTGACAATCGACATCATGTTTATCGACAGAAATATATGTTGTCGACACTTATATTGTCGATGGGATGCGGTGGTGTTGGTTTTCTTTTAAACATTAAAAATAAATATTTTAAGAGGTGGAGTGAGTACCTAATGCGGTGATAATAACAACACCTATTGGTTAATTGCATTGTCATTGTATTTTTTTTTATATAAATTCAGCGGGGACCACTACCCCACTGGCTCCTTCTTGGGTCCGTCCATGTTCCCTACATGCTTTAACGTGGCGTTTTGGACACCCTCTCCTTTGTAGGAGGTGGTGTGCTCAAATCCTGTTGGGCGCTGGAGAAAAAAAATGGTGCAGCCCTCTAAGCTGATCGTTAAGGGCCTAGTGGCCGTGTATCTATATTCTGTATACGAAATATTTTTAGATTTTGAGTTTAAACACGGTTCCAAGCGATTTTTATAAAAGACCGTAAATATTGCGTTCTTTATATTTGTTATGTTCACAATTTAAAATCACGTGAATACATCATTTTTCAAAAGCTGACAAAATTTTTAAAAATCAAACGAGTGAATCGTGATGAATAACATTAAGTTTTTTTTAATTATTTTTTAAAACCTTCAAAAAATTAAATTTAAATTAAAAGTTAGAAGAATCTGACAAGTGTGATGGATCGAAGCATGCGACTATACTTTATAAAAAGTAAATTCCTAACCCTTCTCAAGTGCATTAAAAGTGGTTCATATTTCATACTTTTTAAAAAGTAGATTCCTTACCCCTTTTAAGTACACTCCAAGTGGTTCACTGGAGGTAGATTACGAAAATATGACGATCCGTGACTCTTTTCAATGTGCAATTCTCAAATGAGAATGTGTTAGCGAACACCCATGTAGCCTTTTAATTTAGCCTTACAAGCATATACCTTGTAGCCTTTCAATGTGTTAGCCAACTCACGAAAATTTTAAAAAACTGTTTTAAAATGTCTGTGTACTTCACAGTGTGCAAACACAGTTTTTAAAAGGAGAAAGAAATGGGTAAACAAGTAAAAGATTGATTTTTTTTTCCAAATTAAACTGAATAATCTATAATGGACAACATGTGCTTAAATCACCCACAGAGGAATTTTTTTATATTTATTTTCAGTACTTTTTACTGCCTGAAACACAAACACAGAACACACAATTTTATTTTTTAACAAAATAGTAAAAATCATCAGACGAGGTATATGCTTTAATAAAAAGTGTATATCGCTCCTTATTGAGTTGATTAAACCAATTTTTAGTAAATATAAAAAAAAATTTAATGAAATATATACCTCATTTAACGATGCATTTACTTCATTAAATTTTTAATAATATATATGAGACTATATTTAAGACTGTAAAATGGACAAAGTGTAACATCACCCACAAATCGAAGCCTCATAATATCGCCTAGGCCCATTTAAACAGACATCCAGCTGAATAGGAAATTGTTATGTACAATTCTTTTTTCCATCACAATTTATGTCTCGCGTGTTTTGAATTTTAAATATAATATAACTCCCCAAATGAGGCATATGCTTTTATGAAAACTGAAGTACATATTACATTGAATTGAATGGATCCATTTATAAAAAATGTAATTTTTTTTAATGAGGAATATACCTTGTTTAATTTGTATATGATGCTATATAGGTAATATGGGACTGAAATTGGGCTGGAAAAAGTATCACAAATCTCAACAAATAGTAATCAATTGAAATTCATTTAATAAAGTTCTATATTACAAACAATCTTTTTTTGCCCCCAATTTCAGTCCACATATACACATATACCTTATTAGCATCATATATTTACATTAACAAATGTATATATCTCATTAATTTTTTTGTATTTTTAGTAAATCGATAAATGCAATTCATAGAGTATATGCTTTATTTGTTATAAAAGCATATACGTATGAAATTGAAGATGTAAAAAGGACCGATGTAGCATTTTCCTTTAATTTAGCTAGGCCCAAGGCCCAGCCATATATGTTATATGAGGCCCAATACACACTGACCAATTGCGATCCATTTAATCAAAGACCCATTTATTTACCCCCTTTGTCGATGGGATTTTGATAGCTAAATTTTTGCTGACACTGGACTTTTGTAAATTTTTCAGTATTTTATTGACTTTTACACTATTGTAGACTTCCATTTGATGGACATCAATTAATTAAGATAAAATTTTAGAGATTTGTTTTATAGACTTTTAAAATATCTAATTTAAATATAAGATTGATTATCCAATATCAATAAGTGATCATTATCTAGAAATGTGTTTTTGAAGAAATACAAGAAATAAGAACTCAAATATTCATATTCAGAAGATTATGTACATCCAATATTAAGTGCAAGCTCCCTAATAGATGTCTTCACATGTTATGCCCAGAAGGCAACTGTCTCTAATATGTAATAGTAAATCAATATCTGAAGAACAATGAAGAGATCAACAAAGAAAGTATGTATCATTACAAAATGAAAACTGATATAAATCATGTGAAAACAATAAACAAGAACGAGGCCAATTGACAAAGGCTGGAGGTACATCTATATCACAAATTATCAGTAGAAATTTGAATATAAGATCATCATGTGAGAACAGTTGGCCAAGTACAAACCCCAGCTAAACAATAGTACAGAGGACTTAAACTACTAACTTGACTCTCTGACAATGGTGGTAATGACGCTCGAAATCCTCCGATCACAGCTCATCAAGATCGTCTGCTCATTTGCAGGATATGGATGAACTCCATCACTAAAAAGGTATGAGCGACGGTGCGCCCCCCAAAAAGAGACAAACAGATGGAGATAGCCTTCCCAGCTCGACCGTAAGGTCAGTCACCGGGGGGTCCCTTCGATATCAAAAAAGAAAGAAAGAAGAGAGACCAAAACACAAATTTCAAGTACATTAGCAAAAATATTATTGTCACCCTAAGCGAGATACTCCTGCAAAGATCCCAACAGCTCCAAGAGCTAGGATGAAGTGACAACCAACAACGAACATGCAACTCCCTATGTTAGGATCTCCAATATTCTCACATAAATCAAGTGATCCTCATGAAGTCCTCTATTACCAAACCTGATTTCTAATGCATAACGACAATGATAGTAACTTCCAATGCTCAGACAAGAACATAAAAAGCACAACTGATCACCGGGCGATGCTTTACATCACGCCTAATTATTAGCCAACTATTTGGGTCCATTTGGATGGGGGAATAAATGATGAAATATGAGGGATAAAAGAGAATAAATGTAAAAAAAATTATTTGGGTGAATGGTATAAATAGGTATAATTATGCAAAATTATGTGAAAATAATCTAGTATCTGTATTCCAAGTCTCCCCATGTAATAATATTATTCTTCAATTGGTATAAATGGATCCGTATTCCCAAACGTGCGAACTTTGCACCCCGAGCGTCTCTGCACGTCTGCTTCTCGGTGGATCTTGGACCCGTAACAAATTGGTATCATCATTGCACACCTAATTAGATGTGCCGCTTCTACACCGAGAGCTCCATGCAACCTTACATGATTTTTTTTTCTCCTTCTTCGTGTGAAACCCTGTACGACACACCGTTGTTGGAATTTCAACAATACATCCGTCGATGGTATGAATTCATCGACCTGTATCGTCATTGATCCTCGTTCTTCAAATCTCGTCCTCCTAGGTCAAAACCCGGAGCTTTGATACCACTGTTGGGAAGGCAATCTGCGGAAGCCACCAACAAACCCGAGATCAAACACAAGAACGAAACATCACATCACACGAAGAACACAAGATATACGTGGTTCGACCTAAGCCTACATCCACGGGGCAAAAAACAAGAATCCACTTTGATAGTTGAGATACATTAAGAGACTCACAAACTCTCCCATGGAGTTACCCTCTCTTAGAACCTCTCAACCTTCTCTTAGGATTTCTACATTGTATTATGACATGTCTTGCCATGAAATCCTAGAAGATATTTATAGAGATAAATAACTTCTTCCCCAAGTAATCTCCCAATTAATAAATAAATATTGTTTCCATTAATTAGGAGATATTCACTCTCCTAATTAACAAACAAATATTGTTCCCATTAATTAAGAGATATTCACTCTCCTAATTAACAAACAAATATTGTTTCATATTTTAGGAGATTCTCTTTAAATATTAATTAAGATCAAATCTTAAATAATATTCTACTCATTAGGTACCCAACCTAATATGGTTTCATCATGGCCATCCGATGTGATACACCGGATCGAGACATAATCCCAACAAATCTCCACCTTGGCTCGTATCCGGTACGCTCGGACTTCCTCGAACCCCTTAGAAGATTTTCGTTGATGTCTCCACCTTGTTCCATGTCGTCCTTGAAGTACGACCACGCGAGCAACCATACACCTCCACCTGCAATCAAGTGGTCTTCGACTTCCTTCGACTTCCTTGAGCTTCACCAACAAACTTTAGATCGTCTCTATCCATCATCTTTCATTATTGCAATGATCCATTCACTCAATAATTGGGGGCGTTTCTCTGTGTGTAAAGCAAAGATTCTTATTTTCGTTCTTCCTTTTTAATTTGCACAATAATAAGAAAAGAATAATTTCATCACCAACAAAGTAATTTGACCTTTTTAATGAAAGTCGTCATGACTAGACTATTCACTTGGCTGGAATATATGTCATACCATAAGTCCTTGTTAAGATAAGGGAATAATTAGGAATAAAATGGAGTAGGGGTGAATAAACCCAAAATATGTTTGTATGAAAAGAATAAGTTGGTAAAATCATATCAGAATATGTGGAAATAAGTTGATATTGATATTCTAAGCCCTTTGTAATTGTATTATTCCTCTCAATCTATTCTTGTAATCTAAAATGGTATGTATGTCAAATTATTTGTCTTACTCTTACTTACATGTCAAATCATTTTTTCATATTTTATAATTATTTATCTATATCTTATTCATCTTTTATTATATCCATAACTTATTTATAATCAATCAAATAATAAATCATTACTCCATCTCCCAACGTGAAAACACAATCAAGTATAAAATGATTTTATTTGTACTCCATATTGAAATAGTTTCTAAAATAACTTATTTTGCTACCTAAACGAAAATATATGTTTCGAAATGGGGGTATTTTTTATTCTTCAAACCATGACTAAGCTAGGGTGCATTATCATAAAGGCCTCCTCTAGGCCTGGAATTAATAGGAAATGAATCGTAAATCCTTAGGTCCAAATGAAAGGGGTAAATTAAAAATATTTTCCTTGAACTCCTTTTGTTTTGTTTCTCCATTTCAAGAAATGAGGAGCAGTGTCTGGTTAATATTTTTATATATGCAAATTTGGACCCATTAAAACATTAAAAAAGATGGTTGTTACACTTAATTATATTTACAATCATCATAAATACAGTATCATGTATTTCGTTAGCTTCTTTCACTCATTATAAAGATATATCTTTTTAATATTTTATAGTTTTTTATTAATAATATTTTTTAATTATAAAAATATATACTTCACTTTTAATAAAAATACGTGATCTCAAGGTGACGAGTGACCCCTCTCTCTCCTCCTCTTAATAGGGAATATTTTTTTTCGGTTCAAATTAATGAGGAATTATTTAATGATGATACGTGAGATTTGATGTTTACTTTCCGCGTGGGTGAATCATTTCCAAACATAGTGATGCGGCTTTGTTTCTATCATTCAAGTGGCCACAAATTTTCCTTTACTAGTGCATGTATTATTTCCATTCCATAAATAGCGATGTGGCTTTGTTTGTATCCTTCTAGTGGGCACATTATTTTCCTTCCTTGGGTGTGTCATCGTACAAATGAAAATGAGTTCAGTTTCTATCAGGTTATTTCTATATGGCTGGATGTTTTTCTTATTTAAAGATGGTTTAATTTATTGGGTCAAAACTACAAGGTATTAATGAATATATATAAAACAATTAATAATAATCGTGGAGACTCCAATGTAAATAGCCCTGCTAACACAAACAGCCCATTCAACCTGTAAGCGTGTTAGGATGGATATTATGATGAATTGAGTTTCGTTCTTAATATATTAAGGTGACAACCTATTATTTCATCAAAAAACGGTTAGGATGGAGATCATGTTGACAAAATGTCTCAGATCCGGTGTATCAAAGTTTGAATAGTCAGGATTAAGTCATTTAGGGTGGGGGCACTTGTTGGAAATCGGGACAATGGAAGGAGACAGAACCGGTGCGAATGCTTCAAGGATCAACATTGTTAAATGCTTTTAAACAAACTTCTCCCGTTTTGGTATGAATCGTGAGTACACCTGGGATTGATGAAGTGCTGCCTTCAGGATACAATGAAGCCCTCTCTTGGTGTTGAGAACAGAGTGTGTACTCTCTGTCTCAACCTCTTAGAACTCTCTGTATTTAGGGGCTGATGATGCTAACTCGTAATTGAAACAAAAGAAGATTTGTTGTTATTTTTTGTTTGAGTTTAAGGGTCTGAATTTATAGGCCACATAGTGCCTTTTCATTCAAATGAAACACCTTTTCATGAATGGGGAGTTACAGCAACTGTCCGATCGGTGGTCCACTATTTCCACGCGATCGTGCGATCCAGATCGTCCATCACGGGATACATCCCTTCCAATGGCACCTCTTGGTGATCATAACCACCAACCGTCAATCCAATTGTGCGCATTTCATTTGAACGTTCCTTCATCGAACGGTCCAGATTGCATCTGATCAAAACGATCTCCATCATCTGATTAGCCAAAAAGAAAAGGCTCCAGCTCCTAGCGACGTGCCAAGTGCGCCCTAAAACGTCCAATACGCACACACGCGCTTGGTGGTGCTTCGCACCACTCCGCATCAAAGGTCCACCATAAGGTGTCCACCAAAAAGATTTCACTAGAGTACATGGGGCTCTCCTTATAAATACTCTAAACATTTTATAAACAACCGATATGAGACTAAAGAATAGGACCACATCATCTTCTAAGGGGGGGACCACTAAAACCCAAATGATTTATTTTGAAAATACCCAACAACACTAAATCATTCATTTTGAAAAAAAAACTATTTTTGTGATGAGATTTATTGAGAGATTTTTGGGGATTTGTTTGTATAAAATCTCATGTAGAGACAGCTTGAAACTTGGCTTGATTTGCAAATTTGTATTACGTAGAAGCTTTAATGGAGGTTGAGTGAAATAGTTAGAGAGACTCCAATGTAGGTTTGCATGTAAGTCTTAATGCATATGTAATTTTCAACTATTAGTGGATGTTTTACTATTTTGTAGCCCCGTATATATAGGTTTAGGCTGAATTACGTAAATCTATATTCTTCTTGTTACTTGTGTTTTCTTCGATCTCGTATTTGTTATATTTGCTTCTGCTATTCACAATAGATCGCTCTAAAGATATCACAACTTCATGTGTTTGCGGTGGTTTGGTCAGTTTGGTTGATTAGAAACCATGTAATTTTTTGAGCACATACCCTGTATGTGGAGAATATTTGAGGTCTTGTTGTGAACTTTATACAGGAGTGGAGGTAGAGTTTTTGTGGATGCGAATTTATTTGCCTCATGAAGGGAGGGGTGGTGATACGGCCTTAGAGGCAAGGGAAGGTGGTGCCCGATAGAAATCATTTCTATCCGGGTTCCACTTCAGAGTGTATTTTTTGTTTTGGGGTTTTTGCTTGTTTTTTATGTTTATTGTAATTTCTCTTTGGGCTTTCGTTTTATTTATATAATGGAGATTGCCTACTGTTTCATTAAAAAAAAAGTTAAGGATCAATTAACCATCAGGTTGAATTAATATAATTATATGTAACCTGCATAATGCTGTCTTAAATATGTTATAACCATTCAATCCGACAAATATGATGTCATAATTCTGTTCATCCCAACTATTACGAGTCTCTCTAGCATTTGTACGCCTAGATAGCTTAGATATATATATGTCTAATGCATGAGCAACTCGTCCGGTCTTTTAAAAAGCGGACCGGATTGGCCAATTCAATCGGTTGGATCATCGACCGGCCCAACTTCCAGTCCGGTTAACCCACCAAACCTAATTTATTCTAAAAATCGGTCTAAAAATAGAAAACCATTCAACCCGCTGAGTTTTGAAAATTAATACTGGGTTAGATGAACCATCTGGTTTTTTGAAGATGTGTATATCAGTGTTACGAAGAATAAAAAAGTTACCAAAAAATATTTTTTTAGAGTACTTAAGAAAAAATGTTAAAAAGGAATCTTTCTAATTTTAATTGGTTGGAATTTTTTAAAGATTTAAAAGTTAATTAATTCATCATTGAAATTTAAAAGGATTTAGAGGTTGTGATTTGCCTAATTGTACTTCAAAAAGGAGAAAACAATTGGAGGTTTTACAATAGATATCTCCTCTTAGAAAAGTTTAGTTCATAATTAACTTGAATGTCATGTAAAATCTATTAAACTCAAATTAATTATTCATATTAAAACTTTAATTATAAATAAAATCATCATAGTTTTTATATTTTTGTGATGTTAAATGAAGACTTGAAAATGGGATATAAGTCATGCCCAAAGTGCTTGTTCGGCTTAGGAAATAGTTAGGTCTGGTTTAGTATTGGAATAAAGGGTTGAAATAAAAAAATAATTAAGTTAAATCACATGTTATCCTATATGACATAAGAAAAAAAAAAATAAAACATGGACAATTGTTAAAGAAAAAGTGGAAATATTTTGTTCTATGTAAAATGTGGAATAGACTTTATTCCCATTTTTAACCTCATTTTTAAAAATTGTGACTGCCCTTCTCAAAAAAACAAAAACAAAAAACTTTATAAAACCAAAATTAACAATATTAATGCTCCTTAAATAGAAATGGTAGACTTGATATTTTTAAAATTTTTTTTAAAGTAATCTTATATTTTATGTCATGTGATCCAAATGTAAAGTTAAGAATAAAAACACAAAAAAATGACGATAACAAAATGCATTAGCAAATGTAAATATAGATAAAAAAAATAATTTTTTTACCTTTATAAATTAGATTAATTTATCTTAAATATTTATCTGTTTATCAAACTATGATAAACAATGACTTAGAGAATAGTATAGAAAATATGGACAATTTGAAGGATTTGAAACTAGAAAAAAAAATTGTTATTCAGCGGCCACCAAGGCCCGGAACCAGGTGGATGGTTCTGGGTGGCCTCTCGCTTTAATTTCCAACTTTTTCGGAAGGGTATAATTTAGCTTAATAAAAGTGGATGATATGATATTATTTGAAGATGATACGTGAGATTTAATGATTTTTTAATTTCCACGTGCGCGAATCATTTCCATATATAGTGACCCGGCTTTGTTTTTATCATTCTAGTGGGCTCAATTTTTCCAATTTGATAAGGCTTTCTTGACACGTGTATGTATTTATTTCCATACATAGTGATGTGGCTTGGTTTGTATCCTTCTAGTGGCCGCATTATTTTCCCTTTTTGGATGTCATCGTTCAAATGAAAATGAGTATTCACTTTCTATCAGGTTAATTATTTATCTGTGGTTGGATATTTTTATGGTAAAATGCATTTTAATCCCTCAAGTTTACAAAACCTATACAGGCACCTTCTGTATTTTAAACATATGCACTTACACCAAGTGGCTTAGTACCCTGGGACTGGGGGGCTGTGGGCATGAGATCCCCTTGATTTTTATTTATTTATTTTTAAATTATTTTATTTATTAATGGTAGATTGACTTTGATCATGGCCTCCAATTATATATGAAATTTCTTAAACAGCAACAATCCACCACTAAAAATAAGAAAATAAAACAATCAACCATGGGGGAGAGGGGGGGGGGGGGGGATGAGACCCCCCCATGGATTTTTATTTATATATTTAAATCCTTTTATTTGTTAGTGGTAGATTGATTTTAATTAGAGCCTACAGGTCATGAGCTCCATCTATATATGAAATTCTTTAAACAACAACAGCTCATTACTAAAAAAAGGAAGATAAAACAGTCAACCATGATTCACATGGACATGTATATGATGTGCCATCACCATTTCTTTTAATTAGCCCACATTCCCTCTACATAAACAAAAGCCCCTTTTGATTTCCTTTTTCAATTGACCCCAAAGCCTCATTCAATATCTAGATCCCATAGATAGCCATGCAGGCACGGACCCTACTCATCAACATCTCCACCCAGGCGCTCATCTTGAAAAAAGTAAATTATTTTTTCTTTTTTTTGTATCTCAATTATTCATAATATCAATTTTCATTTCTAAAAAAACTCATAATTTTTATTTTTTGTTCCATTTACCATCACAATCGGGAATTTGCAATCGGTAATCCTCTCATCTCCTCATCAACACTTCATTTTTTAATCTATACTATTGAAAAAAAAAAATGATATAACTTTAAAAAATATTTATATAAATTACATTGAGCCTCCCCTTTATAAAAATCTTGACTCCACCATTGAAGGTGAGATTTAACATTGGGTACAGTAACAAAGATTCAACCATATTATTAATAAAAAATTTCAAAATCTGTTGTCACCAAGAAAACATGCTTTAATTTCTTAACGATGGAATTTTTTTTCCAACTTATTAATTGGACTAAACTGTCTCATTTTAATTTAATTATTTAAATTATGTGAGAGACAACATGCATCAAGTCACTTTATTTTTTGGAGTGAACGAACCATTACAATGATGATATATAGGAACATGCGTTGCACTGTAAATGAGTATCACTATCTTTGAAATTTTTTTGCAGTAAACTTTTTCAATTTGTCGAGCTTGATTAAAAGAAAGAAACAATACTGCAAATGTATGTTAGATCGAGCATGTAAAACGCTATAGTTGCTGAAGTCAAACATTATTAGCATATCCAGTGGTAGAGAGATGATTTTTATAATAAAGGGACATAATGTGACTTATATTAATATATATATATATATATATATATATATATATATATATATATATATGGTCGCGATTACGTGCGGTATGCGGTCGGTGCGGTTTACGACGTGGGCCGTCCGATCGCGGGTCCATCGCATCCAACGGTCGACGTGAATCGCACCCGACCGTCCGATGCGATGGACCCGTGATCGACGGCCCGTGATCGCGCACCGCACCGACCGTAAACCGCACCTAATCGGCTCCCATATATATATATATATATATATATATATATATATATATATATATATATATATATATATATATATATATGTGTGTGTGTGTGTGTGTGTGTGTGTGTGTGATTACGTGCGGCGAACGGCGGGTGCGGCAGCGATTATGGGCCGTCGATCACGGGTCCATCGCATCGGACGGTCGGGTGCGATTCACGTCGACCGTTGGATGCGATGGACCCGCGATCGAACGGCCCACGTTGCGGCCGCACCTGCCGTTCGCCGCACCTAATCGCCGGCATATATATATATATATATATATATATATATATATATATATATATATATAGGGGACTGATGGGGTGCGACCGTGCGCCCGGTGCACCCCATCGTGCGCCCCGAAATCGGACCGTGCGATCGCTGATCCCGCGATCGCACGGTCCACGTTTGTTTTTTTTTTTTAAATCGATCTGTACATGTACGACGTGAGGATGACTTTTTTACGTGCGTGGAATAGATTTTGACCGTCCGATCGAGATCCATCGATCGGAAGGTCAATTAAAAAAAAATACAAAAAAATCAAAAACTGATATTCCCATCTTACCCCCCTTTAAATTTCCCTTCATAGCTTCCCTTCAACCCCTCAATCGAACCCCTCTCTCTCTTCCGTCTGAAATTTTTTTTTCTTCTCCACCACGTCCACCGCAAATCGTCCACGCCGGCAACTCTCCTCTTCACGCCGGCACCTCCTCTCTTTACGTCGGCACCTCCATTCGGCTCCCCATCCCGGCATCTTCCCCGTCTCTACATCATCCCCGTCTCGGCACCGTCCACGCCCCGGCATCGTGCACGCCTCGGCATTGTAAGTATGTCCTTTGTCTTCTTTCATGTTCTGATTTTGAGAGGGGTTTTTGTTTCATTTGTGATTTTGTTTGATTATCTAGGGCTTTCATTTTTTTTATTTTTTGGGGTTTACAAATCTGTAAGTATTAAGGGTTTTCATTTATTTTTGTTTGTTTCTTATTATGAGGTAAATGGTGTTTATATATACAGATCGTCAATTTTTTTTTAGTTTGTCAGTATTTGTTACAAATCTGTAGGTATTAAGGGTTCATATATACTTGTAAATCTGTAAGTATTAAGGGTTTTCATTTATTTTTGTTTGTTTCTTATTATGAGGGAAATGATGTTTATATATACAGATCGTCAATTTTTTTTTAGTTTGTCAGTATTTGTTTCAATTGGATTTGTAATATAATTATGTTCTGTAGGTGACCTTTTTATTGAAATTTTGAATCTTGATTTAATGAATTGCCACCAATGACATATAGATCTAGATTTTTGCTGGTGATGTTTAATGCATTTTGTGATAGGTTTTCTTCATCACTTGAAAAAAAAAAATTTATGTTGGCTTGTAAATTCTGGGCTATTAATTTGCCAAATGTTTGGATTATTTCATTGGTCAATAGAATAATATGCTGGATTCAAACTTTTAGTTCAAATAAATACTTCATGTTCACTTAGATGATGTTGAGATTTAGTAGAAAAAGATATGTTCCCTTGTAATAATGTTAAAACACTTCAGTATATCTGTCTAATTTTTTTGTTATTTCAGTTCATTTGGGTGGATTTGGAAGCTGGTGGAGTGTCAGTTTCAGTTGGTGTGGGTGTATGAACTATATTATTCAGTAAAGATTTTTATTTTATTTTCAGACATGGTTTTTTCCATGTGATTTATATGAATTGTAGAACTTGTGATAAACCTTCACATAATGCATTTGTTCCCATTGTGATAAACCTTCACATAATGCTCTTGACTGATTTTGAGAGGGGTTTTTGTTTCATTTGTAATTTTGTTTGATTATCTAGGGGTTTCATTTTTTTTATTTTTTGGGGTTTGTATATTGTGAATTTTATTGGAATGATGTGTGACAGTAATATTGTGAAACACATAAAACTGTTATGGATTCTCAAATTGTCTAATGTCAACTTTTTTATAATTGATTTTAATCTTCTTCTTCTTTTCTTTATGAATTTTTACTTCCTGTGAACAGTATGGATAATTTCTAGCTGATTGAGTGAATCATATGGCATACAGTAGTATTTTATTTTCATGGATTTGGTACAAGGTATGCATTTAATGTTCAATTTCAAAAATTTTGAATCGTTAATTGTCATATCTTTAAGATAATATGGAGTAGTTGATTGCTTTTAAACTGTTCTACTTCGTATATTGGATCAGTGTCTTGGATGATTTGTTAAGGCTACATTAGATATCAATCCATTCCCAACATGCGAACCACTATTATTATTAGAGAAAAAAATGTGTCACTTTTTCTTTGCTTTCATGTGGATCAAATGGAATTAAGCCGTGGATGGGTGTGTAGTTCAACTCTTAGAAAATGTTTCCAACTCTGTAAGGAGCCAAAATCTATAGGATGCCACTCTTTACTTGACATCTGTGTATTATTTTTATTTTTTTGAAATATATACGGCAGTAGTTCTTGTGTCTAAAATCTATATGCTATTTGCTACTTGAAGCATGCGCTTGATCTTGAGCAAACAAAGATAGCAATCCAAACAGTCTTTTTCTGGGAGTTCATGAGAGTTCAAGTGTTTAAGTGACAGCTTAGATGATTTATTTTCTTGATTTCCATCTTATTTTTCATTTCTTTTGTTGAGTGATGTATCAGAGGCATACTTCGCAATTTGTAGATAGTAAGTGTACATGGACCTCAGGATCCTGGTGCCCTATAAATGATGCATTTAGTGCATCACATTTGTGGATCATGGAATATATTATGGAATATCAACTCCATGTTGTCTCAAATTCTTAAGAAACTCCCTTGAAAGGTTGGACCTAGATTGTCCTGTAGTAATTCTCTCTATCTTTAAAATACTTTTTCCTTAATATTCTGCAATGTCAATGACAAAGGTTACTCTTTTGTGTACAATCTGAAATTCTCAGTTATCTGCTTTGTTGGACTGCTTCATGACCAAATTTTGTTGTACATGGTGGTCAAGATAAACCACTTTGGGGGACCTATTTCATGTGTGTGTATTTATTTTTCTTTTTTCCCTTTTTTTGGGTGGGAGGAGGGAGTGATTTGAGTCCCAAATGGGATTAGAATCATATCAACTCTTTGTTCCTATAAACTATGTGTTCATTTTCCTTATGAATCTTGATTGACTTATCAAACTCAATGCATTTATTCCCATTGTGATAAACCTTCACATAATGCTCTTGACTGCTTCAGAAAAACTAGAATGTGGTCAAGAGCCAGACAGTGATGGCGGCAGTAGAAGCTAGAGCTGCTTGGCAACGCACTGCAAACTGTTGCTTTGTCCAAGAAGACGCTAAGAGAGCTCCCAACATGTTCATCTCCTGTTTAAATTGGTTGATGTATTATATTGGTTGATTGGTTGATGTATTATATTGGTTGATTAAATAAACATGTTCATGTATTAAACAGGTTTAGGTTGATGTATTGAATTAAACAAGTTGATGTATTAGCTTTTGAGTGTGTGGATGTTAACGTTTGAATATACTGGTGTAGTTTTTTTTATCTCCTGTTTAAAGTACTTTAATGTTTGAATAGTTGCAAGTATTTCATTTTTAAAGTTTATTATGTATAATTTCTTCTAATTTTTTTACTTCTGCTCTATTGATAAAGTAAAGGGAGTTGATGGGAAAGAATTAGTGGTTATCACATTTGATGAGGTTCTTGCCTTAGACTGAGCAGGTGAGTTTATTTACTCCAATTTTATAATCTAATTGATGATAAATCATACACCACAAAGTGTACTAGTATATCCGATGCATGACAGACTTCTAATCTTTCACGCAGAAAACTGAACATATGGTTTTGAGGTTGAAGCTCCAACTTTACATATATGAAAGAATAAGTGCATATTTGCGTTCCTTGCCTGAAGATGAAGATCATATCATCTCAATAAAGTAATCTATGGATGGATTATTATGATGTTCATCAGGAGGCGTTTATCTATCTAGATCTAGTAGTGATGTATGTTTTCTTGGCCGAGGATGTCGGCAGTGATGAATGTCAGCTGAATCAATATGTTATTTGGGCACATGTGTGATCCAACCAATCTCTTTAACACATGCAATGGTGTCACTGGAGTGGTTAATCATCTGTCGACTGACCTTTTTTTGAAATCACATGGAATTGACATTTCTCAACCTTGTAAGTTGTAAATCCATTGGAATGATGTTTGGTTTTCAACCCATTCCAGAGAACATCTACTGTTAGACCAGAACTCTGTTGTTTAGTTCCATAGAACCCAATCCAGAAAATGCAAGACATTTAGTTCAGTAAACACGAATTGAAATACAAAAAGATGAACAAAGTTAGAGCATAACTCTGTTATTTGTTCCATTGACGCCACAGTCCACTCATAAAGCCTAAATATACCATGTATTAAAAATTACACTGAGAGATCAATCAAACAAGTTCTACAATTCATACAAATCACATGGAAAAAACCATGTCTAAAAATAAAATAAAAATCTTTACTGAATAATATAGTTCATACACCCACACCAACTGAAACTGACACTCCACCAGCTTCCAAATCCACCCAAATGAACTGAAATAACAAAAAAATTAGACAGATATACTCAAGTGTTTTAACATTATTACAAGGGAACATATCTTTTTCTACTAAATCTCAACATCATCTAAATGAACATGAAGTATTTATTTGAACTAAAAGTTTGAATCCCAGCATATTATTCTATTGACCAATGAAATAATCCAAACATTTGGTAAATTAATAGCCCAGAATTTACAAGCCAACATAAATTTTTTTTTTCAAGTGATGAAGAAAACCTATCACAAAATGCATTAAATATCACCAACAAAAATCTAGATCTATATGTCATTGGTGGCAATTCATTAAATCAAGATTCAAAATTTCAATAAAAAGGTCACCTACAGAACATAATTATATTACAAATCCAATTGAAACAAATACTGACAAACTAAAAAAAAATTGACGATCTGTATATATAAACATCATTTCCCTCATAATAAGAAACAAACAAAAATAAATGAAAACCCTTAATACTTACAGATTTACAAGTATATATGAACCCTTAATACCTACAGATTTGTAACAAATACTGACAAACTAAAAAAAAATTGACGATCTGTATATATAAACACCATTTACCTCATAATAAGAAACAAACAAAAATAAATGAAAACCCTTAATACTTACAGATTTGTAAACCCCAAAAAATAAAAAAAATGAAAGCCCTAGATAATCAAACAAAATCACAAATGAAACAAAAACCCCTCTCAAAATCAGAACATGAAAGAAGACAAAGGACATACTTACAATGCCGAGGCGTGCACGATGCCGGGGCGTGGACGGTGCCGAGACGGGGATGATGTAGAGACGGGGAAGATGCCGGGATGGGGAGCCGAATGGAGGTGCCGACGTAAAGAGAGGAGGTGCCGGCGTGAAGAGGAGAGTTGCCGGCGTGGACGATTTGCGGTGGACGTGGTGGAGAAGAAAAAAAAATTTCAGACGGAAGAGAGAGAGGGGTTCGATTGAGGGGTTGAAGGGAAGCTATGAAGGGAAATTTAAAGGGGGGTAAGATGGGAATATCAGTTTTTGATTTTTTTGTATTTTTTTTTAATTGACCTTCCGATCGATGGATCTCGATCGGACGGTCAAAATCTATTCCACGCACGTAAAAAAGTCATCCTCACGTCGTACATGTACAGATCGATTTAAAAAAAAAAAACAAACGTGGACCGTGCGATCGCGGGATCAGCGATCGCACGGTCCGATTTCGGGGCGCACGATGGGGTGCACCGGGCGCACGGTCGCACCCCATCAGTCCCCTATATATATATATATATATATATATATATATATATAATAATAATAATAATAATAATAATAATAATAAAATAAATACATTGATATAAAACATATCACTAAATAATTATAAAAACGATATGTCATATTTTATATTGATAATTCACAAAAAAAAGACAAAACATAAATTTAATAAGCAATATACTTTTAAATTTGACTTCGACGAGGTTTCGTATTTTAAAAATTTTGAGTGATTTGATTATTTTAGATATTTACACAAATATTTTAAATAATTTAGTAACAATGACAATAAGGTAAAAGGAAAAAAATACTATACCTTCAAAGTGTTGATGGAGGAGAGGAGATGATTACATATCATATATTCCTGATTGGAATAGTTAATGGAATAAAAAATAAAAATTATGAATTTTTTTAAAGATGAGGATTGATATTAGGAAAAGTTGAGATAACAAAAAATTGAAAAAAAAAATTCATTTTAAAATGGGCGCCTAGGTGGGGACGCCGAAGAGTGGGATCCGTGTCTCCATGGTTGTTTGTGGGATATGAATAGAAGGATGCTTGGGGGTAAAAGAAAAAATAGAGTAAAAAATGATTTTTTTTATGTGGAGGGAGGAGGGTTAATTAAAAGAATGGGTGATGGCACACCATGCACGTGGATGATCCAGATGGATAATAAATGATTCTTTTATTTTTTTTTATTTTAGTTCTACACTGTTGCAGTTAAGGAAATTATGTATATAATCTATAAGCTCTAATTAAAATCAATCTATCATTAAAAAATTCAAATGACTTAGAAATAAATTAAAAAGATCAAGAAATAAATTAAAATAAATCCAGGGGTCCCAATGCGACCTGGTCGTACGGTGGCTCCGCCACTGCTCACCTTTGATTATAGCTATCTTCACTACGTCAATCGTGTGTTATTTGGGGCGTTTATATGTCATAAATGTTGGGATTATATATGTTTCGAATATTGTGTACTCAACGATTGGTTATGACAAATTATTGGGATGAACACCTAATTATCTCGGTTATTTAAGAATTATATTATAGACAAATTCTATCTTAATTTCTCAGGAAATCCGTGCTACGGAAAATCTTGAATTTGAGCAATTATATATGACATTTGTTAAATTAAAATTTGCTAAGATATTAATGAACATGTTGTTTCTCTACAAATACCTCCATATTGAAAGGCATTATGAAGGGATTCAATATCTAGCTAGGGATTCAATATATATCTCATATGTATTATCTGATGCATGTCATCCTCTAAATATAGATTTAGACTGAAACACATGAATTTTCATGCGTCACTTCTATGAAATTTAATGTTTTATTTGATATTAGGTTCGTTGTAATATCTCAGGTGTGAGTGGTGTTCCGGTTGTCCATATTTTGCATGATTTATTTCATGGAGACTATGGGGTCCACAGGGGAACCTATTCATTTTTCTTTCTTTCTTTCTTTCTTTCTTTCTTTTTTTTAATAAAAAGGAGAGAGTACTCGCACAGCAAAGAGTACTCCCAGTGTCGTGGAGACATACAAGGTGAGATGTGGGTTAAAAGACAACGACGAGTTGGCGCACGTGTAGCTTGAACAATGCAATATAATTAAAACATTATGAATGGAATTTAGGCAGAGTTAATTAAGGCCTAAGCAATTCGTGTAAAAAGTGAATTTGGATATTAGTTACTCAGTGGACATGTATAGCTTGTTCAAAGTGAAAAAATTATGTGAGATGTAAAAAACGTGGGAATAAACAAATATTTATATTCTACGTTTCCTATAAAATTATGTTATTCCACCCTATCCAAATCAACTGTAATAATCTCTTATAAATCACAAGGCCAATATATCAAAACATTTTTCATTTTTATGAATCTTTATCAATACATTATTCATATTTTATTTACAATTTATTCTTGATCAATCAAACAACAAAAAAATTCATAATTATATTTTCCATTATAAATAATTAAAATATAACCAAACAAGAAATCACTTATTTCACTGGTAATTAGAATTATCTATTCTTAGAATAGTTAATCATGAACCCCAAAATAGTTTATGTATCTATCCAAACGATACTCAAGGATAATGTCTCTCAAAGTTTGATAGAGTAATAAAAAAGTCATTATAAAATCACTATTAGGGTGGTCCTTAATTATATTCCTTAGTGTTTTTTCTTTTTCTTTTTCGTCTTTTTTTAGTATTCCTAGCTTTTCTGTTTTCCTAATTTGGTATGTTGCTCCTCTTTATGGTTTCTATTTATTTGACTCCTCTAATTTGAATAAGGTTAATTAATTTTCTCCATAATCTAACAATATCATATATCTTATCCCATTCCGAACATTATCCTTTCGAACAGTACTAGAAATTCACATGTGAACGCTCATTGGCCGAACGCCAAAAGAGTGCCACACCGACATACTGTCCCTTTTTGTCGGGCACTTTTTTTTTGCTTTGTTGGGTTGGTCCCCGTTCAAAGGAAAGGGAGGAGCACTCACTTTCACTCACACACACACACACACACACACACACACACATATATATATATATGAAGTTATTCCGCTTTGTCGGACACTTTACAGGAAGTTGCTTTATTAAGCCAAAATAATTAATAAACCAGTGATCAATATATTATACAATTCTAATTATACATGTATTAACTAATTAAACATATTGACTCCATTATAAAGCCAACACAGAATAACCCATTCAACAAAAACCAAAGGTGGCCACTCAATTCACTCTCCGCCCCTATCTTCTTCTGCTTCTTCTTCTTGTTTTTAAGCTGTACTTAACTTCTTTATCATCAGCTGATACAGTAAGCATCAACTTTTTCTGCTTTTTTAGTAAGCAAATGGCAATCACACCAATCCGCCATCTTTTTGAGAGACTGTCAGACAGCTCATAACAAACTCAATCTTTATTATTATGTTTTTCAATAAGAATAGTAAAAAACATAATCAAACATAAAATCATTTATTCAATTGATAAAGTTATTTATTCCTAAAATAGGTATAAACCTCAGAATAACGTATGTCTCTATCCAATCGAGCACTTCGAGTAGTCATCTTTAACATCAATACCATCAATGCTCGCTGTAACTGTAGTACACAGTACACACGAGTGGCATCCTACCAAAAAATCTCTACCTATGATAATCTAAGTGTAAGATAATCTAATCATAAAACATCATAGAGAAAGTGACATGGTGTAAAACATAAAATAGAAGAGCTATTTTGGATGAAAAATGGATTGACCTTTAGTCAAGAGACCAAAAAAAATAAATAGTTAATCTAAAAATATTTTGGGAGACTGAAAAAATCCAATAACCTAAAAAATAGTCAAATAAAAATATTTGTGTTTTCCCTTTATCGTTAAATTAAATTGTGTAACTACACAATGAAGAAGTTTAGATAATAAAAACTAAGAGCTTGTTTAGATCCGCGATAAAGTTGATTTTATAGCGTCATTGGACCAAAACTCTATCATGGATCCAAACAAAATCTAATGGTGGGCTTTCAGGACGTGTTTGATGTGCTTCATGCACAAAAATATTTGTGTTTGAGAAGCTTCTAAAATAACGCACGCAGGGTTTCAATTCCTTGTTTACCTGAATGTGTGTATTCCTAAATAGACCTACAATGATGAAGTTGGTTCATTTACAATGAATCACATGCGCGAAAAGGTGAGTGATTATTTTTTTATTTTTTATTTTATATCGGAGGAACCCCGTAGCTGACCTTATGATCGAGCTGGGAAGGTTAACTACGCCTGTTTGCCCCAGTCCAACAGAAAATTAAAGATGAGTGATTATTAGATTGTCTCTATCCATCATCTTTCATTTTTTTCTGGTGTGTAAAGCAAAGATTCTTATTTTCGTTCTTCCTTTTTAAATTGCACAATAATAAGAAAAAGAATAATTCCATCACCAACAAAGTAATTTGACCTTTTTAATGAAAGCCATCATCACTGGACTTCACTTGGCTGGAATATATGTCGTACCCAAGTCTTTGTTAAGATAAGGGAATAATTAGGAATAAGATCCAATAGGGGTATGTAAACCCAAAATATGTTTGTATGAAAAGAATAAGTTGGCAAAATCATATTAAAATATGTAAAAATAAGCTGGTATTGGTATTCTAAGCTCTTTGTAATTGTACTATTCCACCTAATTTATTCTTGTAGTATGAAATGGTTTATATATCAAACTACCTATCATATTCTTACTCACATGTTCAATCATTTTTTTATATTTTATAATTATTTATCCATATTTTATTCATCTTTCATTATATCTATAACTTATTCATGATTAATTAAACAATAAATCATTATTACATCTTCCAATGTGAAAACACAACCAAGTATAAAATAATTTTATTTGTTATCTATAAAGAAATAGTTTCTAAAATAACTTATTTTGCAAACTAAACGAAAGAAATATGTTTCAAAATGGGGGTATTTTTTATTCTTCAAACCATGACTAAGCTAGGGTGCATTATCATAGGCCTCCTCTAGGCCTGGAATTAGTAGGAAATAAATTGTAAATCCTTAGGTCCAAATGAAAGAGGGGTGAGTTGAAAATATTTTCCTTGGACTCCTTTTGTTTTGTTTTTGCGTTTCAAGAAATGAAGAGCAGCGTTCAGTTAATACTTTTATATGAAAATTTAAACCCATTAAAACGTAAAAAGGAAACGTTGTTACACTCGATTATATTTACAATCATTTTAAATAAAATTTCATATAAATATATATTTCTTTTTTTTTTATAAAAATATTACCTCATGGTGATGGGTGGACCTCTCTTCAACCTCTTAACGGGGAATTTTTTTTTTCGGTTCAAATTAATGGGGAATTATTTTGATGATGATACATGTGATTTGATGTTTACTTTCCACGTGGGCGAATCATTTCCATACATAGTGATGCGGCTTTGTTTCTATCATTCTAGGATAAGGTTTTCTTTACAAGTGCATGTATTATTTCCATAACATACATAGCGATGTGGCTTTGTTTGTATCCTTCTAGTGGACACATTATTTTCTTCCTTGGGTGTGTCATCGTACAAATGAAAATGAGTTCAGTTTCTATCAGGTTATTTCTATATGGCTGGATGTTTTTCTTATTTAAAGATGATTTAATTTATTGGGCCAAAACTAGTTATTAATGAATAGATATATATAACAATCAATAATAATCTTGTCTAAAAAAAAACAATTAATAATAATCGTGTAGACTCCAATGTAAATAGCCCTGCTAACATAAACAGCCCATTCAACCTGTAAGCATGCCAACAGTTAGATCAATTGCAGACCCCTCAAAAGTTAGGATGGAGATTAGGGTGAAATGGGCTTTAATTTGTTTTTAGTATATTAAGGCGACAACCTACTGTTTCATCAAAAACCAGTTAGGATGGAGATCTCTCCATATCACAACTTTTTTTTATCTCGTGCTTGTCTTTACTGTTTTTAATATATTAAATCGGACTGGCCGATTCAACCGGTTATTGCAGTGTTAATCTCGTGCTGTCTCTACGTCTACCATGATGATGATACTCGTCTACACCCTCTATTTTTTATCTCCTTTTTTCCAATTCATTCTCTTTAGTTAATATTCAATCAACGTGAGTTTTGGTTGATTTACGTTCTTACGTATCCATCAGTTTTTCCGCTTCGTTAGAATGATGTTCGATTCATTGTTCGTGATTTCAACACCAATAATTTGACACGCATGCAAAATTGATTTGTTTGTTGATTGCAGAAACTTCATTTCTATAATTGGATTTGTTTGGATATTATTTGTTTATTTTTTATTTTTGTACAAATTATAAGAATTTTGCATTTTAAAATTTGGGAGGGGTGTCAGAGTCACTGTAAATTATTATTAGAGCAGTTCTTATATTCCTAGTGTGCGTGTGTGTATGTTTTTTTCTTATTTAGTATTCCTAGCTTTTCTTTTTTTCTAGTTTGGTATTTTCTCTTTATGGTTTCACCATTCGTTTGGCTCTTCTAATTGAATAAGTTTTTTTTTTCCCAATCTTCATGTCATTGTACATTTTTCAATGTTAGAAAGGCAGTACAAATTTTAATTACCATGCAAAAAAAAAATCATATACCCCATCCAATCCAATCCAATCCAATCCCTTGTTATCCATAACATATAGCAATGAGTACACTATTGTGAATAGTAGAAATTCATATGTGAACGCTCATTGGACGAATGCCAAAACGAGTGTCGAAACCCACACCCAAAAAAGCAACACAGTTGAAATTTTCATTGGGTCAATGTGATTGGTGGCCTCTCCCTTTCCAACATTTTAACTGGGAATTTTATTAGTTAATATGTTCTATATAATAAGAAGTAACTACGTGATGTTGTTTTTATTGGAATCAGGTTTGATCCGACGGGCATTAGATAATTTCCATTTTCATGATGGCGCATAGATTGATTTGGTTTTCTTTTCCCAAACACGTATCTTTTGTTGGGAAAATATGTCGATCCGGTGTATCAGCATCGGAAGACCACAATAAAATCAAATTAGGGTGGTCACCTAATTGGTAGATTAATTAATATTTGATCTTAATTAATATATAAAGCGAACCTCCTAAAATCAGATAAACAGATTTATTTGTTATAGATTTGTTTGTTAGGAGATTATTTAAAGAGGAAGTTATTTATTCATATAAATATCATTTTAGGGTTTCACGGTAAAAATTGGCTGGCTTGATAAAATGTAGAGATTCATAGGAGAGGGGTTGAGAGGGTTCAAGAGAGGGTAACTCTATGAGAGAGTCTGTAAGGCTTTTTTGTATCTCAACTATTATAGTAGATTCTCTGTTTTCGCTCGTGGATGTAGACTTAGGCCGAACCACATATTTTTTGTGTTATTTGTGTGATTGTATTTCGTTCTTGCGTTCGATCTCGTATTTTATTGATGACTTCCGCATATCTGTGTCCAACATCTTTTCCTTGTAAGTGGTGTCGCGTCTTTATTATTTTTCCATTTTGGGTTGGTCCCCTCACAAACATAAAGGAGGAGCTTTCACTTTAGAATCAGGTTTGAAGTTGCTTTATTAAGCCAAAATAATTAATAAACCTGTGATCAATATTTAAACTAATTCTAATGATACATGTATTAACTAATTAAACATATTGACTCCATTATAAATTGACCTGCCAACAAAGAACAACCCATTCAACAAAAACCAAAGATGGCCACTCAATTCACTCTCCGCCCCTATCTTCTTCTTCTTGTTTTTCAGCTGTTCTTAGCTTCCTTATCATCAGCTGATGAAGCAAAGAAGGTGAGTGCTTCCTCCTCCCATGCCTGATGCTCCATATTCTAAAGGCCTGTGAAACTAATTAACTACTCTCCATTTATGAATTTAAGCTCTACATTGTGTACATGGGAGAGAGACAGTCCAAGGATCCCAAACGGGTCACCGCATCGCATCACGATATCCTCACTTCAATACTTGGGAGGTGATTGATCTAGCTACATTATCAAAGAGGTCCATTTACATTAATTGTTTAAATGACTAAGGGGTGTTTGTGCAACACGTAAACTATAAAAAAAAATGAAAGAATTTGAATTAAAGGGATATTGACGGAAAAAAAATTCATTTTTCATTTGAGCTGTAATGAGAAGTTGTGAAAAATAAAAATTGTTGTTTGTGCATGTGATATAAAATGATAGAAAATATAAAAAAAATCAAATTCTCTCATTTTTCCTTTACTTTCTCTCTTCCATGGTGAGTAAAAAAGAAAAACAATTCCCCCCCTCCTAATAAGGAGAAAAAAAGGGAAAGTGAGGATTTAATTTTTACCATGTTTTTAGGTGACCATCAAAAGGAAAAAAATTTAATTTTTTTTTCTTCATTTTATATGACACAGATACACCAATAAAATTTATTGAAGTTTATGTATTAATTATAAGAAAATGTTGATTTAATTTCCAGCAAGGAAAAGGCACTTGATTCCATGATGTACAGCTACAAACACGGTTTTTCTGGGTTTTCGGCTATGCTCACCGACTCTCAGGCTAAACAAATTGCAGGTTAATTTTCTTTCAATGATTCTAAATCCCTATTAATTATTGCTTACCTACTAATTTCTTGATATAATAGTACTTGATATGTGTATGGATATGAGATCAATGTAGGCCTACCCGACGTCATCCAGGTCAAGTTGAGCAAAACTTTTCATGTTCAGACAACTCGGAGCTGGGATTTTCTAGGTTTAAATTACAATCACCCGACCGAGCTACTTAAAGGAAGCAATGGGGGAGAAGGCATTATAGTTGGAGTCATGGATTCAGGTATGAGAAATTCTTTTTTTTATTAATTTAAAATTTCTTCAATAACAAACAACCACGATCATCTCAAAATAATACTGTTTAATTGAAAATATGGAATAGGACTATGGCCGGAATCAAAGAGCTTCAACGACGATGGATACGGTCCAATTCCATCACGGTGGAAGGGGAAATGCCAGGCGGGGCAGTCATTCAACGCATCAAATTGCAACCGCAAGATCATCGGTGCTCGATACTACACTCGAGGCATTGATCCCAATGACCTGAAAGGGGACTATAAGTCTCCGCGTGGCCGCAATGGCCATGGCACACACACTTCTTCGACGGTTGCGGGATCTTTAGTAAAGAATGCGGGCTTCCAAGGCTTAGCCCCCGGGATTGCGAGAGGGGGTGCTCCTCGTGCGAGGCTTGCAATGTACAAGGTCTGCTGGGGAGATGGAGGTGCTTGTTCTGATGCCAGTTTATTAGCTGCTTTTGATGATGCCATCCATGACGGTGTGGATATACTCTCTTTGTCACTTGGATCATCTGAAAACAGTTTTGGATCGCTGCACGCGGCCGCTAAAGGGATCACGATTGTGTATGCGGCCGGGAACGATGGGCCGACTCCACAAACAGTGGGGGATACAGCACCATGGGTCATCTCTGTAGCGGCCAGCACCATTGATCGTTCCTTTCCTACTGTTATCACTCTCGGAAACAACCGATCATTTGTGGTAAGTTTTCATCTAATTTACACACATGATAGATATTAAATGAGTTGCGGTTCGAAACCTCAATATAGAAGGTTAAAAACATGACATGTTGGTTAGAAATCTTTTCTACTCACCACCGATAGGGAAGGTGACGTGCTCTGGTTGGAGAGTGGTCATGGTATGGGTGTGGTGGTTGTATTTTAGTTTCCCCTCACCATTTTATCTTCAGTCTACGGACTATGTTATTCTTCTCTCTTTTCACCCTATTCAGTCATTTTCTTACTTTATATGAGAATAAAAAATTACTACAGTTGTTTAAAAAAAAAAAACATAACCATGATGTACAGTAAAAAATAATTCAATCAACATGGAAAAAAACAGAAATTATTTTTATATTTATTAAACTATACTAAGTGGAACTGTTCAACGTAGCACCTAATAAACGAGACTTCTTTCAGACCTGTGTCAATCCTCCACTTAGTATAGTTTAATATATATATATATATATATATATATATATATATATATATGGCTTTTTATAACGTAGATAAGGTACTGTTTGAAATGCATTGGAGAGTGCGTTTTTTTTGTTTTTTTAAACTGGTAATCCAAAGCTATCTAGATTATATTCATCATGTAGTTAGGGGCAAAAAATGATACAAGAGAAGAAGAACGAAAATACAACCAGGAAATGATGTGGAGAAATAGGAGAGTGAGACAAAACTTGGAGTAGAAGAGGATTCTACTCCGCCACCCCCAGAATCCCAACGCCCTTCCTCACGTCGAGACCCTTAAGCCATCCGACATGAACTCCACTCTTTGTGTGCCTCCAAGCGTCCATCCCCAGTCACCAACGAGCCCAGTGAAAGTATCCCAAAGGTTCTCGAAGTAGAATCGCTGCCCGTGAAAAATCAACGCGTTACGCGCTTTCCATATCCCCCATAGCCCTGCCGGGACAAAGCATCTCCTTACCTCCACCACCACCGATGTATCCTTTTTGTTGGTCAACTGCGGGGCCGACTGCCAAAGTTCCTTCATAAATTGATAGCATAGGGTGGTCGATGTTACTCGTGACACAGTATCCCAGAACATAGTAGCCACCGAGCAAGAGCAGAACAAGTGATCCACTGACTCCTCTCCAAGTGAACACAGGACACATGTAGTGGAAGAATTTAGTGCCCACTTCGCTCTATAGCATTGGGGAGTGCGTTGAGGGAAATATTTTTAAAAACTAACTGGTTATTGGAATTTATTGACTCTTGAACACAGGAAAAATAACACGGTGAACACTAAAAACTTGACGTATACGATATTTAAAAAAAAAATATTTAGATATGCGTTTGATGGTTAAATTATAAAATCGGTTCAAATGTACATCTAAACCCAACTCCTTGTATATAGATTATTTATAGGAAATTCACGTTCGAATATTAATATCAGATGAACCAAAATAGTCTCTAGAATTAAATTTTAGTGAAGAATGGGATTTATTTCCCACATATACTCATCCATGAACACAATTTTGTCAAATAATATTTATCCATGTTAAAAATATCTTTGCACGCATATCTCAATTATTAATAGGAGTGACTAAGGGTGTGTTTGGATAGGGGTATTGGGTGGTTGGATTGGGATTGAGAATCACAATATAAATGAATAAGTTGTTTGCATAATTTTTAAAAGGGGGATTGTGATTGGAAGAAGGAGATTGAGAATACTTAATTATGGGGATTGAGAATCCCACTCAAGAGGTGGTATTCTTCCAATCCCTAGGTGGATTGTGAAAAAAACATTTTTACCCAGGTTTTTTTTATAATAATAACCGATTATCCTCTTTTCCTAATAATAACTAACTTCTCCCAAATCCCAACTCCCACCTCCAATAAAAAAACCAATCCATAATTAACAATTAGCCATTAAAACTGAAATTAAAAAAACAGCCACCTCCACCAATAGCCAATCCTCCATCTCCATCGATCCTCACAGCTAATAATTAAAAAAAAACACACAATTTGCCAAGCAAGCCAAAACTTCTTCATTTTTTTTTATGTCATTCATCAATGCATGGATTTAATTAATAGTAAAATATTCTCCTATGTTCATCAATGCATGTGGTAGATTTTGATATTGATTTTTTTATTTCTTGATTTAATATGGCTTAGTTTAATCACCTATTTGATATGGATTTATTAATTTGATATAGATTTTTCAATCTTTAGTTTAACAAAAGTTAAGAGGTATATAATATGTTAAGGATCTAATTATATAAGGGTATGTTAGTCTTTTCCGTTTTCAAAATTCTGAAATGAGACTTTTTTTTGTATTTATAATTTTTAGAAGACTTATATATATATATATATATATATATATATAGGGAAGTGATTCGGTGCGGGAATGCGGTCGTGCGGGAAGCGATCACGGGCCGTCGATCACGGGTCCATCGTATCGGACGGTCGGGGGCGATTCATCTCGACCGTTGGATGCGATGGACCCGCGATCGAACGATCGACGTCGTTTCCCGCATTCCCGCACTGAATCACTCGACTATATATATATATATATATATATATATAGAGAGAGAGAGAGAGAGAGAGAGAGAGATATGATTAGGTGAGGCCTTGCGGCAAGTGCGAATCTTGTATATATATCTCTTATCTAAGTATATGTGTCGATAAAAAAAGAATATCAGCTTATTGAAGCATATACCTCATTGGGCTATATACTTTCTTTTACCGGAGCATATATCTACTTAAGAAATGTATATACGTTGTTCGCACCTGCCGTATAGTCTCACCTGATCACTTATGTGCATACATGCATATATATATGTACATGTATGTATACATCACTTATATATGTACATATATGTATGAATGTATATATGTATTAATCATTTTTAGTTATAATATATCTATTTTATTTGTAACTTTTTAATAACTTTTACAAACAATTTATTTGATAATTATTAAATTTTTATTATATTATTTATTTATATAAAACATGATATTTTATATTGCATATAAATGAGTTATAAAAATTTGAGAGTGTTGATTTATAGCAGTATTTTTTATTTATCTGCATATCGTGTGTGGATGAAAACTAGTTAGATGACTAATGTAATATCTCTCTTCGGTCTAAATACGCACACACATATATAAAGAATTCTATTTAGTATGACATTTTTAAAAGTGAACCTTTTATAGAAGAATTTGTATGTAAATAACATGATTGCTCACCTAAAAAAATGCATGAACCTAAAGATAATGAAGCTAATTAATGTAATAAAAAATATACGCTGTTAATTGTACTAAAAATGATGTTAAGCTTTTGATATGTAAAGCTGATTTCTTTCGCATGCCTAAAATAATGACAATTCGGAGTAAAAGTTCCCCATCCTCCTCTTCTTTTTAGCTTTTGTTGAATAATCTATTCAAATCTTAAGTGACTCATTGACTCTCGTAGAACAAAATCTGTAGCCTGAGCCTTGAAGAAACGGTTATACATATGAAACATCTATTTACAAATCATGCATGAATTTATCCAATCGTCAACAATTGTTATCGCTCCTTATTTTCAGGGACAAGGTATGGTTTACGGGTCGACATATGCCAACACATTCAACGAATTACACTGGGGTGTAAGGTACAATGTATTGAATTTTTTTTATTTCTTTTTTGGTTACATTAACTTTTCTCCGGCCGACAGATCGCTCAGTTCATTCTCACTGAATTTCAGTTGTGAAATGGATGATTTGGATGATGCAAAAGGGAAGTTTGTTCTCTGTTCTAAACTGGAAGAACCGCTAACTATCACATTTGGTGACGCGTTGAGTAATGTGATTCAAGCGGGTGGGAAGGGCATAATCTACACGCAATCCGTGGACGATTTACTTTATGAGGTTTTATCATGCAAAGGTCAGTCATGTGTTATGGTAGATACGGAGATTGCAAAACAAATTCTGATCTATTTGGATGAGAAAAGGTGAGGCTATCAAACAATATTATGGACTAATTAATCACAAAAAACGAAAAACACTTTCATTTGATGCGGCATTGTTTTGTTTAGCACTTCTTCAGACAGTCGACATCCTATAGCCAAAGTAAGCGACACCCGCTATGTGGAGGGGACGGAGGTCTGGGCTCCAAGGGTTGCCGCATTCTCCTCGCGCGGACCGAGTACAGAGTTCCCTGGAATTCTCAAGGTAAATGTAATCATATAATTGTATGTTCTATAGTTACTTAAAAATTAAAATGCTTGTTGCAATAACACCCCTGTTTTTATTGTAAGCCCGATGTTGCTGCACCTGGAGTGAACATCTTGGCAGCTATCAAAGACTCGTACGCTTTCGATAGTGGAACATCAATGGCATGCCCACACGTATCCGGTATTGTTGCCCTGCTCAAATCATTACACCCATATTGGTCGTCTGCAGCCATTAAATCAGCACTGGTGACCACGGGTATGCATGAAATCAAGTTCTCCTCCTTTTGCTTTTAATAAATTTCCACATATCACATTATGTTTACTTATTGAACAATAATTGTTTTTTGGCAAAAATTTAAGCAAATGTTTATGACAAATTCGGCGTGCCCATTGTGGCCGAAGGGAAAACGAGGAAGATCGCCGACCCATTTGATTTTGGTGGAGGCCACGTCGATCCCAACAGAGCCGCAGACCCGGGCCTTATCTATGACGTCGCCATGGCTGACTACGTGAAGTTCTTCAAGTGCAAAGTGGTGGTTCTCCCAGATTGTGCGTCGCTTCCTCTGCGTGCGTATGACTTGAACCTCCCGTCCATTGCCGTACCAGATCTCAAAACGTCAGTGACAGTGTGGAGAACGGTAACCAACGTTGGCCCGGAGAATTCGGTTTACAAGGCGGTGATCGAACCTCCGCCGGGAATCAAGATGGAGGTTGAGCCGTCGGTCCTCACCTTCAATGCTAAAACAAAGACACAAGGCTTCCGAGTCACTTTTACATCGGTGAGGAAGGTTCAAGGAGTTTATACCTTTGGAAGCTTGACCTGGTATGATGGATTGCACAGGGTGCGGAGTCCAATTGCTGTTCGTACCGTGATTGAAGACTTCTTTGCAGATGTCGCCTAAGGTTTCACTTGCAGAGAGATGATTTTAGTACTAAATTAAGTTATGTGATGTTCCAAGTATGGATCATGGAGTGATAATGTGTGTGTAATCATAAGGTATTAATATATATATATATATATATATATATCCATCTTTGTTGGTGGTATTAAAATCTCTTCTGTGCCAAACAGAAAAATCCACTTGAAGAACACAGATTAATTAACTCGTTCCATCCTCATACTGGCCATTTCTACAAAATTAAAATTTTAGAAACTAACTTTGTCCTCTGTCAACTCCACCAAAAAATATATTTAATAAATAATAATTTTATTGAAATTATTTTTGGGCATAATAATATTAAATACGGGATGCGGGGTCCCCTGTTATGCTAATCCGAGATTGGGCGTGGGAGTTGATCGGGGTGCGGGTTGTGCTTCTACGTGGGGGCACAATTGAGATCATCACGTAATCGGCCAGTGGTCTTTTTAGGGGGTTAGTTTTGGTAAAGAGTTATACCTTATCCACTCCTGCTATACCTCTTGTTTTATTTCACATTACTTATATATTATGTATCATCTCACCGTCACTTCATATGTATAGTAACTTTTTTTTTTTTTTTTTTGAATAAAATTGGTTATTAACATGTTCTAACTTCTTTTTAAAAATAATTAAATTAAATTAAATACAGGACTGATAAACTTGTTTTTCTTTTTAACAGGACTGCTCTACTCAATATCAATGTCATGTCAGCTACTCAGCTGACATGTTGTACTCTTATTTCCTTATTTCTAATACTTTTGTCAACGGTAAAACTGAAACTTACATCATTTTTTCCTTTAATTATTTCCTTAGTGATGATGAAACTATGTACACCATCCATTATAATCAAACAACTTGTAAAATCATCAAGGAATGGCATTATCTGACTCCATATATACATGAGATGCATACTATTGTGTACAACTGGTTTTCTCCTCCATGCTCGGAGGAGAACAACATTTTTTTTTGTGGAGGAAGAGAACAACATTTTGTTACTTCCTTTTAATACAATTGCCGTCCAACATCACATCTGGCCGCTAATAAACAAAATAATAAAAAAAGATTCACATCTAGCATGGATTAAATTCTGGAAACCATGGCATGAAGCAACCAGCCAAAGGTTATTGCTTGAACTTCAGCTTTGGCTCATCCATTCAATAGCCACACACCAGATTTCCTCTCACCATGATCGGAGAGCAGTCCTACTACCCATTTGAAAACAGGTTTGGGTGTTATCTCTTTTATAAAAAGCTAAATTTAATAGTCCAAAAAAAGCTAAACTTAAAATCAAGTTTGCAGAAAATTGCATTTCCACATTATAAAAAAGCTACACTTCTTTGGAAAAAAAAGATATTTAGATTTTTTTATTAAACTGCAGCTTTTTTATTTGAAAAAAGTTTGAAGAATTCAACTTCTTACAAACCCAAAAAAAACTTAAACCCGTTTGGAAATAGAGCCTAAAACAACCATGATAGCCAAATTTAATCACAATTTTCTCTATCCAAATTTCCCACTGAGGATTTCTTTGTGAAGAAATATACCTGCTGTGGTCACACTTGGTAGAAATCCTGGGGGCAATTGGAGTTTCCCATTACACCAAAGATATAAAGGTCAATGAACAGGCCGCCAACACTATTTCCAAAACAAATATAACATAAACTGCATGGTAAAGAATCAGAAAAATGAATCGGCATTCACAAAACACCAAGTGACAACCTAATAATAATAGATGCATCATATAATCTAAGACACCTTCTGTGCTGCCTATTATCCTCGACGGTGAAAATACATCCATCTGTTTTCAACTCTACTCACGCTCAATCTGAATGGTCACATGGCTGATGTTAAATTCCCTTTTGATGTATTCCACCACCTTATCTAGAACGAGATCTGCATCCGCATTGGGGATGATGGTGACATGGCATGCAAGAAGCACCTTTCCGACAGTGATCGCCCATATATGCAACTCATGGACAGCAACAACGCCATCAACCTTGCACAGACCCTGCTCAAGCCTCGTCGCATCGATCTCCCTCGGCGTGCTTTCCATCAACACCTCTAGGATGTTGCGAAGCATATTGATGGTTGTGCCCAGCACGATCAATGAGAACATGAGCGTGCATATAAGGTCGATGATCTTCCACTGGGGCTTCCACCAGATCAGACCGCCTCCAATCATCACCCCGATACTCTGGATTGAATCCCCAAGAACATGGAGATATGCACCCTGCACATTGATGTTCCGCCGCTGCTTCTTATTTGCCTTTGTATTCTTCCCGCCACCCTCAGATTGACCACCAGACTCATGATGCCTGACCAAAGGCTCATGAAGATACTCATGATCATGATGATCATGGCCTTGCTCAAGGTCATGGTCATGTGTGTGCAGGTGGCTAAGCTGGTGACGGTCCTCCGGATGGAAGTGATGGTGAGTAGTAACAGTAATCGCATGATCATGACCATGTTCATCATGTGCCCCATGGCCGATATCACCGTGGTTATGTCCGTGGCCATGATCATGGCCCAGCAGCCATAATAATATTCACAACCAGTCCGAAAGCCGAGACTGCAAACATCAACATACCCTGAACTTCACCACTCTCATTCATGAGTCTCTCAATGGCTTCATAGACCAGAATTCCAGCCAAAAGCCATATAAGCTGGATAGACACAAGAGCACCGATGATCTCAATTCGGAAAAATCCGTAAGATTGGCGAGGGTTGGCTTCCCAACCAGTGGCCCATAAAGAGAAGAGGGAGATGGCAAATGCTGCAACATCAGAGAGCAGGTGGGCAGCATCAGTGAGGATGGCAAGGCTGTTTACTTTGATTCCACCAACGACTTCTACGCTCATGAAGACTATGCAAAGGACAACAGCAATCAGAAGTTTCCGCATGGATGCAGATCGTTCCCTGGCATCCTTAGAGTTGGCCCCTGAGTCAGAGAAACCACATGGGGCTCCCCCACAGACCTTGGTGCCTCCACCGCCAAGGCCAAGAGAAGCTGTCATCACTTCACTTTCGGCAACCTCTCTGCTCACTTCGCTAATCCGTGCACTCTGGGGAGAAACCCACTCTGGGTGTTTATCAGTTTCCATCTGGAAAATTAGAAGGAAGAAAAAACGTGAGTGATGGATCAACAAGATTTCCTTTCCAGCAAATTATTTATCGGTGCAGAATCATATGAAAAATAAAATTTGAGTATACATGCTTCAAAAATATGATGAAAAGGTATGATAAGATTTAATGAGACAATCCAAACCATGACTGCAACCTAAAGCATGAATTATCAAGTAAATATTACATAATAGAAAAATAATAAAATAAAAGAAAACTTTATGAGATTTTAATTAGAAGTCAGCACTAATGATAAACAATCATTGGTTGACACAACCGCTCCAGATAACCCAGAAACTTGATGAATTTCATATACCCATGGAATGACCTAATAACTTATTACATCTAATACAATAATGAATCGACTATTTACGCCTGGTATCAAATTTCATATGATTATTGATAAGAAATTAAGATTACACCCACACAGGAACAGTAAAAATCGCAGGGATGTAAAATGATTCTAAAATGGGCATTAAAATGTATTAGAAAACAACAAAATCAACACAGGCAAATTGTCAGACATGAATTGGTTACGGGACAGCATACAAATTCTAACACACTCTGAACTAATGCATTGTAGCTGAAGTAATCAAGTGTTTTTCCAGGCTTAGGCTACTTGTTTTCCCCTTTACAAGATTATGTAGATGTGTTGAAGGAAACAAAAATACAAAAAAAAAAAAAATTAATAAAGAGAGAAAAACTGCTAATGCAGTAATAAATGTTACATATATCCTAGGATGCATGTACACTTCAATGAACATGTGTTCGTTTTTGACGTGACACAACATGACCCGAGTTGGACACGTGTCAGACGCATCTCATACGCGTCCAAAAATATAAAATAATTTTATAATTGTTGGACACATTAGAGTGTATAACGAAGGGTCATGTATTGTCAACATACTGACAAAAACATAACAAAATAACACTGATCCAAAAAGATTATCCTTTAATAAACATCACTTAGCAAGAAGGAATAAAACATTGAAAGAATGACTACTTTTGTTAAATCAAGAGGAAAAAAAAGGCAGAATAAAGAAACAGGCAATTTTATCTGATTAGTTATACAACTTCAGAAGAGTAAGGGAAGGGATTAAGCTTGACCTCCCCTTCTCTACTCTTCTTTGTGCTTACACAATGAGCTTGTTAAATAAATAAAAAAATAAAAATAAAAATAAATTGGAATCGGGCCAAAGTGACTTCAGACAAAGTCTTTCATGAAGTTTAAAAAACAATCATCGCTGATTGAGGAAGAAATTAGATTTACTTATTGTGAAGATATAATGAAACCGAATATGACAACTGGACTGCCCTGAGGACTATGTGCCCAAACCCAAACCCATGTGACTCAGGACTATGCGCCCAAACCCATGGCCATGGCATATGACTTAAAACATCAGTCCTATGTCATCACTTCTGCACCACAAGACATTCCAAGTCATTTTGCATTCAACCACTTATGTCTTCTAAATCATCATCCTCTATTTCTGTTACAGTTATATGATTTTCGTGGTATGAACTGCATAATCACAAATATACTACCCTTATGGCAGTATCAATGTTCACTCGAACTTCAGAGAACACAAAAGGATCATCATACAGAATATTGAAACAGAATCTAACTCAATTAAAAACTTAAAAAAAAGCAATAGAATCTTAGAAGGAATACATAACTCAACAGGCTGATTTCACATTATTACATCAACCAATAGATATACGAAATTTGACACCAAAGCGAAATCAGTACTAACACAATCGGACACAGTGGCATGGTAAATCTTGAAAAACAGGGACACAGACACGGACCTAGCAATTACAAGTACATGAATAAAGGAAATATTAATATATATGCTATTTTATGGTTATTTAGTAAAAAGGAGCACACCTCCATTAACTATTAAAAAATCCACAAATCCATGTGCATTGGGTAGACCTATGGGGAGCAAACCCATGGCTCTAACCAAAGAGTCATCTTCATGTGTATTTTTATTTTATTTTTGCATAATATTAGGTACTTATTCACATCAAATCTGAAATATTAAAAAGGTGAATACTGATGTAAATTTGTACAAGATTCCCATGCTTGTATGTCATAGCCCCTTAAAAAAACTATTTGTTTTTTTTCTGAAAACAATGAACTCAAGATCAAGAAAAAATGACAAATCAAGCTACACTAATCTTATGCGGAAAGGACACAGTGTCCATGTCATGGAATAGGACCAATGCCAATATATATGTACACACGTTTATGTGTGAATATCAAGACACCATCCCTGCCAACTATTCAACCATCCAATTCCCATTCAACTATATTCAAGTTTCATAACATATAACATCGTCTAAAAAGATAGATTCTCGATCACACACAATAGTTTCAAGTGAAGAGATTTCAGGGAACAAATCGGATGACCGCCTGAAAAAAAAGACATCCCATTATTAATCTAATTGGAAAACTTTATATTATTGCGCATTTCCCAGTTAGAACAATTAACTCTTTTCAATTCATTTCTGTTTTTCCTACAAATTAAATAATCGCTTGGTCACTTCGATCTGTTCACCCCCCTTCAGGAAACTATAAAGATGATTTTATTTATATAAATAATTCCACCAGGAAATGAAAACACATATAAAAAAAAAATAACACAGAACCTCTTCTAATTATTTTCCCTTCTCTAAGCCAAGCCAAATATATATAAAATCCACACTTCCAAAATCATTTCGATAATGCTAATGTTTACTAACAAAACAGAGAACATTAGAAGATCAGGCTTCAATACTGATATTCTTGTTGGTTAGGCAGAACAAAAACAATGATCATCCATAGCATAGACACAGAAACTTCGACAACGTAAAACCCAATCGAGAAAAATGAAAGAAAAAACACACAAAAATATTTGGATTCGCAAATACCTCATGATTTTTTCCCCCAAAAACAGATAGAATAAAAGCCCCTTCGATTATTCAAAACGAGCAGCGACGGAGAGACGGCGGTTATAAACCCTACCCCTCTTTATATATCTTCCCCGATTTTTTATTATTATTATTTTTTTTTTCAGGGAAGAGTTTTCGTCTGAGGCGGCTTTGTAATTTGAGGGTGACGGTTTGTTTCTTTTTATGGGCTTTGGTCAAGGTGCTGTGAGAGAAAAGATAACACGTGAAAAATGCTGTGCAAGTACTGCCACGTAGCTAGACAAAAGTGTTTAAGAAATTAATTATAAATAAGAATACGACAGAATATTCAACCATATGGGGTATTATTGAAATATAATTGACTTTTGGAGGCCCTTTTTGTCCGCTTCCCGCAACTCCTCGTGAAAGAGGAATCCAAAACGTCCGACTCTTCTGATGTCGCGAAAGTTCGGCAAAAATTAAAAAAAGACGAATAAAAAACATACACGTTATCACTGAGGATAAATCAATCTTATCTCCTGTGATGATGGACCAGGTGGGTGTCTTTATTTTAAGAAAATGAAGTCCATTATATAGCTTGAACGTAAGTTATACATGGTCCGGATCTTGTGAGAACAAGTGAGACGAGAAGAGGAAATGAAAATACAAAGTTCTGTTTGGTTGGGGAAATAAAGAGAGAAATAGAAAGGATAAAAAGGAATTGGGGTAGAAAAGTTGTTTGGGTGGCTGATATAAAAAGGTATAACTTTGCAGAATAAGATGAGGATAAATTGATAATTGTATTTCAAGTCCTCCTATAAAATAGTGTTATTCGTCCATTGGTATAAGGGAAGCCACCTATCAAATCACATGTCATCACATCAAATCACATGTCATCATCTTTTATACATCAATGATGTCTATATGTCAAATTAACTTTTTACACATTATTAACATTTCATTTTTTATCAATCAAACACTTCAATTTTATTGTTACGTTTCTTAACGAGAATAACTAAAAACACAATCAAACAAAAAATAACTTATTCAATTGATAAAGTCAACAATACTGATAATAGGTATAAATCTCATAATAGACTTGATGTGAGCATAGGCGGATTAGTCGCTCGACCCAGATTTTATAAGAAATTTACTTACTACATACAATATTTGTGTTTTTATAATATATGTCTTTCTTTTTTATATATAAATAATTTTAAATCATATATTTTAATCCAATCTAAATGAATCACTTTAAAAATAGAAAATTAAATCTAATTTGTATTGTAGATTTAAATTTAAATATGTTGGTTTAATGAATTAAGAAGGGAGTATGTCTCACTTCAAATCATTTAAATAAGATAATATGAGATATTCTCTAAATAGTAATATAAATATAAAAAAAACTAATGCCATGTTTTGAAATAGGTTTTAGAATTAGTTTTTCTTCAAAAGTTCAATTTAAAACTGAGTTTGTAGAAATATGTCTCTCCACAATTTATGAAAAAGCTAGTTTTTAAACACTTTATCTGTCAAAATGTGTGCAGTTTTTAATTAAACTATAATTATTTTTCTGCTTGAAAACGGATTTGAAAAAATTAGGTTCTTGGAAACCCATAATATTTTCAAGCCTACGTCAAAATCTCGTATCATCTTAACAAATCAAATCTTTCTATGATTTTTTTTATGAAATTTAAATATCAGTGTCTTCATTCTATGAATAATATTTGATGATTTTGTTAAAATAAGAATAAATTTTTTTTATTAAAAACTAACATTAACCCGTCCCAGAATGATTTCCTGGATCCGCCTTTGGATGTGAGGAATACACCTGTGGTGTGTTTCTAACAATATCCGGAGGAGAGGAGAGGAGAGGAGAGGAGAGGAGGAGAAAAGAAGAAAAGAAAAAAAACACAGTCGCATGCCGATGAGACACTGGAAGAGATGACACCTTAAATCTCATTATGAAAGTCCACCCCATGTGAACTTGATAGATTTGGCGAGCCCTGCTAAAAAGCAACCCCAGTCAGACAAGGAAGGTGGAAGGTTCCCATAGGTTTTTCATATAGAAACCAATGAGAACAAAACTCTTGAGAACAAAACCAGGTGGGTCAAAACTCATAAGAACAATTAAAAGATCTCAAAAAGAACAAAAATAATATTAAAAAATTCAATATAGTAAATTGTTTCTCATCTACCCACACATGAAACCACTAACTAAAGAAAAAAAAATGAAGCAAATCATTAATAGAGATGAAGTTTTATACGGGCTCTTTGCCGTTCGGCATGCAACAAGTGGCGTGTGGCGAGTGGAAAAGCGATGGCGCGGCGTGCAGCGGAGACGATTTAGGCATGGGCGGGCTGCGAGGGTTTAATCTGTTGAAAGAGAGAGCAGAGGTGTCGCGGGAGTGCTGAGATGAAAGAGAACGGGTTAGGTTACTGGGGTTTTGGTTTATGCACCCAAGGTTTTACTTATAGTAGTCCATTGACCATGTTGGGTTAATATAACCCAACAACTAACTGCTGGAGTTAATTGGATTAAATTATGAAAGTGAGAGGGTTACATGTAGGCCTGTCAATGGATCGGGTCTGGATCTGATTGTCGGGGCAGGAGAGGCTGGACTTAATTAAAGAAGTCGAAGAACTCTTGAGGACCTATAAAGCTACAATGACTTCATTTTTTTTTTAAAGAAGAAAATAAATGGTTTGACAAAGAGAAGGTAGAGGAGGAGAAGAATGCAAAGAGGGGTTTTAGTTTATAAAGCACTACACATTGGAGTGGTCGAAACCACGCTTTCCGGGGTTGAATTTTTTTTTCATTACTATTTTTACATCATGAGTTTGAATAAATAGAGTCCAGTGTATTATAAATAGTTTTTCACTATTTTAATGTTTTATGAGGAACCATTTGAAATATAATTTGAATTATTATACTTTTATATAAAGTCAAAAGTTATAAAAATATTTTAAATGCTTAAAATTTTAGATGATTATTAAATATTTAATTATAAATGATGGGTTAGATCATGAGTATTGGGTTCAATCATAAATAGATAAAAATACATAATATTTGGGATAGATCAATCGAGTCTATAGGATCGGGTCGGGGTGGACCCAGATCCAACTTGTTTTGTTTGTCGGATTCTTCGGGTAAGGGATTACTTCTTTTATCAAGTCAGGTCAAGCCTAGTTATATAAATATGCAAATATTTGAGGGATTAATCTGAATATCTAATATATACATTTTTTTCTATTTTTATTTGTTTTATATTGGGTTAAGAATGAAACAAAAAAATCTATCAATGCACATATACGTATATCTATACTATACTATGAGCGTGTTTGGCTGTGTAATTATAAAATTGATTATGCAAGAAATTAAGTTTTAAAACTGATTATGTAGAAGCTCATTTTTTAATTTTTAAAAATTATAGTTTTTTTAACATTATTTATCTGAAATGATATGTGAAAAAGAAAAACCGTCATCCCGATATTTTTAATAAATTTGTTATCCAGTAGGGATAAATAACTATGGTGCATTTATTGGCTGGTTTTCATTTGAAATGACGGACCTGTCCGGGGTTTTTCTTTCTTTTGTTTTTTTTCGGGGGATCAGGTGAAGGAATCATGGGGTTTGTAAGTTTGTCGGGCAAAGTCATTGAAACAGTCATAAGTTAAAAAAATACAAGCTCTTGTTTTTAATGGTTTTTTTTTTTCTCGGACTGGTGGGATCCACTGTTGGTCTAAGGACCAATCCGAGCCCTTGGGGAAAAACCATGTCTTCCATAGTGAACATTCCGTGAACGGTAGTTGTTACACATGATTTTTTTTTAAGTTTTAAATACAGTCTTATATACGTTTTTAATCATCCAATAGATTCACTGTTCGTTTGTTATATCGCTCAACAGAGGTCATTTTTCATATTTTCTCATAATCCAATTCTATTTCATGATATGGGTATGCACTTTCCACTAAGGATTTAAGTTTTTATGTGATTGCTATCCAACAATAAAATTCTAATCAAAATTAATCGTTCAAAGTGGTCACATGATGTTGATATATATTTTGTGCGGTTTATGTGATGTTGAGAATGACTCAAGGAACCATCTATTCTTTACGTGTTCCTTTAGCTTACAAATATGAAAGAAAGTAGGAGAAACTTTAGGGGCTTCTTGTTTTTTTTTCGGATATGGATACCATATGGAGGTGGTTTAAGGAACATATGAAGGACGATAGAAGCTATCATGCAAAGTTTTAATGGTTAATTTCACATGCTATTTGTTGATCCATTTGGCTTTCACGAAACGAAAGAGTTTTTCAAAACAAAACAATGTATTGGGAGAACACTTGGATTGCAATCTCATCGATGCTTTGGGATTGGATAAAATTCATTTTGGATGAGCCTTTACCTAGTTCCTTGATGAGTTCCGATTGGGGGAGGGGTTAATAATTATTCAGGTTTTGATTATAATTCATTTTAACATTTCTTTCTTTTATTATTATAAGGAGGTCTCTCATCTCCTAATCAAGGGTTTTCTTTGAAATAAAATTCCCTATATTTTTTCTCCAAAAAAAAATTTAACAGTAATCCAATTAAGTATATATCTCTTTAAATAAGGTATATACCTCGTTAATTTATATATATATATATATATATATATATATATATATATATTTGATAAAAAAAAAAGTCCATTTAATTTGGGCTAAAGATGCAAAAAAAAAAAAAAAAAATTATGCACCCAAGGTTATAGACTTATAGTGGTATGATCATGTTGGGTTAATATAACCCAACAACAGGTTAGTAAACGTAATTGCGGGAGTTATTCGGATTAAACTATGAAGGTGAGAGGGTTATATGTAGGCCTATCAACGGGTCCGATACGGGTTCCACACAAACCTGAACTATTTTGATTGTAGGGTTCAGGAGAGGCTGGACTTAGGAAGGTCAAGGAACTTCATTTTTTTTTCTCTCATCTTCTTTTTTGGGAGAAGAAAATAAAGAGTGAGAGAAAGGGAAGGGAGGGTATGAGAAGAATGTAAAAAGGGGTTTTGATTTAGAGAGCACGAATGGTGGAAACCACGCTTTCTTGGTTTGAATTTTTTTCATTTCTGTTTTAATATCATGAGTTTGGATAAATAGTGTCGAGTGTATTATAAACAGTTCTTTACTATTTTGATTTTTTAATGTTTTATGAGGGAACATTTGAAATACTATTTGAATTATTTTGCTTTTAGTTATAAAAATATTTCAATTGCTTAAAATTTCAAATAATTATTAAGTATTTAGTTATAAATGATGAGTTGGATCATAGGTGTTGAGTTAGATTATAAATAAATAAAATCACATAGTATTTGAGATGAGTCAATCGGATCTATAGGATCAGGTCGGGGTGGACTCAGATCCGATCTGTTTTGATTGTCGGATCGAGGATTTACATCTTTTATCTAGTCGTATCTAGGTTAATCCGCAACCTGTTGACAAGTCTAGTTACATGGATATACAAATATTCAAGGGAACAATCTAATATGCATTTTTTTCTATTTTATTGATTTTATATTGGGATAAAGATAAAATTAAAAAAAACTATCAATGCACGTGTGTGTATCTATACTGGTATGACAAAAACAAAAATTTCAGCAACCCAGTATTTTAATAAATTTGTTATCCAATAAGGGCAAATAACTATGGCGCATTTACTGGCTGGTTTCATTTAAATTGACGGATATGCCCTTTGATCTGTCCGGGGGTTTTCTTTCTATTGTTTTTTTGGAGGGGGGCAGGTGAAGGAATCACGGGGTTTGTAAGTTTGTTGGGCAAAAAGGCATTGAATCATTTATAAGTTAAAAATACAAGCTCTTGTTTTTTAATGTTTTTTTTTTTGGACTGTTGGGATTAGGCCTGTCAACGGGTCGGGTCCGGGTCGGGTCGGGGTGGACCCGGACCCGACCCGTTTGATTGTCGGGTCCTTCGGGTCGGGTCCACATCGGGTCTCGGGTCGGGTCGGGTCGGGTCGGGTCGACCCATTAACAAAAGTAGGTCAGACAAAGAGAGATTGATAAACTTCTTAAAGGCCTACAATGGCTTCATTTTTATTTCTTTTCAATAGAATGTAATATATTATAAATAGTTTTTCACTATTTTGATTTTTAAATGTTTAATAAGATGACATTTGGAATACGGTTTAGATTATTACGCTTTTACGTGAAGTCAAAAGATTGTAAAAATATTTCAAATGCTTAAAATTTTAAATGAGTATTCAATATTTAGTTATAAATATTTGGTTGGATCATAAATGTTGGTTGGATCATAAATAAAAAAAATCACAAAGTATTTGGGTTAGGTCAATCGGGTCCATCGGGTCCATAGGATCGGGTCGGGGTGGACCCAGACCCGACCCGTTTTCATTGTCGGGTCCTTCGGGTCGGGTATTTATGCCTTCTATCGGGTCGGGTCCGGGTCGGGTCCGGGTCGACCCGCGACCCATTGACAGGCCTAGTTGGGATCCACTATCGGTTTAAGGACCAATCCGAGCCCTTCATTTGGGGAAAACCATGTCTTCCATGGGGAACATTGCATGCACCATAGTTGGAAAAAAAAAACGTTGTTACACAGTCTTTTTAAAGTCTCCATGCAGTCTTATATACTTCTCTATTCATCCAATAGATCACACATAGTGCTTTTAAAGTCTCACATGCAATTTTATATACTTCTCTATTCATCCAATAGATCTACTGGTCGTTCGTTATATCAATGGCTCAATAGAGATCTTTTTTCATATCTTCACACGACCCAATTCTATTTCATGATATGGGGTACCCACTCTCTACTAATGTTTTTACGTAGTTGCTATCCGATAATAAAATTTTGATCAAAATTAATCATGCAAAGTGGTCTCATGATATTGATATTTTTATGCAGTTTGTGTGATGTTGAAAATGAATCAAAGAACCATATATTCTTTACGTTTTCCTTTAGCTCACAAATATAGAAAAAGGTAGGAGAGCCTTTAGGGGTTCTTGTTCTTTTTCAGATATGGATACCATGTGGAGGTGGTTTAAGAAGCATAGGAAGAAGGACGATAGAAGCAATCATGTAAAGTTTTAATGGTTGATTCCTCATGCTACTTGTTGCTTCATTTGGCTTTCGCGAAAAGAAAGTTTTTCAAAATAAAAGAGTGTATTGAGAAAACACTTGGGCTGCAATCTCATCAATGCTTAGGGATTGGATAAAATTCATTTTGAAAGAGCATTCGTCTAGTTCCTTGATGAATTCCGATTGGAGTTCCAATTGGGGGAGGGGTTAATAATTCTTCGGGTTTTGATAATAATTCTTTTTTAACCTTTCTTTCTTTTATTGTTGTAAGGAGATCCCTCATCTCCTAATCTGAAAGTTTATTTGAAATAAAATTCTCTTATACCTTTTCTGATCAAAAAGTAAAATCAAATAGTCATCCAACTAAGTATATACCTCTTTAAGTAAGATATACACCTTGTATTTTTTTTTATATTTGATAAAAATGAGTCCATTCAATTCGAGCTAAAGAAGAAAAAAAAAACTTTATAATACATATGTTGTGAGAGATGACATCTTAATTTGTGCCATGTTCAAATGCGTTAGTTATGAAATAAGGTAGATTTTAGATTCAATGGATAAAATAAAGAGATGTTGTCAAATTCGTCATTGGTTTTCAAATAAAATTGTAGCATTTTGTACTTTGATTGTGATTGGGATGTTATAATTTAGGTTGGGGAACTGTTTTGGGTTTTCATGTGACACTCACTATCACTTTTTAGGTTCCTTGTTTTGTTCTGTTAGCGCAAAGATTTTGGAAATGAAGGTATGGTCATAAGAGATATTTGAAATCAAAATTTTCACATATATCAGCGAGGCATTCAGTTGAGAGTACATTATACGAGTTCCATTTTGTATTATCAACCATTGTTTTGTTTTAGAAGAATTGTTCATATCTAATTATATGGATTTTGGTTCATGTTGCACTTGTGCCATTTACAATTTCCATTACAATGTATTTACAATTTAATGTATTTTATTCAGTTAATATATTTTATTTAATTACACGCAACTGCGCTTTCATCGCACTAGTATATATATAAATTTCCACCAATATTTTATAATGGGGCTTTTGCATATATACCTCTTAAAAATCACATTTTGTTAAAATATATTTATGATAATTTGTTATTTTTACAATACCTCTCAAAAGTATTTAAATTGCATATAAATGTTTTTTTAACCTATTTGAGGGGTACTGATGGTTTTAAAATTTTAAATGACAAATATTTACAATATAGAGGTGGATAAGTGGTATATATGCAAAAACAGTTCTCCATTGACCGGCCCCATTAGATGTCGTTTCTTCATTAGTTGTTTGGTTGATTTTTACGAAAGAGTACAATAGCAAAATATAATACTACCCTTCATTTAAAATTCATGCCTTTGCTCTCCATAAAACCCTTCCACTCATTTTTTGATCTCCAGTAACCTCTTCCCCCACCTCTTTATGAGAAATTTTTTTTTACCCTTTTAAGCTATTTGTCACTGCAAAAATTCATTTCGGTCAGTCTACTCATATCTGGTGACTGGCATTATCACCCCTAGATTCCTCTCACCTCCTTCTATAATATGAGAGGTAGTTCGGCTACCTTTTGAACCCTTCTCTGGCCTCCACCTCTTTCGACTTCTACCTCTACCTTTTTTTAAAAAAATTCAAATACATCTCAAAATGTAAAAATAAAATTTGTTTAACAACACAAAACACATGAAAATATAATGTATATAAAGATTGAATACATTTTGAATGTAATCAAATTTCAAGGAAAAACACACATTGTTTAAAAACACAAAAAGGGAAGCATAGTGCATATAAAAATCAAATAGATTTGGAATGTAACTAAACTTTAATGAAAAACATAAACTGCATAAAGAAAAAAAAATTTCAAAAATATAATGCAAATAATGTTCATATATATTTTCAAAAAAAATATGACAAATGTAACTGACTTTCAAAACAATAAGAGTATAACAGATTTTAAACATATGCCAACATATGCTAACTAATGAGGCTTGTGATGGGGCTATGTCTTGAGGTTTAACAAACATTATTCATGAAAAAAAAAAAATTTTTAGTAGTAACATTATTCAGTCATTTTCATTATATTATTTATATATATATATATATACCTTGAGATATTATATAGCATATAAATGGGTTAAAAAAAATTAGAGAATTATTTTATGGTCACTTTTTTAGAATATTTATTATTTACATGAGCATCGTGCATGAATAAAGATTGGTTCATAAACTATAATTTATAAACAACTTTCAATTAAACTGCAACGGGTTCGAGGGTTGCAGTTTCTCTAAAACTCCAAAATCCCTCAAATATGTTTGTAAATGGACCCTTAATCTCTTACTCGGTATTAAGTAAAAAGATATAAGAATCTTGAATAGATTTTATTCACTTCTTCAATATCCGGATGCATTAGTGTATATATAGACAAGACAGTTATAGGGCATCCAATTCCGCAACGGGAACATATACATAGAGGGTTAGATGTCTCATCTAACCTCGCAGACCCGCTTTTAGTTTCCTCATAATGTTATTTTATTATTGTCTTATGTTTCTATTCTCCCTCCGTTTGGAATTTGTAATTCAAATTCAATAAATAAAATCGGGTAACAAACATCTACCTTTCCATCAAAAAAAAAAAAGAAGACAGTTATAGGGCCACAAGTAGTTACATAACTAGGTGATTTGTTTTATGAGTGGATCATGATGATGGATAGTTACATTAGTAGTGGATTACAATGATCGGTAGTTACATGAGTGGAAAATGGGTATAGTTATTACACTCCCCTCAAGCTAATGGTCGTTCGCGGACGGTAAGCTTGTTTTGAAGATATTTGAACCGTGGGGAGGAGAGGCCTTGCATGAAGATGTCAGCCACCTAATCTGACCAGGAAGAGATAAATCGAACATCCAATTCCTTAGTTGTATCTTATCACGAATAAAATAGTAATCAATTTCAATATGCTTTGTATGTTTATGAAAAAACTAAATTGGGTGTAAGAGAGATAGCACTGATGTTATCACTCCATATGGTTGGAGGTAAGGTAAGAAAAATTTTAAGATCACGAAATAGAATTTGGAGCTATGCAAGTTCGACAACGGTGAGAGCAAGACAACGAGATTCTACCTCAATAGAAGAACGAGCATCAATCGATTGCTTTTTGGCTCTCCAGGAAGGGATGTTGTGACTAAAATAAACATAGTAACCACTAGTGGATTACCTATCAATGGGATCACCAACCCAATCAGCATCACAATATGCAATAAGTTGAAGAGGATCACGGTGAAGGTATATACCAAATTGTAGTGTCCCCTTGATGAAACGCAATATTCATTTGACAACAATCATGTGTGCAGAAGTAGGAGCATGCATATATTGACAAACTTGATTGACAGCAAAGGTAAAATCATGGCAGGTCAATGTAAGATACTGCAAGCCTCCGACAATATGACGATACTATGTAGGATCGACAAGGGCATCACCTGTGAGAGTCGAGTTTCTGATGAGCAACAATGGGGGACGATATAGGCTTGGCGCCCTCCATTCTAGTATGAACAAGGAGATCCAAAGCATATTTAGTATGACTAAGGAAAGTTTCATTAGCACCACGATGAACTTCAATGTCCAAGAAGTAACTAAGATAGCCAAGGTCCTTCATAGCAAAGTGGCAACTTCATTGCTTGATGAGATTGTGTATATAAGAGTTGTCACTCCCTTTTAAGATTGTGTCATCTACGTAAATGAGTATGTAATACTCCCACCTTCATGATGTACGAACAATGAAGAGTTTGCATGTGAACCAATAAATACAAGTTCAACTAGATGTGAAGTGAATTTGTTGCACCAAGCTTGAGGTGCTTGACGAAGGTCATTAATAGATTTATGCATGCGACACACATAACAAGGGAAGGATGGATTCTCATAACCACGAGGTTGAGCCATGTACACTTCCTCATGTAGATCCTCATGTAAAAAAGCACTTTCAACATCTAACTAGCGCAATTCCCATTTATAATAACGAGCAAGTGTTAGGACAATTCTAATAGTAGCAGGTTTTACAACCGCACTGAAAGCCTCAAAGAAATCCACACCAGGTTGTTGATGGAACCATTTTGTAACAAGATGAGCTGTGTAACGAATAATTGATCCATCCGGTGCATATTTAATTTTATATACCTACTTATTACCTATAACATTCATAGTGGGTTTGCATTGTACTAATGACCAAGTACCACATTTTTGCACGGTGATAAACTCATAAGAATCTTGTATATATTTTATTCAGAAAATGATTCACAAACCCCATTACATAGACTCCATGTAAGCCCCATGAGGTGGCATTGATGACATTACTCATAATTTGGTTAACATTTACCATATTAATGAGACAGTTAGGCAAATATAGAATTCCATTTATACCTCCTAAGTCATTTACTACTTAAAAAAATCATTCCGGTCTGCCTATTTATCTCTGGTGGCCAACGTCACCACCTCTGGATTCCTCTCGTCGCCCTCTATCATATGAGAGGTGGTTTGACTACCTTTCAAGCTTTCCTACAGCCTCCACCTCCTCCAACCTCCATCTCCACCATTCTTTTGAAATTCAGATACATTTTTTCATATGTTTTTGTGATCTGATGTTTTGATGTTGAAGTTTGAATATGGAATGTTATTGTTAATATTTAATTTCAGTTACATATTCATAATTTTGTTGAACTTATATGCATTATTTTTAAAGATAATTACATTCCAAACTAATTTGTATATTTATACACTTTTTATAAATAGCTACATTTATGAATGTAACTGCTTTGTCATATGAATGTATTGTAAAAGTTAGTTATATTCACAAATGTAACTAGCCTTTTTTATGCAATTGATCGATTTGATTATCGTTTTCAATGTCTGTCGATTTATGTATGACCTTTCTTATTATTATTTTTACATTTATTACAATTTTTTCTTGAATTTGGTGTTTCATATTAAGTATGGTAGCCTTTGATGTGGTTTTTTGTTATAATTTTTTCTTTGAATCTGGGGTTTGATGTTAATGTTTTTTAAAATATTTGATAGAGTTTTGATTTTATATTAACATATGGTTGTGTTACATTTTCAAACTAATATGAACATTTATGCATTATATTTTGTAAGCCAGTTATATATTTGAAATATAACAAATGTTTACATGCCTTAAATAATAAAATTCAGTAAACTGAATTATTTGTGCAATATATTTTAAAACTAAGTTATATGCACGAAATGTAACTGACTTTTTTATATGATCTTAATGTTTTATCAAAAGTTAGTTACATTCATTAAAAAGTGGATATGAAGGTTGAAAAATATGGAATACGGAGGAGGACCAAAAAGGTAGTTGAACCACCTCTCATATGATAGAGAGCGACGAAAGGAATCCAAATGTGGTAACGTCGTTCGATGATGATGAGTAGGTTGGCCGGAATAGTTTTTTTAAGTGGTGGATATGTATTAGAAAAAATGGTTAGAAAGAGAGGTAGTTCTATACTTTGATTTTTTATCCTTTTATAAAAGACAACTAGACAGCTAATAGAAATTTGACAACTCATGAGATATATGAGTGGAGTTTATATAATGAAACCTATGTAACAGAACTCATTTTATTCACTTCTTCAATATCTGGGGGGTGATACATTAGTGTATATATAGACAAAAAAAAAAGAAAAAAAGACAGGTATAGGGCCATGATTGGTTTTGGGAGTGGATCATGGTGATCGGTAGTTACATTGGTGGATTAGAATGATGGGTAGTTACGATAGAGTGAGAAGTTGGTACAGTTATTATTCAGCACCACCCCTCATTACAACCACACGACCAATCACACCCCTTGCGCGAGCGCGCGCGCGCGCCATGATTTTCACAAATTCCCACACATCATACCCCACACACCATCAACAATAATCCCAAGACAACCTGTACATGCGCAACTGCGCAAGCCATCAACAAAAATATCTCAAAACCCATATCAACCTAATCAATGACAAAGATTGGAATTGAAAAATCCACCAAAAATTTGCTTAAAAACCCTAGTATATTTCAAAAGACAATTAATAAAAAAAACCACTAATAAATATCAATCGTGTAGTAAAAAATTACTGATTTCAAACTCATTAAAAATTCTACTTTTGACAATCCTATCAATTTCTTAACAATATTAATTAAACCATTTAATCAATCATGATTAAATCGTAATCATGTGATTTATAAACATGATCACCAATCAAATGACTAAAAAAATTATTTTTTAACCACATATGCATTATAATGTATGCCATGTTTTCTATAAAAAAAAATGTGATTAATTTAAGGGGAAATGACTAAAAAAATCTTTTAAGAGTTTGAAATACTCAAATCAGCCATTTTTTAAAATTCTACCTAAAAAAGTCTCATTTCACAGTTTTGGAAACACAAAAGACTAATCTACCATTATATAATTAAATCTTCAATATCCCTCTTTATTCCATACTGAAAACCTATTTTTCCTACAAAACAACAATATCTTTATAAAAATCAATCAAGTTTTGTTATTATATATTATACTGTGTGTTTCTTATATATATCTTATATGATATTGTTTATCACTTTTCATTGTGTATAATCATAATATATAATTTAAATTTGTGTTGTATCACAATGCAGCAGATGATATTTTAATATTCTAAATTTTTATTCATATTTTTATTTTTTGGCCATTTACATATTTTTATGATATCATTAGTATAGATCTATTTTCTAAAAAAATATCAATATTTAATGGAGTTTATCATAACTCAAATTATATTGATACATATTTCATAAAATCCACTTAATTACAAAGAATTTACAATAAAAAAATTGATCTACATAAAAAAGTGTGAAATATATTAATAAAATTATGAGGATGAAATATTTTAACAAAGTTAAGAAATATAGAATGTATTAAGTATCTAATCACATAAGGGTAAATTAGTCTTTTGTGTTTTCAAAATTATAAAATGAGACTTTTTTAGGTATAATTTTAAAAAGTGGTTGATTTAGATATTTCTAACTTATGAGATATTTTTTTAGTCATTTTCTCTTAATTAAATGTATAAAATTTCACAATAGTCACAAGTCACCATTTTTGGATGCATGAATATGGCTTGCACCCTTCGCCGACCAAACTGACTGGATATGAAATGAATTAGATTTCAAATGCTCATAAATTGACCCAAATTAAGAGTTTTCACTCGAGAAAGAAGAAATAAGTAGCTCCATCTACATTTTCATTTCCATGTCAGTTGGAAAGTGAAACTATACAAGGGCCTTCTTCTTGGGTTCCAACACGGGCGGATAGATGTCGATGCCCATGTTAGCTGCGGTACCAGCTATGATTCTCATTGCAGATTCAATCGTGGTGCAGTTCAAGTCAGGTAGCTTTTCAGTAGCTATGGCACGCAGCTGGTCGATCGTGATCTTCCCTACCTTCAGCTTCTGGGGCTCATTTGAACCCTTTTCCACTCCTGAATACCAAAAGTGAAGAAAGTTTATTTCAAGTCAATAGTGTCTAAGGAAAGCCAAGCTTTCACAAACCCATGTATAACAATTCAACTCATTTTTAGCAAACTAAACTTCACTAAATTATTGAACAACAGTTGTTACAAGAATTGAACCAATACAAGTAACTTTCAAGTAACAACATGATCATTATTATCTTTTTTTTTTTTGAAGAACCAGTACAATATGTACATGCGGATAATTCAAACATTGTCTAAAACCAATAAAGAATTAAAGGCAATCTAATAATACACTGGCGTGACGTGCCATTGGAGGAACTGATGCTTGCTCGCTTTCCTTTACACTATTTACCAACATAATCCCAGCCAAACATAGGCAACTATTTAGCAATGGGTCATATAAAAAATAATAAGGCCATGGGAGTGCATGCACTGGATTCATTGAATTATCAAAATCATTTAAGAAGAAGAAGAAAATAAATATATATATATATATATATATATATATATATATATATATATATATATATCTCATTTGTTGCAGTTGGAACAAATGATTAGGATGTTCTTATGGGAAGGAGGAGCTAATTCAAGGGCTATCCATTTATTACATTGGGAGGCCGTGACTGAGGAGAAAGGAATGGGAGGACTGGATATTAGGTGTCTTCCTATCCTGAAAAAGGGAGTCTTAGCCAAATTAGCATTCAAGTTTCTTTTAAATCCATCTATGGTTGACATATACATGCAGTTTAAATATAAATGGATGGCAAAACCCGTGGGAGGTCTCTTCTCAAAGTAAATCTTCTTTAGTGTGGAAAGAGCTTTGTAAGGGATTGCAATACATTCGGTTGCATGTTAAGTTTATACTGGGAGACTATGGGGCCACTGATCTGATGAAGGATCCATGGTTAATGTCAGTACCTTTTATAAGGATACCTACATACATCAATATAGAGGAAGCGACATTAGACTACCATCTTTCTGATGTCATTAATATGGGTCAGTGGAATACTGAGATTTCGAGTCAAATCATTCCTTAAAATTGGGTGGATATGATAAGTAGATAGCCTATCCCACGTACTGCACATGATGGTTGCTCACGTAGGGTTTGGGAGGGTCTTGTTCAGATATGCCTTCCACTCGGGAATTATAGAATATCCTCTGAACTGCGGTCAGTATACAGTAGGTCTGTTAACGGGACCCGACCCGTTTGACTGTCGGGTCCATATCGGGTCTCGGGTCGGGTCGGGTCGACCCATTAACAAGCTCAGGCCAGACGAAGAGAAGTCGATGAATGTCTTAAGGGCATACAATGATTTCATTTTTTTTCTTTTTAATATAGTATATTATATTATAAATAGTTCTTTACTATTTTGATTTTTAAATATTTTATGAGGGAACATTTGATATACAGTTTGAATTATTATACTTTTCCATGAAGCCAAAATGTTGTAAAAATATTGCAAATGTTTAAAATTTTAAATGATTATTCAATATTTAGTTATAAATGTTTGATTGAATCATGAATGTGAAGTTGGATCATAAATTTAAAAAATCACATAATATTTGAGTTGAATCAATCGGGTCCATAGGATCGGGTCGGGGTGAACCCAGACCCAACCCGTTTTGATTGTTAGGTCCATCGGGTCGGGTATTTACGCCTTTTATCGGGTCGGGTCCGGGTCAACCCGCGACCCGTTGACAGGCCTGGTATACAGGCTGAAGAGGGATGGAAAAAGATATGGCGCATTCCAGTCATTCCCAAGGTTCATATTTTTTTGTGGAAATTGGTGTGGGAACGACTTCCCACTCGTTCGCATATGGACCGAATAGGTATAAAAATGGACAAGGCATGTCCGTTGTGTTCCTCCCATGAAGAAACGATTGTACATTTGTTTTGTCCATGTCATTTTGCTGCAACATGTTGGCAGCTAATTCCATTTAAGAACTCCTATTTCAGTTTGGCAGGAGACTAGGTGGTTGAATATTTTTGATGATCGTCACTGGAGTCCAGATTTGAAAGGTATGATTAAGAAGGTTCTTCTATGGTTCTGCTTTGGAGTATATGGAAAATCAGAAATGAGGTCGTGTTTCAGAATCAATCATGTGATGCTAAAAGGACTGTGCTCAAAGGTTTGTCTCTAGCCACTGAATGCATTCATTGGAAGATGGGGAGGGAGAACATATCAGCATGTCCTTTGGTCTATCAAAATCATTTTGATAAATTACTAAAGACTGAGGTTTCAGGTACTCAATGGACACAAAATCAAGAAAATATGTTTTCATTATTACAGATGGCACTGTACATTTGATTACCCGTCAGGCAGGTGCTGCTTTTGTTTTTTGTGATTTTAGCAGGGAATGATAACGGCTCCAATTATACAGTGTTAGGAGCCGGTTATGCGGGTTGGCCTTGGAGTACTCCTATTCAAATGGAGGCTGAGGCAATTAGAATGGGAGTACATTTTGCCAGGCTGAAAGGTTTGAAAAGGTTAGTTGTATGTTCAGATTCTGAGAATCTGATAAACTTGTTGCAGGGGTCAATGGAAGGACCGGCTGCACTTCAACAGATTGTGAAATATATTCGTGAATGTGATCTGGAATCTGATAGGATAACATACTGTAAAGTTAACAGGAACCAGGTTCGTGCAGCAGAAATTCTTGTCAAATGCACATGCGAGACGCAGGGGCATGGAGTGTCAGATGCACTGTCAAATGATACTATTAGACACATTTTGAATCCCATTGTAAAAGATCTAAAAGTTTGTATAGTGGATATGTTGTCTGGAATAGTTCAACAACATGGTTGTACATATACAGTTTGAAATATATGAAAGATAAGCCCATTTGGGGCCTTTTATTCCAAAAAAGAAAAAAACCAGGGTCCACATAGGTAGCATGAACAAGGAAAACAGACGCCCAATAAAAGATAAGTGTTGAAGATTATGGATCTTCATTAAGAAAAATTTTAAGAAATTTTTTCATGTAGTGAATAAAAACTGACCTAACAACAGAAGAGGAAACATCCTTCTGCTGACCCAATAACAATAGATACAAAGTTTAAGAGATTCTGAAAGAGAGAGAGTTGATCAAAACTACTTTAAAAAAACTCCAAGCTGCAAAAGCCTATTAAAACCATTGCAGATAGGAATTACGCAAGGCCTAAACATAGGAAAGACCCTCAACACTAAATAACTGAGAAAGATCATTTAGGCTACATCTGCTGAAAGATCCAAAACAAAATATTAAAATAGCCAAACAAAAACCCACAAAATCATAAACTTAAATTGAATATAAAGTTTTTTTAGACTGAAGATCAAGTTTAGATGACAGAGAATAATTTCACTGTACATTCCTTACCTGCAGTAGAAAACATATTATAGATTAAAAGTTATTTAGAAAATGATCTGTTTATTTGGTTCGTGTTCTCCAAATCTAGAGAGAGACGGGACATTTGATTTATCAATCAAGAAGAGAGCATACCAGCAGCCTTGAGAAGCAGAACAGATGCAGGGGGTGTCTTCAGTATAAAAGTAAAGCTCTTGTCCTGTTTAAAGACACTAGCATCATCACATAGCTGTAGAATTTTATTTTATTTTTTTACCAAATCACATAGCTATAGATTAATATAGAAACACAGAATAATACTAAATATATTCATTAATTCTGATTATGAGGTATAGTTCCATGGATGCTAAATTAAAAATATAGAAAACAAAATGTTGTATAAGCAGCAGCATCTGATTTTGGGTTTCTTCCAAAAACCACTTTATCTGCAGTAAAACAAATGGTAGGTGATTGCTTTGTGTGTGGAGAATTTCCTTTTTTCAATTTTTAAGTACCCAAAAAAACAAAAAAAAATATTGTATAAGCAGCAGCAGTTACTGGATTTGGATTTCTTCAAAAAAACCACTTTATTTGCAGTCAAAGAAATCATAAATATAAAGAATAACTGCTTAGTATGTTGAGAATGTGGCATCCCTTATTTCAACTTTCAAGTACTCCGCCTATTCATTTGCATTAAATATTCTCAACCATACCCATACTTATGTAAGGATCAGAAAAAACCGGGGGGGGGGGGGGGGGGGGGATAGAGCAAAATTAATGGAGTGCCAATATGTTTCCAAAAAGAAAATGGATTCAGGACCAAATAGGACACCCTATCTAATACTTCTCCATCAATACAAATAAAGTAGTCCTACAACAGTTTTTTTCCCGCCAATACAAAGAAATGGCAATACTTTCTGCAGATAGTGAAAATTGTACTAATCATGTAGACTGCCAGCTTAACATACAATTAACAAAACCCTACTGGTCTCCTTGAATTTCACTGCTGCAACAATACTTTAAGGTCTACTCCACAAGGTCCAACACTTTTAAAGTACATACAATTATGTAGACTGCCAGCTTAACATACAATTAACGAAACCCTACTGGTCTCCTTGAATTTTACTGCTGCAACAATACTTTAAGGTCTACTCCACAAGGTCCAACACTTTTAAAGTACACACAACAGCCTCCTCACTATAAACATCGCTAGAAATAGAAAAATTGTGGGCAAGAAAGCGTGAGATCATGAAAGAAACAAAAGCACCTATTTCAAGTTGGCAGAGGGACTTGATGAAGCTGGAGATATTTTTTTCATTTCGCTTGCTGGTCTATTAGGTTCGAAAAGGAATAACAGAATCTTCAACAATTATGATAACCCAGCAAACCAAACACTGCAGTTTGCGAAATAATGATAATTAAAAGGGCTCAAAAAGTTGTAACCCTTCCTTATGAGGGAACCTTATCCCTTGGGCCTTATGACAGATCCCCACTGTCATTCACATTAAGGTTTATGTCTGGTTTGGAGGTTATGCACCGCAATCACCTTCTATGTAGGAGTTCTCCCCTTTCTTGAAATAAAACTAAAATCAGTGAACTACCACATTGCCTCAAATATATAAATAAATAAATAAAGAGAAGAAAACTGACGTAAAATGATGTACCCATTCCTAATTAACCCAGAAGGCTTTGAAGCACCCATGGGCTTACATGGAAGGAGGCTTTAACGGTGGAGGGTGAGAATATTAGTACAAAAATGGCGACAACTTGAGATAGATGAATGTTTGAAGAGAAAAGCAAATGCAGGAAAAGAAGACAAGAGGGAAATAGAAAGATGATAGTTTGGTTTGTTTGGATAGTGGGATACAGGTTGAGATGGTAGCCATCATTGGATTAAATAAAGGGATCAAGAACTTCCTCTGAGGAGTAGTTCTGCTTAATTGTCGGATTCTTGACTGCAGAACTATTCCAAGCACAGTCATTCAGATATAGGGTTCTAATCCAAAATATGATCTCAGATTGATCTCCTGGATATAGTACTCCCACAAATAACTTAATGATAAAAAGAATGGAAGCAGAAGAAGAAATGTGGATTGTTTTATGGTAGTTTTAGTGGAGATCGTAGATGTTCTCCTAGAGTTCTTTTGATTAAAATAAAGGAACAACATCACCATACCATTTAAATTACACTCTGGAATACACGGTATCTAGAAAACTTATTCTAATAAAATGCACCAAATAAAGGTAGATTCTGAAGTTTAATGCCCAATGACCACACTAATTACCCATCACGAAAAAACAAATACCCAAAGTTGCCTAAAGCAGTGCCTAAAATTTTATTTTTGCTAAAGATCCACATTATCCAAATTTATCAGAACCATAAGACTTGTAATAAACCTTGAACAACATAAAAGGCTGGTTTTAAGCAATGCCTGTAAATTTGATTTTATTTCAAAAGTACTCAGTGAAAATATGCAACACACATAACTTAAGAAACAGATTAAGCCAGGCCCTATTATAAATCTGGGTTTTTACTGACAAGAATCCTTACATTATAGATACTCAATAGAACAAAAAAAAAATCAAAGAGAATACAATTACAATCCCCTAACAAACAACAGAGAATTAAATTACAAACAAGGCTAAAGAAATGAAAACATTGCATATATAACAAAAGAAGGAAACCCAATTGAATGAAAACTCACATCATACACAGTAATCTCAACTGGGATGATATATCCAGCCTTCTCCGCTGTCTTCGCATTGTACTCCTTGCAGAATGCCATGATGTTGACCCCCTTCGACCCGAGCGCCGGCCCAACCGGAGGCGCCGGCGTCGCCTTCCCAGCCTCCAAAGCAAGTTTCACCATCCCAACCACTGCAGGACACGAGAGAGAGAGAGAGACAAAAACAACGTAAGAGGAAAAACAAAGAGATACCCATTTGAAATAAGGAGTGATAAAAGGCAAAGGAGGTGCCTTTCTTGGCCTTCCCGGAGGGTTTAGGAGGCGCCATGGACTTCACCGTCAGAGACTTTGTAGGTAGAAGGGAAGAGGAATTTGAACGGAGGACGAAGAGTTGGGAGACATGGGTCTTGGAGGAGAGGCTGAGGGGAGAAGGAGAAGAAGAGAAGAGAGAGGAACGGAGGTTAGGTTTGGCTATAGAGAGGGGAAGATTGGAATAAATGGGGTTCGCCATTGGAGGTGGTGAAGGCACGGCGAGTGTTCGACCGAGAGAGGGAACGGAAAGGGGGAGGATTCAGGTTATCTTGTCTTGTGTTTATTTATGATCAGATGATGGTGTGATGACATAACTAGGTATGAAATTTAGTTTTGTCTACGTGTCAATTTCATGCTAGTTGAGTTGGCTGTCTGACTGACTCCTCTCTTAATTAAAAATTTATCAAAATAATCATATTTTGAAAAGAATAAAAAAACTCATCCCTTTTAAATGATGTTTCACTGTAAAAAACCAATTACAATGTTGGTTAATGTTTTGATCGGTTAAGAATGTCACTACCATTGACATTCTGACACTTTGATGTTTTTTTATTAAACAAGTAAATCTCATTAACATAATTATATTTTTATTTTAAATCTTAAATGTCATTGTCTTTTATGATTTTTTTCTTGAACACGAGAAAATATGAACGACTGTGACGTTTTTCTTATTCTCATTGAGGATCCAGATGTGCATTTGATCCAATTTTTTCACTATACCCCCTCTCGTGCATTCGAGTACATTCTACACTTAAAAAACTATAGATTCTCAAATATAAATCCAAACATATTTTTAATGTTTTAGATTTTCAAAATCTTATTTTTAAAAATTTAATGATTAAAAAGCTAACAAAATAATATTTTTTAAAAGTTAAATTTAACCTTAAAATTTTAAGAATTTCAATTTTTCAATCTCACATTCAAATGTAGCCATAACACCATACACGATTTTTTTTCCTCACCTAACATTTTTTACCCTAAAAATTACTAAAGAATCGTGACCTCCATCCCCCCACATTTCACTAGCATCCTTTGCTCAAACCCTCAAAACCACCTGACCCCCTCGGAGCATCCAACTAAGGGTCATCCCAAATTTTGTGAGTCTGACCTATCTGAAGCTCGTGTGTGCTGCATACAATAACTAAGCTTTTTAAATGGATAATGTTTTAATACAGTCCCTTTTATAGTCCTAATTTTAGTATGCATGTGTTTTGAATTTTTTAAAAAGAAAGAATCTTCTTTAACTTCCTAAAACCTTCTTAAAATCATAAAAAGTCCTTCTAAAAAAAATCATCTTAAATCCCCATAAAGTGTATATGGTTAACGAATTTAGTCCTCTAGTCAAAAGTATATCAAAATAAATCTGCAGAAATTTACTAAAATTGGATTCAGTCCTTATAAACTTTATAAAATCAAATTTAGTCCTTTTATATAACAAAAATAACCTCGTCATTTTTCAATATCCCCATCTCCTGAAATGTTACCCTCAACTATAAAAAAATAACCGTCAAACCTCATTTGATTTACATAATCGAATATTTTTACAGCATTTCCACTTCCTCAATCTCATCATAAAAAAATTACAGATTCATCGACTCCATTACAAAATCAGAGAAAATAATTTAAAAATCAAATTAAAATTCTATAATACATTTTCAACTCAAAATTACTAGCAATAAAAAACATAACACCTTGACTATAAAACTATTAGATAAATCAATATATACTTTTACGTAATTACATTGACTTTTTATGATTTTAAAAAGATTTCAGGAAATTAAGACGATTTTTTAATTTTACAGAGACTTTTTTTTTATTTTCATAAATTTTCACAGAGTTATATCGATTTTTTCCAACACAGAAAGAAAATTTTATAAGGGTATAAAAGTAATTTATCATGCGTGGTTAGGATTAATTACACATCTGGTTAGTGATAGGGACTAAAATAAATATTTTCTAATAAGATAGGGACCTGATGGAATTTACTATTTTTATAGGGACTTTTTATTTTCATAAATCTCTACGGAGCTACATCGATTTTTTCCTTTTAAAAAATATTATACTTCATCTAATGAGTTACGTGCTTTTATAAAAAAAAAAATAAAGCATACATTCCAATGAACTACATGAATACATTTATAAAAACTATGGAAAATTTCTATCGACGTAAAATATTTCATTAATATAAGTATATGCTCCGGTAATTTTCTATCGACACGTGTGGGACTGGAATTAAAGCTGAAAAAAAATTGTTGTATAACACTCTTTTTAAAACTGTGTATTAATCCATTTTCATAATAAAAATGCTCACATCTACTTTTTTTCCCAAAAAAAAAACTCACACTTTTTAAATCTATATCTATACTACCTATAAAAATATCAATTTATGAAAAACATTCACTTGATAGATTTACCATTTTTAATTCTTGAAAATCCATTCCTACCCTAAATGACCTTTTGTTTAACATATTTACCCTTTTAAAATCTTGGAAATAGTTAACTCTATCCCATATGAAAATTCATTAAATAATTTACCAATCCTACTTGGACATGTATAGGTTACAATTCCTATACGTCCCAAAACATGTATTGAATATTTGTTATAAATATTATTATCACAAATATCTTGTTTTAGTATGCTTCCTCTAAATCTTTATAAATTATATATGGTACATATCCATATAATATAAAGTAATATATTATTATAACATATTATGACCATTATTCAAGAACTATTATATATTAAAATGATATTTAAATTATATTGATGCATGATTATATTAGACGTACAATACTGAAAAATAATATTATTCAGAATTATTCATAGTATATTTTGATGCTATGTATTTATATTGATTATCTTAATACATGCTATAATATACCATTTGTATATTATGATTATCAAACTAATCATAATATTATTCACAAATATCAATAATATATAACTATTTAATTTCATACATGCTATCATATTTTGATTAATTTTGATTTATAATATATGATTATTTATACTTGTCAATATATATGTATTAATCAATACTTAGATTATGAATAATTATCATTTAATGTTATTCAATTGAATTTATGCAATGCATTCTCTAACTTAGCATTCACGGGTGGGATTACAAAGAGTCGGTAGTTATTATTTTTGGATCATGAAGAGTCGTGAGTTTTTTTTCTTCTTCTGAAACCTTACAAAATGAAAATTGAAAACCCTAACAATTTCCTGACGCATAGAGGATGGAAGGAAGTGTTGGGAAGGAGGCCGCGTGGAGGAGCTTTCTTCAAGGAGGTAGAGTTAAAGAAGCTCGTCAAGGTCTCCATGACCACCTGCTCATGCCAAACACTGAGGATCACTTCGATTGCCTCTCGGGCCTCTTCATTCTCATTGTCTTCAATATGGTCTCTTGCTGCCTGTTGTCTTTGTTGCTTCCACTCTCTCACCGATGATCTCCTTTTCAGGGTCACTAACTCATACTCTGACCCCTACAACCCCCACCTACTCCACATGTGACTAGGTCGCTTCTAATTCATGTTATGAAGCCCCTTGTCAATTTTAGATCTCAAAAGGATTAATCTATTGGGTTTTTTAAAAAATATTTATCATATAATCATTTATGAATGTTACATAAATTAAACATGAATTCGATTTATTATGTGGAGATGTGATATTTTTCCATACTATTCAATGCCACTTTGTGATGAATACACATGATATGGAAGGATGTGATGGTTGCCTTTTGTTTTGCAAGATTAACACAGAACTTTTATATGAACCTTATGTGAAAAACATGAAGCGTCGATCGCCGACGAGGTCGTCAGAAAGGTGTTGTGCGTATCAATGCTTGAGGGATAGAGAAACATAGATTTGGGGAATGTGCATGAGGTATTTGTTCTTTGGTTTGAAACATCCATGAATGCTTTGTGAATGAAAATACTTTTGTAATTTCAATGCAAAATTTTAATATTTAAGATGTAATTCCTTCAAGTATTTGTAGCTTAATTCTCTACTTTTATAATACCGTGCTTAATGTCAGTGATGGATTAACAATCTACATAAAGTGGGCAGATAGCAGTTGTTATTGGTTAAAGAAAATAAAATTGATCAATTACAATTTAAAGTAAAATAATAGTTAGTAAATACATTGTACTTGTCAATAACATTATAACTTACTTGACATTTATGATATAATTTAATTAAATCTAATGAAATCATATTTATGAATAATATATTGTACATGTCAATGACTTTATAAATAATTTATCAATACATCATCATATTGATTAGATATATATATATATATATATATATATATATATATATATATATATATATATATATATATAGGGGGCCGATGGGGTGTGGTCATGCGATCGCTGCTCTCGCAATCACACGGTCCGCGTTTTTTTAAAACAAAAAAGATAAATACACCTCATACGAGGCCATGCGGATTGCGAGATGGACCGTCTGATCAAGGGTCCATCGATCGGACAGCCAATTTAGAAAAAACTTTTTGAAAAACCGGATGAGGGGGTCTTTCAGTTCTATCTGATTTTTCAAACCCATCGAAAGCTATTCTCTCTGCTTTCCCTTTCATTTTCGCTGGTTTTTCAACCAGCCCAAAAACACAAACAACACTCTCTTCTCTCTTCCTTTCCCTTTCATTTTCTCTGTTTTTTTAAGAAATTGGCCGTCCGATCGAAGACCATCGATCGGACGGCCCATCTCTCAATCCGCATGGCCTTGTACGAAGTATTTTTTTTCTTTTTTGTTTTTAAAAAACTTGGACCATGCGATCACGAGAGCAGTGATCGCATGGTCCACGATGGCGTGCACGACGATCGCATGACTGCACCCCATCTGCCCCCTATCACGGCCCATATTTTTTTATAAAATAAAACCAGGCCTCAAAACACTCGTCTTCACCTCGAAATCTCTCTTTTGTACATATATCTCTCTCTCTTCACATCTCTCTCTCTCTCTCTCTCTCTCTCAATCTCAAAATCAAAAACACAATCGACATCTCTCTCTCGTACATCTATCTCTCTCTCGATCTCCCCCCCCCCTCTTTTTTCAAATCTGAAAATCAAGAACCCCCGGCAATGCCGACCCCCTGGCGAGCCCCTTCATGTCCATTTGTGTCCCCCTCGACGACCCCCCGATGTCCCCCTTGTGACCCCCTCCACGTCACCTGCTACAACCCCATCGACGACCACCTCGACGACCATCCTCCGGTCATTCCTCTCTCTCCCTCAAATAGTTTTTTTAATTTCATCTGTATGTGAGTCTGTGTGAATATTTTTGTCTAAATATGTTGATTTGTGTATGATTTTTGTTGATTTCATAAGCCTGAATGTGTGTGATTGTGTATGATTTTTGTTTAATTTCATATGATTGAATATGTGTGTTTTCTTAACAGGGATTTCTTTATTGAATGAATTTGTGGGTGTGTGTATGTCATTGGTTGAATGGTTTGGGCGGTAGACCGAGCTTTCTTGATTTCCAGGGTGTGGATCTTGGAGCTTCTCTTGGGTTGAGGAGGGCACACAGTGAGAATGATATTCAAGTTAGGATTCCTTCATCTTTTATGTTTTTATGGTGCATACCAACATTGAAAATAAAAGGAACATGCTTATTGATCTTCTTTAACTTATGGCATAATTTGTTGTTACTATTTCTCTTTATTTGATTTGAACTTATAGCTTAAGTTTGTGTGTGTTTGGGCTTACTATTCTTGTTAGTGGATGATTAATCCTTTATGGATGACAATTACATGGCCTTTTGCCATTTCTCTTAAAGACTAATAATTATGTACAATTTTAAATGCAATTCTATGTACTGCCCCTCATATGTATTAATTTTGTTTGAAGTTGTCAATTTTAAGTACCTTTTAATAAAAAAGAAGTATGCGCTCCAAAGAATTGTGTGTACTCCCTAACGCATATAGCATATACATAGTGAAATAAGCACACAGGATTACATATAAGGTTTACATAAAACAACATCATTCTTTTATGCTTAGCTTATCCATTCAAAGGGGCAAAATGGAATGCTAAGAAAATAAAAAAAGATAGCACCTATGGTGGTACTATTATGACGAAGGGAGAATAAGTGACTCAAAAAAAAATCAAGACTGGTTCAAAGAATGTAAGATATTATGCTTGATCACACCCTCTCAAGCCTCCACTTTTCTTATTCAAGAGTCAGATATATATTGTTAATAGGCACCTGATATTGCTGGTTCAAAGAATGTTTGATATTACGCTTGTTTTTCTTTGTCATTAGATTAGATGATAGGCACCTGATATTGCTGAATGTTGATTGCATAATTAGTGGAGGCCATCGATTTATATTTTCATATTTGAAGCAATCTCCAACTCGCTCATAGTCTCTCTATGCCCCTGTCATGTTTATAAGGTTGTGCATTAAGGTTACCTTGTGTTCTTGTATTCTTACCAGGACATCCTACATATGGACTCACAGTGTGTGATGCTTGAATTTGTCCAACAATAGATTTGGTTTGGATTAAGCCTCATGGACCACATTTTCTACTTTTTTTTTCCTAATAGCTGGTTTTCAAATAAAGAGAAGGGCAGAAATTCAGAAAATGTTTTTGCTAAGAGACCATAGATCTATTTTAATAATTTCATTCATTCTACCATTCTTGTTGGGCGCCGCAATTAGATTTTCCAATTATACACATAACTTTAATGAAAGATCAAATTAATTCCCATATCACATACTGTGTTAAATCATTTATTTCTTATGTTAATAATATACTGTGTTAAATCATTTATTTCTTATGTTAATAATCATGAACCACAATGTGTTTTATGTTGGTGACCTAATATGGTGGTAGGCACTTTGTTTATTGTTTGCATTTATGTTAATATTTGATTAAGGTGATGGTATTAGTAGCTTCACTTCATTTCCCTATGGCAAATCAGTTTTTTTTATTCAATTGTCTGTGTGGAAGAGATATTATGAACCTGAATGGCAACACTATTTTGTAATTAATCTGATGATCTATTTACTTCTTCCAGTTTGGGCTGATGCAGATACATGGTTTGAGTGGTAGTAGCAAGTGGAGGAAGTGCAACGTTTAAAGAAATAGCAAGAAAAGGCTATGCAAGTTGCAGAGGATTGGCTGACTAGCTAGAAGGAGAAAAGGAAGAAGAAACAGAGGCAAAGAATGATCCCATGGCAATGGCTGAAGTAGAGGCCATAAAACAGAGCAATTAGACTCTATGGATTGACATGCGAGTTGACAAATGAGTTGCTCCACAGTTAAAATTTAATATATCTTGAGACTACACATGTATATAGGAGGTTAATTTACCTAATTCTCATGTTGTAGAAGATGTAATCTTGTTCAGAAATGATTGTGTTTAAACAGATTATGTTTTGTTAAAAAATGATTGTGTTTAAACAGATTGTGTTTTGTTTAAAAAGGGGGAAATCCATATAACCCCCTATAAACTGGTTGAAATCCATATCACTTCCTGACTTTTCTTAAAATCCATATAACCCCATGAAAACACCAAGTAAATTTAAATAACCCTCTGGATAAAATTTACGTTTACAAATGATGAATATTTTGTAAATATTATGTTTGATTAATCCTGGTAGAAAACATAGCATACTAAAAAACCCTACAATGTGATTAATAAATTATTATTTTATTCTTTCGGATAGGGTTTTATAATATATACAGAGAGGGTAAAATTATCATTTTTATAGGATTTTTCACATTTTTAACACATTGTAGTGATTTTTTTAGTATATTGCATTTTCAGTCAGGGTGAACCAAATGAATTATTCGTAAAATATTCATTATTTATTAATGAAAATTTTATTCATATGGTTATTTGGATTTACTTGATGTTTTCAAGGGGATTATATGGATTTCAATCAGATTTCAGGGGGTTGTATGGATTTTTCCCTTAAAATGATGAGTCAATCATTCAACGTGATTGATAACTTGCATTCCTTTTTTTTCTTTTAAAGAAATCACATAAAGGATCTTGTTGTCTATCAGAAACTATGAATTAAACATAAACATCTTTCATTTATGTCTCATTGATTCAATACATCAACCTCAGCCTATTTGGCCTTGTTTAATTCAGTACATCAACCTCAATACACCAACTTGTTTAATACATCAATTTGTTTAATTCACTACATCAACTTCAACATGTTTAATACATCAACTTGTTTAATTCAGTACATCAACCTCAACTTGTTTAATACATCAAGCTCTCAAATAAAATTCCTTTGATCCCTCTTTATTTTGTAATTTGTAGAGGATTTTCGAACCCTAAAGCCCGCAATCTTGGCATACTTTAAATAGAACTTCTTAGCTTCTTCAAGAGACTCAAAAGAACTTCCCAATCACTGGTTTAACCTGATCATTAACATCGGGAATCCAATTTTCATCATCATCACCATACATTGTTTCGACATTTTCACCCTCAACTTCTTCAGAATTGAACATTTTCACTGAACATCAAGTAGTGGAAAAAAATGAGTTCACCCACTAATGTTAACTACATTAAGGTGACTAAGCACTCTACACAGGGTTACACAAGAAGTCCAAATCAATTTAAAACAAAACTGTGTAAGCACATGAAGGAAAGGTTACACTGATGGAAATGAAACAATACAACTGGAACCCCACATTAACAAAAGGAGGCTAAGACCCATTTGAAAACAAAAAGAGGATATGTAAAACCTAAAAGAAAGTCTCATAAAATAAGATACTCTCCAAATCCCATGTGAAAAATTTTGACTCTCCTAAAAAATGATGAAGAAAGTCTCCTAGAACAAGAGACTCTCCTAAAACAAGAGAGAATAAATGAAAAAATGTTTCAACTACACACAAAATGTTAGTGTATCAAAGAAGTTTCGTGTTTAAAATATGGTTTACAACTGCATAAATTTTTAAACATGTCCTTGAAACAAGATATTACCTTGTTTAGATTCGAAGATTCACCTCATCTTGGACTACAAGCACATCTCTTCTATCTCATCTTCTCCAAAGCTATTCCCTGGTAAAGTAACCAAAATGATTAGTTTCAATAAAAGTGATGAAATCCATGGCAAGAACACATTATTTGATGTTGAGTCAATGTTCATAATTTAAACAGATTTTAAAAAAATGGAGGTTCATGTTCATGATTTAAACAGATTCAGTAAAAAAAAACAAAAACCCACACACCCACAAATTCATTCAACAAAGAAATCCCTGTTAAGAAAACATACACATTTAGCCATATGAAATTAAACAAAAATCATACACAATCACAAACATTCAAGCTTATAAAATCAATAAAAATCATATACAAATAAACATATTTAGACAAAAATATTCACACAAACCCACAAACAGATGAAATTAAAAAAACTATTTGAGGGAGAGAGAAATGATCGGAGGATGGTCGTCGAGGTGGTCGTCGATGGGGTTGTAGCAGGGGACGTGGAGGGGGTCACAAGGGGGACGTCGAGGGGGTCACAGATTGACGTGAAGGGGCTCGCCAGGGGGTCGGTGTCGCCGGGGATTCTTGATTTTCAGATCTGAAAAGGGGGGGGGAGAGAGATCAAGAGAGAGATATCGATTGTGTTTTTGATTTTGAGATCAAGAGAGAGAGAGAGAGAGATGTACGTACAAGAGAGAGTTTATATAAAAAAAACTCGGACCGTGTGATCGCGAGAGCAGCGATCGCACGGTTCACGATTCGGGAGCACGATGTGATGCATGACTGCACGGTCGCACCCCATCAGCCCCCTATTTATATATTTGATACTATGTGCATTATGTATAATTGAATGTGAATCACATATATTTATAATGTCATATTTTCTTTTGCATCATCCATGGTGTATTTTCATGACTGTTAGACCTATACATAATTCATGTGTGTTTTTCCGTGTGCAACGCATATGTACTTCAACTAGTTAATATAAAAAGTACGAGTTAAGGGAAAACATTTTATTCGATTTTACCCTTTGGAATTAGATAAAAATATAAATATATCCATCAACAAATCTTGTGTATATTTTAATATGCTAGATTTTATCTCAAAAATATGATTTTCAAAAATAAAAATAAAATTCAGTATTTTTTCTTATTAATTATGTAATCCATTAACAAAACTTATCCAATTTAGACTAGATTTTATTTAAAAATATAGTAATCAATTGAAATTTATATTCTTTTGATTAATAATTTTAAAATAGTTTTTATCTTATATTCAATTTATTTTAAGTTATAAAAGCTAATTTCGGATCAAATATAAATTTCATAATTTGATCTCATTTTTCATTATGAATAGTCTTTTATGGGAAAACTCTATTTCACAGTCATAAGTATATTTCAAAATGCTCTTTCCAACTAGCTAATGATCACCCCTATCGGAGTTGTACTTGAAAATTTATATTTTTTAAATAATTTTAAGAATAATTTAATTGTTGATGAAGTTTACGATTTAAAGAGAATTTGTTATGATTTGATAAATTGCACTTGTACCATATTACATGTCCACAAATAATCTAGATCCTCCAATCATTCACAAAATCTCTAAGATCTAAAGTTGAATTTTGAAAAAAAATATCGGTGAGAATTTTTCAGCTTGAGATATATCGGTATTTAATGATTTATTTGTTATTTATTTATTTTTAAATGTTAATGATTTCTATAATATTTTTCGTATTTTGAATGTAGATATCACTTAAAACGGTATCATATTTGAATTTGCAATCTCTTATTTTTTTCACTTTAGTTTAACTTAATGTTTATTTTTTTTAAAATTATATTGAATATGTTTTAGAATTTTTTAAAATTTTTGATCGATAAATTATATAGAGATAAATAATTTATGGATATTAAATTATGTTTTTGTTTATTTATTTATTTTTTTTGTTTGCACAAATTTCTATACCTTATCTTATCACGTTGAAATCCAAAAGATTCAAATTGAAATCCAAAGAAATTCTTATCCAAAACCTTATCTTGTCTATCCTATATAAGTGTGCCTCTCTCTCTTCCCCCAATCATTCTCAAGTTTCACATTTTCTAGACTTAGGATTTCATATTTTTTTCTTCCACATTTTATTTGTTTGATCAAGTTTGATTTTTTTTTTTGAGATATTCTGAAAATATAGTTTGGATGTTTTATTTTAGTGAATCGGTTCTTTGTGGGTTTTAACTGTTAATATGCTATTTGAAAAAATAACTTAAATAAATTTATGTGTAATGTACTTGTGCATTAACTAGTATATATAAATGATGAAAAGGAAAACAAGAACCAGCCATTTGTAAATGCAATAACTGAAATTGCCATGCTCGCGGGAATGAAACCTCCCCTCCCAATAAGCCTATCCCACCACCCAATCCGCCGTCACCACCACAGCCTCTCAGCAAACAATAAGGCTGCTGACTCAGAAGATCAAGGTGAGGAGGGGGCGAAGCTCAGGGGATCGGACGTCCTGCAAGCACTGCAGAGGGCTACGTCCACTCGGCATATAAAGAAAAACAATAAAGGCACTCGGAGTAGGGGAAGCTTCGCATCTCCCTCGCCCTCTTTATCATCATCGACCGTCAAACTTAATCCAGACCATATAGATGATCGTCCATTGAAGATTCAGTCCGATTGGGCAGATCGACTGGACAGATTGGAAGTCCTCCTCCAAGACCTCCAGAGGCTTCAAAACTGACGTGATACTTCTCTTTAGAATAATTTTAGATATAACCTTAAATATAGTCATCACATATTTTAATTTAACAATGTAAAAAAAAGATATATAAGACTGTATTTGAGGCAATAAAAAGTACGGTGTAACAACACCCCTTCTTTTTAATGTAATTTTTCGTTTGAGTGAGATGTTATTTTTTATTACTTATTGTATCTTAAGTATTCTGTATTCATGCTTTTAATATGTTTGTTCTCTTACTGACTGGTTGGATTGTATTTCCTTTCCTTCTATGCTTGAGTCTTCTTTAAAGGGACCATCAACATGTATGCTCGTAAATGTGAACAAATGGTGATGACATCGAATGACTTAGATTACAGGGACCACCAACCAAACGTGGCTTCTCCTTTGCCTCATGTGAGAGGTTGAGGTGGATAGTAGATTTAATGGATAGATGGAGGCCATTCTAGTCTGCATTCAAATCGTGATAAAACTCTGTTTGATTTGTTCCTCAGTTTTACTTTTAGTACGGCGTGTTTAGATTCACGCCTTTAGTTTTGCTTACATTTTTCTTGGATAGTAAAAATGCTCTAGCATTATATTTCAAAGAATTAAAAAAAACACACTATTTCCCCCTGTAGTACAATTGGGTGCTTCATTTTTCCAAGATTTAATAAGATAAGAGAAAGAAATGGACCTTCGTCTTCCGTCCATCCGATTAGCACATACACGTCGGCCGCGGCCACGGTCCGGTAGGTTGGTCCGTTGTGGGATCAGTGAACCTTCAGGAGAGCCAGCTCCTGTGGGACAGAAGACAAAGTACAATGATGGATTTTTCGAAAGAGCATTCATGTCACTCTTTGCTCGGAAGATGGAGAAATTTGGGGGTGATGCTGGTGGAAGAGGAGGAAATGGGTTGAGGTGGTATGACTATGAGGGTTTTGTGGATGTGTCGAGGAGGGTGATGCAGGGGAGGTCTCGGAAACAGCAGCAGGAAGTGGTGAGTGAGGTGTTGCCGTCCATGCTCCCTCCTGGTGCCCCTGCTCAGGTAAGATAGGATCCTCTGTTTCTCAAGTTCTGCCTATTCATTGTTCTTTCAACTCTTGATTAAATTTTTTTCCATAATGTCACATACAACTTTTATTTTATCGAAACATATAACTAGTTGTCCCAGTGACTATAACACAAAGCTTTAGGGTTTACTTGTATTAAGAATATGTTTTGGGTTCCAAGTCTTAGGACTGATTTACTCACCTATTTATTAACAAAAATTCAAAAGAATTTTCTGTGGGACCGGACAAACATGCAGATATAGCATTCTCATTTTGATCACAATGTCAGTCACGGAAAATCCCTCTAATATCTTTAAAAAAAACATATAGCTAATTATTGTAAATATATGTTTAAATGATTTTCTATCCATTATATGAGACTGAAGTTGGGTTCTAAAAAAATAATTGTATAACAACACTTTTTTTATCATGAATGGAGAAGGCATAAGAATACATTCAACTCCTGAATGAAGAAGTAGGCATAAGATGTAAACAAAAGGAAAAACAGAGAGCGTTGAGAATCTTGATTTTTATCTAGTCAAAGAGAATCTTTGATTGAAAAGGCAGAACTTTATCTTTTAAAATCATCAGTGCCGCACCCACAGTTGTTTGATCCCCGATGAGTTATCTTATATGAATTATTTTTTCATGTTAAAAATTTTGGTTGGATAATGTTAGGTATAAACTTAAATGTATTCTTACGGACATTCTGCATATGTTTAAACTTTTTAAAAATAGTAAATTTCATCTAATGATGTATATATTTTGATGAAAAGTGTATATTATTCCATTTTAAATTGAATGAACCTATTTTTAACAAGTGTGAAGAAAAATTTAACAAAATATACCTCCACCTAAGAAGACATATTTATCTGGATAGCTAACGAGGTATATAAGACTGCGTTTAGGGTTGTAAAATGGACTGTGTGTAACAATGCCCTTTTTTGTTATAATGAGAGATATTAAAGAAAATATCTGAAAGGATATGTATAGATTGTCTAAGATTATTTATTATTGAGCGTTGTTATATTCAACCGATTTTATAGCTTCATTTATAATCTCATATAACTCGTTAGTCGCATATACTAATTGTAACGATATATATATATACACCTTTTTATAAATTTATTTAACATATTTTTAATGTGAGTCAACTAAATTTATTACAGTATATATTTTATATTTTATAAAAATTCATACATTCATTAGATGAGATATATTATTTAAAAAATAATAATAATAAATTGCATTTGCCTTGGAAGCGGGGCTGAGTCTAATATTTTTCCACTTTTATTTGGTGGTGCAGTTTCGAAAGTTGTTTCCCCCTACGAAATGGGCTGCTGAAATCAATGCAGCGCTGACTGTTCCCTTCTTCCACTGGTTGGTTGGGCCTTCAGAGGTAATTAATTTGCATTATAAAAAAATTTAGGATTCTGATTTTTTTTTCTCCTTCATTCAGATTGAAGAGGCAACTAGGGTGCTGTTTGGCAGCGGCGGAAAGCGGATTTTAAGTGCTGATTGTTAAGTGCAGAAAGAGGAAGGATGATAATCTTTAAGAGTTTAGGAAAAAAAACGTTTGGTTCAATGAAAAATATTAAGCAGTATTTTAAATAAGTGTGCTTGGTTAAACAGTTGACTTATGTGATTATTGGAAGGGTATTTTGGTTCATTTTATAAGTGCTGAATGTTATTTTGATGTTTGGTTGAAATGGAGAAAACATGCTTTTTTTGAAGATATTAAATATTATTCTTTTTAAACATGTGAAAAATAGGATGAATGTGCACAGTACATAAACAAAATTATTTACACTCTTTTCCCCTCCTATTCAGGGCTTGGGACCGGCAATGAAAATCCAACGGCGGAGTTAAAAAAGTTTGTATATATACATGTAACAAAGCATGTAAATCCTCCTTTTATGTCATACATTTAAAAGTTTGCAACACATATAATAACTATCCCATGAGATACAACATCATCAACCAAATTTATAAAAAGAACAAATCTCATCAAACCATAGCACACTGAGCCTAAACAAATCACATAATAAATCATTGCATTTACATGTCCATCCCCAAAACCAATGAGATCATATGCATGTGCCTTTCGAATAGAACTGCATAGACTGCAAGTGAACAACTCTTAACAAATCTCATACTTCCAAGGCATCTAATACATCACACTGTATAGACTATTCAAACATTTATCAAACTATTTTGTATATAGCATTTGATCAATTGATCAATGCTGAGTCGTAACTGGATAATGAGGCTCATTCACCAACAACATAACTATTTGTATAACATTGCAGACAAGGGATTGTGTAAATTGTAAATAGTTGGATGAGACCAATGAGATAAAAAACTCTCATTAACATGTTGGACTACTTTGATCCATTTGAATAACATATGGTCTGTGTAACACTGAAATCTAGATTAATAGAATATTGAACCAAGAAATCATACAAATGCCAATATTTTGGATCCCACATCATTCTATTTATCAACACAATAAAAAAACAATCATTTTAATAATACTAATGTATTCTTTGTTTATTTATTTGTTCATGGGCTGCTACTTTGACAAGAATTTATCATGCTTCAATAGCAGATTGGCCATGACTTTCATACAACAGATCATTGATCTACACAACAGATTTTCATACAACAATCAAATTACAATACATATTGCAGAGAGACCTCCCCAATAAGAACTCTACAATACATAAACCATGCTCATAAAAGAGCACAGACTTCACTCCCATGCAATGAACAACCCAGAATTTAATAAAAAACTTCACTTACTATAGTTGAGATAAGTCATTTTTTTCATCGGCATGCAAAAAGATTGGCCAAAGAGATTGAGCCTCATGCTGTATTACATGATGTCATTCTCATGCGTCATTTCCACATTGAGGCATTTTATATTCCCACACATTGTAAGTTCCTTGTATTCATACTCTAATAAGTAGTTTCAAGTTGACACAACACACAATTGAAATGGGAACCAATCATATGATCAGACATATTGTTAGAATATGGTGAATTCATGCGCAGACGGGACTAATTTTAAATTTTTTTTTACACATTGACCTAACATACAATATGAAATCTGGGACAGAGAGGAAAGTATGTTTCAAAATCCAACAGTGTAAATGAAACTGAATGTATCAGTCCTCACTGATCTTTGATGATGTCTGCGCATCAACAGTTCACATGTCAATATAACCTTTCCCATTGCACATTTGCTCGAGCACTCCATCTTTGTCAAAAACCACCTGCATGATCCTTAAGAATTCAACTCTCATAAAGAGTTCAAGGAACTAATAAAATAAATGCCTGACAGAATGTTATTTCCTCACCGAAAGAGCAGCAGAAGGATTAGAAAGCATATCAATTGTGTACTTGCACTTCTTGATAACTGCCGTAGGAGTTTCCTCAACAGATGCACCACTCTCAACAAGCTCTCCGCACTGCAAAATTTGTAATAAATTTGTGATTAGTTCAAGTAATTCGTAAAAATAGAATAACTCATATTAGATAGTGGAAGGTTACACGTCATTGAATGCCCACAGGACAAGTGGGTCATCCAATGTAATGATGCCAAAATAATACTAATAAGAATCCAATATTCTGCACAGAGCAAGCAAAGCACAGCGTCCTCCCCATGTTTCCACACATGATAGAAAACTCGCTTTAATCATGCAGCATTGACTGTTAGGTGTGTATCACATGTGGGTTCAAGTCAAATCAGGTGCTCCTTCCCTACAATGAAGTGACCATTTGAAGCTCGAAGCTTAGATCAGAGCTAGAATCAGGGAAGATTGAGTTATTGGGATCACTAATACATTTCAAGATGAAGGGCAACAAATCCCCTCTAATAAATCAGCTCCAATATCATATGAGAATCCATTTCCATTACAGTTCATATAGTTGGGTATGCTTACGGTATGCATCAGTGAATGATAATGTGGACTGAAAAAGGTACATAAACTAATCAAACTATTCACAACAATGACAAGAAAAGCTTAAAGGGAATCAAGGGATCATTTTGATGCCCTTGGTCAACAAACCGTGCACTAACAACAACTCTTTGGGTACTGGATAGTATCATCTACTTGAATTGGTGATCCCAAAAGAAAAAAGAAAAAAAAATGAGGGAGGGAGGGAGAGACCTTGGAGAGGGTGCGGTTCCAGACAGTGACGGAGAAGCCGTGGTGGAGGAGGTTTAGTGCCATCGCCTTACCCATTAATCTTCCGTGGTTTAGGTTTTTGGCGAAGGGCAAACGAGAGAGAAGGCTTTGGTTTAGGGTTCCTCTGTCGCTGCTGTTTTGGGTTCAAAATCTTGGCATTCGAAATGAAGGGGAGAGAAAGCTCTCAGTGAAAAAGGGTTTAAATACCTATGTAAATACTGAACTTTAACAGGGGCACTATAGTCTTTTCATAGGCGGATAAAATCTCTGATTGCGTTTGCCGAGTATTTCAGTAAGGTCAGGTGGGATGAAAAATTTCGGAGAAAAATGTCTGAACGAGGATTTATTTAGTCATTATTTGAAGCCCAACCAAACGAGATTAAAGTTGATTTTCAGCTTTAAGCTGAATAAGCACTGAAAATCAGTGCAACCAAACACCCCCTAGATGTTAGTTTGATTACCACAAAACTAAAGAAAGTCACTTTCCAACCAAAACTCTACACTTACTGAATTTTGCATACAACTCGTGCTCTTTTAACTTTTGTGAAAATAGGCTTAGATATGCCTAATGCTCCTCTCGATACTTCAAGTACACTAAGATACCATCGATAAAGATAACCATGAATTTATTTAAGACTGGCTTGAACACCTGGTTCATCAAATTCATGAATGTTGCAAGGACATCGATTAAGCCAAATGGCATAACTAGGAATTCATAATGAACATAAGGATCTAAAAAACTGTCATCGGGATACCTTGTTTTTTTAATCTTCAGTTGAGTAGTAATCAAACTTCAGATGATTTTTTTAGAATACTTTAGATTCTTTATAGGCACCACACTAGTGACAACTGACAAGTTCATCCTCTCCATGCATCCAAAAGAAAAAGTTCATCCTCTCTGGTGCATTTCTGCTACTCTCAACACGTTCGCCAGCAATCCACTGTTGGGTAAACATTGTTCTCTTTTCTTTCTTTTTGCTTATTAATGTGTATTTTCTCAGGTTATTGAAGTGGAAGTAAATGGGATGAAACAAAGAAGTGGAGTCCATATAAAAAAGTGTAGGTGAGTCCATCTCCTCCTATGATATTTTAGGTTTGGATGCTTTAATGCCCCGTTTGGAAAGCGAAATAAACGAGTATAAGGGTAGTATAAGGATGGTATAAGAATGGATAAGGAAAATGGTTATTTGTATGCATGGTATAACTTGGTATTACTAAGCCAGTTTAAACGAGTATAAAAGAGTATAACAATTCTAAGTAACCCTAGGATAAGTTATACTCACTTTATCTATTCTCATGGGCCCACATATCAAATCAACTTTTTACACCTTATCACATCAAATCACATATCAACACCTCTTATACATCAAAGGGTCAACATGTTAAATCAACTTTTCTACACTTTATTTATATTTTATTCTTTATCAACCAAACAACTCAACTTTTATTCTTACATTTCCCAATGAGAATAAAAAAAACACAATCAAACATAAAATCTCTTATTCTTGTAGATTTATTATCTATACTGGCATAGTTATCTATCCAGAATAATTCAATTCCGCTATCCAAACGGGGGTAAATGAATAAAACTTTCATTTAGTTTGTGGGATTGTTGAAATAAAGTATTTAAAAGTTTGTTCATTTTTTTATTTTTTTTTTTGGAAGAAACTGTAGGTAATCAGCCTCCTTGAAGTTGTTTAAAGTTGACAAGCACATATTCGACGTCCTCATTACATTTACAGGTATCTGGAAAACAGTGGATGTGTGGGAATGTGTGTTAACATGTGTAAGATTCCTACTCGAGATTTCTTTACCAATCAATTTGGACTTTCCTTAACTATGACCCCGAGTACGTAGACTCTTGCTCTTTGATTTTAAAATATTCTAACTTTTTTTGTTCGAATATATTAAGCACTATAACTGCTATTGCATTAATAATAATTTTTATGCATATATTACATCTATTATAATCTATATCATCATGAACCATGACTTTCAGCATTATCAAATGAAATTCAAAATTGACAAGAAAATTCTATTCGATGCAACATTTCATTTGTTTGATGTTGTTGTTCTATCTTATGAATGTAGATTTCGAAGATATGAGTTGTGACATGGTGTATGGCCAAATACCACCTCTTTTCGAAGAGGATCCTGTATCAAAACAACCTTGCTATGCAAATATATGTAAGTTGCATTTTTTTTTTTGAATATATAGCGGTAACACCTCTAATTTAATGAAGAAATTTTTTGTAGGTTCAGTGGCAAATCCCAACTCTACTACTTGTCCAAAGTTACAAGGATAATTAAGGAGATTATCACCTGAAAACGTATAAAGTTCGATACTTCTCATCCCTGTTATATAATGGAGCCCTGCTTCATGTGTGCAAAGTTTTGTTAGTGTTTCGCAGAGTCGTACGGGGGTCGAGTATTGTTATGGTGTATTTGTGTATTGACATTTATGTACTCAATGTGATGCTAATATAAAAGAGCGTCTTATATTTTATTAGGCTCCTGGTTTTTATTTTTCGATGTGATCATTATAAAAAACATTTTAAATATAATTGATCGATCTCTGGTGTACTCCGTGAACATATGCAATGTTTGTCGAACCACGTAAATTTTTGTATCTTTCTTTATGTTAGTGTGATTATTCTATAAATTTATTGGTTCTCAAGATTCTCTATTCATAACAATCTCATTTGATGTGAAAAGTTGTTGTACCTGCCACACAATGACAATGGCTACAAACATTTTTAAGATGCAATTCCGTTTATAGGCATGCCCCCCATGGGTGCCATATCATCAATTTATTCCTACTCACACATGAAAGACATGATTACCAAATTTGAGTAAAATGGGTTGTGCGATTGCCGATATACACACTTTAGAAGCTCCATACTAGAAACACTTTAGGATCAAAATAGAGACATCAACCTTAACAAATAAGAAATAACGTAACGAACATAGTGTATAGTTGTACCCAAGCATCAACCTTAACAAATAAGAAATAACGTAACGAACATAGTGTATAGTTGTACCCAAGACTTATGTAGTTGTACCTAATCAACCATCTCATAATCCATCTTATAGATGAATGCTCAACCACCTCTTACATCTTATGCGTTTATGATGGTGTCCCACTTTTACAATATTAGTTATAGATCGGTTTTAAACCATAATAAATAAAATATTTGATCATGATTTGAAAACCATGATCTATGTTAGTGTAAACTTTAACATAGTTTCTTGTCACATTTTAAAATAGTGATTATAAATGAAAACATGTGATTAAATGTGAAAATAATAATGTGTGTAATTAAACAAAATTGATCATAGTTTTCTAATAAAATGTGATTTTTGAAACTGAATGATCAAAATAATAAATAATGGTTTACTTAAACGACAACACAAATACAAAATCTATATCTAATGTTCTGCTCCCTCAATGTACATCTTCAGTTTGAAATTTATATATAAGATTATATTTGAAATGAGAAGTAACTCCCACACAGTTATACATAACGGGTACAAACAATTTCATGATGGGAACATCCTATACAGGCATGCCCCTCATGGGTGCCATATACTCACACATGAAAGACATGATTACCAAACTTTGAGTCTTGTTTATACAGACAAATGGGTTGTGCGACTGCCAATATACCTATATTCGGGATATCCAAACCAGTTACACTTATGGTCAATATAGAGACATTGAAAATAAGAAATAACGAACATAGGTCATTCTTGTACCCCAGACATATGTAGTTGTACTTGATCAAGCATCTTGCAATCCCTCTAATGGATCAATGCTCAAGCACATCTTAGTTCACATGCATTCACAATTATGTCCCACTACTACAATATAGCTTTAGATCATGGTTTTAAAAAGCATTTTATCATGATTGGAAAACTATGATCTATGTTAATGTAATCTTTAATGTAGCTTTCTTATTGTAGAGGAAAAATCTCACACTCTTCCTCAAGACGCCACGTGTCTCGGATAATCGAGCAAACTAGTGGCATGACCCGGCCCAGATTGAAACTGAGTATCCTACAGCCGGGGAGAGCAACAAGATGGCTCATCAAAGGGATCTTACTCACAAAGTCCTGCTCAAGGACCCCCTAACCCAAGCAAGGCACCTTGGGCCGTGTCTCCTCCGGCAAAGGCGTTACAACGATGAGACCAACACCGTCTCAAAGATGATCAAGATCGGACAATCAGACTGGCTACTCCTACCCAATACAATCGTTGGGGCGTCCCCGCACTAACCATCCTGACTTGGGATCGAATCTGGTCTTAACCAAAGGAAGAGGGGAACCACTGACGTTGCAAGGCACAACCAGAGCTGTTCTGCTCCGTCAAATTGGTAAAGACGGGCCCTAACCCTGACAAGCCGCCTGCCACTGTTCGTTACAATTGCACTTAGGGAAAATAAGAAGGTTACACGTGGCCATGACATCATTGCAAACCCCCAATCTCGATTCCCAAAGAATCTTCCATGGTAGAAGATTCTGATCAAGACAAAGAGACGTTTGGGCAAGAAATGACTTGGCCACTCACTTGGCTACAAGGGCAAGGGGAAGAGGAGAGAGAAGGGACATTCATAAATAAGCAATTTTGGTTCTAGAGTCTTCTTCTTCTTGATTTCATCTTCTCCATTGATTCACTCCACTTACTTGAGCGCGTCCCATAGGCTCTCTTGATGCAGGATCTCAGGCGCAATGACCCGAATCTTCACTAGGAGGTAGACCTCTGACCCGACAACTCTTATTGAAGGAAAACACCCCATTCACTTATCACATTTTAAATAGTGTTTATAATTAAAATATATGTGATTCAATTTGAAAATAATTAATTTTCAAAATAGAATGAGAGTCCTTGAAAACAACCTCATTTCATTAAAGCCAAATTGCCACCGCCGCAGCCGATACGAGAGATAAAGCCACCCTCCCAGGAACACTCTTTTCCCTTTTGTTCTTCATCCAAGATACCACCTCCCAAAGATCCCTTAAATATATAATAAGTCAATTTCGGGATGTAAAATGATGAGAAAAACATGATTTAATTTCAGAAACACGAGCATATATGAAACCTGCATATAAAAAAATTCGAAGATTTCAAATAATTCTAGAACTCACTCCTAAATGGTAAATAAAGTCTAAAATAATCATTAATTTTTTTTGAAATGGAATGTAGGCCTCTGATAACAAAACAAAGCAGTTATAAAAAGTTTGAATATTTTTGCAACACTTATTAAAAATTGATCCATTTAATTAAAAAAATGGAGCGATATACATTTTTCATCAAAGTATATATTTCGTTATACAATGTTTATTTTTTTAACAAAATTAGAACATGTGCAGACTATTTATAGTATTGCATTTGAACATGTACTTCTCATTATCGATTCATTTTAGAAAAAAATCCATATGGTCCCTTATAAACTGTTTAATATCCATATAACCCCATGACTTTTTACAAGTCTATTTTATAGTCTTATTTGCATATATAATATCTTATGCTATAAAATACAAAAAAAATATATGCTTTCAATTCATATGAACATGTGTTCATTTTGTTATATAAAAATAAATTTCATTAACTAAATATATATCTAAAAAAAATAAAACATATATGAGTTGCAAACAGAATTGAACAAAACATTTTTCATGAGATACACACGTGATAAACATGGCATACTTTTAAATGTTTCAAACCGTTCTCAAATATATTTAAAAATGACATAAAAAAAAATAAACTAGTAACCGTTTTCAAAACAGGTTACTAGTTTATTGGGATTTTCTTGATGTTAATACATTGTAGAGTAGGGGTGGTAAACGAGTCGAACAAGCCGAGCTTTGACATGTTCAAATCTCGTTTGTGATTAAGCTCAAACTTAGGACTGAGTTTAATTTTGTGTTTAAGCTTGTCTTGTTTGTGTTATAAAAAGCTCGGTTGAAGCTTGGTTCGACTCGTTTGTAATATCATAACACTAGTCAAATACAAGGTTATGCTTATTTAGGCTCGTGAGCTCGACTCATTTAGGTTAAAATTTTGTGTTCAACTCCTAAAAGCCCTAAAATGAAGAAGAACACTAAGCTCGATTCGCTTACCACCCCTATAGGTTGTTTGGTTGACAAGTGGGATTGAGATTCTGTGAATCTTGGGATTTTAAATCCAGATGTATTGGGATTGAGAATCCTTTCAAACTATTTGAGATAAGGAACATGATTCAGAAAATAGAATTGAGTTTCCCAACCCAATAATGTGTTTGATAATGTTTGGATTACAATATAAAAAATATATATTTTTAAAAATACTTAATATATATATTAGATGATATAAATAAATATAAATATAAGCATATGTGTGTGTTTGTGTTAAGGGAGATGAAGAGCTTGAGTGAAAATGTCTTTTTTTTCAATTTGGATTCTCAATAACACTCTCAATTTTAATCCCTCTTTTAAAATTTATTCAAATAACTTATTAATTTGGATTTCTCAATTCTAATTCGGAGAATTTTTTGAATTTTTAATAAATTGGAGAGAGGGTTACATGAATATCGATCAGGTTGCATGTGTTAATGGATTTTTCCTTCTTTTAACCAGAAATAAACTCCACACGTGCCATCGTGTGGGGCGTCCACTCAATTTTTTTCCATTAGTGAACCCTTCTGACGACCGTGACAAAAGGTAGAGTGGGCGATCTCTCCCACATTTCCTCTCCCTCGCATTCTCCGCCTCCCCACATCTCTTTCTCCCTCTCTCTACTTTATATATCTCCTCTTCCATTCCTCTCCTTTTTCCATTCAATCTCAGCTTCTCTTCGATCTCTTCCAACTGCAACAACAACAACAAGAAGAAGAAAAATGGCTGCCTTTTCAGCCGTCAAGTTCTTCCAGCCAAACCCCACCGCCGTCCGATCCTCGGACAATCACAACAACAAACCCTTCCTCCTCGGCTCCTCCCCTTCCTTCCTCCGAAGATCCCTCAAATCCGGATCTCCCATCTCATCCATCTCGCCTTCCCGTACATCCATCTCCGCCGTCTCCATCCAAGAAGACAACAAGAAATCCCTCTCCAACTCCCCTCTCAACTCATCCTCCATGGTAAACAAATCCCCAATTTCAAATCAATTGTTGGATTTTTTTTTTTTTTTGAAATCTTGAAGAATCCTAAAATTTCTTTCACAGGTGATCACGAAAGAGGAGGGGCTGGAGCTGTACGAGGATATGGTGCTGGGACGATCTTTCGAGGACATGTGCGCGCAGATGTACTACCGAGGCAAGATGTTTGGCTTCGTCCATCTCTACAATGGCCAGGAGGCCGTCTCCTCTGGCTTCATCAAGCTCCTCAAGAGGGAGGACTCCGTGGTCAGCACTTACCGTGACCATGTCCACGCCCTCAGCAAGGGCGTCCCTGCCCGATCCGTCATGGCTGAGCTCTTCGGCAAGGCCACCGGCTGCTGTCGTGGCCAGGGTGGATCCATGCACATGTTCTCTAAGGAACACAATGTCCTCGGCGGCTTCGCCTTCATTGGTGAGGGCATTCCCATCGCGACCGGCGCGGCCTTCACTTCCAAGTACCGGAGGGAGGTCTTGAAAGAGCAGGATGTTGACCATGTCACCCTCGCCTTCTTCGGGGATGGCACTTGCAACAACGGACAGTTCTTCGAGTGCCTTAACATGGCGGCTCTCTGGAAATTGCCTATTGTGTTCGTCGTGGAGAACAATTTGTGGGCGATTGGGATGAGTCATCTTAGGGCCACTTCGGATCCGGAGATCTACAAGAAGGGTCCCGCTTTCAAGATGCCCGGGGTGCATGTGGATGGGATGGATGTGCTTAAGGTGAGGGAGGTGGCGAAGGAGGCTGTCGAGAGGGCGAGGAGGGGTGATGGACCCACCTTGGTGGAGTGTGAGACTTATCGTTTCCGTGGGCACTCGCTCGCTGACCCAGATGAGCTTCGCAAGCCAGGTGAGACAGTATATTTTTATTTATTTATTTATTTATTTAGAAAATGTAGACTGCACTAACTACTTCGATTAAGAGATCAAAATACATTGTCTGATGGGGGGGGGGGGGGGGGGGGGAGGGAAAAATAATCAAAACCAGTGAACAAGAATAAACAGAGATGTAAGGATCAGGTAGAACCGTAGAAGAGGCCTCTCCACCAATCTGCCACCCCCCCCCCCCCTCAACATTGTATTAAGGGTGCTGTTACACCCAATCCTTTTTACAATTCAAAATGCAGTTTTATATACTTCATTAGAAATTTAGTGAAGCATATGCATTGTTAAATGAAGTATATACTCGTTAAATATTTTTTATATTTACTAAAAATGGAGCAACATACACTTTTTATCAAAGCATATACGTCGTTAGATAAATTTTACTATTTTTTAAAAAATAAAAACATATGTTATCTGCGCTGTGGACTATAAAAAGGACTATGTCTAACATTTTCCCGGTATTAATCCATGATACTGAGGCCTTCCCCTAAAATCTCTATACTGTTTGCACATGCAATTTATCTTGCTCCGTCCCTAATGAACCTCTCAGTGGTGCCCCATAGGTTTTGAAATGAAATGGTGCTCACTTGAAGAAACCTCGTTTTCAGCCTCCCATATGGCCCAGAACCCCTCAGGCATAAGCGATTGAATTATTCTGCTGCGCAAACTTCAATTTTCCCTTTTCCTTGAACTCTTGTTCGCTTCCCACATTTCTTCCACTGAGTGACATCCCCCTAAAAGTTTGCTAATCTACTGATGATCTCCCATAATCTTGCTGTTTTAGTACATCACCAGAAGAGATGATCAATCAACTCCTCTCCTCGGCATAATGGGAATGCATTCAGTTCATTTGGCCTCCATTTTGCACGATACACTTCCGTACAGTCTTTATTGTCATCATCATCATCATCATCATAATCATCCTTTCTTAAGTTTTGTTTTAGTTTTAGTTGAACTGCAGGCAATTGGAAATTATTATTGTGGTTGAGTTTGTTGATGTTGGAGTATTCTACGTGATATGATCATCTTTATTTGTGAAATAGTGTCTTTTACCATTAAGGGAATTCATTCATTATGGTAACACCCCTGTTCTGTGAATTGTTTCTGAGCACGATTGAGTACCTTGGTGTAATTAGGTTGTTCAGTTCTTTTTCTTCTTCTCTTTGACTTGAAGATTGCTTTAAGTTATTGACTGCTGCCGTTGTGGAAAATTCTTTTTCCATGTTCTGTTTGCAGTCAGATACTGGGATTTTGAATATGGAAAAGTTGATAATTGGAAGTTTGTTGCTTACTTTGTTCCACTTTTGCCTTGCATCGGTTGCTAAAATGCAGCTCTTTTCCTGTTAGTTGGGATTATTGGGCCTCCCTTTTTGCCTTTTTTACCCCCAAGTTCCTGAACAAATTTCCTTTTCGTCATGACTTTTCTTTGTTAATTTAACTGAACTGAATTTTAAATTGGGTGTCTCTGTGAACTCAGTTAGGCCTATCTTATTCAATGTTAAGTTTGAGAGTTGAGTCAGTTTGATGTGTGCTTTTGTCTTCAGAGAATTGATGTCATAGAGTGCCAGATATAGTGCACATGAATTTCTGATGTCAAGGCTTTGGTGCATCCTGCCAACATGCATCTAAATAACAACCCCAGATACAGGACACTTCAATTTAAACAAATGTGAAGAGAGATCAAGAACAATTTCAATGCTGTTTTTCAATAGTTTAACTTCCTCATTGTTCTGTGATTATCCATGAACAAGGCAACCCTTGATTTTTGGTGCATAAAATATAGTTATTTTGTTCTTCTACTAAACAAGTGACTTTTTTTTAACTAATGTTCCCCTTTTTTTGTTTTGGACAGAGGAGAAGGAACACTATGCAGCAAGGGATCCCATTGTTTCCTTGAAGAAGTATCTCATTGAGAACAATTTAGCGAGTGAGTCAGAATTGAAGGCCATCGAGAAGAAGATTGATGAGATTATTGAAGAAGCGGTGGAGTTTGCAGATGCAAGCCCCCTTCCTCCTCGCAGCCAGCTTCTAGAGAATGTGTTTGCAGATCCGAAAGGTTTTGGGATTGGTCCTGATGGGAGGTACAGATGTGAGGATCCTGGTTTCACCCAAGGCACTGCCCAGGTTTAAATATTTCTAGGTTGTTGCTAAAATGCCTCTTCATTTCTAGTTTGGGTTTAGATGATGATGTTCCCTAAAGTTCATTGTTTTTGGTCAGGTTTCCCTTCCTATTTATGCATTGTTAATGGAGTATTCGTCTTCTTTTCCTTTTTTCAGATATCCATATTGGGTTTCTATAGGCGTTTGTTGTTTTTGCTGTTTCAGTTGACCTTGGGCATCCTAAATGTATGGTGTCATGATTTATAACTTACTTTTTTCATATGTTATATGCATTTCCAAGTTCTCACGAGGGAATTTTGCATTCGTGACTTACTGATTTGTCGTATATAACAAACTCGTTGATGGGATCTCTTGAAAAGTTCCGATTACCAATCATAGCTCTGAATCATATGCAAAATTTTGTTAGTTAATCAATTCTATTTAGTCAGAGGCTAAGTATGCCATGACATGATCCATATTTTGTTATTCATCACAATGGTATATGCTCATTAAATGAAACATGTAAATTTTTATTTTCTCAATATGTGAGTCCAAACAATTAATGAATTATATACTTTATATTTATGATAATACACGCTTTCATTACATGAAAATATTTAAATCATGTGAGAACCACATGTAACATTATCCTTAATCCAATTGTTTTTATACACTATGGTGTCCAGATAAAATTCCTTGACAAAATTATAAAAATTAGAATATTATAAAAATTAAAATATTTTTAAAGACTATTTAAATAAATAAAATATCCTCAAGATTTGAATTTTTTTTTGTAAGGTAATTTATAACTTTATAAAGTTGTATAGGGGAGAAGCCTACTGTAATTATTTTAATCTTTGTCTTCATTCCACATGTCACACAACAAACAATCCCAAGCCTTCCACATCATGGAGAAATTAGATTAAAATAATTGAGACAAGTTGACATACTGAGATCGTGAAATGAAATCACCAGTGGTATCACCATCCTCCAATATTACTCCCTCTACATGTTACCACCATTTAGTTGAACTAGATAGGGCAACTCAGTCTTCTTATCTGCACATCTGATTAAATCTTGGATAACAAGCAATTTTGAATATTAATGTGTAGAAGCTGATCACTTCAAGCCACCCTGCAACAAAAACTGGGTAGCAATGCTCCAACTGCACTCTTGCACAAAAGTATCTAATTCAACTGAGTGATAGGACTCACTGAAGGGGACCTCCTTTTGCATCTAAAGTTAATTGTAAATGGCCATCAATTCATAGAATGGCATGCCAGAAGACACCTTCACCTTCGCCACAGCGATGGTGAACTTCCTTCATCCTCTCAGCCGATTTGCAAACTCCACTGCAGCTCCAATCGAAAGACGCAGCACAGGGATTGCCTGCTTGCGCTTTCCATTCGCAATCTGTACATGCCAACAGTTGTAATGTTCCTTGGAATGGATTGATTCAAATGACCCTTTTGACACATAAAATAAGCACAATAAAAAAAATCTGTGGATCCGCATAGTTAGAAATTCAGAAATCAGGATCGAGTGAACATAAAGAAGGGCTATATTAGATGGTCCATGCACATGCATAAGAAGAAAAAAAAGATCTTTTTTACAAGATAGGCATCAAAGCAAGAAAAAAAATTAATGAATTGTGAATTTTGTGCATCTATAGACAGAATGAACATATCACATTAGCAAGCTGTCCAATGATCAATGGCGTATCAATATAAGTTCTTGGTCCGCCAACCCTAACCTAGCAACCAATTTAAACAACTTAAACACCCAAACAACATATCCAAATCCATATCTCTACCTTAAGTTTCAATATAAACAAACTCACAATCATGAATTTCGTTGTAACTAAATTCAATTTGATTTAGGCGAGTTAATACAAGCACGAAATTCACACTAAAACCAAGGACCTGATTTACATCAATATTTTTTGAAAATCTAAAAAGAGATGCTAATTGGTATATGAAAGTTGATAAATGATGGCAGGAATAAATCATATAGGAATTTATGAAGAAATACACAGGTCTAATCCCTAGCTGTTATAAGAAGGCTATCTTAATTTATACTAATGGAACATGGTTGAAAATTCTTGCAAAAATGAAGAGTCATGTATGGACTGAAGCAGTTCAGAAGTCCTTATATGTTACTCTGATTCAGTGAATCAAACCAAGCAGTTTACCTGGAGGAGTCCCACAGCAGAGAGTTCGGTCATCAATATACTCCACATCTAGACCAATGAACCATGAGCCCAATGAAACATCCTCATTAGCATACCTGTGGAGTATGTGCCTGCAAATTAGTGGCAAAAAAACAGCATGCAAAACACTTTCAGATATCTTGCATTCAGAAACATGTCAATAACTAACAGAGGAAAATATTTTGTTATGTGCATGTACCGGTTGACAGATATATATGTAGCCAAATCTTTGGAAATGGCATACAACTGCCCTGTTGCATGCCTAAAATATTTATTTCCCTCCTCGCCAAATTTCCAGAATTCTGGTTCATGGTACTTTACACCTCTGCCAATTGTACACAGGAAAATATCAGGGTTGCCAATAAATTATAAATGAATAGAAGACATGGAAGCCATGAGAAATTGAATTTTATATCTTACTGCTGAGCAAGGACTGGTCCAGATTTCATACAGCCCATATAAACACGCGGTTTTGATCTATGGCGAGACAGGGTGGAACTAAGCATCCCTGTTAAATATTATGATAGCAAACTTCATATCAGACAAAATGAATTATGGATAATTGGAACATAATATTTCACAAAAAAGGGTAATGAATGAACCAGGATTGACGTGGACATCATCGTCCACTTTGATATAAAAATCAGCATCCCACTTTGCTACAGCTGTTGAAAAATATATCTGAGTCTTTGAAGACAATTCATGATATCCTTCAACATGGTTCTGCAGAAAAATAATGTTCCTCACTCAATAGGATATTGTAACTATAAAGTTCTATATTATGAGAAAAAAAGATGGGGGGAGATATAAATTGAGTAACAGATCATCAGCAAATGTAAGTGTAAGGCACACCAGTCTCAGGAAATCCCTGTGTTGCTCATCTTCTGCATCAAGAGCGCGGTCCAAAATACCCCCTGAAGTGGCACTAAAATTCACATAAGAAGTGCCTCAGTTCAAGTAAAGATATAGATTTACAAAAGTAATCTAAAAATAGTATGGATTTATGATTGGATCAAAATTCCAGAAATTGAACCATCAGTTTGACCTTACCTATGGCCAATAACAAACCGCATGATGATGCCCTTTTCTTTCTCCAACTTTCCTAGCCTCTCTCCTAAATAAAACATTTTTCTCAAAATCAGTTATAAATCCACCATCAGTACTATTATTCTATTCTTAGAAAAGCAATAATGTAGCAGAGGACCAGAGGCTCATGTACATATTGTTTTCTTGAACAAAGAAATATACATATTGAGCAGGTGCCAAGAGGTTGTGGTACAAGGTGAACAATCTGCATATCAAGTCCTAGTTAAAGAGTTATTGCTATTTTCATGAATTGCTATAGTAAATAGCTCATCTGCCTTTTTACTTTCTTTTGATGTTCCACTATCTGGTATAGTACTACCAGATATGAGCGAGCTATGATTTCAGGCATACGAGTATTTGAGAAGTGATGAAAGCGAGCTACTACCTTGAGGCATCCACGTCTCTCTGATTGAATCTCTACGCTTCCTGCTGCTAAATGCTGTGATGATTCCCATGACGAAGAAAACTTTTGGCCTCTCTTTTAGTTGATCTGTACCAGGTTTTGTTTCAATTAGAGATTCATCCACCTTACTTTCCTGCGCAGCTCTAGCCGTAGCTAGCTCCATCTCTAGGCCTGAAATTGTTTTGTCTAGATTCCTGGAAGAACCAGAGCACGTATCACAAATCACACGTGCATTGACAGTACCTCCAGCAAAACAAGAATCTAGGACAGATTTTGACTACAGTCTAAGATAAAACAAAATATGGACAAGAGAAATGCAACTCAATGTTTCCTTACATTCAGTAAATGACCCAGAATAAGTGTTTCCTATATGTGATCTACACCATGCATTAATTGATCATAACTTTCTCCAATTCTTATTTCTATAGCAACTTTAAGCATTAAATTTGACACCCAGGTAATTGAATTGGTCACTCCTTTTTTATACCATGAACATTTAGAAGAATAACTGATACAAAATGATGAAATTTCAAATATGGATTGTCAGGAGTGTTGTTAGAACCAATCTTAAAATTCAGATTCCTTTCAAATCAATCAGCATATGTTGATCATGTATAAAAAAAAAATTCAATCACAAGGAATCAAGACACAACAACCCACACAATCACACACAGACAATGTTATATTTAACATGGAAAAACCAAAATAGGTAATTAACCATGTGACCTAATCCAGAAACTTTGCACTATAAAATAAAAGAAAACTTACAACCCTCGGTACAACAACTTCCCCTGAAGCTGTCAATACACCCCGTTACGTATTGTATTTGCGACACCAAGCTGCATTTTTTCTTCGTTGGCGGTACACCCCGAATAATCCCCTCTTTAGTGAGGATTCTAGATGCAAGAGAAACACCATTATTGTTGGATCCACTCCTCAAGCAATGTGATCCTCTCTAGATTAACTCTATATCTCTCTCTAGTTTGAAGGAGTGCAAAGTCTGAGATATACTAGATATGGCTACAACAAAAGGCTCCCCAAATTTATTTATTTTTTTGAAGGATCCTCTCTAGATTAACTCTATATCTCTATCTAGTTTGAAGGAGTGCAAAGTCTGAGACATACTAGATATGGCTAGAACAAAAGGCTCCCCAATTTTTTTTTTTTTGAAAAAATGGTAGGTTGCCCACACCCTAAAGGCTTCCCAAGGTTGTAAAGGAGCTAGGTGAAAACACACAAAATTAGGGTATGCCATTTTTAAAAAATAAAGGGGATGGTGAGACCTATTTATAGGTGAATAAGGCCAAAAGAAAATTCTCTTTAATATTCTGGATCCAAACATGTGGATCATCCTTTAAATGCCCAGACAATATGAGATCCAATTTCCAGTAAAACATCATCTTGAAAATTTCTTAGTCAATAACATCCCACTAATCGTGGATTTTGAAATTTGAAATTCAAGTTTAAGGTCTACGCATTTTTTGAAATGTCCTAATCATATTTGAATTTATGATCATTAAAATCCAAATAAAATCAAATATCTTGGTGTAGCATCAACCACCTGAACTTATGGACTGTCATGTCAATGTCCGGACAAAATCGTTTAACACTACATTTAATATAATTCATTGAACCAATCAATTGAGCAAACACCAAAATCAGGATAATGAGCAAAGGATGGGAGTGCGATTGAACCTTGAAGACATGAACAAAGCCCTGCTCTCGAAATGGCTATGGAGGTGGCTGGTTTCCCCAGGTATGGTTTGGAGCAGGCATTGCAGAGAGGTATGAATGCGGGGTGCTCTCAGCGGCATGGTTCCCACATATTTCAAGCTCCCTCTCCGGAAAATGGAGGGGAATCTTGGTAGAGGAGAAGTCTTTCGCCATGGTGACGCGTTGGGAGTTGGGTTCGGGGGATACTCCTCTTCGTGTGCGTTTCCCTCAGATTTTTAAGATTGCTGTAATAAAAGAGGGCCCTGCCTGCTCCTTCTGGCAAGGGAGAGGAGACATGGGTCTTGGGACGTAAGGGTGAGGAGAAACCTCAATCTGCAGCTGCTGCTGGTGCTTCATGGGTGCAGGTGCTGGGAAACAGGTTAGATAAAATTGTTTGGAAGCCCTCGCCATCGTTGGATTTCTCTGTGAGGAGCTGCTACTCCTGGGTGGCGGGACAGTCCTGGGCTCCCTGTTTTGGCCAGGAAGCATAAGGAGGTGCCTGCTCTCGAAATGGCTATGGAGGTGGCTGGTTTCCCCAGGTATGGTTTGGAGCAGGCATTGCAGAGAGGTATGAATGCGGGGTGCTCTCAGCGGCATGGTTCCCACATATTTCAAGCTCCCTCTCCGGAAAATGGAGGGGAATCTTGGTAGAGGAGAAGTCTTTCGCCATGGTGACACGTTGGGAGTTGGGTTCGGGGGAGAGAATCAGATTTTGGGAGGACATGTGGCTCGGGGATACTCCTCTTCGTGTGCGTTTCCCTCAGATTTTTAAGATTGCTGTAATAAAAGAGGGCCCTGCCTGCTCCTTCTGGCAAGGGAGAGGAGACATGGGTCTTGGGACATAAGGGTGAGGAGAAACCTCAATCTGCAGCTGCTGCTGGTGCTTCATGGGTGCAGGTGCTGGGAAACAGGTTAGATAAAATTGTTTGGAAGCCCTCGCCATCGTTGGATTTCTCTGTGAGGAGCTGCTACTCCTGGGTGGCGGGACAGTCCTGGGCTCCCTGTTTTGGCCAGGAAGCATAAGGAGGTGCCTGCTCTCGAAATGGCTATGGAGGTGGCTGGTTTCCCCAGGTATGGTTTGGAGCAGGCATTGCAGAGAGGTATGAATGCGGGGTGCTCTCAGCGGCATGGTTCCCACATATTTCAAGCTCCCTCTCCGGAAAATGGAGGGGAATCTTGGTAGAGGAGAAGTCTTTCGCCATGATGACGCGTTGGGAGTTGGGTTCGGGGGAGAGAATCAGATTTGGGGAGGACATGTGGCTCGGGGATACTCCTCTTCGTGTGCGTTTCCCTCAGATTTTTAAGATTGCTGTAATAAAAGAGGGCCCTGCCTGCTCCTTCTGGCAAGGGAGAGGAGACATGGGTCTTGGGACGTAAGGGTGAGGAGAAACCTCAATCTGCAGCTGCTGCTGGTGCTTCATGGGTGCAGGTACTGGGAAACAGGTTAGATAAAATTGTTTGGAAGCCCTCGCCATCGTTGGATTTCTCTGTGAGGAGCTGCTACTCCTGGGTGGCGGGACAGTCCTGGGCTCCCTGTTTTGGCCAGGAAGCATAAGGAGGTGTGGGGAGGTAAATTTCCATTGAAGGTCAAGGCTTTTCTCTCGACTTTGTATCAGGAAAATGTGCTCACCAAGTCATTTGTGGCTCGATGGGCGCCGGAGATGGACATGAGATGTGTCTTTTGCGGCGTGGATGAGGAATCGGTGGTGCACTTTTTCATTCTATGCCCGGTTGTGTGGATGGTGCGGGTGAAGATTGCGTCAGCAACAGATCTAGGTGGCCCTTTCTCCTCTCTTGAGAAAATGTGGGAAGCTGGGAGGAGGTTGCGAAGACCCGACGACAGGAGCATTTGTGCAAAGATGACCCCAATCTTTCATTCTTGTGGTTGTTTGGTCGGTTTGGTTGACGAGGAATAAGGTGGTGTTTCGAGGCTGCACTCCTTATGTCGAAACATTCGGGAGAATGTGATGCGCTGTATAGAGGATTGGGGTCGTTTCTGTGTAGGAGCGCAGTCGGTTTGTTTGGAGGGTGGGAGCATCAAGATTCGGGTGTATCCTTTATGTTTTTGGTCTTCAGATCGGTTGTTCTATGAAGAGACCTCCTTTTCGTCTATGAAGAGACCTCCTTTTCGTGGAATGGTTGATCTGGAGTTATACTTTTATTCTTTATGTATTTCCCTTTGGGCATTCTCTCTGATTTATAAAATTTGAGGGCAATTGCTTACCGTTTCTATATTAAAAAAAGTTTGAACTTTTTCTAAGGTCAATTTTCCTTTCAAAATAGTTTTTAAAACATTTCAAAACTAATTTCTAGTTCACGAAAAAACATTTTCAACACAATGTTCACTCATTTTATAAAACAGTTTGGTAGAGTATATTTTTCAAAAACAAGAAGACCAAAGCATGTGAATTACCTTTGAATGAGTGAGAGTGACCAAGGATGTGAGGAGCCATCATGCTTCAATTGTTATTCTTCTATCTTAGATTAACTCACAAGAATACATTGAATTACAACTCGATGACACATACAATTATGCACTAACATTGTCAACAATACAAATACTAAAGTTCAACAAATTTACTCATATGATACATAGTCCATTTCTTTACAACTTTTATTGATCATATTTAAACTTTTACAAGTCATTAAGGATTGTTATCCCAATTTAAAATCCCCATCAAAAGATTTAATATTGAAATCCAACTTTGTGATTTTGCAAACATCAACTTGTTAAGGTAAATCACACTTTATTCTTAATCAAGATTTTATATTAGAATTATGTACAACATTGCATGATCACACATAATCCATGTCTAAGCTACATATACCAAGAGGTATAAGAAAAGACTATGAGGCATTTGGTATTAGAGATCTAATTCTAAATCAATGTGCAAGAAATGGATGTGTGCATACCTATCTTATCAAATAGAAAGCTGAAAATGGACACACAGAGGATAAATAATTGTAACAGATGCTAAAAAGAAGCAATGCAGTTATATATTTAGAAGAAGAAGGAGATATTACATGATAACATCATGTGTTTGGGAAACCTTAGTGAGGATATCTACACCCTTTGATGAAGTTTCCTGGAATAAATTAAGCCAATTTAGCTGCATGTGTGAATTCAAGTTGACCAACAAATTAGTTAAGAAGATTTCATTATGGCGTACCTTCTTTTCACAGTTACTAGTTGTTTCAAGCTTCAACTGTATATGGTTCAAGGATGACTCTCTGTCAGATATACTGGATGGATCTGGAACACTCCATATCCTGTAAAATCTCAAAAAAAAAATGAAACTTCTTATCTTTTCCAAATGTCATTTTCACATAGCAGAAAATCAAAAGATATATACAAGGCTTGAAAAGTGAGAAAAATCAAATATAGGGCTTATAAAAGGGAGAAGATCTCTCACTATTAATTACAGATCCGATTACATCAAAGCTCCTTCTTCAGATTTGCAGAACATCAAGGTATGTATTAATATTTTTAATTTGCATAACATAAATTTGATTTTCATGAGTGAAAGATCATGTTTTACATTCTATGATGTTAATATGAAACTCTCATTGCATTCACAAGCCAGCTACACCGATTTGCCCTAGCAAGTTTATCTCTTTTATTTTTGTGCCTTATTTTTAGAAAAAAAAAACTAACATTGCTAAAACACAATGCATTTTCAAGATGCAAAGAATCTCCAAAACTTCTTGGTGAAGCTTTTTGAAGAAGAAAACACTAAACGGAAGGAGTGTAAGCAGAGGACATGAAACAAACACATGATAGGCAAATAGAATAGAAGAAGAACCTGTTAACAATGAAGACCCCCAAACAGAAGCTGAAGATGCAGAGAAGAAAGACGAATCTCGCAGAGACACCCCCACCCACTCTCTGTAGTTTTACGGCCATCCGAGGTTCATCTCTTTTCCCCCCTTATTGGCAAAGCATTCCCAGCTTCTTCTTCATCTCTCTCACCCTGCATTTTTAGTAGCCCTTGTTTGGGCAGAGAGAGACTTGAAAAAGGCTCGTCCTTTTCCACTTGAATGCCGAAACTACCCCTTCTGATTTTCAAATGCACTCTTCAAAATATGTCGAGGGCTGTTATAGCCTGTCCTTTTTCATGCCCCACTTTCAGTCTGTAATCACGCAATTTTCAGAGGTTGCAGGTTGCAGCATGTACATTGAAAATATTTAGGAACACGTAGTTAATTTTATCAAGGGCGGCATGAGAACACGCGTGTGCGCAGGGGCGGAGCTAGGGGGGCGGGCTGGGGCCCGGGCCCCCCCAAGCCACCCGTCAACATACACATATAAATGGGTGATTAACTGGGGAATGAAATGTTGAAAGGGTGTTTTGCATATAAGACCCTCAGAAAAACTTACATTGTCAATGACCATCATTTAATTCTATTCTCTCCAATACCCCTAAAAGAGTTTTAATTTTGCATCAAGACCCTTTTGAGGGATATATTGGACAATAATTTTTTTTCAATTTTACCATCCAGAAAAGGATATTGTTGAAAATAATAATTCACCAAGGTTAATTTGACAAAATAAGATCTGTTCAGGGGTACATGCAAAAAATCCTAATTGAAATGAGTGGGTTTGGAATTGAAAATTGTTATGTGTAGTCCTGTTTGCATCTTAATTAACATGTATACATTTGATTTTTTTAAAAGTGAATATTCATATAATAAAGTATATTAACATTTTATGGAAATGAAATTCGTATCATATGAAATAAATACATAATTTATGTTTTTTGCAATAGTGCATACAAAGATAATGGAATATATACCGCATTAACTAATTTTATATACTACACTAGACGTGTAAAATGAAAATAGGGCTATAAAATTGACTCGGTGTATGAGCGCCCATTAAGATTTGGAGTCGTGGGTCTTTAAAAAAAATTGTGAAAATTTTTGTTTTCACGGGATCAGTATATGATTTTGAGACGTTGAAAATCACTTATTTGAATGGTTTAATGATTTTTTTTGTTTATTTTGATTTTTTGTTATTGCTATATTGAGTCTCTAAGATTTTTTTAGATGTTAGATTTGAAAATATCTTTCTAAAATATAAGCCTAAAAAATATTCTTATATGTTTTTGTGATAAATAATTTTCTTCATATTCATAATTTTAATTTTTGAAGCTTTATTTTTTCTATTTTTCATAACTGGAGTAATGAGATTTCAAGATTTTTTCTAGATCTTTTATAAATTATCCTAGATCTGGCCCCCCCTTACTCTAATTCCTGGCTCCGCCCCTGCGTGTGCGGGGCACGTCGCGTGTCTTTTGTTATGAGAAAATTTGTTTTGGGGGTTAGCAAATCTCTCTTCAATTATCTCTGTGCTTGCATTTTGAATTGAATATTGTTGTCAAATTAATATAATTTAGACAAATGCTTACCATTTTTAAAAAAAATAAAAAACCCATGTTTAGTCTCACATGCATGTTAGTTTCATTTACTCATACTAATTAAACATATGCTTTGTTAAAAAAATTACATTTATCATAAATGCATCCATTCAATTTATTAGAGTATATGATTCATCTTTTATAAAAGCATGTACCATAAGATAAGCTATTTTTAAAAAATTCAAAAGGTGTGGATTGTGGATTGAAATTGGGGTTTAAAAAAAAGCCTCACTTCCAAACTCACATGCATAGTTAGTTTCATATACTCATACTAATGAAGCATATGTTTTGTTAATAAAATTACATTGATTATAAATGCATCTATTCAATTTATTAGATTATATGATTCATCTTTTATAAAAGCATGTACGATGAGGTAAAAATTTTTAAAAAAAATCAAACGTGTGTGGACTTTTAAAGGGGTTATACATAATATTATCCATTACATGGTCCTCAATGCAAATTATTCATTTCTTTTAAATTAAATATTTAATTTAATGAGGTATATATTTTTTATAAATGAAATCTATACTCCAATTAATCAAATGATATTATTTATAAAAATATAAAAAAAATTGAACGAGGTATACACCTCGATATAGTGAGTGGAGGGGTTAATAGGGTGTATAGGACTTGTATTTAGGCTTGTTAAAATGACTGAGTGTAACATAACTCAAAATGTTTGGTATAGTTTCTTTTTGAAAAAATGTTACACTCGTTACATTTTACAGTCCAGAACATGGACCACATATTATTTTATTTTTTGAAAACCATATACCTCCTCATCTCATGATGTATGTACTTTTAAGTATGTTATTATATACTTTAATAAATTGAATGTTATCATTTATAAAAAATTGAGAAAAATTTCAATGATATATATACATTGATACAGTAAATGGAGACGACTAACGATATGTAATTGCATTTGGGACCATAAAAAAGGACGAAGTGAAAGCTTTTTTTTTCAACCCCAATTCCAGTAGACAAATGTTTTCATTTTTTTTATAAATAATATATCTCATTTGATAATTGTATGGCGCAAAAATGAGGTCCACCAACTATGCTCCATGTACCGCCGGCCCATGATCCGATTGACAAGGGGCCATGACCCGGATCGCCCACCATGGGTGGATCCAGCCCGTCGAACCCTCTATATCCAACCACCAGAAAGTATCAAGTCAAATTTGTGATCAAATCCCTACATAAAATATGATTTTGAGATTATCAATGTATAGATCACATAATCTCATGCAAATCTTAGATTATATGTTGGATTTAAAACTATCTTTAACTGATTTTTCAAATCCCAACAATATATATATTTGATTTGGAACCATCAGTGATTGATCTCCTAAATCCCAATAATATATATTTTTAATTATGAACAATCATGGATGATTCCTAAAATCATAGCAACATATATTAGATTTGGAATTACCAATAATTGATTTTCAAATCTCAACAATATACGTTAAATTTGAAAACTTCATTAATTAATTCCATAAAATCCCTAAATATACATAGATTTGGTCATCTAAATCAAGGATATCTCTCCATCTGTCCGATGAAAGAGAGATCCACCATTGATTCTAGGGCACCCACCAGAGAACCAGTTCTCCCTATTGGTGGATTTTGGCAGGAGACTCCTTGTACAACATGGGCTGACTCGACCACCGGAAGGGCTGGGGACGTCGCCACTTCTGGGGTGAGATTACACCACCAAAAGAGGAACTATGTGTGACTTGATCCCTTAACACATAGGTAGCCTGAGAGGTTATATCAGGTTCAGTTCAAATCACACCAAAAATCCCGTTGATTGGTCCACCGCGGACCCTCATCGTTGTCTCTTCACAGAATCACCTTCGCGTTCGGTCCATTCAAGGAGGAGGATCCCCGGCAACCAAACGGTATCCATCAGAGGAAGCGGAGCGGACGGATTCTGACGACCTGAACCCGGTACGTCATTTTTTGCATGTGAATGTGTTTAATTAAAAATAAAATATATACTTCGATAAATTGCAAAAACCAATTGCAATCCTTTTTCCAGTCCAATTCTAGTCCCCACATGTTTTGAATTTTCTTAAATAGAATATCTCATCTAATGAAGTATATGTTTTATAATAAATGAATACATACTCCAATTGCATGATTACTTTTATAATAAAAAAATGTGAAAAATTTATAACAAATGCATATATTTCGTTAATGTAAGTGTATGACACTTTTGAAGAACATGGACTAGAATTGGGGCTGAAAAAAACAGTGTGTAACAATGATTTGTGTGGAGATAGTGGAGTGTAGGAAAATGTTACACTCAATCCTTTTAAAATATGTACTCTAATGAATTGCATGAATGCATTTATAGATTATATGAAAAAAGATTATCGAAACATCTACCTCGCTAAGTAAGTATATGCTTTGATAATTTTCTATCGACACATATATGACTGGAAGTGGGGCTAAAATAAATACATTATGTATCAACACTTTTTTTAAAAGTAAATAAACAAGAACAGTTGAGAATATGAGTTTAATATGGATATATTTATTGAATTATAATAAAAATTCTTGAGAAAATAAACTCAAATTTTTTTAAATTTTTTTTATTATTTTGTTTAGGTCTCTCAAACTTTTTAGTATATCAAAACACCCTTAAGTAGTGATTATATTTTTTCTAAATTATTTCATCTCTTTTTTTATCACTTACCCCGTGAAATATGTTTTACACATGATTATACACTTTGTATATGTTATTCACTTGTATATTGTATTCATTCCCTTTATTTTATATATCAACCCTTATTATGCATCTTATGTATACTATTAAGAGTCGATTTGATAATTTTAGTTGAGAATGAGAATTCTTCTTTTCAAATAATCCAGTTCAGGAAGATTTTGTGGAATTAAGAATTTTAATTGATATATCTAGGAATGAACACATAAATGAATATTTTTTTATTCAGATTTATTCGATGGAGAAGAGAAGAATTACATTTTTTTGTGCGAACTGATTGTGGTGCAATAATGGTGATTCATCCAGATTAGGTTTTTTTGGACCTCCCAAAAAATCACGATTTACAATTTTTAATTTCAGATTGATCGTGGAATTGAAAACAAATATCAAATTCAGATATGTATCTGAATTCGATATTTATTTCAGATATTCAGATATATGTATCCAATGCTGTATTGATTATATCATTTATTTTTCAAACTCAAAAAATGAACAATGTGCACAAGAAAACTTAAAACAAATGAACAATGTGAGATATTTTTTTCTCAAATCTAGATACACTAAAAAACCTAAAACAAATGAACAATGCCAAATATTATTTTTCTCAAACCTAGATAAACAAATAATCATTGGATTTCAAATACATATATCTGAAACACATATTCTTTAAATGGATTTCAGATATACTCAGATGAACAAATGAATAATGTGCGGAAGGGGATTTGACGATTAAAATGTTTCATGTTTAATTTTTAAATAAGTGATTTTATTTTTTTTAAATGTCTTCTAATGGTCCTGTTTATGTTGTAAAAAAAAAAAGCCCAAACGGGGAGGTTTCATTGTGGTAAAAAAAATTTTTTTTTTTTCTTTGCCGTTGTTTATGATTGTTTGGGGATGAAAATGAGATGATATGAACTCTTGATCGTCAATTTTTTTTTCTTTTTATTAGTTCGTTTGGATTCGCCTAATTCGGAAACCCTAGGTCATAAATTTGTTCAATAGGAGAAGTTTCAATAATGCCACGTTTTTAGGATTTTGTTATGAGGAATTGAAGGTGGTATAATTAGTTGAAATCAAGTTTTAAAAACCTCTGAAAGGTAGTAATGTCATTGTCTTTTTTATTGTTTGAAAAAATTAAACAGGAATCAATATGAGAATGCCACCTATTGAGACTTATTAAAGCCTAATTTTAGGGTCCAGATAACAGCATTGAAAGTGAAATATATATACTCTAATGAATTGAATGATGTGATTTATAAAATTATGAAAATTTTTAATATATGAGGCTTAATAGGTGTATAGGTGCACGGGAAGATCGGGACCGTCCATTCCAGGTGGAATTTGGTTCCTCCGTTGCTTATTATTTCTGTTCCTCCGAAAAAGCGTTTCATCGGGAGTTCTTAGTAGAGTGAAAATCATAATCGGAGGTGGGAGTCTGGCTGGCAGAGGTGGAGATGGCAGGTTACATGTTGAGGGTTCGATTGGCGTCTTTCTTCGCGGGTGCCGCGACGGCCTCCGCCGCTGGTTTGTTTTTCCTCTATAAAGATTACAAGCTTGCCCAGGAATCCCTCTCTCTACAGGTTATCTCTTATTTCCTTCATCTTTTCTTATTCTCTGTAACATACATATCATACTTATTCTTGAATTTCTGTTGGATGTGTATTGTTATAATTGATTGATATGTTGATTTTATTATATGGTTAGAGATTGATTAGCTTTTCAGTTTGTGAGAATGGGGATTTTAGCACATGTTTGTGGGAGAATATAACAATGCCCAATTAGGAGCATGCTTTTTTTTTTTTAAAGAAATGGTAGGCAATCGCCCTAATTTTATTAAAAATAGGTAGAAGCGCTTAGGGTTCTTCTCCGATTACCTAGGCTGGGAAATCTTTTGATTTTCCTCTCTCTTCATCCTCCATGTAAAGATCTAGAATTTCCTCTTCTATGGGTCCTGCAGTTCAGGTGCACAATCAGCATAACCGCAGTGGTAGCCTGAGACATAGCGCGACTCATTGGCTTCAGTGATTAGTGTGTTGGCGGTGTCTTTCAAAAAGTTGATCTCTAGGTCGAGACGATCACTAAGGTGAGCCTACATCTCTCTTTCGGGCTTCTCTATCTTCATATCATGCATTTTGATTGCTTCATCAAAGGCCCGATCTTACTACTCGAGAGGTCATCCTTTTGCATGGTCGTAAAGTCCAAGTCCCCCAGGTGCTTGTACCGTTATGCCTTAAGGGCGCTTAAGATACCCTCCTTTGCTCTGTCTCTTCCTTCTTTGGTGAGCTTCTTGCCCTCTACAGCTTGGGCCAACCTTTGATCCGCCTTGTCATTAGCAGCGGACGTTTTCCGCATTTCTCTGAACCTCAATCAGTTTGTTGTCATGTTTCACCATCTAAAGTTCATCATGATGAAATTTGTGATAACTGAAACTTCTCGAGAGAGAAATCCTCCCTATTCATGTGACATGTCCTCCCCTAAACCCGATGTTTGGCTCGGAGTAAGGAGAATATGAGATCGATCTTCTTGAGGCCCATCTTAAACAATTATTCAATGAACAATTTGTTCCCTGAGCTTCCACCGTCAATCAAAATCCTTCGAACATCATTGTAACAACTAGGCCATCCATAGCCGGGAGTTGAACTCCCTCAAGGTCCTCTTCAGAAAATGAAATTCCAATAGAGGACTCACTCTCTTCCAAATGTGGACACTTAACTAGTTGTTTAACCTGGTCAGCTGAAGAACTTTGTAAAAGAGTTCAACATCTTGGATTATACCCTCTGAGCCTTGTTAGAACACGAACCAGAAGACCTCCATTGAAGACTACTTCTATACCCTGACTGTTGGTTGGGGATCCTCCCGAGTGCTCTCCTGCAGAACCCTTGTCTAACTTATTCCTCATCCTTGAGGAATCCCTGAAGATGCTCACCTTTCAAGAGCTCCTCAAGGTGCTTGAGATAGTACCTGCATGATTCTGTAAGATGGTCCTTCTCACGATGATAAGCAAGCGCAATACTTGTCGAGGTCGCGATGTTTTGGTTGCCCTTCATTGGCGCAAGCCAGCAGAAAAAGGGTTTGTCCTTGAATTTTCCAAAAGTAACTAGGTGTCAATATGTCCCCATGAGGTCATGGTGGCATCACGCAAGGAGGATGGGTTGCTGTGTTGAGAACTTTCCCATCAAATATTTTTGGTCTCCCCCTCGAACAAGATGACCAAGAGAGATTGGTTCTATGTTCTTCAAAGGTCTAACAAAAACTTGAGGGTCGGAAAGGGCCCCGTAATGAGTTGGGGGGGGGGGGGGGCGCAAATTTTTTTTTTTTGAAGGCGGTTCTTTCAAGTCGTTCAATCTATTTTTTTCTCTATCTTCAAGATGCCAATTGGTATCCTTGTAAAAATGGAGGCGATTAAAAGAAAGTTTGTTTGTGATGGTACCAAGAAAAATGGAAGAGGTATCCATTGATGAAATGTAAGAATGTTATAGAAAGGAGAATGGACGTATGGGAATGCTTAACCTTCAATATACGAATAGATCACTCTTGGGAAAATGACGTTGGAGGCTTTAGTAACAGCGAATGTCTTATATCAAGGGTCATTTGGGGAAAAAAAATTATGTGGGTATTTCAAGATTATCATTGGAACCACAAGCAAAATCTAGTATGTTGGTGATGTGGAAAAACATTCTTAATTTGGCCGATATAGGGATGGAGGAACTTCAATTCAATTTTGCAATGGCGTGACAATTCTCTTCTGGAAGGACACATTGTTCAATGGTTCATTTCTGGCTTCCTTATGAATGGAAGTAAACAAAAACAACCTCCTATGTGACTCTTACTTGTGCTAATTGTAACATCATTTGATGCCTTCTTCGCTGCAACATAAAGGATGAGGAAGCAGTAGAATTCCCATCTCTTATAGAATCTCTTAATGAGGTGACATTGGACTTAGAAGAGGAAGACACGGTGATATGGAAACAAGCTCCCCAAGATGGATTTACTGTAAAATCCTTATATAGAGGCCTCAATATGGACTTCTCAGGCAGGATCATTACTTCTGGTTATGCCCGTCAAAATGGAGAGCTAACATTCCCTTGAAAATTCGGTGCCTCATGTGGCTACTCTCACATGACAAGGTTCTTACAAAAGTAAATCATTTGAACTGAGTGAACAATGGCAATACTACTTGTGAATTCTGTGGATTGGGTGATCTAGTGACCACCTATTTTTGGTTGCTCACATGGTGCTCATATATGGCTCAAGGTGTATTTACATCTTGGCTCGAAATGTGATTTCAAACCCTCGTGGCATGTGGGAATGGTTTAAGAGAAGGAAAAAAATGTGGCTATAAAGTGGAATTTCAATTCCTTGTTCCCTTTGTTGGATTATATGGCTTGTACAGAAGTAATTCCTTTTTCAAATAAAATGACCATATGTCGAGAATACTTGAGCAGCGATAACAACTTATCACTGGATGTTGGTCATTGTTCTTCTCGCAGAAGAATCACCTTCTAGTAATGTGGGGAATGATTGGAAAGGGTGCTATCTCTTGCATTGAGGGGGTATATTGCATGGGCTTTTTTTATTTAAATTTTTGCCCTGGGCCATGTTTTTATATTTTGTTTGTTGTCTTTTTATGATCATATTTTCTTTAGGAGATTCCTCATCTTCTTTTTGTTTGGGGGGGGGGGGGGGGGGGGGAGTTATTAATATGATTGGTCCAATCTAAAAGGAATAATACAAGGTTCTGGTCTTTTCTAACTAGCCTGGGGCCTATAGCTAGAATTTGATTGCCTTTCTGTAGAATCACGGTGCCTATACAAATATAAAAAAAAAAAGTTATTTGCAGGGTTCTGCCAAGTCCTTAGTTACACCTAAAATGAAGAAGTAGACATAATTATACTGATTGGGATATTTCTGCTACGCCGAGAATTTTTTTGATCTTGTTAACCATATATTCATGAATCATGTGACTAGGAACTATATGGATTTTTTTTTTGTGATTTACGAAATGCATATTTTAGGTTAATATATCCAGGTCGCAAATGTCGAACTGAACAATTATGCATTCTGCAGGTGAAAAGCGTGTATAATTCTCTTGATGGGCGCATCTCGGCCTTGGAGAAGCTGAAAGAAGTTGAAACTCCCACCTCAGTGGAAGGGACAGAGTAGCTGATGAACACTCTTGTCTGTCTCAACGAGATTTTGCAGTTCATGTTATTTTTATTTTAAATTTGTTCCTCAGCTTTCTTGCTTGTAATTGTTGCAGTGATGTTCGTTAAAAAAACTTGATTGGTAACATAATGTTGAGCAGAACGTATCTGTTGCAGGCAGAAACGAAACAATCATTTTAAGTTTGAATCTACTTCTGGTTCTTCCTTATTGGCTTCTATTTTCTTATACACGCCCTAGCTGGATATGCATTAGTGACCTAGATTATAAAAAAGAAAGAAAAAATGGTGATGCAAGTATCAATGTATCATCGTCCTATGCTTTAGTTCACATGGATGTTCTACTATTAATTCCATGTAAAAGGAATATGTAGACCATTAAACGACTTTCAAAATTAATTGCCAAACCGTTTAGTGGTTAATATATGATCCAGTCTGTTGTATGGTACAACATTGATCCAGTCTTTATAGTGTTCGTTTGGATAGCGACATAAGTTATGTTAGGATTTATACCTATTCTAGGAATAAATAATTTTATCAATGGAATATATGATTTTCTGTTTGGCTATATTTTTTGTTATTCTCATACTGGGACACGTAATAGTAAAAGTTGAATTGGGACACGTAATAATAAAAGTTGAGTTGTTTGATTGATAAAGAATAAAATGTGAATAAATATAAAAAATTGATTATTGTTGGTCTTCTGAACAATTGGTTGGTCTGTTCAAGAGTTTTGACATGAGCTATTGTCATGTTGTTGATCTTCCCAAGCGAGTGTATCTTCTTCTCTAGTTGAAACCAACACAGCATGGATTCAGCTGTCGATGACCTCTGACAACTATGACTCCTTCATCCACCTCATCAACGACTTCCTCGTGAGGAAGCGCCTTAAGACCACAATTCTCAACCTGGAGAAAGGTCAGAAATTCGATCTGGATTTTCTGGGTTGAGAATTATGAGCTGATGACATGGAGGCTCACCCCCACAGAGGTGCAGAGAGTGTTGGGTCTCCGGATAGACTTCAAAGCCGAAGCCATCGCAACTCTCAAGTTATAAACATATTCAGATCCTAGTTGTCAATGATTCATATTGTTCCCTTGGCAAATGAAATTTTGCATTGTATCCAAGTAATAATAGAAATTGCTCACAATATAAAAAAAAGCGAGTTCCAAGATTCTCTATTTCTTCTTTATTTCTCTTGAGTTCTTCACTTTCTTTGAGTAGAAATGCTTGCTTGAGACACTCAGGAGCTTGTTGAGTGACATATCCTTTCCTCGGGTCTCTTTCTTAAGCTCGTACCGCTTCTTGATACGGTCGTCTAGCCTGTACCCGAGGAATGCTGGGAATGCCAAAAGCTCCCCAATGTCCCTCCCCATCTCTTCAATCAAGTACTCCATCTTCTCCTCCAAAGACTCATAATTGTATTGAAGCACCTGTGGATGTCTCTTGCTCATCGCAAACAAGTCCTCGCCCGTGAACCCAAACTCGAAAAACATTCCAATCACCCTCTGCATGTTCTCACAGCTCGTCCTCGTAGACGCCCCGAACGCGAAAGCCATCTCCCTCGTCCGGTGCTCATACCCAATCTTCACCAAGAAACTCAGCTTCTTCGACAGATTCTTTTTGAATGATAAGCTGAGAAAAAGAGGCGACTTGAGGAGGAATTTGAAGATGTCGTCCGAGCCGAGACCACATTCCTTCAAAAATTCAATCCTGGGTGCGAGCTTCCTCTCCCTGCTTGCGCTGAAGATGTTAGGATAGACAAGCAACATTTTGAAGATCTTGTCATCGCTCAATCCAACATAGGACCTCCAGAACTCTACATGGCTTTCATAATGCTCGACTGTGTAGGCCAAGACGGATGGGAGCTTACGAAGCAGAGCCTCCGTGCCCTTCTCATCTCCTCCCGCAAGCGCCGTCAAATACTCCGTCCGAGGTTCAAGCTGGCTTTCCAAGTCCAAGTTGAGGAGGGCGGGACGTCGGATGACAAGCTCGGGACCGCCGAATCGATCGAGGAAGGACATGACGCGCTCCATATCTTCCACTGACTTAAGGCAGAAGGTGCCGAGGTTGACATTGTTGAGGACCTGCACAAGTTTTTCGTTTGGGACTCCAAATCTGACGAGCGTACGAACCTTTTCAGGGAAGCTCGGAAGGAGACTCGCATGGGTTGAGACGAGCAGGCGCTCGAGCTTGTGGGGTTCGAGACCGAGAAGGTTCTCTCGAACAAAGGCGATGAAACGGTGAATCTCTGCGGAGGTCAAGATCTGGGGATGCCTTGCAACTGTTCGAGATAAGGCGGAACCGGTGATACCGAGGGATTGGAGGGATGTGGAGATGTCGTGGAGAGATTGTGGGGTTTCGGTGTGAACTGAGGGGTTTTTGGTGAGGAGAGCTTCGGTTTCTGCTTCGTTGAGTCCGAATTCGAGGAGGGGAATTGTTGTGGTTTTGTGGGAGATGATTGGGGAAAACTTGGAGACGTGTTTATTTCTCCGTTCAGTGATGGTGTTGAAGTGGAAAGATAGAAATGCTTGTTTTGTGAAGGAGATCGGAGGAGAGATTTTGGATTTTTTGATGGTGGTGGAGGGAATCTGGGTTACTACAGCAGTGGCCATCTCTCTCTCTCTCCCTCCCTCCCTCAGTGTATCTTTGTTTTGTAAATTTGGAGTGGAGTTCTCTCTAAGACGGTGCGTGCGTCTTGCGAAACAGGACCCATAAGTGATTTATAGATTTGGATTAACCTCAGATGAGCGTGGGCTAAGGATGCGGGACCAAATCCTAAACAGTTGTGCTCAGGCTGCATCGCTTCAAATTATCCTTAGCATAACGAGAAGAGTGTTGTTAAACACACTCCCTTTTTCAACTTCAACTTTAATCTTGTATGCTTTGTTAGCGTACTCATATTAACGAGATATATGTTTCGATAATTTTTTTAATATATTTTTTATAAATATATTCATACAATTTATTTAAATATATATTCACTTTTTTATAAAAATACATATTTTGTTAGATTATATTTATTTATATTTATAAATAAATAAAACATGTGAATTAGAATTGGAAATGGAAAGAACTCTACTTAACATCATCTTATAATAAATTAAGCTTGGTTGCTACAAATATTTTTTATTTATTTTTTTTATTTTTGAGTGTAGTTGCACCCAAACCAAATTCCAGTCATTATTCTAGTTTTCACGTCAGCCCCACGTGTCCACGTCAACCCCACATTTTTTCCCACTCTCTCCTCCACGTAGATATTATTATTTAATCACCCATCCCCAAAACATCCCGTCAGAATAATGTAGCTGAAACCTCTTTTTTTATTCCCTCCCTCTCACAATAAAATAATAAATACACATTTTCTCTCTCTATTTCATCTACAATTTTTACTCTCTCCTTCCACGACAGAATGCATTAAAAATCAATAGCGTACACTGATTTGTTTGTTTTTCTACTATGGTTGCGTGATTGCGCTGCGATTGTGATTACAGGAAGCTGCGTTTGCAATCGCGCAACTAAACAGTTTTGAAATCACAGTTTTAAACCCAGCGATTGCAGGTAAATAGTGCCCAAAAGCTGCGATTTCAAAAAGCTGAGAAAGTGAGCTTCCTGCAGAATCAGGTTTGCAATCGCAGATTCCTGCAGAATCAGTTTTGCAATCGCGCAACCAAACGCACCCTAAGTTGGAGAGTCTACACTAGCAACAACACCAAATCCGGCAGGCGACAGTCAGTTCATTTTTCTTTGGAAGAACAAAATATCTGTTACGTTGTCTGTTATATACTTCCCTTTATGGATTGTTAACCTCCACTCACTTTCATATAATGAATGAATATTTTCATCTCATACATACCTATATGGGGGCAATTTTCACTTTTAACCCTCGACAGTTTTTTAATTTCACTTTAACTCTTCCTTGATTTTAATAGCAAAGTCTAACCTTTGTCCCAGTTAGCGCGTCAGGTAACACGCCTCCTTTATTCAAACAACACCACATGGGGTGCTTTTTTTAAAAGTTTAATTTTTACGAGAGGCGTGTTATATATTACATATTGGAGACCTATAAATGTAATTACAACATATTAGCATGGATGAATGATATGATTGTTACTAATTGAGAGAGATGCACAATTGAAGTGTATATATTACTTACAATTGTGATGCACCAAGAGTCTCAAGTGGATTTTCTGATTCTACAGCTGTACTAAACAAACAATCTTGTGTATTTGACACAATGGAAGGATATGAGTCATCCGCATTATATGGCACTGAATTTTCACCCCTTTGCATGATTTCTTTCTTCTCTATCCACAATTCGAAGCCATTAACCTGCTTCGGATATAAATTCATCCATCATCAATGGGGATACCCGATCTCATTCCAAGACGTGTGGGATGCACGACAGTCATCGAAAATGTGTGGCAACGTGGATCCGTTCTTGTCAATTCAAACATTTTTTGAAATAAATCAATGTAAGAAATCTTCTTATTTATGAGAGAGGCTTTTTGAGAACCACCATATAAATTGGACAATTTTGCCATTGAAGGAGTATATCCAAAGGTACATCGGATTTTTTTTCCATCTACAAACACATCACACAATTCCAAGTACTTGAAATACATTTATTTATTTAAAATCTCATTAACGCATTTGTCAAACAAAAGATAGAACAATACAAATAATTGCAATAACCTAACCTCACTAATGTATGAAAATGATATGAAACATATATTTTTTTATGTTTTAATATGTACATTTTGGGTTTGAACTTAAATCCCCTTAATACAAAAACAATACACACAATTTGATATATATATATATATATATATATATATATATATATATATATATATATATAAACAGTACAAATGATTTCAATGACATGCAAAATAATTTGATTTTCAAGTTTTAATGTATACCTTTGGGATTGGGAGAGCTTCAAAACCTTTTAGATCTCCTAGGTTGGGTGTTGGAGTGAGGGAGAATAGAGTTTGGGTGAGATGGAGGAATGGGGGTGAGAAAAAAAAGGTTTTCAGGTTGGGGTCTTATATAGGGGTGAATAATGGAGGCGTATTATATATAATACACCTCCAGGTTTACATATAACACGCGTCCTTTAAAAATTCAATTTTTAAAAATAGCACCACCCCGTGGTGTTTTTTGAATAAAGGAAAAACCTGAAAATAAAAAACCCAGTCAACGCTGACGTGACAACGCCGATTGAGTCAAGGGTTAGATTTTGCTATTAAAATCGAGGGAGGGTTAAAAACGAAATTAAAAAATTTCTGATGGTTAAAAGCAAAAATTGCCATGTATGTTTTGGTTTTTTTGGTAAGTACATATATGTTTTGTTAAATTGCAAATACTTCTTTGAGGAGAGTGTTATGATTACAAACCAATAAGCTCGTGTTCTCACAGGTCATCATGAAAATGATGGATCTTAATGATTTAGAATGTAAGAGACTGAATGGTGATGTTCAATATGAAGAAACAATGAATTCCAATAGAAAAAAGAAGAATATTTTAATATGATCATGTGCATATGCATATATGTTTGTTTACCTCTTTCTTAATTATGAATAACGGACTGATTTGAATAAAAAATCCCTAAAATCATGGGATTCTCATTGATGCGTGGAGACACATCAATCACAGTGAAGAGCTAATTCAATTTTGTGTTTCCGTGTCCTTCCAAACATGTGTAATATCATATAAGTCACTGTTAAAATTAGGACAGACATACAAGTCTAAACTCACAAAAGCCTATATACATCCTTGATGTCAACAAATGCCTAGTTAATCTTAACCTATACCATAAAATGACTAAATTACCCTAATTTTTTTTTTACCATTTTCAAATAATACATTTATAGGAATGAAGAAACATAAAATTCCTACATGGATAGTTTGGTATTTGCAAAGATTAATTTATTTTTATGATTGTTTATAGGATTTTTCCCTAGATTAAATCATTGTATGACTTCTCAAAAAAAAAAAAAAATTACAGATAATAAATAAGAGTAAGAAAAATCATATATAACATTCGTTCAGGGATGACCCCAGTTGTTCTCAATAAATATTAATGGGCGCGGATATCCGCACCCTGAGTTATTAGAAACCCATCCCCTTTTTTTTATTAAAAAAAATTGTACTGTAGCAGTAAACGGAAACCCACCCCGAAATCGGCATTCTCTCTGGTGACGGTGGTGAATGATGGTCACCAATGGTTCCGGCGAGTGTACCAACCCCGGTCGACACCCTTTGGCGACGGTGTTGAAGCATGGTCGCCCGAAGGCCCGACGAGCCAAAGTAAGAGAAAATAAATTCACATTTTTACAAGTTTCGAACCAAATAGACAAATTTCACATTTAAACACATATAATAGACAACCATAGCAGCATTTAAAACATATTAAAATATGATGTTAACATTTATAACACATCAAAATACGATGTTAACATTCCATAACGAATCATTCATATGACTACACTACAAAATACATGTTCAAATGATTTTTATGTTTATTTTTATTTTTTTAAATGAGTAATTGTTTTTATTGGATATGTTATTTATTTTTATATATGAAAAAATGAATATAATCACATGAATGATTGTGGAATTTGAACATGTATTTTGTTGTGTAGTCATGTGAATGGTTGATTATAGAATGCAAATGTCATATTTTTATGTGTTTTAAATGCTGCTATGACTGTTTGTTATATGTGTTTAAATGTGAAATTTATCTATTTGGTTTGAAACTTGTAAAAATGTGAATTTATTCTCTCTTACTTTAGTTCGCCGAACCTTCGGGCAACCACGCTTCAACACCGTCGTCAAAGGGAATGCTGACTGGGTTGATACATTCATCGGAACCTCTGGCGACCATCATTCACCACCATCGCCAGAGTGAATACCGACCTCAGGGTGGGTTTCCATTTACTGCTACTATACAATTTTTTTTTTTATAAAAAAAACGGAGTGAGTTTCTAGTAACTCAGAGTGCGGATATCCACGCCCAATATTAATATATAGAAAAAAATCCATATAACCCCCTAGAAACTGACTGAAATCCATATAACCCCTTGACTTCTCTTAAAATCCATATAACCCCCCTAAAAATACCTAGTAAATTCAAATAACCCCCTAAATAAAATTTACATACACAGATAATGAATATTTTATGAATATTATGTTTGACTAATCCTGGTATATGATTTTTCACATTTTTAACACATTGTAATAGTTTTTTTTAATATATTGTGTTTTCAGTTAAAATTAATCAAACAAAATATTCGAAAAATATTCATCGTCTATTAACAAAATTTTTATGTAGGAGGTTTTTTGGATTTAGTAGGTGTTTTCAGGGGGTTATATGAATTTAAAGAAAAGTCAAGGGGTTACATGGATTTCAGTCAGATTTCAGGGGGTTGTATGGATTTTTCCCTAATATATACAATCTGAAACAAAAAAAATGTGAACTTTAAATCATCAAATTTTGATATTTATAAGCATTTTCGTCTTGTCCTGTACAGTTTATGTACTATACATATATAAGGCCCCTGGAAGCAAAATTTAATACATACATCAGACCAGGGGAACCACCTAAATTTAAATTAATAGATGATACAAGGAAAACTTGGAAAGAGGCTGATGCAAATTAAAACTCCAGCAAAAGTATTCAACCACGTAGGGAACAAAATGTTTTGATTCCTTTTCCAACAAGGCTGTTGATTCGAACGATTGCCATTTCTTAAAAAATCCTCTAGCACACTATCATCTTTTCACCTCTTCTGATGGTGTCGATGCAAGACATATGACTCCCAGCCCCGCTCCTTCCCTCGTTGAAGAGTCGACCACACAACCTGGAAAGTATCCTCTGCTTCTTCCATGCTTGAAAACTCCAAGCTCATTTGGCATATAGGCATTGTGGTCGGAGAGGTCCACTGACTCATTCTTGAACTGCTAGTTCTCTTTTGCTGGTTCTGTTTTGACGGAGACACTACATTGCTTCCAATGATATTTACAATCTCTTGTTCCCTATCAATATGAATAACAGTCTCCAAACCTATCTCGACCTCTATCACCCACTCTGGATTGGCAATTCCACAGAACTCTGGTGAATGAAAACCCACCAAACTAGATGATCGAAATACTAAGACAAGCTTTGTGGTCACAACAACAAACTTCCCTGGATGCTTGAGTGCCTTACACATGATAAATATTTCATTCCTGTACTTGGCATTGTCTGCTTCAAGAAGCATATATGTTCCGATTGCTTCTTCCCACGAGTAGGGTAGCAAAGGCAGGTCTCTTGCAAGGGGTCTTGGGAATCGCATACGTAAGCATCTGGCCTGATGAGGACTGCTTCTATTCCTGATGCTCTGAGCAGTTTTCCCCGTGACTTCAAGAATGCTAGCCATTGGTCTTGCTACGAGCCCAGCAGTTCCCAATGCAATTCCTGAAAAAACATACTCATGAACAAATGTTGGCACATACATTGTGTTTAACTTCCATGCAAGCACATAAAATCTTGTTTTTCACTGATTATGACAGAATCAACGAACCACACTTGGTGCTTTTACCTGAGAAGACTCCAGGTAGGCCATGCTTCTCAGCACCTTTGATTGGTGATTGGAGAAGTCCTGTGAGTCCCTGGAGATGGAAGACATGAAGCAAATTATTGTCACTGTTTGATGACCTATCAAAACAAGATCCTAGTTTTGAGAAACCCCCTTGGTGACTTATTGACTGATGTAGTTAAAATATGAACATTTTAGTGTGAGTTGGCACTTCACATCAGCCAATGCATATGTGAGGATGAAGAGGTTACTACTGCAGAAGCTATCTTGCAATGCATGGGCATACTTATATGATGAGTCCTTATTGGCTATGAGCCCTTATTGGCTATGAGTCCTTATTGGCTACATAATAGCCCCTTTGTGACATCTCTTTGAAATCCAAACTGCTCATAAAGATATAGATCCTCATGGAGCAAACTTCACATGATTGGATGTTTTGTCATATATGCCCCTCATGTTAGTTAACAAATGAATGGTACCAGGAAGTTTTCAAACAATTGTAATTTTGCCTCAAGTCAGTACCATGTTAGGAAGGAAAAGCCTCTAAAATTATTCGACCAGGGGTCTAATAGTCATCCCTTAATATATTGGCAAGATTAATACCATCACATCCTTTAATACTGGACAACATTGGATTTGCAGATAGTTCAGTAAAATAATTCAGTTGTGTCAAGTGCACCAGATTATTCTTGTTTTCTGTAACCTCACGGCAACCTGTCTCAGTAAGTGCATTAAAGTTAGCCCACAAGAGGTCAGATCCTCAGTTAGAGTCATGGGCTTGCTTTCTAACACCCCCACCCACCCACCCACCCACCCACCCACTCCTAGCGTGTTGCACTGGGTTCATGGGTGATTGCATCCGGGATGTTCCCAACACTTGCTGGGGTTCATTGTCAACAAGAAAAATTGGTGCACTAGAATTTGTGTTGCTATGATATGCTAATACGCATATAGTGTGGTGCAGCACGATCGTTTGATTGTTCCCTTAAAAATTGAACACTTTTATTTGGAAACATCACAAATTCTGGAAAACCGATGCTCCTCCACTCTTATTGCATTTTCACATTTTATCTTAATGATTACTTTCTCAACTCAGCTCAGATCAACTCAAGTAAATGTATCACTTTCCAGTGATTCCTGGTCAAAATTTCCCCTATCTCATTTCTTAATAAATCTATTATTTTTATGTCCTTTCTCACAAAATCTATCTTTTGGACCTTCCTTCAAAATACTTGAGCTTGCAGAATCAAACTATATGTTCACAAACTAATGTTATGGATAAGGATTTCAAACCAACAGAAAAACACCACATACATGCAGATTAAAAACCATGGATCATTGCATTGGTGACTTTTCTTAATATCTCAAATCCAAGAATAGGGTTTTACTAGGGCAATTCAAAAACATATGCAGTCTAAAAAATATGTGTCGTTTTAAGATTTGGTTCATGTTGTAAAGATCAATCGGATCCACATCGTAATTATTATCTTCAACTAAAGGCAGATACAAGAAGAATAATGAGTGGTTCTTTTTTTTTGGATAATATGGTAGACATCCTATTCAAAACTTATAGAATCACTTTATATACAAAATACCTCTAGAAATTCATCCAATACACCTTTGCCATGAGAATGTGGACTATTTTGCCGGACAGCCTGCTGATCAAATGTAAAGGCAACGATACCCTGCAAGCAAACAAGATAATGAATATCACAGTTGATCAGCAAATTGTAAACTTCAATTGTTTAAATGCAGCAATACCTTGTGGGCAGCTTTACTGAACTGAGTAGCAGCGCTGCTTATAGCATACACTGTATTACTAACAAGACTTTTCGAGCCTTGTGCCACGCCAGTAACTAATTCAGCAGGACTCTGCACACGCACAAATGTTTTCAATATCGTAATGATGGTGCAAGATTATATTGCAAACTCGAAGGAATCTGATAAAGTCGCAAGTCTACTGACCTGCACAATGCTTTTTGATGATGCTGAAAGAAAATCTTTTATGCCAACACCAACATTCCTTGCAAAACCCATTGGATTACCAAACACACCAGCTGAACCAAATACCTGTAATTAAGGTGCAAAACCCACATATTTGGTTAACTTAATAGTCCAATGTATTGGAGTCATTATATAGGACTGTTGTTGGGCCTATTCCCGGAGGCCTGGGGGTTATGAGTATTTTGGTCATTTTTTGTTTTTAGGGTTTGTACATCTTGTAACTATATAAGAGACCTTTCGGCCTCCATTACTTAATACAATATTATTCCATTTATTTCTTCTCAATGGATGTCATTCCCAAGAAAGCAAGACTAAATTGTTATGCGGGAATGGGTAATGGGAAATTGGGGAATATTACATTGATCTGGCAGACATTGAGACCTCTTTTGCTATCATTCTCATAAATCTGCTCATTACATTGTTGAAAGTTATAGATATCCTACTAAATGTAGATAAAGTTGCCCAAATATTGTGTTTTTTGAACACCAGCTTTGCAATAATGAGAGATGAATAACAATATAATCTGCCCCTTCGAGTCAAATAACACTAGCAGAACAAAAAAATAATGATTTTATCTGTTATCTTGAATAATCTTAACAAATCATAGTTGATTTGTATGGATAAAGGCAACAAGTAAGACGAGAGTGGAAAGAAAGTCAGAGATACTTCATTCCTCCTCATTTCGCTAACCCACTCCGTTGTCAAAGGATGAGAGGAACGTTCAGGATTTAAAAGATTTTGTTGCACACAATTTAGATTACATCTAAATTAGATAAGAATTGATGGTGAATATGCATTATAGTTGTTGAAGCCAGAGAGCATATTGATGGTGACAAAAGATCGCGGGAGAGGATGAATGTGGTGAGGCTCCTTGCTGAAGATTGTCGGAGTGAACACCAGAGAACGGAAGAGAAACACTTAAGAAGAAAAAACTTGAGTTGACACCAATGCGGTGCCTGCCACAGGTACTTCGACTCACTCTTGGGCTCGTTGTTCCTGTATGTATTGTGAGGTGTAGTGTGTCTTGCATTGATGGTTCATGTTATGCCACATAAGCTGACATGTGGGATTCTCAAGTGATCTAATATCAGATACTAAGTCCCCTAATTAATTCTTACCCAACTAACATTTAGAACACGTGTCCATCTTCTTAGAATCGATGGTAAAATTCTCACCAAAATAGTTATCCAAAAAGAACAAAAAATCAATACATTTTAACAAAATGTGCCAAGTGATTAGGGCTTTATTCATAGTCTTCGCATTTTGCAACGGGCCCGTCTAGCCCCACCCACCGATTTTCTTACCCCACCAGTCAACAAAAAAAAAAAAATACCGGTGTTTTGCTATCCCCACCGATCCGACCAGTTCGACCGGATTTGGTCGCCATTTCAGGTTTCGCGCGACCGGATTTGGTCGTCATTTCAGGTTTCGCGCGACCGAATCTGGTCGAACATGATTTGTAATAAAGTTTATAAATTTTTTTTTTGAAAACATAATCTCACGACGTGTATCCTCCTTGAATCTTTCATATCACTTCAAGTCTGAGTTGTAATGTAGGGAGAATAAATCATTATTCTTAAATGTAGAATATAAGAACAATTTTTTTTTACTTAAGTTACAGATAAATTTCAAAAGCCAAATATAAAATGTGTTTGAATCAACTGTTACGTTTTTTTGTTTTCAAACAAAAATTCATCTTAACTACGAATTCAAACGAAGCTTAAAAATGATATATATTTGTCTAATAAGATATTTTTCTGTAAAAATTTGAATTAATTGAAAGTATATCTACTTACATTTTTTTTAATCCCTTAGTTGTTTGGATGAAAGAATAAATGTAAAATATGATGGATAAATCCAAAAATTTATTTGTTTACAAAAAATAAGTAGATATAATTCTGAACTCTGTTCGACCCATTCCGGTCGCCCAAAACCTGAAATGACGACCCATTACGGTCGCCCAAAACTTGAAATGGCGACCGAATTCGGTCGAACTGAATCGGTGGGAACAGACAAACACCGTTTTTTTTTTTTTTTTGATCGGTGGGATTGGAAAATTGTTTGGTGGGGATAGACGGGCCCTTTTGCAACTACCTAAAGTTACACCAATAAAGAAGCCAATTCATAACTATAAAGTATTTATTGACAATCAGGATTCACAAAACTGACCCCAAACATTTGAATCAGAGCATGAATTAGGATAGATCAATTGTGTCTTATTTCAGAATTCCTGGCATACAGACTTGCAAAAATATAGGTTTCATGCATTTAGTTACGGGTCATTCTAAAAATGTTCTTTGCCTAATTATTGAGGAAGTTTCACATTAATGGATGAAGTCTTATATAAGTCACAATGATGATACATCACATATGAATAAGATGTTCCTTCGCAATATTCCACTCTCTATATATGCATGACATCTAAGGGGACAAAATGGATACTTTTATTTTAACACTTAAAAGATCAGTTTGAAATGGTCAGAGAAGGTACTGGATGTTGTAAATTTTTACTAAAGAAAATGAAACAAAACTATAGTTGAAATAAAAATAAATAAATTTAAGCCAGTTGAAGATCTATAGCTATACAAATTAGATCATACGGATCACCTTGTATATTTCATTGCGGAGCTGCCTGGTATAATGCCTTACAATCATATCTTGTATGGACTCCTGACTTGCCATAAGATGCATCAGAGTTAACTCTCTAAGATAAACTGGTACCCCCTCGATATCTATAAGAGCCATCAGACCTCTCTGCAATAAAGGACTCACAATAATCAACAATTAATTATTTCCATTCCATAGAGATGAAATATACATGTAAGGTCACAACGAGAATATTATTATATGGTGTGATACATATCCCCTCATTGAATTACAAGCCAACCAATGCTTAATTGTATGCAATAATTACTCATGTATGTGTCAGACCGATGGGCAAAAATAGCTGCTTACTGCGAACAAATAGCTGACCTTAGAATGTGAGTCAATCATAAAAGATATTGGGAAATGTCATATTGTTCATACTACTGACAAAAATTATAATTAACAAATCACCAGCATTCATAAAAGGTAACCATCACATACAATAACGCATCATGAACCATTACAAACCAATGCCTCATTATGAATAAGAAACAGCCATGCTTGCAAGGTGAGGATGGATGAGAAATAAGGCCAAATGTCCACATATGGGCAGCATATTCAGTGCATGTGCAACCGAATGTGTACCCCATGATTCATATTGGAATGTGCCACACTTAAAACACTGATTTCACTTGTTTAATTAATCAAAGAATTTATTTGCACTTCGCTCCATTTCTCCTGCTTCCTCAGCCTTCATTTTAACCCCAATCAGACTAAACTTTCCATATTTCTCACTTCCAAAGTGCCATTTGGATAGAGTTCATGACTATTCTAGGAATAGATAACTATTCTAGGAATGGGGTGGCCTTGAAGCTCAACTTTGCGAAGACCTATGACAACGTTCACCGGGACTTCCTATATCAAGTGTTGGCACAACACGGTTTCGAGGCCCACTGGATCATGATGCTTCAACGGTGCACCAATTTGGCGCATGGCTCGATCCTCCACAACGGTGCCCCATACGGGTACTTTGCATTAAACCGCGGGCTTCGCCAAGGGGACCCCCTCTCCCCGCTCCTTTTCGTGTTCGTGGTAAATGTATTGAGCTGGATGTGCATGGCGGCCATGTGCAGTGGTTGGCTCAGCGGGTTGGCTAGCACGGTTGGGGGTCACCGAGTAGTGCTAGTCTAATACGCCGACGACACTTTGATGCTCCTCGAGGCATTAGGTCCCGAGGCCAAAGCTGCCCACTTCATCATGTTCTGTTTCGAGCTGGTATCTGGTCTCCGCTTAAACTGGGGAAAATGTGCTCTATTGCCGGTGAACATCCCGCAGGACTTGGCTGCATCACTAGCGGATCAGGTGGGTTGCACCATCCAGACCTTTCCTACTCGGGTCCTGGGATTACCACTCATGTGCGGGAGGTTGCGAAAGGCGGATTGGGAGACCCTTGTTGAGCGTTTCCAATGTCACCTCGCGGGATGGAAGGGCAGATACCTGAGCTACCGGGGGCGCTTGACCCTTCTGCAAGCCGTCCTCTCATCCCTTCCGCTCTTCTTCCTCTTGGTGTTCCGCATCCCAGCCGAGGTTCTCGAGCGCATTGAAGTAGCACGTCGCAGGTTCTTCTGGCAGGGCACGCTGGACTCGGTAGCGAAACCCCAACTCGTGTCTTGGCGCACAATATGCATGAAGGAGGAGGCGGGTGGGTTGAGGGTCCTCGACCTCCGTGACATGAATAGGGTGCTCCTCTCCAAGTGGCGGTGGCATTGGATTAGTGATCAGTCGAGACCATGGGCACGAATCTTCCTCGACCGCTATGGCGGCAATGGCATTGGTGAGCGTCGATGGCCATCCATTGGCGCCCGAGCCTCGTCCATTTGCAAGGGTCTATTCGGAGACCAGGCAGAGTTTGAGCAACTCATCAACTGGGAGATCGGCATGGGCAACAATGCACATTTCTGGCAAGAAGTTTGGTGTGGCGATCACTCTTTATGCTAGCAGTTCCTGGACACTTATGCGATGTCGATGTCTCAGGACGGCGCGGTCAGCAACTTCTGGTCAGCAGATGGGGAAGGTGGCCGGTGGACGATCACCCTCCGCCGCTCTTGCCTATATGCCGCGGAGGAGACGCAATCTGTGGCACTGGCATACACGCTTGCGAGCTGGGAGGGGCGCTTCAGCCTCACACAGGACAGTCCGCGATGGGCCCCTGCCTGGGCACTGGGATTTTCTATCAAGAGTAGCTATGATTGGCTACAAAGAGGCCTTGTTCCGGCAGCACTCACTTGCGGAAGCCCGTCACGCATTTGTTGTCCCAAAGTTCCTCGCAAGATTAAAATATTTACTTGGCTTCTCGCGCCTGAACGGCTACTCACCAAAGTGTATCAAGTAAAATGGCGCGAAGACGAGCAGATCCTATGCGCGCTATGCGGGGACAAGCCGGAAACAGTTGCCCACCTTTTCTGCCGTTGTCGGGTGATCCAGGTTTTGTGGCGGGTGGTGGGCACGGCGACATCGCTGGACCCGTTCCCTCACGAACATGTGGGAAGCGGGGCACGGCTCCACTACAGGTCAGCCCTGGGCGCCTCGAAGCACATTGTGCGTCTAGTCATTCTTGCCGGCACGTGGGTCATCTGACGCAATAGGAATGAAGCGGTGTTCGAAGGAGCGCGCGTCTATGTTGAAAACATGTGGGCACTGACTTCGGTGCTTATTTAGGATTGGGCGCACGAGCTAGTGGGCGTGCGGGGTGTCCGCTTTGGCGGGGGCGTCATCGAGGTCATCCAATAGCCAGGAGATGGCGGAGGTCGGGCGACTGGTGGGTAGACGCCACCTACTCCCGGTCCCGTATCGCCGGATTCTGGTGGTCTTTATCTTTCCCGGTTGCTACTGTGTTTTATGATTTATTTATGTTTTCTATTTCCCCTTACCCCCCCCCCCCTTCAGACTCTGTACTAATTTATTTTCGTAATGAAATCGGTTGGTGGAACGCGTCTACCTTTCTTAAAAAAAAAAACTATTCTAGGAATGGAATAAGTAATTTTCTAATTGGTTGTGTTTTTAGTTATTCTCGTTGAAAAATGTAATAATGGCGATTTTATTGTAAGTAGACAATGAATAAGTTGCATATAAGATGTGAATAAGGATTTATAAAAAAATGAAAAAATGATTTGACATGTGAGCCCTCTGATTTATAAGAGGTGGAGGCAGTTTTGACTTGTGGGCCCCTTTATACCAATGGAATAGATTGAGTGTAATAACACAATTCCAGGGAGAACCTAGAATACAAAGACCAACTTATTCCCCTCACATATTCTGGCATAGCCATACCCATCTATTCCTTGCAGAAAAACAACTTTTTAGACTTATTCTCCCCCTATTCCACTACCCAAACAGCCTATAAGGGTAGTAGTGCCAAGAGTAATCCACTCTACCTGTCAAGCATCCTATTTATAGACACTCAAGAGGGTTCCCTATGGGACGCTCATCATCTCGCTCGTTTGTTTGGAAAATTCCAATCTGGCTCATGCTTCAACAATAAAAAAATTTGAAATACTTGTGGCATTATTATAAATAATCTTGGGAATGCTCAAACTGTTTGTCTAACTGGAATCCACAGGTGAATGGTATTTGGAACGCCACAACTAATTTCCTGACTCAGCTTCCTATTAATCTCTGATGTCAGTGTCCAACCAGCACTGCAGATGTTTTTGGTGCCAATTGGAATAAATTTATTATCACATCCTGTTTGCACCTAATATTGGCAAGCTGTATTAATGATTCATACTTGGATGAAAAAATGGACTTGCTTTTACTTCACTTGATTCTGCTCATATGCAGTAACTTTCTTTAAATGAATTTGGTGAATTGATTGTTCAACAGTAGTTTTAGCCCACTAGAATTTATGGCATGGATCCTAAGTAAAGAAAATGGCTTTTTTGATATTCCAAGATAAATGCGTAATCATTCGTGCACATACAGAGACACAGCCCTTCACATCCAGTTTCCTAAAACAACTCTTAGGAGGCATAAAACCATCTAAATCATAGCCAGATATAAATGTAACTCCCCCAGGCCTCATGAATTGGGAAAGTATCACAAGAAAACTTATTAAAAATATCATTTAACAATAACATTCATGAGAATCACCAAAAGTTTGTGTATCATAACTTCAAAAAAGCATATGATAAAGACATTATTTAAATTAAAACAGAAACAAACTCGCAATATACTGTCATGACCTAGTCTGGATATTCTCCAAACTAAAAGAGAGGATGATCTATTCAAGTAAACTCAAGCTTCTGGTGATGTATACTCACCTGAAAAGCACTGCTACTGGCACGAATGAGTGATTCTGCATCTTCACGATCATCTTTCTTAGTCACCCATGGATCACTGGAAAAGCTTTAACATGAAAGATAATGTCAATAAAAAGTTTTATTCTTATGGAATGGGGATAGATTTATACAGAGTGTGAATTTCTCAAAGAGACATAGAAGACTGTAAAATTATATGCTAATCTTTAGAACAACCCAAGCCTTATGGACACAACCTTGAACCTTCATGGAAAAAGTAAAACTGATGGACATATTAAGTATTAAAAAATAAGATACCTTATAGTCAATTTGATGGAAGCTAGGTCAAACGCTTCAACATATATCTTTTTCTGCCTTCTTGCTAAGAGGAAAAGTTTCTGCCATGGAGCTCCAATTGGAACTATGGAGGGTAATGATTCCATAATCTTATGATTATCAGTGAATTGGGAAACTTTCAAGGAGCAAGGTTTGACTGTATTTATGTCCCTGCTTCTCTCATATGTCTGAACTAGTTGGAAGCACTCACCAAACCCACCGTCCACCCAACTTTGGTTTGGCATATTTGTGCTCTGTAACCTTGAAACCAGAGTTTTAATATAATCAATCAGGCTTAGAAGAATTTGTTCTTCAATTTCAATGCGCAATGGAGACAATCTGCAGGTAAATAAAGGTTAGCTAAACTAATAGAAGTTCTCATGAAGCATTAGAGAAGGAATAGAAGATGATTATCATACCTAAATTTTATATATTCAAAGGAAACCAATGAGCAATCTACATTCCTCCATCTGGCTGCAGATAAGTGAATAACTGGTTCATGTGAAAATTCCGAGACAATTGGGCTAACATTTTCATTTTTTATCTTTGAGTCAGCCTCCTTATTTTGTTTAAGTTGTGTGGAATGTCTGTATAGATGTTCAAAGGAAAGCAGTGTAGGAAATGTGGTATCATATAACTGGTTGTCAATTTGCAATGATAAGATTTCTAATGAAATTTTTTGCTGATCTGAGCTCTGCATCAGTTCAATTGTGGTTCCCTTTGCACATGCAAAAATCAACTCCTGCAAATTATCAGCCAGCAGTCAATATTAAGAAAACGGGAGTGTCTTATGTCTTGCTATGTTCAATGTTAATTAATCACTGACTACCAATTGAAAAAATAATGGCAAATCTTGTTACCTGTGGGGAAGAATTAATCAAGGAAACACCAATAAGTGAAGCATGCACAATAATTCTCTCTGTAAAGTCAAATCGACTCTCCTGGTCACATTCTCTTTGTCCTCTGATTCTAAGAAATCTGGTTTGCTTTATGTCTTCCACATTGTGATAACCTGAATCTATGATACTGAGCACCTGGAATTCAACATAATTAAACCCATTCAGACACGTGCCAAAGAGCGATTATATATTAAACCAAAATGTATACCTTTGTTGCTCCTTCTGCGTAGATGGACAGAAAGAATTTTCTTTCAGGTTTCTGCATAATCAATTTGGATGGAGGATGTCAAAAAAAAGAAGGGCAGGCAACAATGAAATTCATATAGCAACCAAATCAAATTGAGATAAATATATTTGAACAAAGGAAACATTGAAAATCCAGTTAATAAAATTAATAGTTGGAAGGATGAACAGTGACTACATGAATTTACAGAATTAATTCTTTTGTTAACAAAACAATAATGAACTATAATGAAAAAAGTCTTCTTTAACGTATAAGCTCTAGGTAACTATATTCATACATCAGAATGCTGAAGGATGTTTCAGGTATGCATTAGCCTAATTAATACTTTTTGTGCCTTCACAACTGAATGTATTAGCCTTAATAAGACTTTTTCTGCATCCACAACTGTCTGTGTTAGCAAAAACATTTTAAATTAGGGAAAAATTTATATAAGTAAACTGCTTGAAATCCATATAACCTCTTGATTTTTTCTGACGTCAATATAATCCCAGAAAACACCTATGTAAATCGAAATAACCCATTGAGTTAAATTTTTGTTAACAAATTAGGATTATTATGTGAATATCTAGTCTGGTTATCTCTAGTTTAAAATATAATATACCCCCTAAAATGTGTTAAAAATATGAAAAACCCTATGTAAATGACGATTTTACCTCTCCGGATAGGGTTTTATAATCTATTCAGAGGGTAAAATCGTCATTTCTAGAGAGTTTTCCGTATTTTTTAAAAAAATTATACGGTTTTTTTGGTATATTGGGTTTTCGGTCCTCGTTAACCAAACAGAATATTCATAGAATATTTCTCATTTGTCAACGAAAGTTTAACTCGGGGATTATTTGGATTTACATATGTGTTTTCAGGGGGTTATATAGACTAAATGAAAAGTCAGGATTATTTGGATTTCAGGCAGTTTAAAGGGGGTTATTTGGATTTTTCCCTTTAAATTATTATCAAGTTGTACAAGAATCCACACCCCCACCCCAAAAAAAAAAAATTGCCATTACCAATCTTACATTTCATATGCTTTATTTCATTAGGAAAAAAATAACTTATATTATTTTATCTATTAACTAAGAGCTATTTTTGTTTGCACACATTAATTACATTGTTTCTGTCTTAATTTTTACTGCTTCACAGGAATCGAATTTTGGATGCTTGGGGCACATCAACATATGGTACTTTGCTATGTATAGGAAAAACTAGTGTATGTCTCCTTAAGATGTATTCATGCCTAAAATGAGTTCTTAGTTTATGTTGGAAAAATTAAATAAAAAAAAAAATTCAAAATAAAACAATCAATCAAACAAACAAGCATACACACTTTTTTCAAAACTATTACACTGTAATCTGACAATTACAAATTCAGCTACTCTCAGCTTCTGTAAACAGATACTGACTAGTAAGGGTTTTGTAAGGATTCATATTTTATAAAATTTAGTTAAACTGCAATTCAGTCTCTCTATAAAAGTCTGTTGCATCTCTTGCACAGTTCTATTAAGGAAAACTAGTGAACCTGTTGATTGAGATTCTTTCATTATGTCCTATAATTTTATTAATTTACAAGTGTAAGCATAATAAAAGCTAGCATATAATCCATATAAAAATATCTACAAAAACTAAAAAAGTGATTTTTTTTGAGAAGTCAGAAAGATATCTAGACAGCTAAGTCAAGCAAACAAATATATAGCAATCAATAAATCCAACATTTGGTCTTACAAATATTATTTCTAATAATTGAAAAAGAAGCTAAGTTAGCTAACATAAAAATTTCAGCACAGGAACTATAGATAACACAAAATTAATTAATGTACTGTCAAGATGAATGAGTTCATCTAAGTGAATGAACTCAAGTTGTCACCAGTAGTGTTCAAATATTTGTAAAAACATTTATGAATTCAGTTTCCCAATTTTTGATTAACAAATTTCAGACCGTTTCTAAAAAGATAAAACAGCCTTAATTTCCTAATGTATGAATGCTTTTGATTGGTTAGTTCTGGGGCTTTTCTCCGTTACCTGTTCCATCTGAAAGACAGTTCCATGCATTGTATCAATTATGCCAAAGTGTGTCAATGCTTTTTCACGCTAATCATGCCGAGGCATAAATCCCTAAATAAATACTAAATTGATCGATATGCAAAAGATGCCCTTTAAATCCAAAAAGTACCTCTGATATTGATGGTAAGAGAACAGGTACAAACTCCCTCACATCATCAAGACAGAACGATCCCAAAACACGCTCCCCAGGTACCTAAAGAGTGGACATACGAGTATAAAACAAAGAGGACTAGAAATGATTTTTATTTTCAAGCATAAGTGAATGACAGTACCTCAACAATCAGACGATGAGGGTAATAAGGTTCATCCCAGACATAGTTGCAAGATGTATACGAATGCACAATTGTTTCAGAGCATTCACATTTTTGCTGGAATATCCGCAGATTCTGAAATAAAAAACAAATTGTCATCAGAAGACTTCATTTCATTTGAATGGTAACGCATATTCCATCAGTGGCTTCAACGATATATTTTTGCTTATCCAACTGTCCACAAAGCAACAATATGCAGCCAGCAGAAAACCATCAAATTGACACACATGTAAACATGCAGACCAAACCAATAACACCAAACTTGGAAGGAATATATACAAATATCTTTAGTTGCTGCACAATGAAATATTGATAGTTGTAAATCAATATTACTGGATGTTAATATAATTACAAAACTACATCAAATATCAGGGTTTATCATGATCATAGGAATGTTTGCGTAGCTACATGTAGATCAACTTCATGAAATATTATTTTATTAATAATTTGGGTTTTCATACACTGAGACTCCACTTCACTTCCACCAAGGTGTAATTTAAGCTCACCATACGCAATTTTTTTAAAGCCAAAATTAGCCAAACCAGAATTTAATTTAGCAAACCTTATTAATCTCGGCTTTCAGTGCCAAGTTGAAAACAATATTTGCTATAAAAAATAATGAAACCCATGCTCTCGGGTTTTCAACAGTCTACATCAAGTGTTGTATCTATCATACTGCTTTCAAGATCATAAATTATGCTGGTGTCAGATGTAACAATTGGCTCTTGGGCTTGTTGGTAGATTTCTACGTGAAATACAAATGTTGCAAGATTTAAAAAATGAATCTTAGTGTAAACATAACACAAAGCAAGCTGTCATCACATTCTATTATGAAATTTGACACATGCACAACCTCCCCTATATACACCAACGCATTGCGAAGGTTCAAGGACAAGAGAGAATTGTCAGTGTGTGTTGAGTTGCTGGGCAGTTTCTATCAAAATTTGTAATCATTTTGATTTGCTTGGAAAGCAGTGGATCCTCCACATGCTTCTTCAAATGACCTGAGCCATTTGTACTCACTGATTGAAGATCATAAACAGCATCAGGTGCAATCCCCCCTCCCCCTCGCCATGTCAACTTCCCACCTTCATTTTTTAGGGTAATTTAGCAAATTCATATAATTAGCCAAGCCAGAATCCTTTATTTCCTCCAAACATGATTTTGGGATTCCATAAATCTAGTGTATTAATCCATTTGTAAATTCTCCACTTAGCATCAGATTTGGGATGGAATCAAATATAAAACTAGCTCCAAATACACCAGAAGAACAAAAACTCAGGCTGTTGGATCAATCATAGACCCACTCTAATTTCAATCCAGGATGGGAAGAATTTAGACTAGACTGAGGATATTGTTAGCACCAACTAAGAGTCGTGAAAATATAATTCTAATATTGGGTAGAGACGATACGACCTTATAGATAGATATTTAAAGCAAAGGTAATAAAAAATCAATAGTACAAACACACAAAATTTCACGATTCAACAGAATTTTACACAGCACAACCACAAATCAGGCGACCTTCTACCAGATCCTTCTTTGTATCAGCGTCTAGTGGGTCGTTTGATCTACTTGACAAATACTAGACTTGATTTGACTTTTGCTGTCAGCGTGGTGAGTCAATTCATGCATGCCCCATAGACTTCTCACCTAGATGCTGTTTACAGGATTCTTTGATACTTGAAGTCATGCCCAGATCTTGGATTATTCTATGCTACTAGTGCTCAGCCTATCATTTCTTGCTGCACTAATGCAGATTATGTTGGTTCACTCACTGATTGTTGATCCACTTCTGGTTTCTGTACTTTCCATGGGGGCAACCTTATTTCCTGGAAAAGTAAAAACATAGTGTTGTCTCTCGTTCTTTGCTGAGGTAGAATATCGTGTCATGGCCCAAGGCACATGTGAGATCATTTGGTTGCGCTCTCTTCTGACAGAGTTGGGATTCCCTGTAACTGGTTCATCTACTTTGTTTTGTGATAACCGATCTGCCATTATGCTTGTCTCGGACTCAGTTCTTCATGAGTGGACCAAACACATTGAGGTTGATGTTCACTTTCTTCGAGAGAAAGTACAGTCGGGCGCCATTGACACAGTTTTTGTCTCTTCCAATGAGCAACTTGCTGATATGTTCACCAAGTCCGTTGGTCCCTCTATTCTTCGTTCTAGCTTGATCAAGTTGGGCTTGATTGTTATCTTCGCTCCAACTTGAGGGGGAGTATTAAAGTCATTATATAAAGCCTGTTGTTAGGCCTATTCCCGGAGGCCCGGGGGTTGGGGGGCAACGCCCCCCATGGACTCAAATTTTTTGTCATGGGTATTTTGGTTATTTTTTTTTTCTAGGGTTTGTACATCTTACAACTATATAAGGGACCTTTCGGCCTCCATTACTGAGTATAATATTATTCGATTTATTTCTTCTTTGACTACTATGATGAGTGGGTATTATAAGTTTGTGCTTCGGAAAAAGATGGAATAATTGGCATCACTAGACCATATCAGGAACCAAGAAATTCGCAATGTTCACTTGTGGTTAAAATTTCCAAAAGAAGGTAAAAAAGAAGCAATGAGAAAGATGTAAGCAAGGAAAGAAGCAGATGGACAGTTTATAGTAGTTTTCAATGACATGCCAATATCTTTTCACTGTTAAGCTGGTGAGTTATGTGGATTGTTTGATGATTTGGTCAAATCAGTTGGTCCATAATATAAATCATGGTGTGGTTTATATATAATATGAATAAAGAAGGAAAAAGAAAGTCAACAAGAACCATAAATTTGTCAAGGATATTATTTCCCCCTTGTGACTTGAGAGGTTTAAGTTGTCTTTGTGAATATCTTTCAATTCATATATCGCAATTAGTTGTTATAAATTATTTTTCACACAGAGAGGTCTATAATCGCTAAAATCCTTGATTAGTTAGAGTAATTATTTAGAATCCCACATGTAACACGGACTGGTTCAATTTTTATTTATGAGGAATTGATAGGGATTCTATGATCAAATTTTATTCAACTGATTTGGGGTACAATTCCAGAAAAAGAGAAACCAAATACAGACCAAGCAGAAAAGCAATTCAACTAGATGAGACCTTTACAGGACAGAGCTCCAATGGAGCAAAACGACCCAGATATAAGACTCAATCAAAAGGTTGTTTCCTTCTAAATTTACCCTCATGGCACCGGCACAATGGATTCCCGAGGCTTCGATGAGACCTTTAACCCCACTCACATATATTCGATATACCATGTGCCGTTCTTAAAAATTACTACATTTTTAGTCGTCCAAACAGTCCAACAAACCACCGGCACAATGGATTGAGTAATCTTTTGCTCATATACTTCTATCACAAGCACTTAGAATTTAACCTGGCCCCCGAAGTTCCTCCAAGAAGTAAAGGTGATGTTCATGTACACAACCTAACCAAGGTTCACCCAAATTTGTCTTGAAAGATGGATGTAGCGAACAAAAATATTCCTTACAAATTTTAAATATGTGCTTGGAGAGCAATCAATACATAAGAAGAATGTGGGTACAATTCGATCTGTATAATTCTCTGATCCTCGATCTCCTTTTAAGAGTTTCTCAAAAATTACAACTTCAGGGATTTTACAACTTTGGTGGAAATCTAAAAGGAATAAGAGGCTTGTGGTGCCTCATCCTTCGGGCTTTTTGGGCCTTGTTGTTTAGGACTAGCAGTGTTTTGCTCTTCACCCTTCTCGAACTTCTTAACTTGGGATTAGATTTGAAGTCGCTTTTTTGATCTTCCCTTCTCAGGACTTTCTCTTTCATGAACAGAGAGAAGATGTTCTTCAAGAAGAATGTGGAATCCTTGGAGAGTGTATTTCTCACTTGGATTTTCCCCACTTCTTTTTCTTCTTTTCTTCTTCTTCTTTCTTTGAGTGTGAGTGAGCTTCTCTCTCTTTTTTTGGTGAGTGAACTTCTCTCTCCTCACTTGTTGTCTTCTCCTTGCCTTCTCCCCCTCCCTCCAATTTATAGAGGAAGGGAGGGGAGGTGATACAGACATCATAACCACACATTATATGGACAGCCGAGATTAGATGAAACAAAAGAAAAGACACCATGATCGTTTGGGAGCACCGTAACTTGAATCAGCCATAACTTTCAAACCGTAGGTCAGAATCGCTATTATAATATGTCCACGCGTTTGTATCGACGATCCCTACAGGTGTAATGTCTATGCCACTACGCCAATTTTCAGAGCATTCTGAGATCGTCTTGGAGGTCAAATCGACGGTTGAAAGTTTTTTTACTAATTTTGACAATTTTGAGTTTGTTAGGATTTTATGCATTTGTTAGGATTTACTATATTTAGATTTGAATTTCAAATATTAGTTTGAATTCGAATTTGAATATTAATTATGATTAAATAAAGATGTATTAGTTATCTTTTTGCAGATTTAGATAATCTATTAGGATCATAGTTTAGATTGGAATAATCAGTTGAGATCTTAATCTGTTAAGGATTCTCTTCTGTAAATAGGCATGTAAACCAATTGATTATTAGATTATTGATTATTTTGAGTTTATTTATTTTCTCTATTGTATTTTGTTAAGAGGACTAACATTTACATAAAATATCCAATTATCTGGTATTTCGTCAGACGAAATCAACAGATCTTTGAAGCCCAATGTCCCTGGTATTCTGCATGAAGAATCAACAGCGTTGCTGGAGCCTGCGAATTCATTCCTTAGATCGAATCAACAGAAGAGCGTGATCTTCACGCTGCATCAAATGGTTATAAGAGAAAAATGGGTGGTTATGAGAGAGTGGGTGATTATGGATTTGATTTACTTTTGATTTTGACTTCCATCTTTTTTTTCTTTCTCCCTCCCTCCTATTTATAGAGGAGCGGGGGTGGGTAGTTATAGAGGAGTAGTTGGTCATTTTGAAGAATAAACACCTTCTCCAAGATTGTTTTGATTTAATATTTGGTTTAACTTAATTTGATTTTACTTGATTTGATTTAATTTATCTTAATTTAATTTAATTTTAGCCCAGTAGAGCTGTTTTGGCTCAGCCGGGCCGTTCTGGCTCAGTAGGGCCGTTTGGTTGACAGGGCCGTTCTAGCTCAACAGAGCCGTTCTGGCTCAGCGGGGCCGTTCTGGCCTAACAATATGTTTGACTTTGACTTTTTTTTTGTGTCTACAATGGCATAAGCAAAATAAATGCAAAACAAATATGTTTTTCAGATTGCAAAAGGGACACAAAATAAACCCTTCTAGACCACTTGGCTCCATAAACCTACGTCACTAGCCTTTTCTGTATAGGAGCCACCTAAGCCCCGAACTTCTAGAGTAACCCTTGAATCCTAAATTTCTTTGTGCTTTGATGTTGTGGACAGTTGTTGTTGTCTATTTCTTCTCAACCAATTATAACAACTCTTTACAGAGAAACTTTCCCTTGGCCTGGACATCCAGATTACCTCATCACCTCTTGTTTCTCCGGAGATTGAATGGATGCAACATCTCTAAAAGGAGAAAAAAATTCTTGGAACACAGCGTTCCCTTGCACTGGTTCAGATTTAAAATGATCTACTTTTTTCCTTATTTTAGTCAACTTGGAGTTTACGTTTGTGTCTAGATACAATTCTATTACAAAGTGTACGTAACAGTAACTTTTAAGTATAGGCTGACTGTGAATAAACCATCTTTCCAGTTTTCACTCAGTTATCTCTCTTGTCTACAGTTCAATATATGCTGATGCATATCATGCACAAAGGAGCCAAAACAAAATGGAATACTCAAAAAGAAGACTGGAAGGAAACTAGGATCTCACTGCTCCCAACAAAACCAAAAAAATTACAGGTTGTGGGAGATAAAAGCTTGTCCAACAATTAGATATGAAAATTACAATTTGGATACCTCTCTCATTGCAATCTTCTAAATTGATTTTAGGTCGACTGGGGGAGATAGCATCTGTTAAAACCGACTCAGAGAGCTGAGAGCCCTTCCAAATCGTCAGGGTTAAACGGGTAAGGCGATGATTTGTCTCATATACTGCCGCAGTCAAGTCAACAGATAAGTTCTGGTTAACTTAGTGACTAAGGTCATTATGATGATGTTTCCTAATGTTGTCCATCAGGGGTTCCAACTATTTATACTATCTGTCAGTTATAACTACATAGTCATAACCTGGATATTTTACGTCAATGGGACCAATGGTTACATCTTCATGTTCGTCTAGACAGTAAGGGAACATGGTTGTCATGCCTTTGGTTCTCCCGGGTGATCGATGAGGATTTTCTAGCTGTCCCGATGGCTATGCAGAGACATTCACCATTCTGGTTCTCTTTCCAACACTAAACATGCTGCCAACTGTGCTGCCTTCTCCCTTAAACGACAACAGTGGGGTTGGTCTACATTATATTCTTAAACAAGGACAACAAACACTAGAATTTTCTGTTGGAGATCAAAGCCTAAAGCAGCCTCTTGCCTTTTGTTTTGTAACCTCTGCAACCTAGATTTTATTCTCTATATCTACGGTCCAATGTTACATCACTTCATAATATGAAGAGATTAAGAAATCTTAATTTCATGGAATTTATGGCTCTGCCTGTTCTATGACAGCATAAATATAAAAATTGCAAATCAAGAATGAAAGAAGTGAGTACACCATTGTCTACAATAGAGATGCCGATGACTTAAAAATAACTACGCTTACATAGTGCCATAGTGGAAATGGAAAACCAAATCTAAAAATTGCTTTGTTAATATTTCTCACCTCCTTCGAAAAATTATCAATTCTATATGGCATAAACCCAGTGTTGTCGTCTGATAAAAGGATTAAAAGTGTTCCCAAGCTTCCGCTGGATCTTCCAACGATCTTATCATCGGTGATGGATACATCAGCATTTTGTACCTCAACTCGAACCATATTAACAGCGCCTGAGACATAATTACGCATTTTCACAAGGACATCTCCCAATCTATCTGGGAGAAAACTGCCTGACCATTGCCATCCAAGCTCATTAAATCGAATTGAAATGAGCAATTCCCTGCAAATTTTTTTATATTTTTATTCAACAGAAGTTGAAGTTCAGAATATGTCATACATTTACTGCGAATTAATGTTTTTTTTAATCTTTTTAACAAGAGCCAGAGGCTTGTTAACAAGAGAACCATTGCCACTGTGATTGTTTTGACGTTGTTCTCTAGTGCTACAAATACCTTGCAGTGTCAGCCCAATGAATGTGAGAATGTTCTCCAATGTTCAAGTGGTAGAAGTAATCGGATCCCTTCTGCTTGTAGCACAAGTCTTTGTTGCAAGCATTACAAATGATGTATCTGGATAATAGAAATTGATAAAATTCAATATTCAATATAGTAAATCTCGTGTGAACACGTAGATGTGCAATGGTCTGAGATTAACATAAATGTAAGACATAGCATCTTCAAGACGATTTAAATAATGATGAATTGAACTATTAACATGGATGTGATGTTTCACCAAGGAGACGGAGTGTCAGATGTGGCTCCGAAACCTTGAGATCTGTGTTATATAACATGAATATATATATTTAACAAAAAAACATTAAAAATTTTCTAGAAGTTTGATGATTTATCATCAAGAAGACTGTTCACCATATCATATCCTCATTTATTTTATAGTATAATATACCAGACTTTTGAGAATTAGACTATGTAACAGATATTTCAGAAGCAAAAGAGGTCAGGCCCAATGACAAGAATGTCCTTGATTCATTTTCTACAATGTTTCTTATGCATTTGGTCACGCCTGGCCAGGATTTATCTACATCCGACTAACAGGCAAGTATTTAATACATTTTTCTGTGCCTACGGCTACCAGCAAATCATAATATCAATGCAGTAGTTGAATTAATCATTCACCATGACAATCATCTTTATTTAGACTAGATTATTATATTCAACATGAACAATTGTCTGTTGGAATTGTGCATTCTGTTACATTAAAGATTGCGCCAAATATTGTGTTGGAATTCAAACTGTTGCCACAAGTAATGTGAGATTTATAATCATATAGTAACATCTGTCTGCAGGAAGGGTGTGTTCAGGGTTGATGCTTACATCTCTTTTTCGCTTTTTTTTTTTTTTTTGCCCATTGGACAGGATAGAAGATACCTCATCTGCCATCTAACTTTATTGGTTTTACTTGTTTTTATTGGGCTATACTCTTTAATTTCATTAAATTAAAGTGGTAGAATTTCTACCAGATTTAAATAAAAAAAATTGAACAATTATGTGATAATCACATAGCATTAGAGAGGCATACAACTTAATTCAACAATATTTGATTCAATTGGAAATTTCTTTATTCAATCTGTCATGTTCCCCTTTATGGCTGTAGAATGCAGACTGTGCCAGGAAAGTGTATCTGATATTGCTCAGAGCATGGACCAAATTATTGGAGTTATTATAGCTAAATAGGGCCTATTCCCAAAGGCCGGGAGGCTGTAAGTTAGATGGCAGATGAGGTTTTTTGGTCTTTTTCTATCTAGGTTTTTTAATCTTTTGTATCTATATACGAGACCTTTTGGCCTCCATCATTGAATAAGACGATATTCATTAGTTTCTTCTCAAAATTTGATTGTCATGTGTCACATGTAGTAAATCCAATGATGCAGCTTCAATATATTGGAATTACATTGCAAAAAGAAATGAAGAAAAAGTTTTCTTGGATGACGTTAATAGGATTGAATTTCAACAAATCCTCTAAATTTATCTCAGATTAACTATACGTGTACATGAAACTGTCATGTGACACATATACGCACATACGTGTGTGCGTGTGCGTGTTCTTATGTAGAGTTTGGGGTTTATATTATTTAGCAATCTAATTGCTGAGCTTTTCAGGTAATTTGGAATGGTCATTAAAATATTAAGGAAAGAAAGTGAAACTGAATTTAGATAGGCGGTGGAGAGGCCAAGAAATTCATTGATTTTGCTCCCTTCATGGAAGAAATTATCTGTCATTTCAGATACTTTTTGTAAAATTTCCCCGGGCCCATTTTGAACTACAAATCCATTCATTGCTCAATTTTTCTCTAACATCGTATTCTCTATATTATCTACATCTTCAATTCTGACTTCCACTAGATTGAGCTGGATTCAACATGAAAGCAGAAGAGAATTAAAGTTGGAAGTACAAGGAAGCCGTAGTAGGATGATATTCAACAAGAATGTGTCAAAGATATCAAATCCCAGTGAAGATGATCTCATCAAATTAGTATTAGTGCCCCAAAATTTTCAGCAAGGTAGTGGCAGATTGATACTTTGATAATGATGATATAGTCAAAGATAATTAAGTTGACAGAGAATCTACAATTAGCCAAATTAATTACCTGGGTTGTATACTGATCGCCCGTGTCCTCCCTGTGAGTTCCCCAGGAAGAGAACTTGATGTTACAGAAACTACAAATGCTCCAGTTGTGTGCGGCCGTGGAATAATCACAGTATTTGATCCACTTGGGGGGATGAGATAAAAGGGGCTAGACCAGGCAGGGTTTTGATTATTTTCCATGCCACATTCTGGAAAATATGCACATAATCTAACCATAAGTTCAGATTCAGGCGAACTGCCTATAGGAGAATAAATAGATGCTTTAACTTTTCTGCCATGTTCATTGTCTGGGCGATCAGAACCACTACCAACTATTCCAGACAAGTTCAATCGGCTTCTAGTACTTCCTCTTCCTGTTGGTCCCTCAAAAGGAGCTTCTCCGTTCTCTGAAACATGGATTTGAAATTGCCTAGGAGAATGTCTTGAGATATCTGAGAAATACTGGTTCTGAGACCTGTGAAAATGCAGGTTGGCATTTTTTCTTATTGATATAGTGGGATCTTGTGACAGCGGGTTCATAAGATTATCAACATTCAAGGTTGAAACATTAGTGTCCTGATCAGACACAATTGCCAGGCCATTCTTTGTAGTGAGAAGTTGTTCCTGCCCCAAAAAATGGTAACTAGGCGGAAAAATGTATGTATGTCCCTGCTTCCCATGGCTTCCGTGTGCAATGGCAAGAGACAGACCACTGCAGTTATATATTAAAAAGGGGACATAAAGACATATTTCTCGAGCATTGCAGTATGCGTCTACCATCTTATCCAGAGAAACACATATGGGATCTGAAACCACAAAAAAGATCATTGTCTAGTTATGTATTGAACATGAATACCACCAAAAGCAATAGCATCATAAAAACATTTTACCATTAGAAGATGTATCTGGGTAAAAAGTCAAAGTCTCCGACAGAGAAAATATGGACCCGTTTAGCTTAGATGTAGCAGTGAATGTTTCAGCACGGGAAAATTTAGAAACAGAGGGCTTGAATCCATGCATGTGAAGCGTCAATCCAAGATCGTGGTTAGAATCAATATGAAATATAGATGCAGAGTCCAGCTGTACCAAAAAAATATATGAATTAGTTTTTTAAGCTCACAAAAAATATTAATACATTAAAATTTGACTATCGTCACAAGATAATGTACTTCCGGAAGGAGTATGGAATGCATAACCCCACAACTTTCAATCGTCAAGGATATGGCCACAGGAAGATAATTTTTCACTAGCAATGGGGTAGTCAATCGGACTTGCCGGATGAACCACTTTGTGGACGTATCCAGCTTCTGCATCCTAGGACCACACGAAGAAGGCAGTCCATAGTCCTGGATTGATATGCAGCACCGAAAAGGATCGCTACTAGGATGTGAAGGATAACAAACAAATGATCTTGTATATCCAAGCTTATGTTCATGTGAGAGTATATTGGAAAGTGCATGTGCTTCACTCCATAGATAATCACCACCAAGTGGGCGCCATGTCATACGACCAGATTTAGCCAAATGCACAGGAAGGGGAAACTCTTGTCCTGGATATATTGGATCTAGGATCTGCGAAAAAAAAACACATTAAGAAAGATAATCGCCAGTTTTTTCTTTGCTAGAATGTAAAATATTTACCTTAGAAGAGACACCAAATGGAATGTCAAAGCGTATCTCCAATGGCATTGTCGTTTCATTCAAAAGCACAACCTGAATTCATCAGCCATTAGACTACAGACAGACTGGCACTCAGAATATATAAACGGAACTTTGTACTTACTGTAGAATACAGCCGTATTAGTTTTCTGTAACGCTGCATTGAAACCTCAAATACCACTGGAACAAAAAATCCTTTGTTAGAATCCCTTCCAAAATGATCATCTGAATCCACTTGGCTGAAGTTTTCTTCTTGGCCAACATCATCAGTATCTGATGATTTAGGTTTTGAAAAGTCCACCTCAAAGTAGCTCAACCCCACAAGGTCCATCGACATAGGTTTGGAAGGAAAAGACGTTCCATCAAGTTGAATAGACATCATATGATGGACTACACTACTAGCAATTTTATGAGATAAATTTTCACTAGAATGAGCAATCCTATTTTGGAACATCTGCTCCTCCGACTTTTCATCAATATAAATTGGAACAGAACACCCAGGCTGAACCATACTTTCTATTTTCACGGTACTTATATTATCAATATTAGCAGGACCACGAAATACACAGAATATTAGAGGTAAAGAAGTGTCGTTCTGAAGTATGTATGGTGCATATCGTTTCATGGATATGTCACTGGTGGTATGACGTCCCAAGAGTTCCTCACAATCAGGAATATTATTTGCCCTTCCATGATGACATGCATCTCTAATCATCTCAATTCCCCTGAAAATGGCCTGCAAAAAAAGTAAAAAAATCCAAGAAAGTCAAAATAATTAATAAATAAATACAATCAAATTATGCAGTTACAGATTCCATGTGATCACCAGAAGTAAAATTTTGATTTCAGATCTCCTTTGTTAAAACTTGTATGAAGATACTCTTTCATAGAACTACTGTCTATACAATCAGAGTAAAATTCACAATCTTACCTCCAAAAATGGTTCTGTGAGGTTCAAGTTCAGCTGCACTGCTGATTGGATATGTATGTCTGTCACAGTTGGTCCACTAAGAATTACATTTTGATCTTGTGTTCTAACCAAATTTAATTGAAAGCTCCATGGTTCCACAAATGGCTCCCACATAATCTGGAGAAGATAGAGCAACTATAAGCAAATTACTCATTTTCTTTTCATTGCAGAAAAATATCACACCAGACATACCTTTTGAAAATTATTGTAGCTCCCCAAGAGATCTCCTAAGATAGAACATTCAAATACATTCTCCATTTTGCTCGCTTTTGCAGCTATATTTCTCATCAGAATCTCTAAGATAGGATCACTAGAGTGCCACTGTATGACAACAATGAATAGTTTAGAAGTTTTCTGCATACTAAAATCCACTCATGCCCACAATTGTAGGGGCAATGTCAGTTCTATCCAAAAAAAAATCTCATCATGATAGATGTGCATTAATATACATGAACAAATAAGCTATTTCCAACAACATGCTTGATATTTCCAAAAGATCGCAGCATACCAACAAACAGAACAAGAAACTGTTGATTTGTTTTTTTGGCACAAAATCTAGTCCTACCAAATTCTAGCCCCATGTAATGCACATCAACCAAGATCCAAAACCTCATTCCTGGGAGGTCGTTTATAATGCATGATTTTTCTCATGCATAAAAAAACTATTTACTGGATACATTGAAGCAGCAAGAATTTCTGGAATTTATTGAACTTTAACATCAGTAGGACAAAAAAATGTAGATATGTCTGTGGTATAAACTACATCACCATTGCCTGAAGCATTGGATCGAGGAAATCCATGAGATTGTCCCACACATGGTATATTCAAAGGAAAGTCTTAGATATGAAGATGATTGGGGACACACTGTTTTGCCACCTTAGAGATTGGAGCTAAACCTTTATAGGCGCCTCATTATATCCAAAATTGAGGGGATGAGGGAGCTGCAGTGTCATTTTTTTTCTCCCATTTATTATTCCCGTTTTTTTTCCCTGGGAGAAAAGCTTCATCTCCTGCTTTTTTGGAAAAGGTAGACTACTCTAAAGCGTCCAATACGGTTAGAAGGGAAATGAGAGAGGGAAGATAGAAGACCTGAAAAGTGAACAAGACACAACCACGCCTATTATAAACAACCGTGTCCGATGCTTCATCTCCTGCTTTTATTATTATTATGTTGTCCTCCATTTTGCGTCTTTCATCTGATTAATATATTCAAGTGGTGAGCTCCAACCTTTAGTTAAAAATAGTGGTCCATCTACTTTTGATATAAACATGTATCTGATTACAATTTAAAAATTTAGCAAATTCCCATACATAGATGCATAAACTGGGCAAAAGCAACTATGATGCTTGTGATAGCAACTATAAAGAAACTGAAAGAACAGGTCCAAACAGATTATAGAAATGATCATGATTCAGCACACAATAAGTTTAATTTAATATTTTCAAAAAGAGTACATACCCTTCCATCACTTAGCAGGAGAGATGCCTTCCTTAAACTGACTTTTAGGCTGGTATGGAATAATGGAATTGGAGAAGAAGCTCTATCAGAAATTGCAAAACTAATTCCATTCCAAAAGTTAATTAATTGATGAGATAACCCAATATCCAATGTGTCAACTTGAACTTCGGAAAAGATATAATATGAATCTTTCTGTTGTTCAGTTACTCTTGCTCCCAAACTAACCTGAGAAGTCTGGAAGAATGGCAAGGAAATACTGTTCTGAACTTCAGTTATCTGTAACACTGCTCTTGTCTTCTCAATCATGCATTTCAACTTCAAGCATAGGCTACTCAAGATCAATTCAATATCTCTACTCTCCAAGCTCACCACTAAATACATGCATCTTTTTGTATCTTTTCCTTCCATATTGGTGGGGAGATTATTTGGCAAACCTTTGTTGTCTTGGCAACCTGAGTCTTTCCCCGTCATTCTCATGGGTAAATGAAATGAAACAGACAAATCTTTTGATTTCACTCTCAGATATGACTTTGAACTTTCCGAGGATGAAAAACCAGTTTTGCTTGAAGCATGACCGCATGATTTAACAAAAACAATGAGTTCTTCCCAGTCTGACAGATGCAACCAAATATCAAGATAAGGAATGGCAAGTACAATTTCATCTGTCCCTTGATCAGATTGAAGGTAATTTATTTGTAGGCAGGAAGATGTATGATCACCACATGCTGCAAGAACAACTGAATTCTGAAATGAATATAGAACTAACCCAGAGGTGTCTAAATCCATATTACGTGGTACATCATTTCTTAAAGATGCAGACAGGCTAATCTGCATATTTGCTTTCGCAACCTCCCTTGAAAAATTAGAATGATGATTCACATTTGAGTGACATAACTTTATTTCCAGAGCACTGGCATAAAATCTGAGCTCCATAAAGCTTTCTTTTGAATCATCATGAGATGCCGTGGATTCTTTAAGAATTCTCTTTAATTGTATAAACTGCAAAACATCAGATCTGTAATATTGAGACTGCATATCAATTGAAGAAAGTTGATCCACAACACCCATAGTTGCTTCAAGCCCAAGAAGGAAATAGTTGTCTGCATGAAACCACGAAAGAAATTAAATTTGTAAGAGTATCAAGTGACCTTTGACCGAGATATAAAAGCAGTAGTAATTTAATATACCTTCAGCAATGAAGTTGCACACATCTGCCTTAATCATGACCAAGGTGGGAAAACCATAATTTTTAGAGGACTGCTCATAAGGAATTCTGAGCCATAAGCCAGCATCTAGTTCAGAAATTAAGGGGATAGTTTTGGTATCATTGTTATCAAGCTTCAATATACGTTGCCCATCATCTTTTTCTATCAACAACAATGATAGAGATGTATTTTTCCCAAACACATTCAAAAGGTGAACCATGTCAGGAACTCTATGGGCTGGAATTACGCATTCCTGAGGAACATCCTTGAACACATCTTTTGAGTCACATTTCGGAACGAAACTAAAATACAATTCCTGAAGTCCAACTTGCATAGAGTAATCCATAGTGTTTTCTGCAGGTAATATCAGTGTAGAATCAAGGATCTCAAACTTATACATCACATCACAAAGTAAGTCTTCAATATTCTCATGCTGGAGGTTCTCAATGGATTGCTGATTATGATTTTCTTTCCAATCAGGCAAAGAGAAGTAACCAATTAGAATGGAAAGGTAATCGGCTGGTAATATGCAGCACACATACTGAATGCCAAAACTTATCTCAGTTAAGGGATACTGATCTTCAACCATATTTTTTCTAATACGAATGTTCAAAATAGGTGAAACATTTAGTGTTGCTGCACCCCAAAGACATTCATGGGCATTCAGAGAAGACCAAGATGAAGAAATATTCACGCCAACAGCAGAGCACAGTAATTCCCAACAGTCAGGTTTGTGAAAGCAGAGGAGCAAGTTTGATGCAGGCAATGTAACTGTTCCAATAATGCAGGACAAGTCGTGAAAATGGACTTTGATTCCATTAAAAGTCATTTTGAAAACCGATGATTTTATATTGTTATAGGTTGCAAGAATGTTCAATGCTTCAAGATTGCTTGGCCCTCTCGTCATTGAAATGTTAACTGCTCCAGCCTTCTTCTTTAAATTATTGTCTCTAAAACACTGGACATTCTGCTTCAGAACAGTACCAGATAATAAGTTTCCGAAACAATTCTGAACTGTAAGAAAAGGAAAACTGTCCAAAGAAATCCCAGTAGACATAGTTGATTCACTATCAACAAAATCTGAAAAAACACAGTTATGGAGATCAATGCCATTTATTGATTCTTTACATATGGTTTCTTGACAAGGTCCCAAAGAGCTCTCAACAGAATCGAACGATGAAGGAACACCAAGGACGCATATTCTCTCAAAAAAGAACTTCAGCGACCCAAAAATTTTAGGGAAAACATGAATATCAATATCGTCCAAGCACAGCGTGTATTCATCACATTTGATCACATTTCTTTTAGCTCGATGTTGCAACACAAGCATTGTTCAGATGATGCAATTCTTTCACCACATAAATCACTTGGCAAGCCATTCTTGCACTGAAGCATAGATTTTAAAGCAGAACTGTTCCTTGACAAACACAAGATATGATCACCACTCTCACCATTCAATCTGTAGGTACTGACCTCCAGCATCTTTATGGAAATAAGGTACTCCAGAAATTCATGCATAGCAAACCTACAATTGAAATGGATAGTTAATAGGGAAACAGAGGGGATTTTAAAAGTACAGAAACTTAATTAGCATACTGGATGTCAATGCCCCCCAGAATGAATGTAACGATTGAACTGTTCTCTGCATCATCATCAAGCTTGACGCTAAAGGTAAGATTTCCCAACTCAGCAGAAACAGAGTGTTGGAAGACCTCCGAATGTGCTGTTTTTCCTATCTCAAATAAATGTAACTTCTGCATGCCTTGGTTCACTGCCACAGATCTCATCTCAAACAATTGCACGCTCAATCTAATAATTGCTGCATATATTAATAATGAGAAATGGACCTTGAGGGACACTGCCTTGCAATGAACCTGAAATACAGAGCTTTTGAAGGTGAGATCTTCAAAGTGTATATATGCAACACCCTCCCCCACCCTCAACCAAATCCAAACTTTCCTTGGAAATATAACAAATGAAGAATTACAAAAGGAAAACAATCATGTAGTACAGATAGCTGCTTCTATGCATTGTACAGTCTAAATGTTTCTACATAAATTTAGAAACATGCCACTTCAGTACAAGTATAAAAAGGCATCGGAGAGAACCCTTTTGATGGTTAGGAAGCATATGTATCAAAAAATAGAAAGAGAGAAGGCAAATGCAATGGTATGAGAATTCAATGAGTATTAATGAAAAGAGCCAATTCGTTCTTCAAAAAATGCTTTATTACAGTTTCTCATCAATTTTTTTTCTGATTTTTCCAACAAGTTGGATGTGTTAGACGTTCATAACTTAATAACTTATATATTTGTGCTTTTAGCTATGGATGATTATTAGCGTGTATTTTGTAATTTGGGTCCTAAAGTCACCTGGGTCATTAAACCCTCGTATGCTTATAAGGACTTCAGCTTGTATCAGTGTTAAAATCATGCATCATTATTTCAACTTTTTTGCATAGTGGTAAAAAAGATCATCAAAAGAAACTGAAATCCAATTACACCCCCTGCCCCTATTCACTTTAAACCCCAATCCATTTAGGACATGATGTAATGGCCATTCAGACCTACCTAAATTTATTTTTGGGATTTCAAGATACTTTGTGACTCATTTTAATTGGTACCAAATTGGATACATCATTGCTCATGTTATTTTCAGCTTTGCATCAAATTTTTAATATGGAAACCCTCTGAATGTTGAAAGTGATGGAACAAAAGAGAAAATTGTGGGATTGTTCAACAATTTAGTACATGTAGATGTACTTTCAACTCTTCAAACAAAATTGCCCTTTCTATGTACCTGAAGACTTCTGCTAATATCTGTCCATAAAGTGTTTCATGCATTTGAGCATGATTGTAAGCAACAGACATAGGTTCAATTCAACAAGTATACAGGTTCAGATTTCTCCATTCTTGCGAGTCCAATTTGTTTATTTCTTTGAAATAAGAACATAATATATAATGTAATTTTATTATAATAAGATATGCTTAAAAATCAATGTAAATTATTCAATAAGAAACTACTATTGCAAAGAGCAGCACACATTACCGCCAACTGCTTCAGCCAAGGTTCATCCAGGAACATGCATGATCCAACAGTGATAGAAGCATCAAATTTGTCAACTAAAGACACAGTTTCAGGCAAATTAGGCACCACCATGTTCATCTGAAACATAAGATTGAATAATAATATTATGCAAGAGCCTGAAAGAAAAACATTTGTAACCAGCAACCTGACAGAATCATACCTCAATATTACTTAGTATAATCTCAAAATAGTTATATATATCTCCAAGATCAAAATTCATGTCCATGCATTCTGAGGACGCGTGCTTCGGATTTGTGAACGAATAAGCAAGGTAGTCAAACATAACAGTTTTTTCCATGCTAGTCTTAGATTTTAAATGAAGTGCTCCCAGTTTCACAACCTGTGAAATGTTATAGTCAAGAATCTAGAGAAAAATATCATATTTACCTCAATGACATAACAGTTTGTCAAAAGGATGATGACTGAAATTTCTGACTCACTGGACATTTGAACACATGTCAAATAATCCTACATTAACTGAGTATACATTTAAATGGAATCCAGCTGAATGTATATGGAAAGTAGTGGTTTAAATTTTCAATAGATTTCAACATTGTGAACCATCATTGACATATGATACTCACTCAGTTGAATAGCCTTTGACACTTGTGGACTATATTTTGCAAAATATGCAAATGAAATTTAACATTACAAGCAAACAAGAAAGAAGTTATGGTCCCGGATAGAATAATGTCAAAAAAATATTAAATCAATGAAGAATAAAATGTTTGAAATCTTGCATGGAATGAAATTGCAATCTATACATAATTTTAGTTTTTAATAATGCATAGTATCATTGATATATTTAAATATGCTAAGAGATTCTTAAAAGTTAGTGGAGAAGCAATTGAATTAAAAGCCTATGAGCACATGTTTTTTAAGCCCTAGTGACCAAAAATAATAGAAACAGATGCCTCCGACAAAGGATATGAAGGAATACTTAGTGAGGATGGATCGAGAAGTCAGAACAAATAATGACATTTGTCTGGTAGATAATGCAACAGCTCATACAATTCTGAAAAACCAGAAGTTTTTCTCTGATTTGGTGTACGATGCAGCTAAGGTGACCACCATAGTTGGATCAGTTAATATTATTTAAGGCTCCAGAAGAGCCCATGTGATGTTACCAAATGGTACTCACCTATTCATCCAGAACGCATTATATTCAAACATTCTAAAGGAAATTTGCTTAGTTTTAAAGACATAAGGATGAACGGGTACCATATTGAAATAAGCAATGAAGATAGCAAAGAGTTTCTTTGCATTACCTCTAGTGTTGGAAGCTTGAAGCTTACACTAGAAAAACTCTCTACAAGATGGTTATACCATACGACACTTAGCGTTGTAGAAGCACATTCTGTCATGAGCCCAAAGCTCAATGATCCAAATACCTAGATACTATGGCATGACCGTTTGGGCCATCCTGGATCCAACATGCTACGTAGGATCATGAAAAACTCTAATGGAACTGACAAACCAACATTTTACCCTACCTAGTGATCACATTTGTACTCCTTGCTCACAAGGTAAACTTATCACTAGTCCTTTTCTTAAAATCGCATTCGAGTCTTCATTTTTACAAAGAATCCATGGAGATATTTGTGGTCCAATTCACCCTCATAGTCGACCGTTCAAATATTTTATGGTTTTAACTGATGCATCTACTCGCTGGTCACATGTTTGCCTACTCTCTACTTGTAATTTAGTATTTGCTATATTACTTGCTCAAATTATCAAACTTAGAGCACATTCTTGATCATTACATTAAGTCCATTCGATTAGACAATGCAGAAAATTTACTTCTCAAATTTTTTTTATGATTATTGTTTATCACAAGGTATTGATATTCAACATCCAGTCCCCCATGTTCATACACAAAATGATTTAGCAGAATCTTTGATCAAACATTTGCAAATTATTCCAAGTCATTTACCCATGCAATCCAAATTACCCGTGTCTGCTTGGGGACAAACTATCTTAAATGCTGCCAAGTTAATTAAACTTAGGCTGACTGCTTATCACCCTTTTTCACCTTCACAACTTGTGTTAAGCTATCAACGCAACATTTCACACTTGCATAAATTTGGTTGCGCAGTGCAGGTTCCAATCCCACCACCACAACGTACAAAAATGGGTCCCTAACGTTGTTTGGAAATATATGTTGGTTATGATTCTCCTTCTATCATTCATTTTATGGAACCATTGATAGGTAATGTGTTTGTTGTTAGGTTGGTTGATTGTCATTTTGATGAGACACTCTTTCTGCCGTTAGGGGGAGGGAAGAACGTACCTGAAGTATGTTCCATTCCTGAAGAACGACGAGAATTATTGTGGAATACTTCCACTTTGTCTCATCTAAACCCCCATACCGCTCAATGCGAAAAGTACATAGGATATTGCATCTTCAGAAGATTACAAATCAAATTCCTGATGCATTTAATGATGCAGCTAAAGTGACCAAATCACGTGTATCAGCTGTGTCACAAGAGAACAGACTACAAATTTGACGGCAAAATCTGCTACACGTCAGAAGCATGGCAGACCTAGAGCTCCCCAAAAGCGGAGATCAAATGAAAAATCATGCCCTAATAATGCTCTAGAAGAATTTATACATAATGCTCAAGAAGATATTATGAACAACAGATCCACTTTCTCAAAAACTCTAGAACAGTACAATGTCCTTGAAGAGACACGAGTCCCTGAAGTGACTACACAAACTTTTGAAGAGGAAAAGACACCTAATAATAATGAGATCTCTATATTTTATACGCAGTCAAGAGAAATGTGGAATCCAAAGAAATGATCATCGATGACATTTTTTCATTCGCAGTAGCTACTGAAATTTCAAAGGGCGATGATGATAATGAACCACATAGCATAAATGAATGTCGACAAAGAAATGATTGGCCAAAGTGGAAAGATGTTATTCAAGTGGAATTGGGTTCTCTTGAAAAATGTGGTGTATTTGGACCTATAGTAGAGACCCCAAAAGATGTTAATTCTATAGGTTACAAATGGGTATTTGTAAGAAAGCGAAATGAGAAAAATAAAATAATTGGATATAAGGCACTTCTTGTGGCACAAGATTTCCTGTAGAAACCTGAGATTGATTATGAAGAAAATTATTCACCAGTCATGGATGCAATAACGTTCCATTACCTAATAAGCCCCGCAATTTCTAAAAAACTCGATATGAGACCAATGGACGTAGTAACAATTTATCTATATGAGAATTTAGATACTAATAAATCCCTAAATGATATAAATTGCCTGAAGCAAAATCAAAGAGTATGTATTCAATAAAATTAAGATGTTCATTGTACGGCCTAAAGCAATCCGGTAGAATGTGGTACAACCGTCTTAGTGAATATTTGATAAAAACAGGATATGAAAACAATCTCACTTGCCCGTGTGTGTCTTTATAAAGAAATCCAATAAGGGATTTGCTATTTTAGAGTATATGTTAATGACATAAATTTAATTAGGACTCTTGAAGAGCTCAACAAAACTGCAGAATGCCTGAAAAAGGAATTCAAAATGAAAGACCCTGGGAAAACTAAATATTGTCCTGGCCTGAAGATCGAGCAAAACTCTGGTGGAATATTGATCCACCAATCAGTATATAGAAAAGGTACTGCAACGTTTTAACATGGACAGAGTGCATCCCCTCAGTACACCCATGGTCGTTCAATCCTTGAACTTTGAGAAAGACCATACCGTCCCAAGAGGATGATGAGGTAACTCTTGGTCCTAAAGTATTATATTTGACTGCTATTGGTGCACTGATATACTTGGCTCAATACACACGACCAGACATAACATTCTCGGTCAATCTCTTAGCAAGATATAGTTATGCACCAACTTGTAGGAATTGGATTGGTATCAAACATATTATGAGATATCTTCGTGGAACTACTGATTTGGGTTTATTTTATTCAAATGATAAATCTATGATTTGCATCTAGTTGGGTATGAAGATTTAGGTTATATTTCTGATCCTTACAAAGGTCGATCATAGACAGGTTATGTGTATCTTAGTAACAATGCTGTCGTCTCATGGAGATCTACAATGAAAACATTAGTGGCTATCTCATCTAACCATGCAGAAATATTGGCATTACATGAAGCTAGTAGAGAATGTGTTTGACCGAGATCCTTGATTCAACATATCCAAAACACTTGTGGATTGTCATCTACAACAAATATCATGCAACTAGATACGAAGACAATAGTGCATGCATAGCTCAAATCCAAGAAGATTACAATAAGGGAGATAAGATTAAACACATCTCGCCAAAGTTCTTCTACACTCATGAACTCCAGAACATAGTTCAAAACCATGTGCGGACCGCATGTGCGGTGGGGTCCGCACGTGGCATATGCGGCTGCATGTGCCGAATATGTGGTCGCACATAGGGTAAGGCAACCGTTCGAACCCCCGTTTGAACTGATTCGAACGTCCTCTGGACGTTCGAATTTCATTCGAACTGAATTCAAACGTGCGCCGCATATTGGGGATAATGTGCGCCCGGGGGCGCACATCAGCATGTGCGGCCGCACGTACCGTACGTGCGGCCGCATTTCAAACTATGCTCCAGAAGAATCATGAAATTGAAGTCAAGCAGATCTGTTCCACTGATAATCTTGCAGATCTCTTCACTAAAGCTCTACCAAAATCAACCTTCCTGAAGATGGTGTGTGAAATTGGCATCATTGACTCAATCATATGACAGTTTGAGACTTATCAAATCAGAGGGAGTAACTAATGAAAATGACTATATTCAACTATGGACATCTTTGCGCATTGTACTCTTTTTCCTTCGTCTAGGTTTTTTCCCACTGAGTTTTCTGACAAGGTTTTAATGAGGCAATATTAAGCATGTCCAACATTACTAAGATTCAAGTAATTGTACTTTTTTTCCTTCTTTTTAGTTTTTTCCCAATAGGTTTTTCCAAGCAAGGTTTCAACGAGGCAATTACCTTAGTATAATGGTTAATGGTCATCCAAGGGGAAGTGTTATAAATATGGATGACCATTATGATTAACCCATTTAATTATGTGTAACCCCCCCATCCTTATTTAAGGGATTGATAAAATCAAATCCCCTTTAAATCTGTTTTGGTGTTATTTTCTATTGCTTATAAATAGGCATGCATTGTATTCTTTAGAATTGAGGAAATACAAAAGAATAGCCCTTACTTCTCTCTCTCCTCTTTTTCTTTTGGTTGGTATGGTGAATCTCATTCTTTTATAGATTCATAACAGAATTCAATATTTTGTTAATATCCCCTAAAATCAAGGGATTGAAATTCAACACTAAAATAAAATAAAATAATTAATTAGATTAGAAGTGTAACTAAAGGATTAGATTTGAATCTTAAAAGTGGTTAATATTTGATACATATTGAATAACATGTAATAAAAATAGTTAAATAAACAAACAAATGGATTAATTAGAAATGAAGAAATTATGTTTTTTAAAGGCAAATCACATATACGTGTCCGCACATCTTAAAACATTGGAAAAAGCCTTGAAGGAATGATCAACAAGGCTCCCAATGAAACTACGGAACATCTATTCATCACGTGTCCGACAGCAAGACATATTTGGGATATGTTGGGGGCTCCCTATAAACTACGGAACATCTATTCATCATGTGTCTGATAGCAAGATTGATTTGGGCTATGTTGGGGGCAGCCACATGCATGACGTCGAGCTTCGAGACTTTGGAGAGGTTGTGGCTAGCGGGGAGGAAGATGAGGCGGATGGGAGATCGTAGTGTGTCAGCTAAGATTTCTCAGTCGGTGGTGCCGCGATATGGGCTATACTGGCTTATGCAAAACAAGGTCCTTTTTTTGAGGTACGGGCGGTTATGTGCAGAATATCTGAGAGTTAATCATTCGATTGATCAAAGATTGGGGAGTTCATTGCACAACGGCAGCTACTGTGTTGGCTGTGGGAGGGAAAATTGTTATTCAGGGGTAGTTACTTTTTGTATTTGGTGTATGTGGTAGGGTCAGTAGATTTCTCTTCTACTTTCACCCTATGGGATCTATGTATTGTTTTGCTTTTTGGGCACTTCTTATGAACCTGTCTATGCCTAATATTTTCAAATGTCAAACTGGGAGATATATGTCCACCAGCATCTGAGAGTAATATTTACATAGCATATTTATAAGGACAAACCACACCCATATCAAAAAGGATATCTTGATTGGTGTGGCGATGCAAATTCCACATATAGATTGTGCATTATGTCGGTCAATCACTTTTCGAATTTCTTTGTATGATCAACTGATTAGTAAATGTTGCTGGATGACAACAAATAAAAACAAGAATTAGATTTCAGTAACTGGAAAGAATTAGGAGTTCTAGTTGATTGTGAATTTGTTAGTCTCTAGAAGAATGTTTTAGAATTGCTTTGAAATTGGAAAGTCTCAGCAAAGGGGCATCATGGAGAAACTGGTATACTCCACATGCCATGTACCCAATCACGAAAGTAGAGTCTTCAGAACAATTCACTAGGAACCATTTTGTAAAACTCTATTTGACCAAGGGGTTACAAAAGTTACTTTTCCCCATTTCCCCTTAATACTTGTTAGTTTCCTAATTTGTCTGGGTGGAATACATTATGATTTCCAAATACAAAGCTTTTATATAAGTTGTTGAAGATTTGACCATCTTCCAACTTTTCCCCATTTCCCCTTAATACTTGTTAGTTTCCTAATTTGTCTGGATGGAATGCATTATGATTTCCAAATACAAAGCTTTTACATAATTTGCTGAAGATTTGACCATCTTCCTTTTTTAAAAATAAATTTCTATGCGTGTTTGTGGGGACCACCAGTGTGATGTGCATGACGAACTCTCCTTGCACATGCAATAGGTGTTCCATTAAATTAGCAAAGATGTAGATAAGCCAAGTAGAATTGAAAAGTTTCTATTATATTTAAGTTCCAAAATAAATTAGGGAGTAATGAATTGTACAATCAAGCAATTTCAAGATAAGATATTACCAAAACTACCATGTCAGAATTGACATTATCCAAAGGAAGATGCATGATGATGTCTTCAAAATTGATATCCCAAGACGTCATTTTACTATTCAAAGATGTATATCTGAAAACAGGACCGCCATATAATCACACACTATATGTCAGAAAATACCAATAGGCTATTTCAATCGGTTGAAGAGTTCATTACAAATAAACAAACACTTACTCCAGTTTTGACAAGAGGCGAACTTTTCTATTTTCAAACCCATTAAGAGACGAGAGTACCTATCATTGGACAGCAACTGATATAAGAATATTTGGACATACAATGCACAGAAGGAACTAATAGCAGTTCACAAAATAAAGAAGTTATTCAACCCGCTCATAGAACTAATTTTTGTTACAACTACAAGAAACACATAATTCACGTAGAAAGATTTATCCTTGCACGTGGGCATAAATGTATGTAACTACAATATTGATATGTATATGAATTTTTTATAGAATATTGAACCATCCAAAAAGATCATTCCATTTAACATATGGGATAATAAAATTGTATACTATGTAATATTTTTTATATTATAATAAAATAGCATAACAGATCTTTATATAATTCAATTGAGATAGATTTAGTGAATATCATTAATTTTGTTAATATATTGATATGATTTACTTAAACATGATTTTGAAAATCTTAAAATATATTTAGATTTATCTAAATCTGATATGAATATTAAATTTTGAATAAATAATATACGAGTAAAAACAAAATAAAATTTATGGGAGAATAAAAACGGAAATATTCGGTCACTTTCCCTTTAATAAGTAATAAAACATATAGATAAAATGCTCACCCTTTCATGCTGGAATTGAAATGAATCCAGCATATAATGCAAATCAACAAGATCCAATATTAGGCAAGGATCATAGATGACCTTAAATGGTTGAACCACAACCTAAAAAACAAATAAAGAAACAATGAGAATCTGAATTAAAAAAAAAACGATAGGATATGCCTAGGAGGCATATGTACTTCAATAAACAAGTTATGGTCATGTAACACACATAGGACACAGCATGACCAACGTTATGGAACACGTCCCATACATGTCCAAAGTTTCAATAATAATTTCAGACGTTCATTGGATGCAGCACAGACACAACGTGGACAAGTGACACTAATGCATAACAAGTTGAACTTTTTTTTTGTTAATAACTATTTTTTGGGTTTATTTTCACATGAAGCCAACAGGTGTTAGAATTTTCATTGGATTAATAGTTGGCAGACCTTATGGTCATTACTTTTTATAGTCTATGGTTGTCTGTTAGTTTCTTTCAAGTAATTAGAACATAACATTTATTTATTTATGTGTCTTTAGCCCGTATATGTCCTAAATTTCAAGATATGCCAAATAATTATGCATGTGTCCATGCCTCTAGGTATATGTATTTACATTCTTAATGGACTAGGAACCTCACTAGGGAATATTTAGTTGAGATAATCTTCGAACAAGATGGATATAGCCCTACCTCCACAGAACGTTCGAAGTCTCCATTTGTTGGTGGCACTCTAACTTGAACAATGATAAAAGGTTGTTCATGCATTGGTAAACTTTCCTCATGAATAGCCTACATCAAATCAACTGTCAAACTACACAAAGATTGGAAAAAATAATAATTCATGATTTCTAAATAGTATAGTTGAACCTTTTCGCTAGCCAAAGTGATGATATCATTGCATGGGTTGAATATCTTCGCCATATTTATTGAAGAAGAATAAGAAGCAGAATCTTCATAAATTTTAGTTTCAAAACTGGCTCCTTCAAATACAATACGTGCAATTGATCTTTTCCTACATATGATGTGAACGGTGTTGATTAATACCCAAGAAACATCAAAACTCAACATAAATAACATCATACTGTTAACAACAGGCCCAAACAATAAATTTATCTATAGTGCTTTGAGAGATAAGGAAAAAAGGGGTCATGGCACATTAGAAACCCATTCTACATTATCATGATTTGACATGATCAAAACCGCTCATACTCGGAAATAAATAAGAAAAAATAGCAGTGTCTTTTTTTTATGAAAGGTAGCGTCTACCGATTTCATTAATTGGTCAAACAAAAGAGTAAAAAAAAAGAAAAAAAAGAAAAATCGGAAATCAGGTAGCCTCATCTTTCAAAAAGACATGTTTATTGGAAAGAAAGACAATTATAGGGAAAGGATGTTGACGGGGTGGTCACAGAAACAGATTATATGAGAAGAAAGATTGAAAAGCTTCGTGACACTTAGCACAACCATATTTTTTTCCCTAACAAAACCCCATTTTATTCACAACAAAGATCATACTCTCAGATTCTCTGCATTCCAGATTTACAGAGATAAATCTACTATTCCTTCAAGAATAATAACATATTTGTGTGTCGTCTTCTAATGTTACATCATTGAATCATGAAAAACAGAAGCCAAAATGTGGAATCAGACAAGGACAATGTTGCTCTGTTTACAAAAGCATGGATTTCGATATTATCGCTGTTACATACTTCAAATTCGGTAATATTTTGCCCTTTGTTGCTCGGGCCCCAATTGATTCGGGTTTAGAAGCCTTCAAAGCCATTTTTTCATGAGGGCATCATTCATCAAGCTTAGATTAAGGACAGCCATTACCATCCTCTTTTCTACACAAGATCCACTACCATCTTGTCAAACCAGCTCTCACAAATCTGTCAATCAAAGGGACAAATAAAAAAATTTCAAGCTTCCATTGTGGAAGGGGAAACATGCATTGAAAAGGGAACTTTTGAACACCACTGCCTGAAATCTAAGCACAACCATTTTTCTCAACATCTGACATATTGACCAACAGGAGCATAGGTTTTTTGGATGTTAACTCTTGATCCTACAAGTATCTGAAAGTACCTTACAAGTGTTTTTCTTTTTTTTTCTTTTTTTTAGAGAAAAGTAGGAGAACTGCAACCAACTGGATGTGGAGCATGTACCCCACCTATATAGCACAAGTGACAATGGAACAATATGTGTGACAAGCACAACCACATCAAGTGTGGTTGGGAGGGGGGGGGGTGAATTAAATTGCATGTGTGGCTGCACTTTAATCATTAGAGGGCACCACAAAAAATTCAGTTTACTATGCTCTCTTTTTTTTCTATATTTACAAAAGGAATAGAACATTCCATATATAACAATGATGTCCATCGAACAAAAGGAGATGAGGATCTCCGATTACAATGAAATGGAACCAAAAAAGGAAAATGGTTGGATGAAAAATCAAAACAGTGGCCCCCAATTAAACAAATCCCCCAACCACAGGCCAAACAGAGCATGCACTCCTTTACTATTCATAATGGTAAATATTGATTCTTTTTCGAAGATTGCATAACCCAATTCCAAAGAAAGGATGTGATCCAACAAAGTATTTTCAATATATACATGTTTCCTCTTGAAGATGAGTTCATTCCTCGCTAGCCAAATTCCCCAACACGTTGCTTGGAGTATAAGACCTTGAAAAATAGTTTTGCAACTATTGTGTCCATTTTCCAATTTTTTTCCGAAACCACTTCCAGATACCTTTAAGATTACAGAAGTTACAATGTGATTCTAAGGGCTGAAGTCAACCTTTAATCAAATATTTGAGCAAAGATAACAACCATAGAATAAATGGCCACCTGGCACATGTCGTCGACAAGCTAGTGCCTTCAATGGCACAAAAAGTTTGCCCGCCCAAATGCTACTACGATGTTAATGGAGAAAGATAAGGCATACTTGGTTGGGAAGGAAAATCCCGTCAAATCCTACCGAATCACCCTGCCCTTGGCAGTGAGCAATGATTCCGGAGTAAGATCCACCGCAATCAAAACGGTCAACGGCCAATAAAAGGATGAAAAAACCAAAATGCAAAGGGATGTCACTCAAAAAACACGACACAACAAAGAGACTGATTTGGCCATCAGAGGACCTTTGCAGGTCATCCACCCCCGTGTCAGAGCGTGGAGAGGAGATCCCTAGAGGAAGATTGGCAACTCAACCGGAGCAATAGCTGAGAGGGCATTACACGGAGTTCAGATCAACCCAGATCCGGGTATAGAAAACTTGTCCCGCCAAGGGGTTTCCCAAGAGATCTTGCAGACTTGCTTATGTGGTTAGAAAGGCATTTCTAAAACCTGATGGCGTGTGAAGTAATGCAAACAGCCTTACTTTTACAATATAGTCAATGTGATCTAAAAAGAAATGCCTTTTAAGGAAACAAATCCACAAAGTGACTGTAAAGGATTGAGGAGTTAATCAACTGAAAATTTCACTCAATCTCCCTAGAGGCTAATTTAACCCTGCAATTGAAAAGGATCATGGAAACTATTAATATTCATATCAGATAATCCCAGACAAAGACCATTATTGTTGCTTGGATACCACCTTCACAGAGGTAGAGCAAAGAAAACTCAGACAGTTCCCTCAAGAAAGATAGAAACCATTACAGGGACCTTTTATGGGACTACAATACAGAATTCATTGTGGATTGACGAGGAGATCTAACATGCCTTCCATTAATTTGCTAAAATTACAAGGTATCGCAATAGGAGTCTACTTTGTTATCCAAAGTGGATATAAAAAGCAATGGATAGAGATTGACTTCACTACATTTTGGCTTGACTGAGGGGTATAGGATCCATCCCATGGACTGCTTATCGGTTGTTAGGAATATCATAAGCAATTTAGCGACACTTGAACAATGATCATACTCTCCCATTCACAAAGAAGATAATGCTACTATAGACATTCTAGCTGCTCATAAGTCCTCATTTGAGAAAAGTTTGTTCATCCCATCACTTGTAGCAGGATCTTTGGGAGGCACTGGATCTGGACAAGGACGGGAAATTGTATCCAAAAAACAGATATAGTTCTTCTGTAAAGTGGATTTTTTTTTTTGTGAATTCTAGCTGCCTCTTTGTATTGAATTCCAATAATTTTCCAGGCCCTTATGCAGTGGGTTATTACTTTTCTGGAGGGAATGCATGCTGATTCAATTCAGCATTCCTCCCTCTCGCAAAGTACTCCCGATTGGTAGACAAATTGTAAGGTCTGGACTTCACTTTTTGTACATTTGTTTCGAATAATTTTTAAATATACTACACCATTACCGATAAAAAAAATCAAGAACTGGGAAGTCCTAAAGTTATAACCAATAGACCTACCATTTTAAGGGGTAAGTCAAGATGTCCAATGGTACCTTCAACAATAAGCAAAGGAAACTTCAAAACATACACAAAATGCTATGCAATCACATCAAATGACAATATCCAATAAAGGGATCAATCCTTCCAAAATATTCTCATTGTATGAATACCCTCTTGACATCCTCAGAAATCACCAATCAGTCTACAATTGGACTCCCGTGCAAAAGCATGCCAGTTAAAAAGGGTGCATGGCACTGCATATGAATATTTCCAACTTGAATTATAGATGACATAAAATCATAGACTACTATTTGGCCTTGGGATGTATGAAGAATATGCATACAGGCCAAATTTATGGACAAACATTCAGTTTTTAATCTTATGACCTACAAGCAGTAACCACCAGCAGAAGGCAATCAAATGCATATGAGCAACCAGAAGTTTTCAATGTAATACACGGGCATACATAAGTAACAAGTACAACTCAACTTTGATTAACAAATTTGAATCTTATACCATCTCATATGTAAAATCAATCATTCTTAAAATCCAATGATGAATTTGTATAAAGCATATAAAAGGACTAGCTAACTAAAGAACATGACAAATGAAGAAAGCACCATACTTGCTGCTAATTGTTGTTGTAATTTGACAAATACTGAAATTCAATGAAGATAAACATAATTTATCCCCAGCAAATGTATTCTCGTCAAATGAAGGAGACGAATGAAACTCTGTAGCCTCACAAATGTCCTGTATTTTAAAATACCAATTGAATTACCATATTAAAATATCATCAACAATATAATGATTATTTTGGGAAAAAAAGAAAGAAATAAAGAAATTACCTTGATAACTTCATCTGAAACAACACCGACAAAAGAACTAGATTCAGTTGTTCCTCCCACTCCTAGCATGCCAAGTGAAATCCAATTGAGCCATCCCCTTGGTCTACTAATTTGCCATTCATCATTTGGCTGTTTTTCTTGACTAGGATAGGAACCGCTGATTTCTACAGGGGACACAGTTTTCTGTTTTAGCTCCTGGAAAATGGTTAATGAAATATAAGAGATGAAATATGCAAATATTACTTGTATAGTTATAGTCAGGTACTTGCATGCCAAATTAATGAAATTGGTGAAGGAATAACTATTCGAGGCACAAGGCGTCAGATAATTAAAAAAAATTACACATCAAAATAAAGAAACCAAACACCTAAACAACATCTGGAAACAAAATTTACAAATCCAATCGAAAATATAGATAAGCAACAAAATATCAAATCATTCAATATGAAACCAAATAAAAGGTACAGAAAGAAATGTACAAGGTACCACAAGGCTTTCATCACACAACAGAGATTATCTAACTTCCTATCAAGTCAGTTCACCAAATGTCAGTGTTTCCCATAGTTCATTAAGAGCTAATGCAAATTCTTTGTATCCCGAATAAAGAATCATATTTCATATAATAGAAGAAACTAATAAAATGTCATTTTCAATAACGGAGACCAAAGGTCTCTTGTATAGATACAAGATGTAAAAAACCCTAGAAATAGAAAAAGACAAAAACAAAAACGATAAGAAAAATTCGAGTTGGGGGCGCCGCCCCCGAACCCCAGGCCTCCAGGAATAGGCCCAACAGGCCTATTCAACTATAATAACTCCAATAATAATCAAAGTATTCAGATCAATCAACATTTGAAGAAGCCTTTGTGTAAGGGTTCGCCATCGACCACTACACCTTTGAAAATATCGGTGGATATGAAAAATGTTTCGATACCCATTGTCAACCTAGGATGCAAATATTCAATATATCTTGAAGAGGATGAAGCATATGCATTCTGTCACGTGAATATGATGATCCATCTATTGTGAGGACGAACTTTCTCTAGCATGGGGAGAGTTATGCAAATAAAGGAATAGAGAAAGAATACACGAGAATAAACAAAAATATTGCCTAGGCACAGACCTATTATCCATCCTCAGTGGAGACAAATCAGAAGACCATCTATCGATCTTGATAGATCATCAACATAATCCATGTGTTTGGACATAATCGATAGATCAACTACATGCTAAATTTCAAGGGCTCATGCCTCAAGCAGTTTGTTGGAGTATTTGGTTGACAAGGAATGAAGGCATATTTTAAAATAAAAGAGCATATTTGGAGAACACTTGGGCTCTCATGTCATATTCGCTTCTAGATTGGGTGAAGATGATCCTTCAAGTTCAAAATCCTTCATCTATTATGGGGTTATCCTAGTTTGTGAGGAGTTAAGTTTTCTTTGATATTATTCGACTTGGAATTTGTTCCATTTCGAATCTTTTTTTGTATTATCTGTGATTTTGGAGATCCCTCGTCTCCTTTGTTCCGGGGTTTTTTATGCAATAAAAGTTCCTATATCTTATCAAAAAAAAAAAAAAATGACGGCAGATGGAGAAGAGGGGTCTGTCAACTTCCAGTTACATTTTCAAAAACAAACTTTAAATTCAAAAGTTAGTCAAACATATGGGGAGATTTTTACAGTGAGAAAATCATGGAATTGTTGAAGAAGACTCAATCCACTAGTCCAAGACGAATGAAATAAAGTAGATGTCAATTAAAGACTCTGAGAAGAAACTTAAGAGATTCAACCAACAAACCAAAGATGGCTAGACATAATCATCCGTTAGTAGTGACAACTACTTCAAACCATCCATCTCTCCAGCAAACATAAAGGATTTTAGGGTTTTCAACCGTTTGGAGTGTTATAAATGCTCCTTTGTGTTCAGTTTGAGTCAAAGGAGATTGAAAAGTTGTTGTTTGATTTTGGAGTAGTGTTCTACAAGTGTTTCCTTCCCCACCCCACTTTAACCACTCTTTCATTTTGCATCAAATAGCAGATCTTATGGAAACTAAAGTTTGCAACAAGCAATCCTTGGAAGGTATTCAGCAAATGCGTGTCAGTTGGGCAAAGAAAAAGGATCAATAATTACTGACTGATTCAAAAAAAATTATAAATAGAAGGGAGATGATCCACCCTCAATTTTTTTTTTGTTTGGAAAGATGGTCGGCTATTGCCAAGATTGTATTATGATCAGGACAAAACTTGGAAGGAAAATACAAACAAAGCCCCTGAGAGGGCAAGCCCGGACACGGTAGAGGAGAGCTCTACCTACCGGACAACACAACAACTAAGAGCTATTCCTCAATACAGATTGTCCCTCCCACAAGACCTACTCTCGATGCCCCCGCGAGAGTAGTGATCCACCCTCAATTGTCTAAATTAAAATATGCTAATGCTAGTTTGAAACCCAAGCTCCTAGCAGTGCTATTTCCAATGTCATACAGAGTGGCAGCATGTAAAAAGGATAGAGTTGAAAAGTCATTCTAGCTGGGGAAAGGCATGTTATTTGTCCTAGGCTTAGAAGAATAGGGTAAGATCTGGTGGAAACTAAAAGTATGCTGGGCAGGTGCAGTCTGCTCTAATGTGGAGGGTCAGGGTAATGACAAGGTGCCGTGAAAAAGAATCTTGGGTTCACTGTCAAATCATTTTACAAGTTTCTCTCAAGGATTAATCCACTGTTATGCCAACAGGAAGTGCAGCTGGGGGTAAAATGATGTTGGATGACCAAATCAAATTAAAAGGTCTCCAGGCCACTCATCGACTCCTAAATATTTAGCAGAAACATAACATCCCTAAACTTTTGATATCTCTGTTAACAAGAACAGACCTGTAGAAGATTTCTTGAGCAGAAATGACGGAGGAGGGTTTTGGGATATTCATAGGAAAACGAACATGCTTGACTGTGAAGTGGACTTGTTTGCTGCCCTTCTGAAAGAGATTCAGGGGGTGATTGTGGTAGAGGAGCCTGACCGGATCATTTGGAGGCCACAGCCTCAGGTAGGCTTCATGGTATGCAGCTGTTCTATGAGGTAGAGGAAGTACAAGCCATCCCTCGAGGTTACAGCCAAAAAGGCCTCAAAAAGATGGAAATCAAAGATGATAGTGAAGGTGCGTGTTTTCAACTGGATGATGTATCAGGACAAGCTGCTGACGAAGCATTATCGATTCAAATGGGCGCCGAATGAGAGCCCAACCTGTCTAGTGTGCGACAGTGAGGTGGAAACCACAGCTCACCTCATGATCCACTGTACAGCAGCACAACAAACATGGATGTGCATTCAGCTGGCGACAGGAATGGATGTCAGTTTCACGTCTTTGGAAGCTATGTGGGAGGCAGGTAGGAAACTTCGAGCAAAAGGGGATAGGAGTGCAAAGGCTAATATTCTCAATCCTTCATCCCGGTGGTCACTTGGGCACTGTGGCTCTCAAGGAACCACCATTGTTTCAGGTCTATGTTGAAAACATATGGGAGATGGTGGTACAATTCATCAAAGATTGGGGCCTTTGCTGCGCTGGTGCAAATTGGGTGTCATTCCAAGGAGGGGTGCTTGTAATTGAGGAGTGATCCGATGCACCGGTTGTTTTCTTTCTTTCAGGTTATTGTACTTGTCTTTGGGCATTCCCTTATTTTGAATGAAATACAGGCTTTAATGCCTACCAATCTCATAAATAAATAAAAAGAGTTTTTAGGACAGGTATACCTTGCATCGTGCATTAGTTTTGGATCTAAATAATAAGGTTACAAATAAGAAATATATAAAAGCCTGGCAATTTCTAAAGCCAAATTGAACTTGACACATTAGTAAAAGCACTTCACAGAGAGCAATATATCAATAACACAAGAATGCACAGAGATACTAATCTATTATAAGTCAATACCTGCATTTCACGTTCTGCAATGGCTCTATAACATAGGATATCATTTATTTCACAATCTTTCTCCATCAGTTCAAGCTCCCCCAGGATTTCCTTGTCTACAGGCTGATGTACACGGTTGCAAAAAAGATATTAAGACAAATCAATATCCTGCATCAGTCGAACCAGTAGTATATTTACATAAAATCAATTAACGGATAAACAGAAAATGCTTTTGTGAAGACAAAAGAAGAATATTGGCGAGAAAGTATATTTTTTTACTGATGTTTATGCAACAAATGATAAATATGCGCACTTGATAAAAAAAAATTAAAATAGTGACAAATTTCAATTCTGGAAATTCCAGATCCTACAATAATTCAAAACAAAAACTTATTTAATCATCACACAACTAACTCATGAATAAACAATAGGAGGTGTTAAGAGTTTTTTTTTGTGAAAAGGTGGTAGGCATTCTATTATTTAATAAGTAGGCGCTCAAAAGAAGGACAACAAACTGCAATCCATAGCGAATAAAAAAGGAGGGTTTATTTTTTGTTCGAGGGTTTATCTTCGAGCAAGGTTCGTGGGTTCTGGATCTCTTCGAGGGTTTCTCTTCGAGGGTCCCTTCCGGCGGGACCCTTTCTCTTCAAGGGTTCTCTCTGGATCTCGAACCGAACGAGTGGGACCCCCTTTCACGACGCCGCCGGTCCCTTCCGGCGTCCTTGTGATGGATCCGCTGTCAGCCACGACTACAAGGGCTACTGAGGGTTCGGAGGGAAGAGACCCCCATCTGGGTACCTCTGCGACAGAGGGCCCCTTGGGGACAGCCATGGTATCACCTCTATTGGGTGGATCCCCATCGGTACCTAATATGAAAAAGGACCCGGTGGGGAAGGCCCTCCCAAAGAAGGGGACAATCGACCGCATTCTCATGACGTTCCATGGACAACAAAGTGAGCAACCACCAACGGACAAAGGTAAAGCCCCTTTGCACAACTCCTCTTCAGGAGGAACCAATTGCACACATGTGACTCCCTCTCTTGGTGGGTCTACTCGTCACCTGCCTAGTGGAGAATGCTCTGGAGGGGTTCATCGGACCCAAAACCGTGGCCCCTCGGGCGGTAAGGGATTTTCCGTGAAGCCCCCTCCCCACAGGGGAGGCTGGAAATCTACCCCAAGCACCTCGCACACGATGCTGGCCCCCCAATCAAAGACTTGGGCCCAACTGCTCCCCCCAGCCATTTCTCTGAGGTCTACTGCTCTGGAGCATGTTCCCCCTGGTGTGGAAGATGGCCAAGTGACCGTTACCTCTCTCCCAGAGGATGCGGCGGAAATGGAGGACTACTGGAAATTCTCGCTACTCGGGTATGTGATAGGTAAGCGGCCCTACTACAAACCCTTTGTGGATTATCTATATCGTACATGGAAACCCAAGGGATCTCTGGACCTCCTGATGAGGGAAGGTGGCTTCTTCATAGCAAAATTTTCAGTAGAGGATGACATGAGGGCGGTGATGGAAGGAGGACCTTGGCTGATGAGTGGGAGACCGTTGGTCCTCCGTCAATGGACTCGGGATTCCAAAATGGAAATGGAGAGATTGGAAACAGTGCCCACCTGGGTAAGGTTCCCCTCTCTTCCACTACACATGTGGGGGGTGAATATGCTGAGCAAACTGGGAAGTGCCATAGGGAAACCTCTCTACTCGACACGGCCACTGTGGAAAAATCTCGAATTGCTTTCGCAAGAATTTGTGTCGAAATCTCAACATCAACTACTCTACTGGATTCTATCAGGGTTCGAGATGGGACGAAGATCAGTGTGGTGAATGTTGAATATGAATGGAAGCCAACCCCATGCAAGGCTTGTTGTACCTTTGGACATACAGCGGAGCAATGTGGAATTACTCATACAACTGAGGCAGGTAACCAAGGGCAACTGTCCAAACAAATTTCATCTTCTAAAGATACTACAGAATGGAGGGTAGTCACCAAAGGCAAACAAAATTCAGACACGCTCGCTACAGAAGGACACAAGGGTTTCACTGCGGTACAGGTCTCCAATGGTTTCCAGGCGCTAAACGAGGAAGAAACGGGGACCCATCATGAAAATAACAACCCCATCAGCACAAGGGATTCAGCCTCCTCAGGTCTTCTGGGTAAGGAAGCAACAGTTGTGATAGACAATAACTCCAAAGCAGTGTCAGTAGAGGAGGAACAAAGTCCTCAGGGAAAAATTGAGAAGCAACAGGGGAAACAGTCTAAGCACACAATAGAGGAGATGCAACAGGAGCCCCAGTCAGTGTCAGCTACAGAGGAACCCGTTATAAGTGGGGGAGCAGTGCAGCCATGTCAAGGAGATCGGAATGGGAAAACTGGAGAACAGGCATCAGGGAAAGCTATGGAAGCTGAAGGTGTAGTCCTCATTAATGGGACCCCTATCAGCTACACCCATGAGCTTCGTTCAATAAGCTCAAGGGGGTCCAAGCAGACAACTTCCACCGAGATTGGCGACTTTGGGGGGCTGCAGGCTACGGCACCAGACCCCGTGGCTATTCCACCAATGCCACGAAAGAATCGAAAAGTAGTCAGGATAGAAGATGGTACTACGCATGGCGAGGAACCACAATCTGCTCTGCAAGCAAAAAGATACACGAGACAGAAAGGACACAAAGGGGGGGGGGGGCCTGGGTCCTCTGCAAACTAATCATAGTTTGCTACAAATCAGAAGCTTGCCTATGGACTGTATAATCTGGAATGTCCGGGGCCTCAACCAAAAAGAGAAGCAAAAGGATGTGGCAATGTTCTTAAAACGTATCAATGTTCATATGTATGCTTTTGTAGAAACAAAGATCCTCCCTCAAAATGTGGAAAAAATCAAGTACAAATTGTTCGCCCCAGTCAAAATAAGATTGATCAAGTCCTGAGAGGTGGCAGAATATGGATTTGCTGGGATATGGATTATTTGCAAGTGGCAGTAGTAAAGGAGACTCCTCAGCTAATCCATTGCCAAGTTCTAAACACATCTTCTCAACAAATTTCATATCACACTTTTGTGTACGCCTCAAACACTTACGAAGAGAGGCTCTAGCTATGGCAAGATCTTACCCGAATATCTAGTTCTTTGAATGGTCCTTGGACGGTAGGAGGTGATTTCAATGAAGTGAGATCCCCTAGTGAGAAGATAGGGGGGAGGCCCATTATTGCTTCGCATCTCAAAAAGTTTAATGAATGCATTGACTCCTGCAGGCTCATGGATGTTCAAAGCTCCGGTAACCTGTTATCCTGGTCAAATAGACAAGAAAGACGTATTATGGGTCGTCTAGATAGATTAATGGCAAATGGTGCTTGGCTCCTCACACACCCTGAAGCGCTAGTCCTATACCATCCTTATGGCCTATCGGACCACTCTGCTATGCAACTAGTGTCATCCCCTCCATTTCCCTCAGGCCCCAAACCGTTCAAATTATTTAATGCCTGGACCCTTGAAGAATCCTTCCTACCTGCATACGGGAAGCCTGGGTAGTGAACACCAACGGCTCGGCTATGTTTCGACTGGCAAATAAACTGAAAACCTTGAAAGCTGTTCTGAAGAAGTGGAGTCGGGAGTGGTTGGTCCTATGCAGGACAATATACAACAGCTGCGGAGATCTCTTGAGGCTGCCCAAGAGAGCTTACAACGGGACCCACTAAACTCAACCCTCATTAGCAGGGAAACGAGAGAGAGGATACTTTACAAATCCCTACTATCTCGAGAGGAGTCAATGATCAGACAGAAATCAAGACAGAACTGGCTTCAGCTAGGAGACTCCAATTCAGCTTTTTTCTATGCATCCTTTGCAGGGAGGAAAGCACAAAACACACTTCGAAGAGTCATATTACCTAATGGGAACATATCAGAAGACCCTGCTTTGGTAAAGGCGCATGTAGTGAGTTATTTCTCTGAGTTACTCAATAGGCCTTGTCAGAGTAATGACAGACAAATTGTATTCAAGTCCACTCTATCTGACCAAGACGCAGGGGACTTAATAGCGGAAGTATCTGAAGAGGAAATATATAACACACTTATGCAAATGAAGCAAAATGGAAGTCCAGGGCCAGATGGGTTCAACCCCTACTTCTTCAGAAGCTGCTGGGATGTGGTGGGCATAGATGTGGTACAAGCTATACAGGAATTCTTCACTTCGGGGCAATTACTGAAGCAACTCAACCACTCGTTCATATGCTTGGTACCTAAGACCCCCAACGCCAACTCAATGGACAATTTTCGACCCATCTCTCTATGTGGTACAGTGTATAAGATTATTACGAAGATCATGGCCTCCCGTCTCCAACGAGTCCTCCCTAAGCTCATTAGTCCTAACCAAACAGCCTTTGTAAAAGGGAGACACATCTCACACGGAATTCTCCTAGCTCACGAGTTAGTCAGATACCTAAGTCATGGGGGAGCAATTGAAAGGGCTACAATCAAAATGGACCTCAGGAAAGCGTTTGATAGTATTCGGTGGCAATCCATATATGACACTCTGAGAGATATGTGTTTCCCCACTCGGTGGATTGGTTGGATAAAAGAATGTATTGAAACATCCAAGATTTCTGTCCTAATCAATGGATCGCCGAATGGGTTTTTTGGTACAAGTAGGGGCCTCCGTCAAGGGGATCCCCTATCGCCCCTTCTTTTTGTATTAGTGATGGAGGCTTTCATGGTGCTCATGGAACAAGTTGTTTCGGAAGGACGGATTGGGCCATATTTGAAGCATAAACTACAAGTCTCACATCTACTATTTGCTGACGACTTGATCATTTTCAATGATGGATCGGCCCACACAGCAAGAGGACTCAGAGTGCTTTTCGATGATTTCGCAGCATACTCAGGACTTAACCTCAATCCCTCGAAGTCGCAAGTCTTTCTCAGCAAGTCCTTCCCTACGGCCCAAATCTTTCTAAACACAGTGGGAATAGCAGCCGGTTCTCTTCCTGTGAGATATTTGGGACTACCTCTAACAGACAAGTCTCTTTCGCACACAACCTGCCTTCCCCTCATCGATAAAATTCGGAAGCGTATCGCGAGCTGGAAAGGGCACCTTCTCTCTTTCGCTGGAAGGGTCGAATTGGTAAAAACTGTACTAAACTCTTTTCAAATATTTTGGTCAGCTGCCTTTCTACTTCCAAAGATAACAATGAAGTCCATAGAACAGATCTTCAGAGCTTTTGTATGGGGAGGCCCGACCTTGAGGAAAATGATGCACCATATCGAGTGGAAGACGGTCTGCCTACCACAAAATGAAGGGGGTCTTGGTATTAAGTCACTCAAAGAATGGGCTAAGGCATTGCTTGGGTCGAAATTCTGGGAGATCGTCACTCTCAAGGACTCTCTCTGGGTAGCATGGATTCGACAACGATATATCAAAGGCAGCTCTATCTGGAGAATAAAATGTCCAAGTGGAACCTCAAAAATCTGGAAGGAAATCCTAACCGCTAGGGACTGGATCAAACCGGAGGTAAAATACATTATCTTCTCTGGACAGCACATCAACATATGGGATGATCCTTGGATGCAAGGAAAGGGGCTTACTGATTGGCTAGGGGAGACTTCCTACATCTTTGGGCCTCCGAAGATTGCAAAGGTAGCCCTATTCATCCAATCTGGGCATTGGAACAAGCCACATAGATGGCCGGCCAGCTTAAACTCAACCTGGAATGAGCTCTCCAAAGAAGTGGGAGGTGAAGGCGTTGATTACCTGGTATGGCCCCATAGCTACAGCGGGGAGCTAACGACTACATCTGCTTGGGAGGCTACTCGACATAAAGAGGACCACCTAAAATGGACCAAATGGCTCTGGCATCCACACCAAGTAAAAAAACATTCGTGCTGCACCTGGTTGGCCTGCCTCAGAAAGGCTCCTACTCTTGACATTCTTTTCCGCCGAGGGATAACCACGAACACAATTTGTAAAATGTGCCAAAGGGAGAATGAAACGGGAGGACATCTCTTCTTAAACTGTTCATTCTCTGCTTATGTATGGTCTTACGTTCTCCGAAAGTTGGGTGAAAAAAGGGTAAGAAGAGCCTCTCTATCAGATTTTCTCATGTGGCTCAAGGACAAATTCCCCGTTGGGGCTCCTAGGACGATAATGGAAGCTGCCCTGACTGCTACGGTATGGTGGATATGGAAGGAACGCAATTGCCGACTTAGACAGTCCAGGCCGAGGCACAAAACCACCATATGCAGCCTGATCTTGGAGACGGTCCAGATAACTCTTCGGGGGAAAAAGCTGCAAGAAGACTTGACACCAAAGATGAAGAACATAGCTTCAGAGTGGGGTGTTCACATTGAACAGCGAGCTCCCAAAATTCAGAGCATTAAATGGACACCCCCCGACCCAGGATGGACAAAATCCAATTCAGACGGAGCTCTTAATTCAGATCGGGCAGGATATGGTGCCCTTATCCGAGATCACATGGGCTCCTTCCTTGAAGGTATAGCTGTCCAATCTCCGCGAGAGTCGATTAACATCCTTGAACTCAAAGGGATATTAGAAGGGATCAAGCTGGCTGCCCGAAGACACTCATCCCGGATATGGATTGAAGGAGACTCACAGACGGCGATTTGTTGGGTAAACGGGAGGGGATCCCCTCCATGGCAAGCCATCAGAACTCTAGCAGCAATCAAACACCTGCTGCCCCTGTTCTTGGAGTGGAAGGCCTCTCACATTGGACGCGAAGCAAACTGCCCAGCGGATCTCCTAGCATCCTGGCGGAAACAGGAGGGTGAAGAATACGTCCAACTGGAACACTTAGGGACTCACCTTCAAACTGCATTATATCTGGATGCTATTGGCAAGGAATACCTCAGAATCAAATAGGCGTCTTGTAGGGGACACAAGTTTTAATTTTCAGACAGGAAGGCTTCTAGAGGTTGTTTCTACAATTGATTGGGGATGCATGGTAGCCTGGACTACCTTTCCCTCCTAATCCTTTGTGGGAGCTACACCTTTAAAAGGCCTCTCTCTCTCTCATGTTGGTGTAAATGCAGCTCTTTTTGTTATTGTACTTGTACATTGATCATATTAATACAAAAATTTAACCTTTTACCCTCCAAAAAAAAAAAAAAAATAGAGAGAGTCCTACTTAGACAGGGACATCTCTTGAATTAGGCTCCACCCTCTTGTAAGCCGTTCCTCCTCCTTACATCTCCACCCAACATGACGAACCCGCCCCATTTCCGCCTCACGATGTCCGCAAAGGATTTTGTGCAACCTGCCGTCAGATCTTGAACATGCACGCACCTTCACCTCCCAGACAAAGGTGAATCAACTCCAGCATAGGAATACTCTTTCGCCTATGGTACCATCATCTTCCTCAGCACACTCTCAATCCTCCATATAAGTGGAAAACCTTTGAACAAAGCCACCGCTACTTCCCCTGCCTCCTCCACTGCCCCGATGGTGAAGTTGCATGGCCAGATATTCCCTTGAATCTCCAGCGAGCATTCATTGAGCAAGAATGACTTGGCAGCTACAGAGTACAAGTGTCCTAATCTACCTTGTTTTGCCCAATTTTCCACGCCTAACAAACAGGAAGACCTATCCACCTTGCCTTCAAATCCTACTTCAATTTTCAGAGGCCAAATTCATCTGGCCCACCCAGTCTACAATCACTCCGCAACAGCATTCCTTCCCTTTCTGCCATCTCCAGGATCCAATCCAAAGCTACCCTCACCTCCTTCCTCCCGATTAGCACAACCGGCGCTGAGGCCGGGGTCACCATATCTTATCCCCTGATTTCAAACATCCCACAGGAACTACAGTCGGAGCTCCTGTGCCAAAACTTCTTGCAGCGAACATTTGGGGGCTCCCTATAAGCAGCAACAAAATGCCCCCACCCTAGGCATCTAAAGAATCTGATGAGCGTTTACCCCCTTCGTCCTCCCTGCGCTTTCTCTTCTCACCCCCCCCCCCCCTCATCTCACAATTCAACTTCACATAACAAATGAATAGTTATGATTTAATCAAAACAAACAAAAATATAAATAGCTAGTCAAACTATTTTGGTTAAAAGGTAACATAAAAAAAAAAAAAAAAAAAAACCTTTCTAAATGTATGACCAAAAAAAAACGTCCATCAAAAAATGTTGATCAAACAATAAAGTCATAAGGTGACCTTCAGAGTTTTTTTTTTTTTTTTGATGTCCACCAACCACCAAGAAACAGAGCAAGCAACATCATGTAGATGTAATAGCTTAATAGTAGGCTTGGCCCCCTTTCGAAACACCCTAGGCTGCATTTTAACCTTATACATTTTTTATACATATAACATTCTCATCTCAAATTCATTTGTACCAAAAAAAAAAGAATAGTTAGAGATACTAACATTAATGAAAACATCATCTTAATTAATATATGGAAAACTAAGCGTCGCCTGGGCATGCCAAGATGGCTATGCGCATGAGTGTCGCCTAGGATCACCTAGCCACCTAGACAACATGATAAGTTCTCCAAATCTGGCCAATATTCAATTATCACAGCAAATATGAACATCAATGAACATCTCAAAATACATTAAAAAAAACCCCATTAAAAACCAACTTTTTTCACAAATCCAAACCCACTCTCATGGATCCTTCAAACAACACAACCTCATAAGATCTTCGGGAATTTAACAATACCCCAAAGCATATACTTAAATTGTCACATTGATTTTCTCCAACTTAAAACCAATATCGTTTTCTCATAAAGAATGATATAAGAGAAACATTTAAATGTGAATATTCACCTGTTCTTGCAAGAGCAATCCATCCTTCTCTTGTACAAATTCACATACCTCCGTCGGTGATTTCTGCATCCAATAGGATGATAAAAAAACTTCAGCTTAACACAAAAATGCATCAAGAATATAAAGCAAGAGTTCTTAAAAGCTAATATTCAACCCGCTCTTGCATCATATGAAATAATGTGATACAAAAAGATGATAATGGATCCTAAAATCATAATCCCCATCACCCCTTCAAATGATTGTATGTTCCTAATGAACATGGTCCCATCAGGAAAAAAAAAGACTGTGCAAACATAAGTCAATATATTCTAAATGGTGCATTAAAATCTATAAATATCTATAATTAGGTTGAGAGATCATTATATCACGAAATAAACACAAAAGATTTTTGTAAGAGCACGTGGATCTTCAATAGTAGCAATAAAGTGGAAGTGGTCCAGCATCCGAGAAACCAGTTTAATATCCAAAAAAAGAAACAAGCTTAGAACAAAATAAAAATGAAGAGCACAATTTTTAAACTAGCATGAACAATTTAAAAAGTTTGGTTCATGATAGGTCTAGCTAGCCATACATGATGGAAAACTCACACAAGGATTTATTATTATTTTATTTATCTATATATTTATGGGGTGTGGGAGTGTTCTTGTTGGATTTCATTTCATAGACCAAGGAGTCTGAAGGCATCAGCTCTGTTGTGATACCTACAAAAATTATTTTGCATCACAATTCAATGCAGCAATCTACAACTATGAGAACTCATTAATAACATACACACTAATATGTCTTTAACCTCTATAATTTTCATTCTGGGCATTTGCCTGATTAATAAAATCATGGCTCATGCCTACCATGCTTTCAAAAAAAAACACTAATATGCTAGATAAGAAAACGAAAGCATGGATGTTCACATCCAATCACAAGTTAATCCATCTATCTAAAAAAGTTATTATTTTTTTTTTTTTTGTGAATAAGATAGTAGGCATTTTATTATTGGGTTTTTTATTTTTAAGTCCCCATAAACCATATGATTTATCGATCTGTCACTTCTTCATATTTCGGTTCAAGTCTCCATATTTAAATAATATATTCCTTTTAGTCCCTCTCAGGGACTAAAAAGAAAACTAGACAATTTAAGGATAAGTCCCTCCGAGGGACTAATAAGAAACAAACCCTTTAAATCTGGAGATTAAACCGAAATATGAAGTGAGATCGATCACTAAATCATATAGTTTACAGGGACCTAAAAATAAAAAACCCATTATTATATATAATAGGAGCCAAAAACAAGTAAAAAAAGTACAAGTCAAACCGGATCAAAGCAGGAGAGGGTCCTATTTACAACTGACCATACTTACGAATCGATTGCAAAAACACCCCCTAACAAAGAGACCCTCTTAGCCCCCACACAGAAAAGACCCCAATCTTTAATAAAGTGCGTCACTGTTTCCATACATTCTCCACGTACGACCTTCCTTTGAAGAGTACATGGTTCTGTTACTAGCCAAATCGCCAAACCGTAGCTGGAACATAGCTTTGAGTGTTTTTCACATTCACGTTTCGATCCCATCCTCCAATGCTTTTTCCCCGCTTCCCACATAACTTTTCGATATTAGTGAAGCCGACGCCGCTCCTAATAGAATCCATACCTGTCTAGAAACCAAGCAGTTGACGAACAAGTACTCTACTGACTCAGGTTCCACACCACAAAGCACACAGGTCACATCCCCCTGCCCAAGCCCATTTAGATTTGTACAACTTAGTTAATACTCTGTACTGATACACCAGCCAAAAGAACGACCAGACCTTCAGCGGAAATTTAGGACACCATATTTCCTTCGCCTTCATTTCGATCTGAACATTTGCTCCCAGCTTTTGTGCCACCATCCATAACACGCATGAACTGAGAACCCGTTACGTTGCTTAGGTAACCACACGCAACAGTCCCTTGTCCCCTCCTAGAGCTTGACCTCCTGAAGCTCCTGCAGAAGGACCAGCAAACAATCGAACTCGCTGCATCTAGGATTTGGTTACGCGGTGTATTATCTCTTCAGAAGCATCTGCCTGAACCAGCTACAGAGGATGCCAGGCCAAACAAAGAGGGGAATCTCTCCTTTAAAGTGAAATTCCCCAACCATACATCATGCCAAAAGGAGAAATCTTCCCCGGATCCAACACTCCAGCCAATCGTGGACAAGAATTCAACAGCCAAACTCATAATTCCCTTCCACGTGTTGGACATCCTAGGATAAGGTCTAGGAACGGGCACTCCCAAGCCTCACCTCCCCATATCTTGCTTCCACCACCCCTCACCATATAAATCTTCAGTTTTCTGCCCATTGCCAGAGCCATTTACAGAGTAGAGCCTTGTTCATGTGGTCCAAGTTCAGAATACCAGCCCCTCCCTCCCTCCGGCAACCACACATGGACAACCATTTCACCAAGTGAACCCAATTACAATTGCTCTTGGCTCCATTTCACCAAGATTTATTAGTTAATATGCTTCTTATTTTGAGCATATGGCAATTGATTAATCATCTGTACATACCAATTTCTCTACCTTAGAATGAAGCTTCAATAGAGCAAAGAAAATTTAAAAGAAACAGTTTGGACATAAAACTTCCATACAAGCAATAACCATCCAGATGTGCATGGGAATAGGTCAAATTAAAAGCATGCACAAAGGCAAAGCAAGAGAGTTACATCCGTTGACCCAGGTAGCTCCAAGAAGTCCTCTTTAATTTTCGACGGACATCTGCTAAGACAGATTCTTGTGCATAGCGCCACCACCTTTTTTGCCAACCATCAAGCTTCATTGTTAAAGTGCTTCGACAAGGTCGGTATCGCCCATATCTGTATATGCCATTTCAGAAGAAATAGAGCCAAGCTCAATCCGTTTTCATGCAATTATTCTTGTATGTAACAAAATATTTAATTTAAACTTGAGAACGACATTGTAGAGCTTATGAAACAGATAAAAAATAAGAAAAGATCTCGATTCCTTCTATGAGAATAAATAAATAAATAATGTAGTATAATAAATCGATATTGTTCTAAATGCAATCTTATGGGTCGTTGTCACTGGCTTAATAGGTAACACAAGCTTGGGAAGCGCTAAAAATGATAGATACTCTTTATTAGTTTCCTAAATAATTTATACAATGTTAGATGCTCTGTTCGTCTGGTTTCTTCATTAATGAGCAAAAGCAATCTATATGCCTTTGATTTAAGAGCCAGTTCATCGGTATTAGGCCTGCAACTTGAGCAGGTTTGAACTAATCCAAGCCAGTCAACCTGAACCCAAAGCAAACCAATGCAAAAAGTGAGGCCAACCCAAATCCCAACCAAGTTTAAGTCAGGTGTAGGCTCATACATGAATTATTCACATCACCTTCAGAAATAGAAGAAAACCTAGAAGAATAAGGAGATCTGATTCTTCTCCAGTGGATGGGAAGATTGGTGGATCACCATGGATGGAAGCTTAAAAGAATATCTTGATTGAGCAGCGAATTCCTTCACCCTCGCGGCCTTCCATCTGATTGTTCTCTTATTCACCTTCAGTGTCGCAATTTTGATATTTTCTTATATATTATAAATTTTTACTTACTTGGAGAATTTTACATTTTAATTGTTTATTTTATTAATATATGCCATGCTATTGTGTCATTATGCTTGGAATATTTGTTATGCTAGAGGAAATTTTCCATAGCATATAGTTTGATTGCATTGATATTCATTTATTTTATTTTCTATAGTAATTCCGAAGTCCATTTCTAATTTGGGCATCAATTTTATTAAATCGTAGGCTTGCAGGGCCTATTTAATAATTTTGTAGATTTATTAAATCATAAGCTTGCAGGGCATCAAATTTTCCTTGCTCTTTTGTCCATATTATAGGAGTAAATCTTTTGATTAAATGGTTAGTTGTATATAAAATTATTTGGAAAGAACTCTTCCTCTGAGGCTACCACATATTGTGCTTCAAGACCTAAGATTTTCTATTTTTATGGACACCAATAAATTATTAGGAAAAACAATATTAAAATTTCCATTTCATAAAAATATAACCAAGTGTGCCCTAAGATCACAAATTTTAAAATGCCTCTCCTTGCATCAAAATCAAGCTTCATTTCATTCTTTCATTGAATCTACTGGAACCTCGCTAACCCTAACATGGCCCAATGATGGACTAACACATCACTTGAGGCTTCAACCGAACTTATACAAGTGCAAGTTTCCTGATGCAGCCGCTTCGCCGGATCTCCCCATTGATGAGATCTTTGGCTGGGTAGGCTTGGTCCTCAAGGAAGCTCACCTTGCAAAGATCACATTAGTGGTGGTCGTCTATGATGATGCCTAGTTCAATAGAAGATTTGACGATCTCAAAGCAGACGGATCAACCATTTTTTCCTAGATTACAACCCACACATCAACCCTTTTCGGCAGTCAATATTCTGTTGACAGCATATTGTGTCTAGATTTTAGGTTTGATATTGTAGAGACAAGTCCTGCATGTGGTCCCATCATGCTTGCATTTTTCAAATGTGTTCACTCCATGTAACAAAGTATGTACCTTCATATACTAAAGTATTTACTCCAAATAATCTACACTCGTAGAAAAAGTGAAAATTTGCATGCTTCACTAACCAAGAATAGACTCCTCTGGGGATATGGAACTACATGAGAGGTTGCAAAGGACTGTGTGAAACAGCTCATTTATAGGTTTGGTGCATGGATCTTAAGGGTGATTGGTGTTGCATCGTGGATGCAGGTCTTCAACAAATGGCCTGCCAATTGACAACCTTAATTCATAGATTGAAAGCGCAACCAGAGATTCCTAACATCTCCATCCGATGTTTATCTCCCTCTGAGACAATTACCCGAACCCAACTTATGGCTCCCCAAATCCCTTAAGCGATTTTCTGACTCCCAGGAGGCCCGGAGAGGTACCTCGACTCCCTAGACCAGTTCCCTGACTCCCCAAGGAGGTTATCCAATTACCCGAAGTATTTTTGCCCAACCCTGGGGCAGTTCATGGACTCTCCTTAAATTCCCCAGACAGTTATGTGCGATGTACCTATTGGCCAACACTTACGGATGCATCCTAGGGACAGTCAGTCAATTAAATAGAGATTAACCGTATGACCCAAATAAATAAGCTTAGGAGACAACTATAATATATGTAGACATGAGCTACAACATATATGAATTTAAATTTAATATAAAAGTTTCATGTAGGAAATACAACAATTTAAAAGAAAGACCGGGTAAAGTGAATCAATTAAGAACTTACCTCTCTCTCAAAGCACATGTTGAGAAGTAATCCCACAAACTCATAATTTGTTGCAATTGAACTTCTTTCAATAAAATTACCTAATGAAACCCAAACTGAGATTCATCTTTCCGCAAATACTAATGCTATGGAGAAAAAGGCCAAAAAAACATTCACGAGATATAAAGCATGCGGCATCAAATGAGAATTGCCTTCATATGACAAGGAACAAACCAGTGCAGTTAACTCAGCGGTAATGGAATTTTGTGAGTACCATCAACCTTTCCAGACTTGTTTACCTGTCATTATTATTTGTTAGATAAAAAAAACTGTAAAAACTTCATCATGATTAATTATTTCTAAAAAAAAATTAAAAACTTCACAAATAACAGGATATTAGCACGCATAATCAATTTTTAGGAATGTACAGGGAAGGCTACAGGCGAAAGAAAAGAAATTCATAGATAGGCCAAGATCCTCATACAAGATCTCTCACCTAGAAATGAGTCGTGCAAGTTGTCAAGCCGATTCTACATGACATAAGATTTGATGTGGGAGGAGGTGAAGTTTATTTTGGTTGGATGAACGGTTTTCTGTAATCATTTGCAAGGGTTTTTCCTAGGCTATTCTGAGTCACAATAAATCAGACTGCATTTACTGTGCTTGTATCAGGAGATTGATTGGCCAGTCTTTTAGTGACCAAGGCTTGGGAATTTTTCACAAAAGAAGATGGTGGGAGTAGAGCATTTACTAGAAAAATGGAAAGAAGTTCAGATCAATGCATCCACAAAGGGAAGGTACGGAAAAAAAAAATCAGGGTTTTGGTGATGTTCTTTTATGGAGACTTGCATGGGCAGATCAAAAAAGTTGAGTTGTGAATTATTTCAAATATTCAAACTATTATGCACCCATTCTCTATTTTTTTTCTGATATATACATACATATTTGTATATAACCAACTGAAATTCAAGGAGTAAGGTAGGAGAAAAGGAAAACAAAATTTAGAATTCTACAAAATTTCATTCAGAAATTATTAACGTTAACACAATCTCGGTCCCATAAACAGATAAACTAGATGATACGAAAAAAAGTCTCCTCCATGAAAGAAACATGTTCACCATTAAATAAATAGAAAAAAAAAATTACCTTGCGATAAATATTCCAACATAACAAGTTAAGGCTTAAATATAAAAGATATAAAAACTTAAAGCAATCACAGTCAGAATGTTGAAGGGATATAATTATATCCAGGTACATGAACTCTTTCCAAAAACCAGTCCAATCCGCTAAGTTCACTTTGTTAGTTCAGCTTAAGATGACCGACTTTTACTAATAGAAGGGATGTAAGATAGAGATCTGAAAGGATATGGATGAAAACAACTTTATCAGTTATTCCATTATTACAATGGTGTTTTCCTTGAAGATGAATGTGTCCCACCATATCACGAAAAAGATCAAAATGTCATCCACACACAAATTGTACAAGTCACGTAGTTTAATTAACCAGCCACTCTCTCACCAGGTAATTAGCAACTCTCTCTCACATTAAAATTTTCAAATAACAAACTACAAAAAATACTCTTAATAGTACAGTAAATCCTCTATCATGCTTGGGAAATTTAATTTTTAACCACTCCCTCTTTGATAACACACCATCTATTAGGTATAACATGCAGTGCATGTGCTATTCACTAATACACTAGAATATGGGTAAGAGACACTAAACCTATATGCTTTGAATTGGCAATGATAGTTTTCTGGAAGCTTCTAATGCAATTTTGCACTTCTTCATTGGCCTATGGCCAGCCTAAGCCCTTTTTAGAGTTTGATGACTAAACCTGTCACTTATCCAAGTATCTGTTTCAGCTCTACATCCGTACTTGAAAAATAAAAAATTATCTGATACTCAAATATCCAAAGTGCGAATATGGATATCAGTATTTTTTATATGAATATCTTAATATAACTAAATTATATATTTATATATGTTTCTATAATCTAATTTCCATATTCATTAAGAGGTGATATATATTAATTCTCATGTCTCTCTAATATATCGCTTGATCATCCAAATTAGTGTCCATATTTAGACATGTCAATATATCTGAAAAATACTCATATCCGGTTCGATTCCAAAGACATCTGAATCCAAAAATTAATATCCATATCCGAATGATTGAGGATAGGATATGGATATCAATGTGTCCCGATCCGTTGACAAACTTACTATGACACAATTCATTTATGGCAAAAATGTAAACAAAAGTACATATAAAAAATAATATGTTGCCTCACCCAATAATTTTTTAAAAATGTAAAATATAAGATCATTAAGTAGTGATGATATACAACTTATATAATAAGCAAAGATTTGGAAAGTGAATCTCAACAAGAAAAAAAAAGCAGCATTCCAGGATCAATATGAAAAGAAAATAGTGAATTAGTGATTGCAGCATACCATGAGAAACACTGTTGCATCAAATGGAGGAATAATATAGTCATCATCCTCAGGATTGGAATTCGCATTACAAGGTTGTTGGAAGTCAGTATGATTATTAGTTCCTGAAAAAGTAGGATATTCTTCATGCATATTACAATAAATTCCCAATGTCGATATTTCAACAATCTTGTTCACTTGGCCCCCTTTCAATTTGCCAGTAGAAGCCCTGACAAGAACAAAAAAAATATTAAAAAAACTGGAAAACTAAATTGCTTCGATGTCTACTTTAATACCCAACTGATGATTCAAGAAGAAAACATTTTTAGGAAGCTTCCAAACAAGCCAAAAGAAGTATCAAAAAACAAATGACCAATTAAAAAAGAAGGCATAAATAAACTCAACATTGAGAATATTCATCTTAGCAAACTTTCTTGAGTCAAAGAAATATCTTGCAAAGAGAATTCCTGAAAAGAGGCATCATGCATACAAACTGATTAAGCAACTAGAATAAAATGCACAATTATTTGTTGAAAGCCAAGCTAGCTATCTCAAACCCACTAAGGCTAGTGACAACATGGTGTATCTACGTATATCATGATCTAGTTGTGTAGCATTACAGAAAATGAATGGCATTCATTTCAGACCAAAAATCACATTTTACATTGCGATAAACATTAAGGTGTAAGATTAGAAAAACAACAATAATCCACAAGATCTATGAAAACTTGTCTTTGAGAAAGAAAGTTGTTCATTGTTGATACATTATAAAACAAGAAGTTATTAACAAATACTTTATTACACGAGTTGTATTGTGAAATCTGTTGTATTTAATAATGTAAATAGTTCCACATATCTAAGCTAGGCTGACCTCAATAATCACTACCAATTTCCCTCCTTTAGAACATCTACCAAGCAACTCTATTGTGATGCCTACGACATTATGTCCAATTAATTTTAATTGAGATGAGACAAATTCTTGTCAAACATTTTTTAATACATTTTTTTAATTATATGCGACACTCATTTAATTAGACAATATTATTGTGTAGCAAAATATATATAAAGCACGTTTATTAAGGATTTCATTGAGAGCCACATTTTTTTCCCAAAAATGAGGCATTACCCATCGTGATAATATACCAATTGAAGGGCAATTACATAAAATCATTCATAGTGAAGCACATAAATTAAATTGTAAGGTACATAGGAGGTTCCACAAAATGCCCCTTATAAATCACCTCCATGTGGCATTGCTTCTTCAACTTCTTTTAGAAAAAAGGGGGTCACGGAGTTTTTAGGAATTGGTGCTTGCGAGGTTCCATGATAGACCTTGTGCGATGAGGAACACAGAAGTAAGAGCATGTAACAGAGGTGATAACGTGCATATTGAATGCAAAGGGTGAAGTCAAACTCAGGTGCTTCAAATAAGATATGCTCAATGTCAAATAGCAAGGCGCGACAATGTCGATTTGGTCTTAAGATCTACCTCGTTCAAGGATCCCTCAACCCCCCCCCCCCCCCAGGTTGGTTCTCACACATCCTTGATACTTACAATGCAAGGGAACCCTTGGCCTCTATGGTGAAGGCCGTTGGCAATTTGCTCCATAGTCTCCTCGTACCACATTCCTAGATGCTTCAAGAAAAAAAATCGAGATTCTTGCTTAGCAATCCATGGAGTATGTGTTATAGAACCTTCGACAAGAAGTATTGGTAAGAAAATCTAATGGTGTTCATTTTTTATCAACTCCTAATTCAAGTTCCCTCTTCATTTTCAGCTTGTTAATATTATGATTCGAAGACTATTTCAAGGAATAATTACCAAGATTTTTTAAAATAAAAGGTAGACTAGCTGCCACGATTCATTAAATCAAGAACTAGTCAATTTATTTTTTTATTTGATTTTTTAATGTCTCATTAGAAGAAACCCCCAAATAGAAGGAGATGAGGGATCTCCTTACAAAAGAAGGCAAAGAAAAAGAAAAGTAAAAATGACAAGAGACTGGAGAGAACCTCATTATCGTGATACCCAAGCATCATCACCAAACCAATGATTGTCCATAATTAAGGACGGCATTGCCTCCTCCAAAATGATTGTAACCTACTTTTAAGTAGAGAGGACAAAAGGAGACGAGTCATTTATTACCAAAAAAAACAAAGATGGGGTCCCGACCAGGAAATAGTGGAGAACACTACCTTTCGAACATTGATCAACACACACTTCCCCACAATCACTCCTCAATTAACAAAACACCAGTTACAAAATTTACTCTCAATGCCTCCACGATACATCTCCCCCATTCAGAAATGAAATTCTAGATGCCCTCCCAAATCCTTTCCATGATTGGAAAAACCCCTTTCAGTAGTACTTGATTTCTCACAAGCGACGTAGCCCACACCACCCCCGGAACATAATTCTGTGTGATTTTGGCCTTTTTGCTCCTATCCCCTTTCTGTTTGAGTTTTTTCCCCTTGCACCAAAACTCATCAAGGTTTGTCAGACTTCCATTGAACATTGTTTCCATACATAACCAACCCCATAATTCCGCAACCACCGAACATTTGTAAAATAAATGTAGCGTGGTTTCCACTCCCCCACTGCAAAGGACGCATGCAATGTACTTGCCTTGGGTCCACCTCACTGTATATGCACTTGTTAGGATCCTATTTAGGTACACGAGCCACATAAAATCTTGCATTTTGAGAGGAACCTTAACACCCAGATCTCCCTAGACTTCCATTTCATATCATCTCGAGACCCCCTCTCAGCCCTCCACCAAACATAATCAGATTATCAAGATAATGTTAAATCCGGTTAGTACATTGTGAATTCGAAAAGATGAGAGAAGGGAATTGAGTGGATGACTTTTCAAAGTAACATTTTTGTTTAGGAAAATGTAAACTTTTTACCTCTTATATTAATACATATAAGTAGTACAATGTCAAGATTACAAAGAAAAGGAAAAGGGGAAATCTAGAAGTAACATGACAGTAAAGAGATGTCTACTCGCACCCAAGAGACCCAGCCACCCAAGGCTACTAAGAACATGGGTTATTGTGCTCCTAGGTGAGGAGTTACGATGTGCCATTATAAGAAATACTTGGCTTGGGCCTTGAACCTCCTTGGTGAGACATTGTAAGAGTATCCTCACTTTGGGAGGATTTCCTTTTTTTCCTATCTTGATATCTTCTTCTTTTTTCGGTGATCCCTCACCTCCTCTTTTTAGAAGACGCATCTTCTTATAATATGAATGCAACAACATTTTCGTTCATGACATTAATTCAGTGTCAAAAGTTAACAAGTCTAAAAAAAAATAAGAGTCGTCCATGAAAAGGATCATAATGAATCTAAAGAGAACTAACATTGACACTACACTCTGCTCATGGAGAAGCTTCAACAAAAACAGACAAGGATAGAATCTCCAGATAAGGTGTTGTCGAGTCCTCGACTGAAGAGGGTTTTTTTGTCAAGTGCTTGCCATAATTGGTGAAGGAAAGATCAACTTATTTGCATCGAAATGAAACAAAAATCAAAAGAAATATGGAGAATTAAAGTCCACTTATTCAAAGGGCTCATGCAACAAGACAAGGTGCTTACAAAAGTGTATAGAGCAAAATGACATCCCGGCGAGTCAACCATGTGTGATATGTGTAACAATGAACTTGAGATACACTTATTTTGCCAATGCTCCAACGGTATGTACTATGAATGAAAATGGGTTTAAATAGAAAGGCAGAATCATTGGAACAACTATGGGAGATCAGGAAAAAAGAAATAAATGGAATAGTGTTATATTCAATAATGGAGGCTGAAACTCTTATATAGATATAAGATGAACAAACCCTAGAAACAAAAATAAACCAAAATACCCATGATAAAAATTCGAGGCCGAAAGGTCTACGACCCGGGGAGGAGGGGGGGAGGCAACGGCCCAGGGGTAACATCCCCCAACCCCCGGGCCTCCGGGAATAAGCCTAATAGGCCTATATAATGACTCCAATGAGGAAAAGTTAAAAATCCAAAAGGGACTGAAGTAAGGACAAAATTTATGAGTCTTTCATCCCACCTGGTGTTTGGGCAATTCAGTGGACACGTAATCAAGTGATTTTCAAAGCTGCTACCCCTTATTTTGAGAACATATGGGAGGCAACAACAAAATTCTTTTAAGTATTGGCGACTGTTTTGTGCAAAGAGAAAGTAGTGTGGCATGCGTTGACGGAAAACTAGAGACAGAAGAATAAACGGGTTGACCTTTACTTGAACCAATGACATCACTTCTACCGATTTGGAGGTAGTGGTTCTTGAGTGGCTTTTTGCATCTCCTTTTTTTTCCTAACGTTTTGTTTTTTCTTTCCATCCGCCTATCATTGTACTAAGATTGTTCTTAATACATAGTGGTAGAATGTCTACCTTTTCCTCCCAAGAAAAAACAATATAAAATAAAATAAAACAACGACGCCAAATTTTAGACACTAGATACAAAAGAGATGAATTAATAATTTCCTTGGCATGCATCCCTAAGTCAATGAGTCTGGCATCGCTTATCCATGTCATTCTTTTCCCTATAACTAGAATAACACGGAAGTTAAGCATCTAATCAAACCACAAAATATGAAGCACATAAAAAAAAAACAGACTACTAAGCATATAAAAGGAATATGAGAAAATAAGGCCTAAATATGCTATAGAAAGGAAATTTCACACCTTTAGCACAAGTAACTATAGCAAATTCAAAGACAAATTCAGAAAGAGAAATAGCATACCCAGAGTAGTTTTGCTTTACACGAGAATCTGTCACTACTGAAAGACTGGAAAACCTCATACCAAATGTGAATTTGGCCTGAAAAAACATGTAAAGGAAAAATATGATTGATAGGTTAGTCCCACTATCAGCCTCTAAAGAAATTCAGAACCATAGACATTAAAAAAAGTGACATTCGCACATCCGCAAGAGGGGTTAGAAAGAACTAATATTTATCTAACGCATAAGAACAAAAAATAAATAAACAGTTAAAAAGGCGCTAATGCCCTTAGATGGACTAGTATGGAACAAATGATGAGAGTCTAAGAAAATCTGGCTGCTGATTTCATATATGAATGCAGAGAACTGCTTTTTTTTTCTCTTATGTACACAGTTTGAGACTTTTTTTCCTCCAAGTGAAATACGCGGGATGAATTTCCAAACCACAATTATAATGATAATATGGGTAACTAAAATTTCATCTTAGCAAGAATTCTTTGAGCTGGGTATAAAAATTATTAATAAACTTAAAATCACAAAGAGGTTTGCAAAAAACAATTGATTCAGTTCCTGAAAATTCAATAATGGCATATACAATGCATGTAGTTGATCCTACTTAAATGATCACATATTCCAGTTATTTGATGTTTATACCACTTGGCTGTTAATAGACATAATCTTGTAGGATGCAACTTGATGTCCCATAGTTCTTAAGTTACTACGCAATGCCAAGGAAGAAATCCACACAAAAAATGAAATGAGTTTTGACAACTAATTGTGGCAACCTTGGACACATATTAAAAGGCCTGGTTCAACCAATTGAAAAAAAGGGTGATTCACTCTTAACCCTTCATTCTGCTTCAAAGTCATTTAACCCTACCTTAGTATGGAAATGTATTGAAGGACAAGTAACCAAAATCAGGTATGAGATAAGCATTCCGGTGGTAGATATAATCTGTGTTAATTGACTAATAGAGTAGTATACATCTAAAACAAGTTATGATCTTAAGTTATGAGCTAGAGTTGGCGGCCATTTTTTTTATTCTCGAAATTATGTAAGAGACGGAGTGACAGGCCAAACTATTAGCGCAAACTACTAGAGCTAAGGCTTACCCAATTTTAAGGTAGGAACTTGGGTGGCACTTGGATGGATGTGATACCAAAAAAATAAAGATGCAAGAGATGGCAATGTAAAGTGATATGGAGAGATGTGCAACAATTCTTAATTTTGACATATGACCAAGGATAAGAACCAATCAAGAGACATACCAGCACTAATGCACCGGATCCCATCAGATTATCGTAAAAAAAAAGAGAAAAGAACCAATCAAGAGACAATATTAGAGTAACGAACCAATGGAGAGAGAATATAAGATTGTTCAACCCAACTATTAGCCCCTGTTGGGGGTGCAGAGTAAGGGTCAAATGGGCAGGAATAGCCGAAAAACTTGTTTGATCGAAAAAGGCTTTTTAGTTATGGTAATCCATCCATAAGGATGACTTATTACCCTTCAACAACATGTTTTGGGAATTTAATACAACTCCAATGAAGTTAAAATCAACTTCCAAGATTTTGTCTACCACTTTTTTTCATGTGTGTTTTTCTTTCTTAAATCTTCACCTATCATCATGAGAAAAACTAGAATCCAAAACTCCCTTAAATATTCTCCTATCAAAAGGAAGAAAACTCGAAGCCAGAGAGCTTGTCACTGAAGAGGTGGCTCGGTATATCCATACAAAGGAAAACACCATCATCATCAAGCTACTGTAATTTATAAATTATGACTGGAACATGTTCACATTTTGGAGATCAAAAAATATAATAAGATGGTAAACCAAATCAAATATCATTAGCTAGAAAGGGGCAAAAAAATAGAATTCAATTTAAAGAAAAGCACATCATTTCACAATACAAGAGAAGCTTCCATAAATAGGTCGTACATGAATTCTTCAAGATAATAAATACAAAAAGTTGCAAGAAATAAATAGGAGACTTGTAAATAAATCAATATAATGAGAATAGAGGATTCTCATACCAGATCGTTATGCTTATCCACATATACGATATGCACGTTTTTAATGGTGACTTGAATGCTGTCAATAATCTAGGATTTAAAAAAAATTGAAACAAGTTAACACAGTAATCGTTCAAATGATCTCCAAAAGATTCTCAATATGAAGCAAAAACAGGGGTAGTTATTCATAAAATTCTAATGGTTTGAATCTTTGCCTTGGCATTAAAAGGAAAGAATCAATGTTGGTCAAAAAATATGCAAAACTAGAAGTCACCTTGGCAGATATATATGAAATAAACGAATGCCCAGCACGATTGTCTGTCACAAAAAAAAAATGTGGCCAATGAAAAATCAAGAGAAAGCTACAAAACCTCAAGGTAAATTAACTAAGTGGGAAAATTTTGAATAGATAATGCATATATAACTTAAAAGGCAACGAATATATAAACACAAAAAACCTCAACAGATAGGATGAGACACTAAAGTATCCCAGGACAAGCAGGCATTACCCATATATGGAAATCAATGAGGTATAGCATGTTAACAAAGCCAAACTTGATAGAATGCAATATGTACAAGATCACGCATCAAGCTTTTATGATGTTTTGCATACACGACAATGACTATGGAATAATAAACATACCTAGAGGTGTTCTTGATATTCCAAATAATAAACATAAACCTAGAGTACCAACACAACCTCTTTCTGTATTTTCTGGTTTTCGTTGTATTGAAGACTCTCTTCTCCTCTCTCCTCTCTCTCTCTCACCCCGATGAATTCCCCCCCCCCCCTCCTGAGTTCAACATTAGTACCTGATTTTACTCCTTAAAGAAACCGGTTCGTTGAAACCTTAAGTGGGATCAAACTCGAATATGATAAACTCATGTCTTACTGATGACTGCTGACAGCCATTTAAGCTCCTATCTTACTAGATGACTTCTACTTCCAGATGAAAAAGATCACGGTTAGTTGTGGAACTACATGTATACACAAGTAAAGGACCACTCACAAGTATACATGTATGCATAAGTAAAGGACTACATGTATACATAAGTAAAGGAATAATCCACTTTGCAATTTCTATTTAAAACCCTAAAAGCAGTGTACCTGAATACCCCGCATTCACTCACAGTTAGAAAATGTGGGATCGCACAAATATGTGGTTGCATGTGCCATAGGCACACATGATGGCATATGTGATTTGTTTAGTTTTAACAATAATGCTAAATAAGCTTCTCAATATGAGCAAACTTAGATCTTCAAGATAAACACACTCAAAAATACAAACCCTTCAATTTCCCAAAAAAAAAAAAGAAAGAAAAAGAAAACCATATGCAACAAATATTGTTTTTATCTTAATTCCGTAGTTTTTCAATTTTTTACAAATTAAAAAACAAATTGTCCTACATCATGGTAAAATTCGATATAAATCATACACGACCAATAACACAGGCATCAACAGAATTTATATGAGAGAAGCATCTTACTTCTTTTTTTATGAAAGGTGGGCCACCAAGTCACATATACCAAGAGAAGAATCACGGGTAATAATAACCTAACAGCAACTCTACATATAAAACTTCATGTCTTGTCATGACTATCAAATCCACTACCAGAAATGAGAAGCAATATAAGATGTGGAAACATATTATATAGATACATATACATACATATATATATATATATATATAGATATAGAGAGAGAGAGAGACAAACACACACAATGTCATGGTCTTTTCATAACTTTCTGCTACCAAATTTAGGTGCAACAATCTGACTCCATAACTAGTAACTACCAAGTAACACAGTGCAAGACTTGGAATTTAGAATTTTGTTTATAAGTTGAAATCGAGAATTTTGTCTCTCACCAGATACACGCTTTGATAATTTTGCCAACTCCGCAGCGTTTAGTTTGGCTTTTTTTCCAGCTAATTCTCTTCTTTCAACTAAATCCAAATTCCACTAAAATCAATAATCAAGTCAGGTTCACCTCAATTTATCAGAAAGTTCAATGAGAAATCTTATGTGAAGGATGTATTCTAGAAAAAAATTAAGCAAAGATGTACCTCACTGTCATCGCGTTGGCTTGCCAACACAAAAATGTCCTCCAATGAAATGTTGATAGGGTCCCAACCAAGTTTTTTCCATGGAATTTTGATGCTCAACCGTCCCACTTGTCCTACAAAATATTGAACAAAACAAAAAGGCATGTAAAATGTCTTCAGCCAAAAGTAAAAGGAAATACAAAGTCCTTAAGACATCCTTAAATCTTCTATACACCAATAAAAGCATGAGCATGGAACTATGAGGGTTGTTAAGCTTTTGTTGAGCAACATCAATATTAAAGTTGCACCTATAAATGGGTATATAACATCTAGATTGCGACTTGCAAAATGTTGTGCCGGGTTAGGCAGACAAGTTGACGTTTATTTAATGACAATCAAATTCATGCATTTTTTTTTTTTTGGGAACGAACATGCATGTCAGTTATTTCAACATAAGCATATTCTTTATATTATCAGCTCATGTTCATATCATTTAGATTTACAGATAACAGTGTGGTAACACAAGCATAATGCAATGCAAGTGCAAGTGCAAGTGCAAGTCCTAGCTTCATTTATTTTCTTTTTTCTTTTTTTAAAGAAAATATTGGACATTTCTTAGTTTGGACTAAACAATACACAGCCGGGAATAAAAGGATAAAAAATAGAAAAAGGAAAGCATTCATGTGGACAAGAAGATCCTTAAGCCTCATCTTTTCTTTGTGGTTAAAATTAGGTTGTATTCCTGTTAGGATTAAGTAGTATATTAATTTTTGTATCTTTCAATCAATCTTTCCGGAATGGATCATCTGGGCTTGAATTTTCTAGGGTGATCTTGGCCCTTGGATTGTTCAGCCCCTTAACCTCACCCCCCTTCCCTTGTGATCATCCCCTCTGCACTACTTTTTGCTTACACACGAATCCCCTTAACTTTACCACCACCACCCCAACACACAACCACCAACCCACTCTTTCCCCATTAAATACCCCCCCCCCCTTCTCCTTCTCCCTCACTTTCTCACAGAAGAAGAAGAAGAAGTCGTCCTCATGTGGTGTCACTGTGTCACACGCCACCTTGTGCGCGGGTGAGACCAAGCGCCCAGTCGACATCACATCTACATCACGCCATGCGAAGGGAGGATCATTCGAGTCAATCTAGTTATAGGTTGATGCAAGTCACTTATTCGATCTTTTTCCTTATGCAACTCGCACGAACTGGGTTTGACAAACTCACTATAAAATTTGCATAGTTCAAATGCATGTTAGTCAGATTTGAACGGTACTTATAATATAGGTTATGCAAATTATATCAAGCATGTCAAATTTAAATCTTCTCATGTCTAATTAGATTATTCTCTTGTGATTTAAATATGCTTAATTAATTTCCTCAATTTGTTATTAACTATTATGTAATCCATGATCAAGTATCATCATAAACATATTAATGAGTTTGTTTATACTAATTTTGTACCACACCAAAAGTACACGCTTGTTTTAATGTTCTCCCCATAAAGCCATAGACCTATATCATCATTCCTTAGTGTTCATGGGCCTCGCTCGTATTAGGAAATTCACTGAAATTCAATAAATTTTCCTGATAGACCGTTAACCCGATGATGGTTAATCATACAAATCACATTACGAGCGTTGAGGTTCTGTATCCCTACATCGTCATTGCGCGATCCATTGCGTTGGAGCTACATGTGAGTGGAGCCACTGTGTAATACCGATCACGGAATAAGGGCTATCAAACAATGATGGGTGACGATGTGTCTGTTGAATACTTGAAAGGTGTTGGGTTCTCTATGACCTTTGCTGATTAATATATGAATGTAGCGCATGTAGGTCGCTATAACGCGAATGTCTTCTCTCTTTTCCGATGTGAGGTTAGGGAACCTTGAGGGTTATTGTTAAGACTAAGCTAGGGTGTTTCGTGTTCCTCGTTTGGTTGTCGGGGCATCCTATCTCGGGACCTCATGTAATCCTCTTAAGGATTCCTTTCCTCAGTCAGAGGAAAATGTTGAAATATACGTTGTTACTTAACCATTGTTTTTTTTTGGTAAGTTACTTAACCATTGTAGGTGTTTTTAATTCTTACCATTCTTTGGGCTTCACTGCTTATCCCTCATGTGTTGGTTTCCTCAGGAGCTGATTTGGAGGCGGGTTGTGAGGGTCGCGCTAGTGCTTGTTGGGGAGTCTTTTTGTCAACATCAACGTGGTCGTCAACGGTTCCTCCCTTTTGTAATGTTGCATTAATTTTCTATTTTTATATTTGACTTATGGCTCTCACAGGATGATGATTTGTATTCAAGTCTATATTATTATTTTGTAATGCATGCTCTAGTATTATATTAAAGTATATGGCACAATTTAAGAGGGAATATAATTTATAAGAAAATCACAAAAATTGGTCAAATAAGGCTTTCCTATGTGCCCTAAATCATTTCATGTACATACAAAAATGAAGAAGAAGCCTGACATTGCTCTTCAATGGAATCCAACTTGTAAAAAAAAATTGATTGCTCTCTTTGGATGTATGCAGGCTCTCATCTCAACAAATAAACAAAAATGAACACAAAAGTGAATGCCATCACTGAAGCAAGATTTAATTAAGTCCATTATGCTTTAATTCATTCCAACAAAAAGCCACTTCTATGTAAAACATTGAAGAAATGCAGCTAGTAAACTGAAAGAAAGTACTTCAAATGGTGCTAAATGGATATAGAAGTTGACATGTATTCCTCCTGCAGGAATGGAGAATAATAATTCTTCATACACCAAAAATACTAATTCATGAATATTGATATTATAAGAGAGATTGAATTACCTTGCTTTAGGGAAAAAGGTAACTGAAGGTAGTCAAATGCTTCAATTCTGAGCTCTACTTTCTCCAATAGCACTTCTTCTGCAAATAAGTTATAACTAACTTCAGCTAATTCATTTTTAAATAATCATTAAAACCTTTATGAAACTCATTATTCTATCGACAACCTGGTCACAAAAAAAAACTAAGTAGCAGCAGGATTGAGAGATGTTTTGGGCAAGATAAAACATCACATGTTCAAGATACATTTGGCACTAAACAACTTCAAAGAGTAGACAGTATCATATAGCATCGAATGAAAGTAAGTAAGTAGGTGTAGATTATAAGTTTATGATAAATTAAGCATGTTCCAAAAAAATTGAATGACATAAACATTTCAACATTCAGTGATCTTTCATGGTTTTACTCTATTCCTCCTCTTCGAATGAATCAAGATCAAGCTATTTCAATTAAATGGAGTAACATCCATACAGACTACCATATGCCTTTTAAATAAGACAATAATTTTTTAAGTACAAATTTCGGAGCAAAACTGATTTCATATCGTAATTAAAACCAGTCTAATAGGATTTAGATTGCTTCAATCCGACCTGTAAACCATACTAACGTAATTCATATGCACAAGGAATTAAGACGAATAAAAAAACAAAAAAATAGACCCAAGCAGCCATAATAAACACATCTTCCACCAACAGGAGTTCCACCTTTTCTTTTCATATGCAAAAGCATCTAAAAATCATGTTTATGCAAGAGTGCAAGAATGCCAGAAATATCACCAGAAATATCACGGCGTAAATTCAAACGCATAGAAAACGGAGAAAAACAAGTGGAGATGAAACAAATAGGAAGAGAGGGGTTCTCAGATAGCCGAAACTACCGTTCCAGAGAAGGATTTTGAGTTGCTCCTTCTGGATGTCGATGTACCGTCCGAGGTAACCCTCTAATAACTGGCTCACCAGCCTCTCGAACATGGCTTCCTCTTCTCAAGGGGTGACAGGAACCACCGTCTTTGAGTGGCTTAAAGCATAGGGGGAAGAGAGAGACGGCCAGGGAAGGGCCAGGGACGGCGGGTGGCGAAGAGGGGGAAGGGAGAGAGAGAGAGAGAGAGAGAGAGAGAGATGGTCGGGTCGGGCCGGGGGCTGCGGGTGCCGATAGTGGTGTATATTTTCTGTTCCCTAAAGCATAACTTCCATTAAAATGAAGGAGCTCTACTTTTTTCCTATTAATGAAAAATGATTGTCATCCCCTGTCATTTTTTATTTTTTGGAATAACTTTATCAAGACTCTGTTTACTAGAAGTTAAAATTATTTTATGAAGAATCATGATTTTATTGAACTATTTGGTTCACTCGATTTCTCAGATAGATCATTTTCAAGTGTTTGATTTATACATAAAAAATGATAAGGAATTTGATTTAAATGTTTAAAATACATTTACTATTATATATATATTTGCAAATTTTATTTCTTTACTCATATCACAATTAAAAAAAGAGTAAATTTTTTATAAATATTTAATGAATACAAATAAATAAAATAACCAATTATGTAATTAAACATATAATAATTAATGATTTTTCTAAATCAGTTGAATATTATGAACTCCTCTAAAAACTAAATAACAAATTTTATTAGTTAGGATTCAGATATATTGTTTTAGGCCTAAACCCACATCATACATCAATATTATACCAAATATAATAATATCTAAACCCATCTATAAAAAAATTAAATTTAAAAATATAAATTATCTAAGACAGTTAAAATTTTTCACATCACATATGAAAAATTTTAACATAATCTTTTAGTTAAAAAAATTAAAATGACTATATAAACTCATTATATGGGTGGTAGGAAAAAAGAAGACGCGGACACTATTTATTTTAGAAGGGATATACATAGTAATTTCATTAATTTGTAAATGGTATAATAGTAATTTAATTTAGGATTCCTGGTGGAATTTGAGATCACTACCACAAAATATGGAAATATGATTCCACCTTATTTTTCCACATGAATGGATTTTAATTCCAGTGGGACCCACAATACCATCAAGATTACCACCAACCAAACACTGAATTTTATACATTTTCCTGGTAATCTTACATGGAATCAAATTCCATCATAAAATAACACGGACCAAATGGGGCCTCATGTCCTCTCATAAACATAATAAAAAAGGGTCTTTATTTCCACCCCATCCGATATTCTACCCACCCCTTTAAAAATTTAAAATTTCATGTTTATAGATAGAGGAACCCACCTGTGGTTGCTATTCAGCGTGTACTCCACCATTAACAATAGATGCAGCTTGTGCTGGTCCTCTTCTGAAGTGAAGTCGAGGAGGTTCACAATTCAGACCCTCGAGAAGATCTCCAGCTCGTTCTGCACCTCTAATTGGTTGACCGCGTTGTCGATGGTTCAGCTCTTATTGAGGGGCTTCACAGCGACAGTACAATCGAAGTGGACAGCCTTGTAGACGTTGTTGTGGCTACCACGGCCGAGGAGACTATCGTCAAAGAAGTTGTTGGTGGCAGATACGATGTCGGCATAGACAAATTGGATGACGGGGAAGGTTGCAGAGTCATGAGATGTCAATTTCTTGGAATGGTGGAGGTGGAGGGGTAGGTGACGACGGCAGAGTGACCGATCCTTGGAGGAGGGGTTGAGGTCGAAGGCCATGAGAGGATCAGGACCGTCACCGCCATTGTTTTGTAAAGGCGGCCCATGCAACCGCATAGGTGGTTCAACCGAGAGACCGAAACGCCTCTGCTGGAATTGGGCCATGCATATGTGGCCTGATTCCATCTGTGCACCCGCTGGGCACACAGGTTTTGTTTTTTTAAACAGCCATTTTACACGTTAAAAAAAAGCACAAAGGGATTTCTTCTTCAGCAATTCAGCCAGCCCTAACAGAGAACAAGGGGTCTTCTTCAGCAACTTCTTCTTCAGCCGTTCATCTTCTTCAGTCCAATCTTCTTCTTCAGCAGTGCCAGTTACTCCTCTATGTCTGTGTCTCTGAGCCTTCTCACTCTCTCCGCCTCCCTCTCTGCAGCCTGCCCTCTCTAACTTGTCTCTGCAACTCTCTCTGATCTCTCACTTTCTCTTTGTTCTCTCTCTGTCTCACTGCTTTTTATGGAGCTGCTTCGCCAGAGATGTCTCTGTCTTTTTTCTTTTTTTAAGATTTTACTGTTAACATGTCTCTAATGTTTTTCACCTGTCATTGGTTTATTTAACAAATGCTTAACACTAGTCAGTTTTTATTTGGTTATTATTTTTTGTTATCTATAATTGATTTTGGGACAATCTTATGTACATGTATATGTTAATGATCTAGAATATCTAAGGTGTATAGACAGTTTGGATAATGGAACATCTTGGGGTATATTTAACATATCTTTTGTGTGTGTGTATATATATATATTTAATATTTATCTTAATATGTATAGGAATCATCGTATATTTTTTATTAATAAAAAATTATAGAACAGCAAATACTCCTGCATACCGTATATACTCTGTGCTGTACCTCAACATCACATAAACCGCATACTGCATATCAGAACACTGGTCACCGCTATGGATGAATTGAACTTGGTTGCGGTGGCGGAGACGGTAACGGTGCATGCTGCGGAGGTGGCGGTGGAGGAGAAGATGGTCATGTGGGTGTTTTAAAAGCCATCACTTATGTAATAAACTCTATTATTAAAATGGACTTAGCATTTTGATGAGCATTATTATTGGTACATGCTTGCATTATATTGCTTGAAATATTGTGTTTGTTTTAATATAGTCATTTAATTTACACTGTAGATAATCTGATGTGTAGAGTTTGGCTTACACACGGAAGATCAAATTATCGGTTCCTTGTGAATTATAAGTTGAGGTTCACAACTTTAGATGGACTTGGATAATCCATTAGATAAAAGTTGTAGTGCAATTCATATTACGTAGTCTATCTTGACTATAAAAGACTGGTTCATAGGTTTTTGGGTGATTGTGTTAGTACACCTTGTGTGTATTGAACGGATCAAGTTGGGGTAATTATTTTGTACTGACTAGATAAAATAATTTACACCCCATGTTTATTGTGATTGTTTATGCTCTTAATCTTAAAATGGTTTTTAGACATGTGCATTTGTTATTTGTCATTTTGATTCATTAAAAAGTGAGCTTCTCATATGGATCAATAGACTCGGTGAGTTGGGTGACAATAACACTTGTATGATGAATATTTACTATTGATGGATTGAAGATGGTGGTCAAGCTGCTTAATTTGAAAATTGTAACCGATTCTATGAAAATTTAATGGGTGGTGTGGCAGGAAAGAAGCTCAAAGATATCTGCACATATGAACCAACGGCAGATATGTTAATTTTTTGGATGATAAATGAACAATCTGTTGAGATTTCTGAGACGTGACTACCAGCAATCCAGTTATTCTCATATGAGGTTATGCTTGGCCAGATGCTATGATTATTGGTTCTACAATTTTTCTTCTATGAAGTTTCATTGTTATTATTATATATGGAAATTCTTGAGATATTTTATCGGCCAATATATTCACAAGAGTTTATTATCATGGTTCTATGGCTTTCTTGAGTATCACTCAAACACATGCAATCAAAATACTATATGAGATCTTTACTATTATGGACTTATTACTATTCCGGGTTATCTCAGTACCATATGATCCAAGTGATTTTTGGATATTCTTCTACAGATATCATATATGTTAGTTATAAGTTCATGGGAGATCACAATATTATATGGTTTTCTTCAGATATTATATTCTATATGTGGCCTTCATATTTTGTGTATTATTTTATGGTATTTTGGAAGGATATTCAGTAGTAAATGGTCTCTATCTGAGGTACGTAAATATAAACCAAACTTTTGATTACCTTAATTATTAGTGGTTGTGTTTAATAATTTTGTGGTAATCATGCTCATATAAATGTCTTGGTCAATTGCATACTTATAGTGAAATCATATTAATGTGCATGTTATTATAATTAACATGTTTGTATGCTCATGTGGTAGTGATCAAGTTTTATTATTTGCATTCGTATAAAATAAAATTGCATGTGATTTGTAGAAAATATTTTGTATGCATATATATCTCAAATTATTTTTGAGTAGTCTCCAAATGTAGGGGTATTTTGTGAAAATAAAATTACAATGGTAATTTACATACCCTTAAAATGTGGGGGGGGGGGGGCATATACCTCATTAATTAAAAAAAATTGAGAGAGAGAGTACAAAATATTGGGACAAGAAAATAAAAATGTCTAGACAACTATAAATAAAACTTGAGTTGATTCATTTTATATCTAAGGGAATATAACTCGAGTATGTGAGGTTGGAGAGAACTTCACAAAAGGACTTGCGAGATGACTCGTCCTTAATATCGAGACCGAGGGGGATGTGGGTTAAGCCCATTAGAAATTACCTGTAGTGGGCTCCCTACCATTGTGATTGGAGATCCCGTGAAGATGGTTTTCAAGGGGTTAACGAAGCTGTATTGGTAAACTTGTGAGTACTGTAGAGGAAAAATTCATCTAACCCATCCCTATGGTAACAGTGCTAACTGTAGTGGAAGTAGGTTAAGCTAAATGCTCTTAATGGGTTCGAGTCCTTTTCGGACAGGGTGTGGTCCATGCAGGCACTCTGGAGAACTCACCTATATGAGTGCACGGACGTGGGGCCGCATTCTTTGGGATTTTTGCTAAATCTTTAAGGCACTCAAGAAAGGATACGAGCACATGGCTGTAACGTGCTATTCCGCAGAACATGACTCATATCCTGTACAGTGTGTGTGACTGGTGAAACCGGACTAAAGGGGTCGAGTTCAAAGACTTAGTCTACCCAGGCTTCTCCGGGGGATATGGTTTATATTAAGTGAAGGTTCAACCCCATAAGATACCATCACCTATTACATGGTATAAGACGCCCAAAATTCTTTGTTCCATCATATGTCAATTTGTTCTACTCCAGAATAATTTATTTCTTTCCTCTAAAGATTTTACTGTGTTGCATGTATTTTCAATCAGTGGGGATTGTTAGATTTTTATTCTAAATCTAAATTATGATTGAAAATATTTTATATTGGATTTTCGAATTCAAAACTTTTGTCAATACCAATTATAACCTATGCTTTTGAGATTAAAATGCATGGGAGCATGAGTGATTCATTAATACCCATACGATTACAAACAATATGCATTTGTTTGAAATAAAACATTTGTGGAGTGCATTAAAATAAAATACAATATCTTATATTATCTAATTGAATGAATTTTGAACGTTTCACATATTACAATTAATATTGTATTATTTGCATGCATGAATGAAATTGAATTACATGCGTTTCATTTGTCCATTAAACCCCCTAAACAATTTAATTGTATGAGTTACAAATGACACATTGGCATGCCTTAAATATTAGTGCTTTAATACATAGGTTACGCATGCATGGGAATTTAAAGGTTGGTATTCTTGCTTATTTAAAGGCATCATTTGACATGACAGAGGAAGATAATAGAAGAAATAATCTCTTTTGTGTGGTTGTGTTTTCGCCAACATATAGCCAATCCTACTGTGTTATAGATTTTATTACAATCATCTTTCCTCCAAACCATAGTTTTCAACACCTTGTTGTTTGATTTAATTTCTTGATCTGGGCGTCTGAAATGATCACAGTCTGTTCACCGTGGTTCTTCCGTAGCTCGCACCACGGAAGAACAAAACCTATTGTGGTCGTATCTCTCAGTGGTAGAAGCCATTCAACCCTGTGCATGAGGGGGCCTTATTCACCGAGAACAGAGTGTCTTTACTCGTTTCTACATTTTCGGATACACTTTTCTAATCTCTAACTCTTTTATTTCATGCTTTTATTGTATATTTTAGAGTATGCATGATTTAATATATATTTAATGTTTATATTCTAGATGTGATAATTATAAGAATTTGTGTTTAGACCTAATATTTATTTGCCACGCACAATATCTTCACTGTAGATACCTGCTATATGATGTGGATGCGCACACATTTTTAAAATCATTTTATAAGCATTGAATCACCCGAATTAAGATCTCAAGGGATGAATGACAACATTAATTAAAAGGGTTAAAGAAATCTAGTAATAATTCTATATAAGTCTCTTTCAAAGTTGGGATAAATTTACAAATCTTGAAAATTTATATAAACCTAAATATCATCTCTGAGTTAATTTTTTATTCAAATTTGATAGAATATTTTCAGAATATCCTATCATCATATAATGTGTAAACATTTTAGTCTCCATAAATAATCATAAAGATAAATTTATTTCCGGAAGAATCAAATTACTAGGAATTTTATGTTTCTTCATTTTTATTATTTGAAAATGATAAAAAATTGAAGATAATTTAGTCATTTGATGATATAGATTATGAATAACTAGTGTAGATTGAGTTATGATTAACACTAAGGCTGCGTTTGGTTCGACTGAATGCGGAATTTAAGTACTGAATTATTCAGTGCTGATTATATAAGTGTTGATTGTTTTATGCAGTTCAGTTTAAAAAACTGTTTAGTTCAGCAGAAAATATAAGCACTTATTTAAATAAGTATGTTTGGTTCACCACTTAAAAATAGTGCTTATGAGAAGGATATTTTGGTCTATTTAATAAGTACTGAATGTTATTTTGATATTTGGTTGAATATTTAAAAAATGCGCTTATTTTTTAACTATTTCAAAAATATGGATTTGTTCCTTAAAATATGTCACAAAAGTGAATATTTTACAAACTTGAATATTTAAAAAACGTGCTTATTTTTTAACTATTTAAAAAATATAGATTTGTTTCCCAAAATATATGTCATACTTTAGAGAGTGAATATTTCACAAATTTAAACCCAATAGTATTCATATAACTGCAAATCATTTTATTCTACAGTTCAAACATTGATTATTTTTTTTTCCTATTGATGAACATAGAAATACACTTCACCATATTATATCTAAACATTAATAAAAATTCAACTCATATAATGAAAACATGAACTTTTCATACCTGTCAATGAATGAGATATATATTAAATCATAAATCATCATAATTAAATCACTTGGAAAGTCTCTCAATTGTCACAAAACAATAGTGCCTCCAACAACAGTAGCATGTTATCATCATTTATGGTGTTCAAGAGTTGCATTAACATAAGAGAACTAAAGATTTTAAAAAAGTTACAGCAAAATTTATCAATCCCACGAGCATTGTCTTCTCAACTATAATGCCTGAAATCATTATTTAAGCAACAATCCATCAATCATGCAGTGTTCCCAGAATATCATCTTCTTTGAATATGTAGTACCTGAGCAAACACAACATAAAAACCAATGCTACCATATATACATTATTTCACATGGTGTTAAAAATGAAAATACCCGCAATAAGAAATGATAGTTTCAGAACAGAAAATTAGTTACATCAAATATATCTTGAATATGAAACCGCTAGAAATCATTCAGTATATACAAAATATGACCAGGCTAGAAAATATGAACTTGTGGAAAACTAGAAAACAATTAAATTCAAATGGTGCAGTAGTGATGGATCATATAATATGTCATACACTCATACAGCAAGTTCAAACACCAGGGTGCTTGTCCACAATCGATCTGGGAAAAGAAAACAATAAACATTTCATAAATTCCAATTCCCACTCACAGAGAACACTCTCCAATATGAAACATTGAGAATCAATTCAATTTTGTGGAACTGTAAAATCCATGCTATCTAAGAACAATGTTTCAATTCGAGGATATAGAATTACTACTACCCAATTAATATCTATAAATAGATGATAGCAGAGTTTCATGCAAGTGTGTAGGAGAAAAAAATAATAATGAATCCTTCTTGAAAGATAATGCAAAGGAATACTTTCCTGCTCATCTAATCAGGGGAATGCTTAATGTCATCATATGATAATTGCATCTCCTTTTATGCCTTTCCCAGCCATCTATATTTTCAGAAATAGATGGCTAATATTTTGTCTATCTTATAGTTTTTATTAAAGATACATGAAATGTTATACTTGGTAGGTTGTGCATAGAAGTAGACATCATCGGTGGAGCCCTTTTATAAAACTGCAGAAGCACACATTCTTAGCTTCCACTTATCCCCTTTATATTAGAAGTGGCCAACTATGGTAAAGATTTTTCAAGAATCCCATCTCATCATAATCTACCCAAACAAATAATTGAATATGAGATCATTCATTGCAATAACAGTCATGAGAAATACTGACAATTAAAGAAAACACAAAGCACCCCCACCCTGGCAATAATTCAAAAGCTGCACATACACCAACGAATACATCAATATTTAACAAAGCTGTAGCTCAATTGGGGATAAAGAAGGAAAGTGCAGAGAGACCAGGTTGGATTATTGTATTTTATTACTTCCAGGAAGGTTATTTAAGGGTAAGGTTTAAGCAATAAATGGGGGGGGGAGGGGGACAGTGATAAGAGAAGATGATCCAATGGAATTCTTTAGCTTCTGTCCTGGCCTACTTTAGTGAGGTTCAGTGTGTCTCAGGGTCACCCCAGCAGACAAATAGATTGTAGGTGTTGGTAGATGAGGACAGGAAAGATTTGGAAAATTTGATCAATGCAAGCTTTTATAGAACTTTAGTAAATGCTGTAACTCAAGGAATAATTAGACCATCACCACATATAAATGAGATCACAATGGTAAGAAAAGTGAAATGCATTTGTATACCTTTCTTTGTTTTAAGATTTTCAGAAAAACAAATGCCTTAGCTAAAACCTCATAAATAATTAAACTTCAGTGTCTGTGATAAATAAGCACTCTCTCTTTATTTTGAAACTGGCATCATTAGCATCCAATAAAGTCATATTAAACCAAAACTCACAAATATCTACATTCATACAAGTATATATCAACAAGAGCATTCCCTCACCTTCATAGATTGAACAACCTTCAGTAGTTAAATGGCCATCCGGAGTAGCCTGACCGGTCGCGATGATCATCATGAACAGAAGGTGTGGTAGCAGCAGAGCTACATGGTTTATATGTCACCATCTTTCTAATGATGGATTAAGCATAAATGGTAAAGCAAGGAGAAAATGAAAAACCCCATATATAAAAGCATATTGAAGTGTATGTCAGCAAGCAATAAAAAGCAGATAAAGTCAGGGTAGTGATTAAAAGAGATTGCTCTGTTTCATTCATAATAATTTGATGGATCATTCTAATACTAAATTTGACAATGTGAAATAGTGAGCTATTATAGGTTTCTATATGTAAATTCTGATTTGGCAAGAATCAACTTAATCTAAACATGTTTTCAAATGCTCCCAAGGATCCAAAGAAACCAAAAAATAACTTTTAATTATAAAAAATGATTTTTCAAGAATCTAAAAAAGTATGTTTGCTGGAAAACTGTTTTCAAAATTGTTTCAAATAAAAAATTAACTCATTTCAAGCTTTTTCAAATGCTACGTGATTTTTTATTTCTTCAAAAGCTGGATCCACTTGGGTAAAATTCCTGCAAAACCCAATTGCCAAAAGAACACCATTTTCTCATGAAATTTCTCAACCTTGATGTGTGACATTCATACAGAAATTTAAAGAAATGGTGTCAGATACCTTGTGATACTTTTCTTGTATAAAACAGAATGGACAAACCTGGAAGTTAAAACAAATCTATACCTTTACAGTATATGGATCTCAGTGAATTATAAAAATCCAGACAAAAACTATACACAATCATTCCCTCATGTATAAAATACAGAAAATACATTACAAAGATATATGAAGGCAAATTTAAAAAGGATGCCTCTAACATGTGGAACCACTATCACACCAATAGAAGATCTCACATGGAATACATGTATCTATTATACTCATGGTATCTTTAGACCGATAAACACGTATAAAGAATACACTTTATATATATAAAAGAAAAAAAACTCTGTAGTTAAAAAGTTATATTAGTAGGAGATTGTGAGCTCTTCTAGCTATTTATGTTTCTGTAGGAGCATGGTCACCTGGCCCAGCAAGCATGATCTGAAAATGTGGTCGATTCAATACAATATGTAAAAAGAAATAAATCAACTGGACATCAAATCCATCCATACCAAAACTAGCGATTCATAAGAGATCCCATAATCAATCAAAGAACAATGATTTACCGAAAGATCCCTCTTTTCCCCACCTCGGGCTCCGTGACGTCATCGAACTGAGGCGGGACGCGGATAGAGAAACCGTCCCCGTCGTACTGAAACCATAACATGGTGTTCGAGATCCCACCAAACAAAGGTTTCTTCGAAGCAGTTGAGGTAGGAGGAGGAGGAGGAGGAGGAAGGGGAGGTTCTTCAGAGGCGGCTAGGGCACCGAAGGAGAGCCCTAAGGTCAGGGTCAGGGAGACGGCGGAGGCCGTCCGGAGTGCGAGTTCCCGCTGGGATGAACGGTAGACAATTGACGGTGTAGGGTTTCTACAGCGACGATGGCGAAGATCCGGTGACGAGTTTCCATCGGGATGAACGGCAGACAATTGACGGGCGAAGAGGCATTTGATTAGGTCTACAGCGACGGTGGTGAAGATCCGGTGACGAAGCTAGGGTTTCGGGGGGTCTCGCAGCCGGTGCTGAGAGAAGGGTGAGGAGAGAGAGGGTGCCCAAAAATCTGCTTAAATACCCTGCGTAAATAGCTATTGTTAGGAGGGGTAAAGTGGTCTTTTCACGTCGACGGTAATTATGCGGAAGCCGAGTGCGGAAAAATAAGTGACTTTCTCAACACTGAATATTTATGATCTTTTTTACTGAAAGTGGAAAGTTATCAGTACTTAAAAAGTGTGTGAACCAAACACCCACACAGCGAATAAGTGCTGAAAAACGCATTCAGTTAAATAAGTACTGATATTCAGCCGAACTAAGCGCAGCCTAAGATGTATAAGGATTTTGTAACTTTTCAAATATTTGTTCATCTACCCTAATTTTGACAAAACTTATATAGGATTATCTATATTTAAGATGATGTGATCGCTTTTAATCCTAATTAAAAACTTAAAATTAACCTAATTATTTTTCTAAAAATATTTATACGGTGCAGATAGTGATAGACGATGCACGTCACGCATAGATGCTTTGATAAACAGGCAAGGAAGGAATCAAAGAAGTTCACAAGAAAAAAAAAAGAGAAAAAAAAGAAAGGAATCAAACAAAAATCGATGGCAAATCCTCCAATTTCGTGCTTATCCTCCTGCGGTTAGATACCCCATGCCACACGTCCACCAAACATGATCTTTGCATGTCATCTGTCCACTATAGAAAATTTTGAAATAAAAAATACTCCCCTCATCACCCTTTAGTAATTAAAACAAGAAAACAATGCATGAAATGATCATTCATGGGGAACAAAATTGAAAATGCAGAAAAACGATAACATGGAATTTCTTCCTGAACATGGACAGAGAATTTCAACGAAAAGAGAGAAAAAAAACCCATAGATTTCCTCTATAATTCAGAACTTGGAATTACTACACCACCCATTAAGCAAAAATAAAAAGATAAATAAAAACTACATATATATACATTAACAGCCCAAAACGAGAAAGCAAAGCTCTTCAATTCAAGAAGAATCTGATGTTGGGGGTTACTGCTACACGTCAATATTACAAGCCGGCGAGAGGAGCAGAGGCAGCTGACCCACCAAGCCCTTCTTAAGCCCCACCAACACATCACATCTCACGTACATCGAAAACCAACCGCTCCTAAACACCCCGGACTTGTACTTGATCCTCCCCATTAACACCACCCTCAGAGGGACCACACCATAAGCCTCATCTGTGGCAAAACCCGACGCGAGATCCGATGAAATCGGCACGAACTGATCGCCTCCCAAAATGGGTGATATGGCGACCGTGCTGTCCTCCTCCTGGTACATCGGCGGCAGTGGCGATGGCGGCGTGATCGCCTGGTTGTGATACAACACGTAGCCCAACAAGCGATCGTAGCGTATGGAGGACCTGCGGCTTGGGTTGCGGACGGTGATGGTGAACTGGAAGGTCGTACTGATTGCGGGGGGCGACGGCGACGGAGAGGTTGCGTTGTTGAGGTCGTAGACGGCAGCGGAGACGACTGTGAATTTTGGCTTGCTTGGGCGATAGACAAGCCATAGAATTAGAGCGGCGAGTCCGGCAAGGATGATGATGGCTATGATGATGCCGCAGATGAAGCGGGCAGAGCCTCCACGGATGTATACGGTTGTCCGGCTCTTCTTCTCCGATTCTGATATATTGGGTTGGTGGGAAGCGTTGTTGTAGGAACCTTTGGGATGTTCTTCTTCCATTTTAGGATGTCGATGGCTATGAGTAATTTTTAATTTGTTATGATTGTGAGGAATGGGAAAGGAGAAGAATATATATGGTGGCCAATTTTTTTTTTTTTTTTTTTTTTGAAGATAAAAAGATATTTAGGGCGGTGCAACATGAGGACTTTTTAGGAGATCATCCATCATAGTACTACTCTCGTCCAATCACGCTTAACTTCTGAGTTGGCCAATTGAAAAGTTGTTTTTATTAGTAAATATTTTTTTCCAATAAAATCTTCCTATCAGGTGGATACAATATTAGAATCAAGGTCCCTGTATTAAAGAAGTACATACATCTATCATCCTACTAAAAGAAAATTGACTAAATGGGACTGCTTTATTCTTCTCTTCATTTGCTTAAATCGTACAAGATCTTTGTAAAATCACAAAATATCTGTCACATCTTACTGTTAGGGTCCTTTGGATATGAGTTTAGGTAGATTCTGCTTTTAAAAATAAAAAAAATTCTCAAACTCAGATTTAAACACATTTTCAGAGATTAGCTTTTCAAACTATAGTCTTCATTTTTAAGCCAAAAAATATTACAATTGAAAATCTAATAAAACATAGTTTTTTAAAAGTTGAGTTTGAAACTTAAGATTTTAAGAATCTTAGTGTTTCAACCTCACATCCAAACACACTGTTAGTTAATTTATTTAATCTCTTAATACAAAAATCAAAGAATTCATAAAGCATATTTCGTGCTTTATTTCTTGAAGGGCATCGATTAGAAGTATGTTTTTTGCATTCATTAATAAAATATATAAAATCATCCAACATCATACACACTCCACCATGTTAATATGTACCCTATTATAAAAAATATAAAAATTTATGCGTCAAATATATAAGAATATGTTTTTCATTTTTACAAAGGAATGTACTTCATTTGTTAAATATATACTTCAATAAAAAAAAATGTATGCCACTAAAAAGTGATGGCAATAGGGGTATTGAGCATAACATTTTCGAGATCGGATCCCCTCAGAACTGGGTCCCTTCAATTCAGTCAGTAACCAATCATTTGATGACACGTAGAGCTTCCAAAAAAAAAAAAAAACTTAACAAACTTTGTTTGAACCAACTTGATGGATGTCATCATCAATATTCCCTCTCCCCCTTTTTTGTTTTCCTCCATTTTATACTTTCCCTCCCTCATACGACCCAACAAAAAACATTCAATCCCAAACCCTTTCTTCACCTCTTCATCATCATCACCAACGAGGACTGACCAACATCATCATCTCCAACGACGACTGACCAACCCTAAACCCCTATCCACATATTGTCCTCCTGTCAGTCCCCTCATCTTTATTTCTGTGGTAGGTCGGCAACTCTTCATCTCTGTTTTTTTAGTAGGTCTATGGTAGGACTGAAATTAGAGCTGAAAATAAAATAGGATTTCTCATTGATGAAATGTTATGCCTGTGTCATTTGAAGCCTTATTTTTTTATCGGAGTTGTTAAAATTCTGACTTTTAGCTACCTGCGAGAGTTGGGGTACTCTGATTGAAAAATCTGACTGCATAATTATTCTCCTGGTACTGGCATTGGCCTACCTGTAAATTTTCGTCGCATTCTGACGTCTTTTTTGAAGTTATGCAATTCTGATTGGTATTCGGATTTAATTTTGTTAATATCCAAGATGAAGAGGTTTAAATATGATTTTATCATGAGATGTTTAGTTTTGAGTAGCTATCATACAAAAGTAGAATTAGATCATCTGGATTCATGTAGCAAAAGTTGTGAGTATTTTTTCAATTATACATTGGGGATAAGAAAAACCTGGCAACAGCACTGTTTGATGTTTATTGCATAATTCAAAACAGTTGAAGGGGTTATTAGATATTGGCTTAAACATGAAAGTTGTAGTAATTTTGAGATTGGAGATTGGCTGTTTTTCTAAAATATTTTTTATTTGCACGCGTGTGTGGGGGGACGCTAGTTCAATCATATTCCGAAATGTGCACTCAAACCTAAATTTTGAGTAAAAAAAACCAACCAAAAATATCTCCAACCACTTACCCTAACCTATACCAAATCAAACTTTTAACTAATTCAAGAAAGATTAACGGTGCATTTGGAAATATAGTTTGAAAAATAGCTTTAATCTTTATACATGTTTTTTTTAAGGATATAATGATGATGGATGCCTTTTAATTTATCAAAGAATCGTGTTTGTTGTTGATAACAAAATATGCTTTTGTTGGAGTAAACATAGCTTTTGATGTATTTTTTTTAATGTAATGATGAAGACAACTTTTCAACCAAGTGGGCTTGCTTGGTAACCTGTTTGAGGGTTTTAGCTTTTAAATAAGCTAAAAACACACTACAAGAAATCAAGGCATTAGCTACGAATTTTTTTGTAGTAAAAACCAATTTTTCGTAGCAAAAGTCTTCCTCGACCAAAACATTCCGTTGCTATTATGTTTGCAATTGCCTCATATGGGAAAACCTTTTTGCTACGAAATTATTTTCGTAGCAGTAGGTATTATTTTGTTGCAAACGGTATCCTTTTGCAACGAAATTGATTTTGCAGCAACATTCCCTCTTTTGTGACGAAAATTATGCCGCAGTAAAAGGTCACCTTTACCATGATGAACACCACTTGCAACGAAAACTTTCATCGGTAAAGGTCACCTGTTGCTATGAAAGTACCATTTCGTAGCAAATGTCACTTATTGCTACAAAATTATTTCGCAGCTAAAAGTATATAAATTAAATATAAAAAATTTGACCTTTCCATGTGAAATATTTTACAAGGGAAGGCCAAATTTTCATAGAAAAACTTTTTAATTTATTTAAAATTTTTTATATTACAATTAATAATATATTTAATGATGACAATACACTATTAATCTACAATACACAATATATATGTATAATGATAACTAATATATCTAATGTGACATTGGGCTCATTAAAGACAAGAATAAATGAATTGTATGTAATATCAAAATGAATATACTCAACTTTAAACAAAGATAAAGCTATGGTTGCCGAAGGAGTGGATAGAATAGTTTTAACTTTAAATAAATTGACGGATGACCTTTCATTCCTCCATCTTCAAGGAGTATCTTATGAACCAATGAATAAAAAGATACAGATAGGAATGAAATAAAGATAAATTCACAACCAAATAATTCTGCATGTTCTGTTTTGAGATAACCTTTCATGTATTTGAGTAAATGTTCCACAACCATTTTTGTAGTTACTTTTGCAGTCCGAACACGTTCTTAAATTTTCCCTTATAGAGTGGATATAATAGTTTTAACTTTAAATAAATTGACGGATGACCTTTCATTCCTTCATCTTCAAGGAGTATCTTATGAACCAATGAATAAAAAGATACAGATAGGAATGAAATAAAGATAAATTCACAACCAAATAATTCTGCATGTTCTGTTTTGAGATAACCTTTCATGTATTTAAGTAAATGTTCCACAGTCATTTTTGTAGTTACTTTTGCAGTCTGAACACGATCTTAAAATTTCCCTTGGAGTATATACCTATTAGAGATTTCATATACTAGTTAAGACTATAGAAGTGACTGAGTGTGCCCTATATTTAGAGTTCAAAAGTATACTTGTGTAGAGAGAGGACTGATACCTAGTTTTACTTCACCTGCTGATCCACTTTGAACAATGTTTGTAGTACCATCTAATCCTTCACTAGCCATCACATTAGCACTAGTCGATGCCCCCATTTGAATTTGCTGCACCATCTGAGACCCATAAGGGTATAAATTCATCAGCTATAAAACCATAACCAATACAAGCACCCTCAAAAGAACCCAAGGCGAGGGAGGGAATGAAAATGCAGCTTGAACCTGATGTCCCATCCATAATATATGATAGACAAAGGGGGAAAAATCTCACTATTGCGGTGATCAAACTTGAAAAGGTATAGCTGAGAACTATTGTGCATGATTAGTACCTGAACTTGCAATTGGAGTGACTTGAGATATTCGATAGCCTCGTCTAACATTAATGCTTTGTCTGACTGGAGTCATATTGAAATTATTGCACCAGAGGTAATATGGGTATTAATTCAGTTTAGACTAACAACAATGGGAAAAAGAACATAGTGTAGCATAAACCTTGTTATAGTGGGGTACAGGTTCTTGCAATACCTTCATCTTTTTATTAATTATGTAAATCCATGATCAATAAATACAAGTAAAGTACATTAATTATAGCTTATAAACCTACTCTTTCTAAAAGATTATGAACTTCCGCAGCATGACTTCTTCGGGCAAATGTTGAACGCTGAAGCTGCTTGCTTGCCTCAACCAATTCATACTCTGCCTCCTGCAAATTTCAGAATTCAGATATACCCCTTTCAATAAACAAACCAAAGATATTGGAGACTTTTATCGATTCTAAAGATTTTCTAAAGCAGGCGGTTTTTAGACAAGAAAAATCAAATTCTCTTATTATATACATCACATATGATTTGCTACAAAAATAAGCTGTCGCCTACTGAGACAAAGTTTAATATTTCGGGAACAGCTAAATCTTTCTAACTGCAATTCATTTTACTTGCTTTATATTTCCTACCAACAACACTACTCATCCGCAACATGAATGTGGCCTAGCATTTGCTCCTATTCAAAGATAAATAGATCCTCAAAGAAAAAAAAATGCTTGCCCACATACACTCACAAACACTCAAAATGAATAGATCCATGTATATTGATTCTGCCGGCGATACACAAACCATGAAGAGTGTTTTGTTGAACAGTCGATCTATCTTTGCTTGACTTAAATCCCAATCATCAGATCCAAAATAAACCCTACATCCAGTCGGATCCTTCCCCAACAAACGGGGAAAATCAATCCGAGCATTAGGAAATTGCACGCTCCCGTTTTCCGATGACTGGAAATGGTTTGGTCGGTTGTCACGGTCCAAGCTATACCCGGTGACTCCAGCGTTCTCTCCTTCATGAGGGCGGATATGTTTGTAGCAATCGTGTCGAGATGGCTAGAGATAACCCCAAGTTGATCGGTGTGTTTGCGTAGCGTCATCTGCAAGACATGCACATCAACTTCGAGTTTCGACACTCGATCTTCATCGGAGATGGAGCGGGTGTTGGTAGACATAACGCTCTGATACCAATTGATAGGAAGAGACATATCAAATAGTTGTGATTCAAATAATAATAAGAAGAAGAGGTTAAAAAAGATTCAGAGAAGAAGGAGACAGAAGGGCAAGAAGGAATTTAGAATATTCTCTGATACATTATTTATTCATTCATAAAGCTATATCGCCAAACACATAACAACTTTTTACAATAAAGAGATTCTTCCTCAATCAATAAATCCAAATAAAGAAACTAATTAAGCTTACGAATAAGAAAACAAATTAAAGTTAAATAATCGATTCCTCCTCTGATTTAACATGTCAATCTCCTTAGATCTGACTGTCAGCCTTGCACGTCCCACACCTTCCGCCACACAAGTTGAACGCTTGGAATAAGCATCTAAACCCGGGCTAAACCCGGGCTAGGTCTAGCACCAACCTATCATTCAACCTCTCCGACTCCCTCACCTACTGCATCGCCTCCGCCATCGTCCCCATCATCTCATCCCTCTCCAAATACCTCCTTCCAAAGTCCGTCACCATCGCCGCAATCTTGACTCCGGCCGCTTACCCGAACAATTTCCGGCGTTGCTTCACTTGCAGGAACTCCATGGGGTAGGGTTTCCTTCCTTTGAAAATACCACAATTTTTTTATTTATTTTTATTTTTTTATGAGCTGGGGTCTTCATTTTAGGGGATGGGTTTATAACCCCTCCAGTTAACCCATCCCTTCTTTATCAATGCTACCGTGACCTAAAAATCCACGGCGGCGGCCTCCAGTGTATACCCCCGCCGACATAAAAAGAGGTGTGCGAAAATCAACACAAACTAATTTCCCCATAATGCTGCTCTCATCCCCCCCACAGATCCATTCCACCCCTTCTCCGCGCTCTCTCCTACCTCTTCTCAACTCAATCCACCCCACTCTCCTCCCTCCCACCCCCGCCTCGACAGCCACCACCACTATCGTCCCAAACACACCCACTTCTCTTCAAAGAGATCTTCGAAATCCCCTCAAACCACAATCCCTCCTCCCTCCACTCCCTCCTCCTCAAGCTCGCTCGCTCCCACAATTTCTCTCATTCCGACTCCGTCTTGGCCCACCTCCTCTCCTCACCCTCCCCCTCCTCCTCCCTCCCCATTTGCGTCCTCTCCAGACTCTTCTGTGTCTATGCCGAATCCAATCGCCCCGACAAAGCCCTCGACACCTTCCATCTCCTCCTCCGATCCGGCTTCCACCCCATCCCCACCAAACTCTTCAACCGCCTCCTCTCTGTCCTCCTCTCCGACCCTGAATACACCAACGCCGCCCTCTCCCTCTTCGAATCCGCTGAGACCTCGTATGGTTTGGTCCTTGACACAATGTCCTACAATCTGATGATCCACGCCCTCTCTCTGGAGGACAAATTAAGCGTTGCGTGCAAGCTATTCAACCAGATGTTCAAGCGCCAGGTCATGCCGGATGTGGAGACGTACCGGATCATGATGCAGGGGATGTGCAAGATGAGACAGTTCATGTCCGCTGTCGGGTTGTTGGAGGATATGTTGAATAAAGGGTTCGTGCCGGATGCCCAAAGTTATACGACTCTGTTGAATGGCCTCTGCAGGAGGAGGAAGTTTAGAGAGGCGTATAAGCTCCTCTGCAGGATGAAAGTGAGGGGTTGCAATCCCAACATCGTTCACTACAATACTGTGATTGTGGGTTTCTGTAGGGAGGGGCGCTCGCTCGATGCTCGTAAGGTGATCACTGAATTGATGCCTTCAAATGGGTGCCTGCCCGATTTGGTGTCTTACACCATGATTATTAATGGGTTGTGGAGGCAGGGATTTCTTGAGGAGGCAAGGAGATATTTGGAGGAGATGGTCTCGAAGGGGTTGTCACCACACTTCTCGACATTCCATGGGTTGGTGAGGGGTTTTTGTAATGTTGGAAAGTATGATGAGGCTTGTGGTGGGGATGTTGGAATGTGGGGTTGCGCCACACTCTAAGACATGGGAAGTAATCATACCGAGGATGTGTGATGAAGAAGATTCAAGTAGATTAGAAGAGATTGTTGGGAAGTTAGAGGTGAGGGAGGCATAGAGGAGGGGTTCCAAAATCGTGCAATCATATCATAGTTTTGAGTGTGTGCCATGTGGGTGTCAAATGGTTGATCTATTTGAAGACTGTTTCTTCAGGTGCTTCAGCTTTTGAAGGCATGGAGTTCTGTGATTTGAGAGGATTGATGACCAATGGAGGTATGTGATTAATGATAGTCTCTAAATTGTACTTTAAATTTTTTGGATTGATTTTCATGAACCGTTATTTTGAAGTGTGTGCGTGCATGCATAACATAGATATAACATGATAGGTCATTTTTCTTTTTTTTACTGAATGATAGGCAAGAGCCTTGACTATCCAAAATAACCAAAGCAAATGCCCAAAGCATACAATAGGAGGCATGGTATAGGAGATATCTACCATAGCCAAAACACCTCAATCACCCTACTCTTCAATTGCAATTTTTTCTTTAAGAAAAAGGACTCTTTCAGCCCCAACACATGCATGCCTCCAATCTTTGATGAGATTGATCACTGTATCCCATATATTTTCCATGTAAAATCTAGTTTCCCTAACAGTGAGGTGGTTGCGCGTATGCCATAAGGCCCAAACTACCACTGAAATGTATGATTGGGAGATCTTGGCCTTCTTGCTCATGTCTCTCTCGCCTTTAGCTTTCTTTCTGCATTCCACAATACCTGTAAGGAGGAGAAATTATCTTCCATGCCTGTTGCACTCTTTAGGATTCTCCACATCAACCTAGAAAATGGACACATGAGGTGCACAATGTCTCCTCGCCCTCCATACACACATCTGGCACGTTCGGTCCTCTTGAGTCACCCACTTTGCTCTATACACTTTCATCGCTAGTTTTCTTGATACATCAACCAAATGAAAGCTTGGACCTTGAGAAGGATCTTTGTTCTCCATATTTCCTTCGCCTTTGATGTTGTGGCCTCTAGATGGGGATGTGCTCTCCTCCACCAATCATAACAAGTTCGAACCATGAAAGACTGTCGTGGCTGTGGCCTCCAAACCACCTTGTGCATCCCCCCCTCAATCAACGTCTCCTCATGGATCTCTTGCAGGATGTCCATGATCAGCAAGACTTCCTCGCATAAATTCCTTCACATCCTCAAATCCCACTGCCCTCCCGATGTACTGTTATCTTAAAAAAGATGGACCACACCTTCTTTGTCTTGAGATAGCTAGAAAATTGCTGTGAATCCATCTTTTAGCGCACACTCACCAAGCCATTCATTATAACAGAATTGGATCACCTTCCTGTTACCAATCTTCCTCTGCACTGCTTCCATGAACCCGTCTGTAGCATCCAAAATATTCCTCCACACCTTGGAGAGCCATGAGGACACCCTAGGGTATCTGTTCAAGTGAGCTTCTCCACATCTGTTAGCTCGCATCCAGCAGACGACTCCTAACAATTCTTTGTTTTCCAACCATCTCCACTTTCCATTTGCTGAGGAGTGTCTTCTTCGTATTGGCCAAATCAAGCCAACCAGCTCCACCCATTCTTTTTCTGTTGCACACACAATACATGTTAGCATGACATGGTGGGCCACTCTTCATTAAGAATAGCGGATCTATGATTCAGTCAATATAACGAGAGGATTCATCACAAATTTCAAATTTTCTTTAAAAATATTATAACTATAAAAAGTTAGAATAACTTTATTTTACCATTATCAGACCCAATTGGTCTGGATTTCTTCTTGGACTATTTTGGCTCGTCAATCCCAATGTCGTCCCTTGAATATCTCAGAGAATTAACAAGTATATTTGTAGTTATTAAAATTTTCTTTTAGTTCTTTTTAAATGTAAATAGTTTGATTTAGCATTTTAATATCTGATTTGGTTTAGGGTGGTCCGATTGTTTGCAGATACTTATTCAAGATGTGATTGTTTATTCTCAAGTTTACTTATTTTCAACTCTTCTCCATTAGTGTTTGTTTAAGTGATTTGTAGATTGTATTTTTGTATATTTGTTATATGAGGCGGTGTTTGGTTCACCGATAAATCAACACTTATTCTAATTAATGCGGAAAAACCATCACTTGATCGTTATGTTGGCGTTTGGTTCACACCCTTTTAAGTCCTGAAAACTTTCCACTTTCAGTAAAAAAAAAGACATAAATATTCAGCGCTCGGAATGTCACTTTTTTTTCCGCACTCGGCTTCCGCATAATTACCGTTAACGTGAAAACACCACTTTACCCCTCATAACATCAATTATTCAGGCAGGGTATTTAACAAGATTTTTTGGGACCCTCTCTCTCCTCACCCCTCGATGTCAATTGCGAAACCCTCTCCCACTGCGCCGACTGCGAGACCCACCGAAACCCTAGCTTCGTCACCAGATCTTCGCCACCACCGCTGTAGATCTGATCAAAGGCTGCTGCTCCCGTTGACCGAGGTCCTATTGAAACCGTAGCTCACCCGATTGACCTCCACTAGATCTCCTCGACAGATCTCCTCACCAGATCGACCAGTCCGACTTCCTAGCTTCCTCTCCACAACAGATCCACCACGATCGCAAGACACTATATCTTCTCTTCCTCATCTCTCCTCTTCGGATCTCCTCACCCGACTGTCCTCTACCACTATCCCACTGCCGCCTCTCCGGATCTTCTCTCTGACCATCGACAAGGCAACATTTCCTCTCTTCTCTCTCTCTGTGCCTCTCATTTTTGTTGAGCAATGTATATTGTGTGGCCTGAGTATGTAGACATATGGATGCTTGGGAATTTTTGAATGTGTCATATTTGTTTCTTCCTCTGTTACTGGATAATTGTTTTGAAGGTTTTTTAGATTTTGTTTTCTGGTTTTGGTGAGTGTTGAAGTTGTTTTTATGATGAAATAAAGTTTTTTTGGTTGAATTTATAAGAAAGTTCTTGCAACCATGACAGCTTTTATGGGTTTTTGGTTTGCTTTATTATTTCCTTCATTGATTTGTTGATGTTGCAATTTATGGTGTATGTTTAATTGTATTTTTGAATTTATCATTTTATTTCCATTATTTTTTACAATTTTGGTTCTAACTAAACATATTTGGATTCACTGTTTAGTTCTGACTGAAATTTTGTTTGGTTGTTTTTGTTACAAGCATTGGTTTCCATCATATTCCCTTTCAAACTGTCATTCTGGCAATTACAAAATGAGGATGTTTTACAATTCTCTCTTACTGGTTATGCCAATAATCCTATGCTGGAGTTTGCATTGTTTGTCTTCCATCATTTTTTTTTTCTTGTTTAGTTCAACTACTCATTCAATAGTGATAAGAGGGCAAAGGTTATAGGCAATCATGTAATAGTTAGGTGTCTTCATTTCCTGATGAGATGAGAAATGACAACCAAACCTTTGACCTTATTTGTGGTCATCTGGGGCTGCACTTGTCTAAACATTCCCAAATCAGGCCCAAGCATTTCATGGAAATGCAGCCCCTGCATTTGTCTGACATTACTAAAGTACAGTCTCTATAATTTCAGTCTAAACATTCCCAATCTAGTCTCAGTATTTCAGATAAGTGCAGCCACTCCACCTACTTCAATCCCTCCACTGCAATCCAACCCTAGCAATCTCCCCAGTCTCCCAGATCAGTCCAGTCTACCCAGATCAATCCTATTTCCCCATATCAGTCCAGTCTACCTAGATCAATCATATCTCCCCATATCAGTTTAGTCTACCTAGATCAATCCTATCTCCCCAGATCAATCCAGTCTCACCAGTCCTCCCACTGACAGTCAAGACTCATCAGTCCAGCCCCCCAGACCAGCCCAGGCTCAACAATCCCAATCCAGTCTCACTATTAATCCCATATCAGACTCATCAGTCCAGCCCCCAGACCAGTCTCACCAGTCCCCCCAGTCAACCTAGTCCAACACTCCCAGTCCAGTCTCACTAATAATCCCAATCCAGTCTCACCAAACCAGTGACTGACAGTCCAGTCCAAGCCCAACACTCCCAATCCAGTCTAACTATTAATCCCATACCAGACTCACTAGACCAGTGACTGACAGTTCAATCCCAGCCCAACACTCCCAATGCAGACTTCCAGGGATTAAAAAAAAATGCAATTCTAAAAAATAAAATTTCTGATCCAACCCAAAGATGTATTATCTTTTCCAAGTATAAAATCTCTTACATTTCATGTTTTAACTGTGTCCCTGTCATCCTGTCCTATTTATCAACATTTGGCATCTTCACATATCTTGATCATACCATGTCTATGTATGCGTCATCTGGATGAGAATTATGAGACATAATAAAATGTAGCCTACTAGAAATAGTTATGAGTGAATGCTTATCATCATATCATGTTTATCTTTATTATAGACCATTGGTGGCCTATGTTAATTTTTTGTTGTTGCTGATGTTTGCTCGTTCCTTTTGCCTATGCAGGAGATTCATCAAAGCTTCTCAATAGAACCGCATATTCAATCAGGGCTTCTCAATAGAACCACATATTCAGTGCCCCGTGGAGTTGTTTTTTGAATTGGGGAATGTTGTAATATTTACAAGCTCTATGTATTGTATAATGACATGATATGTAACTCTCGAATTATTAGGTTATAGTTATTCAATATTCAATAGTCTCCATGCTATGGAAGGTTGTAATTATGAGGTTTTCGAATGTGGTTTATGTAGTATGCACATTCACCACTTTTTAAATAGACATAAATTATTGGTTAATCCGTATAGGCTTCCATGTGAAATTTCATTGTCCACTCTCTAAATTAGAGGTACATGTATTTCATGGAACAAATAAATATTTTTTTTATTGGGAAAAATAAGAATTTTTTAAAGTATTCAACCAAACATCAAAATAATATTCAACACTTATTAAATAGATCAAACTACCCTTGTAATAAGCAGTACTGTTAAGTGGTGAACCAAATACACTAATCTGAATAAATAATTATATTATCTGTTGAACCAAACAATTTTTTTTTCTTTTGAATTGCATAAAATTATCTGAACTTATAAATCAACATTTAAAATCAGCATTTCGTCGAACCAAACGCAGCCTTACAGTTGCTTGATTTGTGATTATATTGGGATTTTATTTACTGTTTTACATTCAAGTAACACTTTGTTTTATTACTATACCCCCTGTTTGGGGTGAAGAATAAAGAGTGAATAGGGGAGAATACAGTAGAATAAGCCCCAAACAGCTGTTTGTTTGATAAGAATAAACCTTGATAGTTATGTCTGGATAAGCTAGGATAAGGCCTGATAACTATTCTAAGAAAATGGTGGAATTGTTTATCAGGGTTTATCTATGTCAATGGATAAAAATACCCTTCTCTGTCATTTTAAAATATTTATCTCACCTAACACTCTCTGCACACATTTCAAAAACTGTCACATCTATCATATCACACTCATATCTCTTATACTTATTCCCAAACACAAATAATTTATGCAGGGGTATAATTGTCGTTTAAAAAGTTATAAACTCTTATCCATCTCTTATCTACCACTTATCCATATTTTATTCAAGGTGAACCAAACAATAAAAATATCAATTTTACGTTTTCCAATGAGAATAACAAAAAAGACAACCAAACAAAAATTTACTTATTCAGCATGGATTGTTATCTATCCCAGTATAACTATCAAGGGCAAATGATCTTATGTCTCACCCCAAACGGGCCCATAGAGTATACATGAATTATTAATTTAGTTGGTTTATATTCATGGGGTGTCCACATTTCACATTTAAACTTTAACCCCCCGTTTGGAACGGGGATAGTTTTTATTCTAGGGTATAGATTTATCTAAGTATAAATGAGTATAAATAAGGATAAAGTGATTTTGTGTTTGGTTGTATTTTGAATTATTCTCATTGGTAAACGTAAGAATAAATGTTTTGTTGTTTGGGTAAAATGTGAATAAAGTATGGATAAGGATTTATAAAAGGTAAAAAAGTAATGATAGTTGATTTGACAGGTGATTTATAAGAGGTGATGACAGTTGATTTGACAGTGGACCCACATATTCTTTAGGTGGAATAACCTAGGATAACTTTTATTCTAGGGGTTGATTGAAATTCCTATACCACTTTATCAAGGTTTATTCTGGCATAATTTATCTGGGGTTATCCGGGGTAAACAAACACCTCCAAATACTTATCCGGGGTTATCCGAGGTTATCCGAGGGGTTATTCTCGTTCCAAACGGGGGGTAAAAGTCATTGTACTATGTAGTCTTCATTTGGAGGGATTTTAACTTCTACAGTTCAGCGGACCCATTTGCTATTCTTGAAATATTTTTTTCAAAGGACCAATAGAAACTAATGCAATGATGAATTTTTTCTTTTCATAAAAAAAAATGATGAATCTTTTGTCGTGACATACATGAATACCATTTTATTTGTTTTTTTATATGGAATCATCTGAATGATCCTATTTTTACTCATCTGCTGCATTTGTAAATGTGTTGTTATCTGATTTGGTGTATATACATATATGAAATATAGGTTATTGCAAATCAATTTTCAGAACGCACAACATATTCAACACTCACAATGAGAAGTAGCACCAGTTGCTAGTTCAACAACACCAGCAGTTCAAAAACCTGAAGTACTTGCAACAGTTCAACATCAATAGTAGTCCCACCATTATTTGTTATACATCAGGTGTTATACATTGTGTAGCAATTCACAAAAATTAGGTAATTTGATCTCATCCCATTTTAAAGGTCTAGGGATAAAAGAGTTGTTTTTAGGGTTTGTTTGAAGCAAAGTAGTAATACCTTTAATATCAGAGACCCTACTTTTAGGGGATAAGGTGTTCATAACCTTGAAATATACCCTATAACTCAGGTTTAAATTTAAAGTGTCATTAGTAAGGTCGAAACCATTAGTTGCAATTCACAAAAACCTGGAGGCAATAGCATTTGTAACATCACTCCTTGTTGTATTGTACTTTGTCTTGTACATGGTAGCACTACATTGTGTTGTATAATGTTGTACACAATAACAGTACATTGTGTTTCATGTGTACTGTCAATAAAATCATTTTATTTTCATCAATGTATCATCCAGTTGATTGATTCACAGATGAAGAAGATAGGTCAGAGTGAGACTGGTGATGGTGGAGAGGCAATGGTTGGGGAGGGGGGACAATGGGGGAGTGAGAGGCCTAAAGGACAGGTGGTTTATTTGAGGTTGAGGGGCAAAATCATCATTTGGATGGGTGTTTTGCATTTTTCACATAATGTAGTGGCTTAATGACATACAAAACGGTTTTTTAACACGGACTTTTGGATTTATCTATCTGTTTGTAGGAAGGTTTATAGGGGGTTATATGGATTTTTCCTATTATAATAACAAGCACCGTCTTGTCTCATAGAATACTACATGCCATGGATGTAATATACCTGTATCGAGTTTTACGGCTAGAATGGAGTTTTTTTTATATTCATTGGTACGGCCAGAATAGCGTTGATATAAATAAGCTATTCTTTTTGTGTTGAAGCCTTGAAGGAACACCATTAAACTTGTCAACAACGATCCTCTTCAAGTAAAAAACATAAATAAATAAATTAAAAGGAAAAAAAAGAAAGAAAGATTACAGAAGGGAAAGTGGAGCAAAACATCATCTGTGAGATGGACGAGCAATTCACTTTGAAAACAAGTTGCTTTCTTTTGAGTGGCTCAAAAAAAGAGTTCCCCTGTTTTAACACAAACTCAGTGGGTTCTGTGATAGTTAAAGTTTACTCGATCTCCAAAAAGAACATTGATTATGTGGACGGTCCAGAATGATTTTCTTTCTTTTAGGGGTAGTTAATTAAGATTTTCATGGACAAATTGTCCATGTCCATGGATTTGTAAATCTTGTGTTTTTCAATCAGGACATTGGTTCATGGACAAAAAGTCCAGTGTTATTCAATTGAGACATTATTTCGTGGATAAAAAGTCTAGCGTTATTCGATTGAGACATTATTTCGTGGATAAAGGTCCAGCGTTATTCTATTAAGACATTATTTCGTGGACAAAAAGTCCAGTGTTATTCGATTGAGACATTATTTCGTGGACAAAAAGTCCATTGTTATTCGATTGAGACATTATTTCATGGACAAAAATCCATTGTTATTCGATTGAGACATTATTTCATGGACATAAAGTCCAGTGTTATTCGATAGATACAATATTTCGTGGACAAAAAATCCAGTATTATTCAATAGAGACATTATTCCGTGGACAAAAAGTCCAGCGTTATTCAATTGAGACTCTTTATAGTAGACATTTTGTCCTGTGTTATTCATTTAAACAAGATTTGTGAAGACTTTCATAAGTGATGGATTTTTGTGGACTTTTGTGGACTTTAGAAAGAAAAATACAAAGAAAAAAGTCATTTCAAAATCTCACCCAAATGAGTGGGATTCTCATGAACTTTTATTCTAGTATTGTGAAATTTCTTTTTTTTCTTTTAACAAAACTCTTTTATAATTTTTATCTCATGACTTTCATATTTTTATTCACATTTTTTTCTTTATTTATCATTTTTTTTAATGTCCATTTGTATGAAATATTGCTATCACCTCATATATTTGCTGAATATATAAGAATGATAGATTTGCTTGTGTTGCAATCAATCATTGCATTATTATCTATTATATAATATATGCCTAGATCATCTACAATTATTTTCTAAAATATAGATTTATCATATATTTGATTATATGTATAATGCTTGATTTGATTTTCCTTGAAGATGTTTATATTATTGTACAATATACATGTATATTTTTTTTATAATGTTCAGACATATATAAAAATAAAATTAGACATATATGACTAAATATACTGATTGTTTTTATTTCATTTTTATTTAAAGTAATATAATGACTACTTTTATTTTTTTTATTTTAAGTAATATAATTTATTATTTTATTTCATTATATTTGATGAGATGTAATATATGATTTTTATATAATATATATATTTTCTTATTTTTTATTGTTTTCCTAGTTAAAAACTCATCCCTCTCCTCTATAAAAGCTTATGAAATTTTCTCTCTATAATAGAAAAAAAGTTAGATCATTGTAGATTTTTCTCAATATAAGATATTTTTTTCTTTTTTTTTATATTTTAGATTGATTGTTTTTAATGAAGAAGAATTTTTTATGAATGTAAATATATATATGAAATATTGATATCGACTCATATGTATAGCTAAATGTATGTTGGATGACCGTGACATTAATATTCATGGTGAATTAATGTAATATTATCTAGTTAAAAATGATTTTTATTAATATTTATTATATTAAATTATATTTTATGTTGGGTATGATGAGTTCTTTATTTGTTATTTAAAAATCCAAAAATAATATTGTGTTTATTAATAGAAATCCATATGTAAAAAGAGTCAATCTTTTAAAGTTTGTTAAAGTTTGTGAAAGTCTATAAGAGTCCATGAGAGTGATTTGTGAAAGTCCGCAAATGTCTGTGAAAGTCCAGGAGAGTGATTTGAAAAAGTCTACAAATGTCTATGAAAGTCTATGAAACTCCATGAGAGTCAATATGTGAAAGTCTGCCAATGTCTATAAAAGTCTGTGAAAGTCCATGAGAGTCAATCTGTGAAAGTCTGCAAAAGTCTGCAAAAGTCTATGAAAGTCTGCAAAAGTCTATGAAAGTCTGCAAAAGTTTGTAAAAGTCTGCAAAGTCTACAAAAGTCCATCACTTAAACAACGTCCACAGAACTCCATCAAAGTCCGTATCGTATCGACTACCCCCATTAGTCGTAGAGCTTCTACTATTTTACTATGCCTTCAAAACATCATAATATCATGAGAAGGTACTGAAAGTGGGACCACTTTACGAGTCACAAAAACAAGAACCTAAAAGACTCAAATAAAAATAACATAAAATAAAATAATCTACCCATCTTATTAACGTATGTTTCTCCTTTTGTAACTTTATTTGACAAAAAAACAAGAAAGGCAGTTTGGAGATGGTTTTGGAAAGCATGGAGCTCCCCAAGCATCTAATAATGAATGATATCCAACCCTGTCCCAAAAAAGTTGTCTTTAGAGATCCACCATGTTCCCATTTGACCTCTTCCCCCATATGGAATCAAAGACACATCCAAGAAAAAAACAGTTTTTACACATGAAAAGTTGTTTGTTGGTGCATGAGACATCATGGCATCGTATATACCACATTATATAAGTGTATCATTTAATGATCCAGGCTGATTGGCTGAAATCTGCACACAAACAAATCAGTATTAATATCCACGAGGCTCATAGATTGTTAGTTTTGTTATTAGAAAATTCTGAATTACATTTTTCAATCAATGAATCTGTTACATCTCTTTTTATTTTGAACTTACATCCAACATCACATCTCTTTTTATTTGGATCCATATCCATATAGATCACTTTGAATGGTTCTAGATTGATTATCTAATGTAATTGATTTCAACATATCAGCTTAGGATATCACTATTACAATGATTGATATATTACATGTTGATTCAATTTCTACCATAATCAGATGCAACAGTTGTTCATGACAGAGAGAGGAATCAAAACTCACTAATCAAAACAAAGTTTGATAGTGATGGAAGTGTGGGGCTTGGGGAGAACCGATTTTGCATACTCTCTTGACCTACCTTACCAAAACAAACCCCACTATCTACATTAGCTTTTTCACATTATTATCAATTAGGGGCCAAACTCTTTCCACTTCCAATTATTCTAAAAGCAACATATCTAATCCTCATCTTTCTTCCAAGCTATCCTTCCACAAATGATGACCATCAGATTGTCAAGAGGTCATGATGGTCATCCTCTCTGAGTTGCCCCCACTGTCATTGATCGACAAGCTTTCAAAAACTACCAAGATATGCACTAACTTTGTGCATTTCAGAAATGGCTGGAAGTACTATTTTCATGGCCATGTATTTAGGTACATGTGAATTGGGGAATGATATTTTTCTAACAAAATCCCAATTTCTTCTAATTCAATATTTGTACTTATAAATTTATAAAAAAGATTAACTTTTTTAAGAAAATGATAGGTGCAGCCCCCCATTGCAACCCCATTACAGTCCTAATTGCAGTCCACACCATTTTTTTTTAAAATCACTCTCCCATTGAATATATTTTCTTATATGAAATGAAGTATACACTGAAATACAATAGTATATTTTTTCATTTAAAAAAAAAAATTATACACTAGATAGAACCCCATATACTACAATAGTGCAATATATGTTATGCTATCATAGAATATAGGACCATAAAACGGGTTGCAAAACAGAGAGAATACAACAACGCTCTTAGTTTAAACTAAGAGTCTCAATTTAATTGCAGGTCATCCCTCAAATCTAGAGACAACCAACATACCCCACACACACAAAGTCCCCACTGAAGTGTACTAGTAAAAATATGTGAATCCAAATAAGAAAATTATTGCTTGTTTAGTTGCTTAGGACACTCACCTTTCTTTAGTTACAGGTATATAACCCCATTGTATATTCTTCGAGGCTCAACCTCACAAAAAAACCTTTGCCAATAACACAAGCACGCAAGGCATTGCTTGCAAATGTCTCACCTCTACATAACATCCCCAAAACACTGCGCAAAACAAGGCTTCAACTTGAACAAGTCCTACAAGAAGCTTTTCTACGCCTTCTCCACCTTCATCTTCTCCATCCTCTCATTTGTCCTATTAATCTGGATCATCTTACACCCTTCGAAGCCACAGTTCTACCTTAAAGAGGCTGACCTCTACCAACTCAACCTTTCTTCCCCATACTACCTCCTCAACTCATCCATCCAAGCCACCTTGTCCTCCAAGAACCCCAATTCCAAGGTCGGCGTCTACTACGACTCTGTGAGGGCCTACGTTTCTTATAAGGGCCAACGCATCACCAATGATTTGTCTTTGCCACCCTTTTATCAGGGAAATGGTGATACAAACATATTGTCAGCCTCACTTTACGGTTATGACCTCCCAGTCACGCCCACCTTCGGATATGAAGTCAGCAGGGACCAATCGGACGGCGAGCTACAACTGGTTCTCAAGCTGGATGGACGGCTGAGATGGAAGGTGGGGACATGGGTCTCTGGGTATTACCGCTTCGACGTCTACTGTGTGGCTGTTGTAGGACTCAAAGCATCCATGGACACATCTGGTCCATTCCGGTCCTTACAAGGGGCACAGTGTTCCACAACTGTGTGAATAACTAAAACAACTCTGCATGGTTAATGATGGTTTCCAGTATTAGTGAGAGTTTGGTTTAATTTCTTCTTAGCATGTTGTAATGGTTTCTATTGTATTATACTAATGGTATGATGAAGATGCATAGTTCTTTTAAGACTTTTCTTGACCTCTTTCATTCGTTACCATTGTTAATTTTATGTGGGTGCAGACACTGAAAAGAGAGGATAAGCATTGGTGATGAGTATGTGAGATGAGGATGATTGTCTTTGTGGCTGCTTTGGTGTAGAGAGTTGCAAGTGACAAAGGAGGTGATGATGAGATTCTCCAAAACGAAAGACGGGCAAAAGGTGTTTGAATATTATTATATTAAATGGGGATAGTTAGTGGGCAAGACAGATTTTTGCCATGTCACGTATCCTCTGCCTTCAATTATTAAAAGCTAATGAAAGTCACTGTTTTTGGGTCCCTTGGTTTTTTTAGTGCATAGTCGATTTACAGAGTTGGTGGGAACTCCTACCAATTAGAATCTTGGGAGACTCACCACACAATATCAATTGTATCAAACGATCGAACGGCTGCTGGATGATTCGAGGTCCTACACGCATGACAATAAACTAGTGCGGCAAATCCTTTGACATATTAAGGTTCCATTAAGGACCCGTATATACCTTAATGTTTGTTTAGTTCAACAGGCGTCGCTGTAGTTCTAAGTATATTCATGTGTTTGTTGGAATCACATTCAGAGGAACTCGTGTACAGAGGATGTTGACAGGGATGAGCCTATTTATAATTTAAGGTTGACGCTTCATTTCTCACTTGTCACTACTCACTATTACTACGTACACTTCATTAAATATTTCATCATTAAAAATGATACATCCAAACCCCTTTATAGTATATACCTTTTTTTTTCTTTTTAAAATAATATATTATCCCATTAAAGCGCATGCAATTATATGAAATGATATATACACTGAAATACATTAATGCATTTTTCACTTTGAATAAATGGAAAAAAAAATAGTTCATACGCTATGATAAAATTCTATATATTATGATAGCATAATATATGTTATATTAACATAGTGTACAAGGCTACAAAATAGTCTGAGCATTTTATATAAATGGGTCCATACAATTTCTTAAAGTATAAACTACATTTTTTTAATAAAAATATATTCATCATTAGATGAGGTATACTATTTAGAAAGATGAAAACAACTCTATCTCTCTCTATGCTGAAGAAATCGGTTACATCAAGTATAACATCTAATAAATTATGAAGTATACCGAATCAAATGGAATGGACAAGCAAAGAGGATTAATAATTGATTTCTAACCCGCCCTATGGGTGACAAATATATAAAGGTCCGGTTGACAGGCATAACAGCTGCATGAGTATATAGAGAAACATGAGATTTACAACCTATGATCAGCAGAGAAACTCCCCACAGCAGAAGAGAGGATCAGACCGGGGTCATGATATTCTCCCAGGTACCATATCTCGAGCTGAAGCTGCCTCCACCGTTCTGCTGGGCATACTCAGTAATGACCATGCGAACACATTTGTCCCACGTCCTCACCATCTCCCCCACGGACATTGGCTGTGTGAGGCCTCGAAGAGAAATGCTGAACCTTGATTTAGTCTTGCTTGGTAGATCCTCTGGCTCCTTGCTGTTAAATGAATAGTTGTATCCTCTTTTGGTGTTAATAAATATATCTCTTCAACAGAAATCAAAAGCCTCAATTAAAATCAGGGAATCCTAAACACAACCGTACAGTCCGTACCTCATCTCAACTGGTAACTGGTCCAGTAATATAGGGGAGCAGTTTGGATAATTTGCAGGGACGAGCAAGCGTAAAGGCAAGATTGGAGACTACATCAAGAATTGAGAATGTCAATAGATACAGTTTTGCGCATAATTCATTTCATTAAGTATCCTGAAACTCACAATCTGTGACGACATATATTGTGACTTCAATCTTGGACTCAGAGCAACAGCCGTGTATGAGCATTTGACAACAGTCCCTTCACCTTTTGTGACAGAATGAGCATCTCCATCGCTGATATCCACCACGGTATTGATAAGCCTCTTGTTTATCTCCCTTATCTCTTCTAACAGTGCATGATTGGACTGAAACAAGACCCATTGTTTCCAAAAATGTCAATTTGTTAGACATAACCATAGTTTGAAATGCGGCCGCACGTACCGGTACGTGTGGCCGCACATGCTGATGTGTGCCCCCGGGCGCACATTATCCCCAATATGTGGCGCACGTTCGAATTCCGTTCGAACGGTAAGAGGGCGTTCGAAGTTCAGTTCGAACGGACTTCGAACGGTAAACTCTACCTCTGGATTTGGATTGCCGTTAGAACGGTAATTCGAACGGCAACATACCGTTCGAAAGCCGTTCGAACGTCCAGAAATTCAGTTCGACCGGGGGTTCGAACGGTTGCCTTAACCTGTGTGCGACCGCATGTTCGGTACATGCGGCCGCATATGCCATGTGCGGACCCCACCGCACATGCGGTCCGCACATGGTTTTGAACTATGGACATAACTATAACTGTTCAAGGAAGTGGGATTCTTGCTTAAGACATTGGAAAAAATATGAACCCCAAGAATATCAACGTGGTTACCACATAGGCATGACAGATTTTGATTAATAAATGCCACCAAGAACCTAACAATTACATACCTCAGCCCTCTGCTTATTTATCTTAGATGTAGCAGTAGACTCCAACTCAGATATTTCAAGACTATTTGCTTGCCTGAAGTTGTCATTTACACTTCCAGCTGATGACACTGCATTCAAGGGCATAGCACTTGTATGGCGTTTGATTTTCTTTGTTGCAGAAGTTCCATCCTGTGGGATGAAGTTACGTGCCTGCAAACGACACTTTGTCATGGCAACTAGATCTTCTCCAACAGCAGCTCTAGAACCGTTACCAGGTGCAGATCCTGCTATTCTGTCAACCATACTAACAACAGAACCAATATCACTGATGGAGGAACTCAGTGCTTGAGGTGATAATGACTGAATCTGCAAAGATTTATAAAATATGTAAGATTCTATAACTCAACACATGTTGTCTCCTGCATGTTTACATAAATAGTTCTGTTAACAACAAAAGTTGAATAAGACAAAAAGAACAGAAGCAGAAGACTTCTCAAACCCAGTAACAAATATGATGTCTAAAAAATTAAAAGTTCATTGACAAAACTCACTGTGCAATGAGTAAGCTTCACAATTCAATCAAACATATCTATTAAGGAGATTACAGCAGCATAGCAACATTCGGAGCATGGATATGGAAAATTTTGTGAAACTAGGACAAGAACACACAATCAATACACAAATAATATATATTTTATTCATATTATAGTAATTTTAAAAAAGTGAGTACGCATTCAAAAACTATATATATTTGATGTAGCTATAGTTATATATCAACTATGGACTCCATTGAAATTTTAACATCGTTTAACTTCGAGGGAGAATAAACTTTACACTAGTTATAAAAAAAGTCACAATGGCTGTGCGCATAAGTATTTTGTGACCTCAGTACAAACCGCATTTGACATGTGTTCATAATTAACAAAAAAAATATTTTCGAAGTTTGGGCAAGTATGGGACATGTGTGTCTGATGCGTCTCATTTTGTGTTTCAATATTAAAACGGCAAGTCCAATGAAATATCCTTGCTTACTAGTTAGAAACATTTTAGTTCAGTACAAATTCAGCAATCCACTAGTAGCATTAATCTGTTTACATTGGGCCTAGTATTGATATACTCTATTCCCAAGAGACCTATAGAAAAAATCAGATAAAAAAAACATGGATGAAGATGAGAAAAAAATTGGAAAAGGCAAAAAAAATTAAGAAATGCTTTACAATGCAAGGTGCAATTCTATAGTTAACAAACAGGGGCTGTCTGTTAATGGTTACAAGAAAATTAATTGTGTAAAACAGCAAGAGATAATTATGAAGCCATCAGAAATTAGTAATAGGTATGGCTTATGTTATTCCTGCAGATATATCTAATAGAAATAATGAGAAGTCAACTGACCGCTTTAAGTAAACGATCTATTGGCTGCTCTTTTGCATTTGACCTGCCACCAAGCATTGTGGATGCATTACCCTGATTCCCATCGACATTAGTAAATTCTGCAAGCAGTGGAGAAGCTGATATCCCAGGTGTGCCAACAGCAAGAGATTGAGCTTGAGGTAATATATGAGCTGCTTGTTGGTGTCCAACAGATCTGGCATTTGATAGGGAAGTAATGCTTGAGAGTTGTTTCTCGGGCTCCCCTGGTACAGGGGATGGGGCTGGAGTGGAAGGAGAAGGAACTATAAAGGGTGAATTTGAAGATTGCAAAGGTGTTCCGGCTTTTGGAAGAGTTGATAGCATTCCTTGCTGGTCTATTTGAGGGGAAGAGTGTTGGGATATCTGAGGGGATGGAGCCTGAAGGTTTTGTGGAGAAGAAATTGGAAAAGAAGAACCAGTCCTTAAAGGTTGATGATAGTATGACTGTCTCTGTCCTGCTGGATGATGCTGTGGAAAAATTCCCGCTTTCACTCCAGTAGCCGGGCGGACCTTCAATTCATTGAGTTCACTGATCTGATGAAGTTGTGGTATTTGTTGCCCCTGCAATTGTGCAGATTGTTGAGGCTTTTGTTGCTGATGTAACTGTTGCTGTATTTGTGGCTGCTGCTGTTGCTGATGCTGCATCATTTGATGTTTCTGCTGTTGCAGAAAAATCTGATGTTGCAATTGGCGTTGCTGAAGTTGTTGTTTCATTTGCTGGTGTTGAAGAATATTATTTGATGGAAGAGAACTGACATTGGACTGTAAAGAATTCAAATTGCTGTGAGATAGTGTGTTGATGTTAGATTGCTGGGAAGCATGAATATTGTTTTGCGATATAGGCCCAACACCACCCTGTTGCGCAGAACCAATGGACCCAGGTTGCATTGAACTCAATGCATTTCCTTGTACTGAATCTAAATTTGACCCTGAGTGAATAGCATTCATCATGCTTTGTTGTGTAGTTGGCACCCCCAAATGTGATGTGGACAAAGGCATCGAACCATGCTGCATGCCGGAAACTACGGCGGACTGCATTGATGTCACTGAACCCTGTAAGTTCACTGATTGGTTTACATGGTTATCATGTTGCTGCAGCTGAGAAACTTGAGATTGCAGTTGTTGTGACATTGAGTGAGACTGGCCACCAGGCTGCTGAAATTGTTGTCCTTGCTGAAGTAAATTAGTTGGCTTCCTCCTGTTTGAGGCCAGAAGGCTAACTATTTGCTTCTCACATATAACAAGCTTCTCTTTGATACCAGGTTGCAGTTGATTTTTGGATAACTGTAATACCGAAATGATACGCTCTACAGCTGTCTTATAATTTTTCAGTTTGTCATATTGTTCCATATGTTTTCCTGGTTGCATATAAGCTTCATTCTATGAATAACAGAAAGAACAAAAGTCAATAAGGGATAATATCCTGAAATTATTCAAGGAAAGTATATAGCCATCTCTAACATTAAAATTTCAGTTAATTCACAGTAAGCAATTCTAACTGATATCAGACAAGCACAAAATACCTGCTGAAGTTTCGTAGCTAGCTTCTGGTAAAATTCATTCAACTCTGGGAGGTACATTTCTTTCAATGATTTAATCTGCAAGGAAAAGGTTCATCCACAAAAATAACATAAAAAATATATTTTTCAAAAACATGAGCATAAGGAATCTGGCAAACAGGCACATAAATACAATCATGTCACATAAACAGGTCAATGAAAATGACAAAATTGAAAAAATGATATGTGAAAATCCAAAAAAATAAATCCCTGAGTTAGTGAATGAAAGTTATTTTAACAGAAAATGCATTTAGGCACCCTTCCTCACACCTGCATACTTGTTATGTCATGGTATTTGGTAAGAGATAATATTTATCAACTTTTCAAAGTGTCCTTTCACTCATTCAGAAATCAGTCAACCACAGTTTTCCTTAATAATAGAAAATCATGGTAATAGGCATGAGCATCTTATCACATCATACCAAACCTCATCTTGGTAGGAAGGTAGAGGTACCCTCTTTTCACCAAGGGGACCTAGGTTTTAGTCTTACCACCTGTTAATAGAGGAAGATGTAAGCAGGAAAATAAAAAATTAAAGAAAAAAAGCTTACCAATAAAAAAAAATCTTATCACATCATTGAAATTCTAGGTCGATGATTTGCTGGCTTTCAGGCATAAACGTGAAGAATTGAAACAATGAACAAATATAAAAACTGATCAATATTCTTGTTTCACATGCAAATGTACCAAAAACATCCATGTGAATATTCTCATACATGAGTTGAATAGGAAATTCGAATGTATTAGATTAAAGAAAAAGCCTTATGGCCCGTTTGGATAGAGAGAAGTTATTCTGGGGTTTATACCTAGTCCCGGAATTGTTGACTTTATCAATGGAATAAGTGATTTTCTGTTTGGTTGTGTTTTCAGTTATTCTCGGTGAGAAATGTAATAATAAATGTTGGAGTATTTGGTTGATGAAGGATAAAATGTGAATAAGGTGTAAAAAATTGATTTGACATGTGGGCCCCATTGATATATAAGAGGTGATGACAGGTGACTTGATGTGATGACATATGATTTGATAGGTGGGTCCCCTTATATCAGTGGAGGAATAACATTATTCCATGGGGGGGACTTAAATAAAATATCAGCTTATTCTCGTATAATTCTGCATAGTTATACCCCTTTATACCACCCATCCAAACAACTTTTTTACCCCTATTCCCCTTTATCCCCCCATTCCCCTCTTTATTCCCAATCAAACGGCACCTTAGGTGACACCAAAGTGAAGTCAGCATAAATGAAACTCAATCACCATAAAGGTATCCACACATTTCTTCAATAAATATCCTTAAACCGCACATACCAATGTGAACCCTCGGGCTAACATTGCATTGCACATGAGCCATGTGCCATGGATAAGTGGCACACGTGCTACTTTTTGGACTTACTAGAAAGCAACTAGTTTTGGAGGAGTACTTGGCGAGAGGGGGGGAGGGTTCTCTATAATATAAGGGTTTGTTTGGACCCCAAATGCATACCAGTGTGTAAAGAATCTCCCAAATCTCTTAACTCTCAGCCCTCTCTTTTTTTTCATTCCAATTTCTTTTTAATCTTTCCAACTTCTTCAAATTTGTGAATTTGAATGTAGGAGGTTTTTTAAGATTTTAAAGGCTTTTAGAGATCTTTTTGGATTCTTTGGAGGTTTTTGGAAATCTTTGGAAGTTAATTGGGGGAATTTGCATTTTATTCATCCATATTTTTTTATAATAATTTCAACATCACAAACACATTATTAATCAAATCTTCCACCCAACATGAAGCTCCCCTTAGAATTATTTCATAATAACCTTGTTGTAAGTATAAGCCTAATATGTAAATGCCACAAATAAAAACAAGATTAAAAGTTTGTTGTGCAATTAAAATGTTACAGGTGGCCTTGTACATTTTAAGATGTGTTTGATTAAGTTATCAAGTTTCAATGCTCATCAATTCCTAAGAGTGATAAATGAAATACAAAAGAGTATCTATTATTATTATAATAAAGATTTAAAGTCCAAATCCTCTTCTAAGTACTATGGCCCTTATTTAAAAGATAATGATAGTATAGAGAAGGAAAGAGATGATGTACTTAATCCAATTGATACCCAAGTCAACCCAACTTTCTACCTGAACCAGTAGTAACTGGGAAAAGAATATGTGACTAGGCTGTCAATGGGTCGGGTCTAGACCCGGACCCGACCCGACCCAGACCCGATTACACGTGTAATATACCCGACCCGATTTGGACCCGACCCGGCGGACCCGAACAAACAAACGGGTCGGGTCCGGGTCCATCCCGCCCCGACCCGTTGGACCCAAGACCCGATTGTTTTATTAATATATGTTTATATATTATAAGATTATTAGTATTAGTTGATACATAATTTTATTTCTCACTTAACTTATGTTTGTATCCATAAGTTCATAAATCATAATCACAATCGTAACATTTTTTTCGTTGTGTTGATGTTGCAACTTGCAAGAACTTAATTGTTTAATATGTAATAAACTTAGTAATGTATTGTCGTCGGTTTGTTTTGGACAATTAACTTATTAGCTTTTGAATTTGTATAATTAATTAGTTTGTTGCATGATTTATGTTTATTATTTTAGTTAATATGTTAGTGTTTATTGTTTTGAATGTTGTTTAGGTTAATATTGTTTTGAATGTTTGTATAATTAGTTATCTTTATTGTTTAGGTTAATATGTTTTTTATGTTAGTGGTTATTGTTTTGGATATTGTTTAATAATTCATTTAATCTTTTTGAATTGTATAAGATTATGTTCAAACATAGTCTCATTAATAATAATGTTCTATTACAAAAAATTTCAAATAGAATGATAAAGCAAACAAATACATGAGCTCTTCCTCTTTTTTATCTTTTTTTTTTGCCAACCATCCGGGTCGGGTCGGACCTGAACCCGACCCGGACCCGACGGGTCCGGGTCCAGGTCCACATTTCCCCGGACCCGTCGGGTCTTGCCACGGGTCGGGTCCGGGTCCACCCCGACCCGACCCGGACCCGGCCCGTTGACAGGGCTATATGTGACCCTTGAAGAGGATCCGTCGATAGAGTGCTATGTAAGGGTAATGATGTTGATCCTAGAAGCAAGAACCCAACCCAAAACCAAACAAACATACAAAGTCAATGGAACAAAGAGGACATAAGTGACACTTATCAAAGCATAGCACAATTTTTCTATCACGTTGATATTTCTTTCAATGTTGCTACCACAGTCCCCCATTAAAAAATAATAAGAAAAAAATAGATGATTTTGGCCAAGAACTTAACTACCCACCCCATATCAATTATCCATTCCTTGCCTTGTTAAGGAGGTGGAAACCACATGCGGATTGGAAAGACAATTCATGAAGGATTGAAAGGTCTATGAGTATAGTATCATGATGGTTGGACAACAAGAGACGGTCAAAAGTTCATCAACTTGGTTATTAACTCTCCCACTGACACTATTTTTCTGCATTTAATTGATGCATCTACACACTCACAAATTGTCAATTTCTTTTATAATCAATTAAACAACATGGTGAAACAAGTAGGAGAAGAGCATGTTGTCTAAGTCCAGCACCAAGAATATATACAAGGAGAAGAAATAGAACCACAACAAAAGCCAATGGTGTAGAGGAGTAGAACATTGTAGAAGCAGTATTAGAAGATGCACCATTGGAGGACTTTGATCCCACCACACAACCATATATTTACTTTGATGTCACTAAATCATATAACGTCAACCTCCTATGCCCTTTATGCGTGGTGGATGTGGAGACTACTGAACACTTGCTTGTTCAGTGTATTATAGCCATGCAAATTTGGCGTCTGTTTGGTGGGGTATGTGGGTATTATTACGGGTAAATTGAATTTCTCCTCATTGGAGGGTATGTGGGAGGCAGGTAGGAAGCTCAAGAAGAAGGGGGACCGAAGTGCAAAGGCCTTAGAAATCTCAATCTCTCATCCTGGTGGCAATATGGGCTATCTAAACGACTCAGAATCACAGTCTTTCGTGGGCGAAAGCTATATGTTGAAAATATATGAGAGTTGGTGACGCGCTTCATCAAAGAGTGGGGGTCCTTTTTGTGTGGGTGAGAGGAACGTAATGTTCATATGGGTAATCTTTGTATCGAGGGTTAGCCATTTTGAGGTGGATGTGAGTCTTAGTGGATCCATCCTCTATTAAAATCATTTCTGTGTGCTTTTGTAAGCTTGGGTCCCTATTAATTTCTCAATGAAATTCAGTAGGGTTCTACCATTTCCTATTTTCCTAGAAAAAAATGATGATGGAGATTGTGGCGATGTTCCCTAATGGATTCTCGAGGAACATGTTGAAAAATATAGTTGCATCACTTGGATATTATACGGGTAATGTTTTGTAGCAGTAGAATTTATAAAAATCGAAGGTAGATGCCTTTCTAATACATGCTACTTTGGTTTCCTCTCCTTCAATTTGGAAACACTCAAATGCTACAATAAAGTCCTAAACATATACTTTTAATAAAATAGTAAATTAAATAGCATTTCATTGAAGTGAACAATGAAGATGCATTTTCATGCTTTTGGAGTTTTATGTTTTCTTTTAGATTATACGATTATCATCATATATACCAAATTCTCTACACATACCATTCATTTTTCATTTTTTTTCTTATAAAAATTAAATGTGCAGTAGCATGTACCGTGTGGGGGCGGACAGATGTAGTTTGCACATTCTGTAAAACTATGTGCCTTTCATAACACATAATTATTGGGAACTAATTTTCTGAAAAATCAATATAACTCCCTGTAAACTAGTTCAAATCACAAAAGGTCCTCATAAAATCACAAAATATTCATAGGTCCTCATATTATTAGAAAATTGTTGAAGTCCCTACCCTAACCCCTATTAACTCCCTTCAGGTTATTACTAACCACACATGACACCAAACTATCCATGCATTTCAAATTTTACATTTCCTCACCTCTCACCGTTAGTTTCTCACTCTAAAAAAAACCAAGTCAACATTCCATGAGGCTGGGTACACCACTCTGCATGGGAGCCAAGGGGGTTGGGATCGGTTAAGGGGGTGGGGCACAGTTTGTTGGTATGATGGAGAAGGATCAGATGGAAGTGGAATAGGTGTCATCTGCGGCATTAGCAAAGGTGGTGATGGTCGAATTGGAGTATTGGGCGTGACAGGGAAACTTTTTTGTAAAATAGGTTAGAGCCTTCTTATTATCAGGAATTAGTAATAAAGGAACTCATATCAGTACATAACTTTTACAAGTAAGCAAGCTACCACAGTAAAAGTCAAGTCAGAGAAATTACTTACTGAATGTTGCTTCCCAAAAATAAAAACTCAATTAAATAACAAAGCTATATTCAAACTAAGCTAACACAACTAATACAGATAATATACAGATAAATAAAGTTTAGAATAGATATAAACAAGTTATTATAGATAGCATGTAAGCATTGTACCATCTGATAGGCTTCCTCTTGCCAATCAATACCTCCTACATTTCCTGTCTGAGCAGTGGAATCCATTGATGCTGCAAAGAGGTATACAGTGAATTACTGAGGGTAGATATCTAGAAAAAAATATTATTACATATGAAGAGCAACCTATGGAGCATGGATAAGGACACAAGACATGGACATAACACGATATGACACGACACAGTGACATGAAAAATATTGAAAAACTAGGACATGGAAAAGAAACAGCAATGTAGAAATAAATAAATAAATAAACAAATAATAAATATGTTGTATTATGATTATTTGAGAAAATAAGCACTCATTCATAAATCACAATGGTATGTTAACTATCAACTCCTGCCTAGACTTTAAAAAATGTCATGTCAAGAGCTAGACACACTAGCACCCCATGCTACGCATCGATGTTACAACACATGAAACAAGCACACTTATTTTATCATGAAAGTCAATTCCATATTCAAATTCTTTTTTCCAAAAAATCATGAAAATATATATTCATATAATCCCCTAAAAGATTGCAAATATACATATTGACCCCTCATTTTTCTGAATATCCATATAATAGCCTGATATTACGTGCTTGATTCATATCCCCTACTATTACCCAGTTAAAACTTGTGTATGGTTAACTTAACAATATACAATAATTTATTCTTATCACATTGAAGAAGAAACACAGTGAGGTATTTTTTTGATGGAAGGCATTTGGTCATTTAGAGGGAATATTTTAAATTTTTCTTAAATCACATGAGATTATTTAGATAAACACATTTATAGCACTTTTATATGGATGGAATATACCCAAAATATTCCTTAAAATTTCATAGAAAACTAACTGAGGGCCTTAAATCTTTATCCGTGAAAAAATATGGGGGGGGGGGGGGGGGGAGTTATATGAATATTCAAAAAAATGTGGGGTCAACATGGATATTCATAAATTTTAAGGGGGTTATATGTATTTTCCCCTTGGGTGTGAATGAAAATGACGAGGGTAAAAAAGTAATTTAAACATGTGTGGTTAAGTTAACCACACCTCAGTTTCAAAGTGTTAACAACAAGGGGCATATCAATATAACCTAAACAATCAGGGGATTATATGAATTTTCAAAAAAAGGAGGGGTCGATATGGATATAAGCAAATTTTCAGGGGGACTATATGCATTTTTAGTATAAAGCAGCATGTATACAGCACTTTCAAGTAGACAATAGTGGTTAAAAAACATAACAAGAGGCACCAATCTAAACTAACTCTGCAAAATACATTTAACTAGTAAACAGTTGGTGTTATTAACTGAATAAGCTAATGTTTAGGCATACACACTCATGAGATGGAAAAATCATCCATGTTAGCGACAAGACTAAATATTTCAGAATAATTCTTGGTGAACTTATGGTGTATAGGACATATAGTCCCGCGTAGGAGACCAAAATCTAACTTGATCAACCAAGAATTGCAGATATTCTACAAATAAAAAAAAAAGTTAAAAACATATAAAAAGTGATGAGAACTAACATATGCAATGCGGGGAAAGGGTTCTCCAGAGAATATCTAGTACCCCGACAAATTATGTGAAAAAATATAAGCAAGTCGCAACTTCTTTTTGGAAAAATAGGGTGCAATTTGCAAACTTTAATCTTAGCAATACAAACCATCTTTTTAATTTGTCAACACTCAACAACATTCCATCAAGGCACTTTGGTCCATCAGAGAAAGACAGTGTTAAAGAAATAACATAATTGAGAAAACTAGACAACTTACTTGAGGAAGCCTCTGGATGCGCTCTCTGTGATTGCAACATTTGCTTTTGCTGCTCCATTGCATTCTGAGGCTGGAGCAGTGCACTTGAAGCCTGCATCCTTTGTTGTAGCTCTCGTTGCTGTTGAAGCTGAGCAGGCTGAGACTGAAGTTGAGACATTAGTTGCTGCTGTGACTGTTGAGTTTGTGAGTGCTGCCCTTGTGATGGCAATAATGCGGGGGCTGACTGTTGGTTTAACTGTTGCTGGGTTGTAGCCTTTGCTTGTTGCAGCATGGAGTGCTGATGCTGCTGCATGTTTGCAACATTAGGTTGAGTCCCAAGCAACTGTTGTGACTGCTGCTGCTGCTGTTGATGTTGTTGCTGCTGCACACCAGAAATGTTATTTTGGCCAACTAACTGCTGCTGCTGTTGCAAATTTGTTATATTAGACTGAGCCAATATCTGTTGAGACTGCTGCATGCTCACAAGATTATTCTGCTGTCCAGACAATCTCTGTTGCACTATGTGGTGCTGCTGCATGTCTGGGATACTATTTTGCTGTCCAAGTAGCTGATTCTGTTGCATATTCGTCATATTTGATTGTTGACCCAATAGCTGCTGCTGCTGCTGCTGCTGCTGCGATGACATTGTAGCTTGTTGTGAAATTGTTATTGGCTGTTGCTGAAGCCCAGCAGCTTGTTGGTGCACAGATGATGGTTGCAACTGCTGTTGTTTCCTGATCATTGATTGTTGATGTTGCTGAATCAGAGATGTAGTTGACTGCTGGACTATATTCTGCTGGTTCTGTTGAAAGCTAGGCTGAGAAACTGATTGCAGTATTGAAGGTTGTGCTTGCTGTATAGGCTGGCTTGACTGAAGCCCAGATGACATCTGGACCAGAGGTTGCTGAGAAGATTGCATTTGAGTTTGCTGCAATAAGGATTGCTGCTGCTGCTGCTGTTGTTGTTGATGCTGCTGCTGGATTTGTGATTGCAAAAGGGAAGAATTGTGGAGATTCTGCTTCATGAGCTGATGCTGCATCTGTTGTGGGTAACCAAGGTGAGAATTCTGAGACTGCTGTTGTTGTTGAGCAATGACTTGTTGTGCATGCCTTCCTGAAATGGGCCTCTGTGTATTTAACATGTTTGACATTGTTCCTTGTCCGAGTGGATTATTCACTGTATTCTGAGATATTCCAGAAATATTCTGCAAACCAGAAGTTTGACCAATATTGGAGACAGTGGGCTGAGTAAGTCCAGTCATCGATGGTAGCACAGGAGGCATGCTGGTGGAACCTTGCACATTAGCAGATGCAATGGGATTCTGTAGTGTCTGAGGTAAAATCTGTTGTCGTGCTTGGGATTGATTAGCCAAGGGAATTGGTATTGACTGTGCTTGATTACGAGCTTGTTGCTGCATAACATGTGATGCTATGTAGTACAAAACCACAAAGATAATTTCAGATCAGTAATAGGTCAACAAGGAAGAGTCATATTATATGGTGGATGGAAAAATGGTGCGTGTGTGGAAGAGTCAGAAGCCTCATAGTTTAGCAAAACAAATATTACAAACTCGTAAGATGACTTTTGTTTTTTCATTCAATATAGTATAGGATCCAAATTTTAACGGTTCAACCACAGATATTGCTCAACAAGGATACTATATTGGATAAAAATGTGTACATAGAAATTGAAGCATTTTCCATTTAAATAATGAATAAGATTTAAGGTTGACGGAGTTCATTTACTTGATTTGGATGTGGTTGATGTGACATGATCCTTAACAGGGAAAAAATCGACTTAAGAGTTTGATATTTGTGTGGAAAATCCCCCACAAAACAAAGTCAGTCAATATATCATACAAGCATATTCTGCAAATCTAAAATCCAATATAAAATACAATATGTATCAATAAAATTTAGTAATATTAAAGGAAATGCAGAGCATAATACCCCTTCCCCCAACCAACTCCCCCCCCCCCCCCCCCCCCCCCCCAAAATAAAAAGAGCTTTACTGCAAATATGGTCACAAGACTCACAACCAATCATGTTATTGGCTTACCACAGTAAGAAAGATAAAAGTTACACCATGAATCACTCTCCTAAAAAATTGCATAACTCCTCATTTTTTAACAAATAATGCACTGAATAATGCATTATTCAAAAAACACCATTGAAAGATAATGATGGAACCAAGTTTTCCAGAAGATTCCTAGATCGAAGCTAGGTTAGATTCATCTCAGTAAGCAGAAAAAATTCCATCCCTGCACAGTGTATTTCTAAGTTTCCGGAAGAATCTAAAATATACAGAAAATGGTTTTCAAAAAATAGGATGGACCTAGAAAGGGATTTTCATAGAAGAAGGGGAATCATTTATCAGAATAAGATCTCCCGGTCAATCTAAAGCTCAGATATACAAACACTCTCAAGGTGGTAAATCAGAAAACTACAGACTCTAGACACATACAAAGAGATTAAAGATTTTTTGACAAATTGCTCTGACTGGACTTCCCAGAAGTCAAAAGAAAAGGCTTCTACTCAGATTTCCTGTAAAAGTCCATTGGAGATGATACACATTACACATATAAAAGTTGTATTCCAGCAAAATCAGATTACAATTACACTTCTGGATCTTAAAAATCTCATTTTCAATAATGAGAGAATTCCAGATGTGAGTATTTTACTCATCACAAGACCTGGCTTCTCACGGGTTCTAAATGCCCTATAGGTTTGTTTATCAGAAACTGATGGCAGAAGAAAAGTGAACAGTGAATTTCCTCACTTGGGCCTTAAGAGATGTTCTTCATACTCCCATGGGGAAAATAAGAAAGGGTTTGACTAACGTATGATATATAATTCCACCTATCACTTGGAAGAAGAATGTATGTAAAAAATGTGTACTAAGCGAACCTTTGACTTTGTCTGAGTGAGAAGAAGCTGTAGACTTGTAAGACCTATCAAATCAATGTGACTCAATTGAATAAGACAACGTGGGCGTCACTATCCTGTCTTTTCTCCGTAGCGGGTATAGATGTACCTTATCTTCTAAGCATGGAGTTAAGTCAGATGAAAGGAAATCCTGCTTCCCTGCCTTCTCGTCTTCAACTGGTGGGGCACAAGCCAGAGCTTTTGGATTCAATGAGGCGACCGAAGAGAGGGTGTTTTAGCTTTTTGTCGTAAGGGGTGACTTATACTATTTAAGTGAATGCATAAAACGTCACTATTAAGTAAGTGAATGCATAAAACGTACATTCATGTCATGTATAAACTATGGCCAAAATGGTATTATATAAATGGTATTCTATATATGTGAAACAGATGGAAGAGACTGGTCATGAAGTCCAAATTTGCATATTCATTAATGAGTAATAAATTTTAAGAATTAATTTATTTAAGAAAGAGATCTCTAATGTAAATGACCTGTCACTTTTTGGCATGGAAACAACTGTCTCTTAAAATTTCTTACCAGGATCTGGGGGGTTTTGACTCCCGCTACTAGCATTGGATGGCAAGGGATTAGCCCCACCAGGATTTTGAGTCTTTGTTTCCATTGTAAGCATTTTCAGTGAGATCTTCCGTAAATAATCAGTCTGCAAATAAACAATGAAGACAATTATCCGACATGAGAGCAAAATTCAAATTAAAACTCACATAATTAGCATATGAAAGATAAATAAAAAAGTATATATGAAAGAAAACTGAACATTAAATCCATGTTCCCATAACACCTAGCCAAAAAAGGAAGGAGGAGGAAAAGGGTTCCAGAAATTATGAAGAAATATCATTCTAACTATAGATCAATGCAAAAGCACACCTATAATTGAGCCCTCATGATAATGCATCAAGTTTTCAGAAACATGAGAGGATCAAATTTAGATTGAGTACACCTGAGAGGATAATCTAAGTTCATTTACAAAAGTAGCAACATGGAACAGCACCAAGATGAATATTTATTATCCAATTCCCATATAAAATAAAGCAAAAAGCAAAACTCGGTGGAAAAAACAGATACATGTGCTGACCATTCATAACCAACGGACAATTCCTTTACAATTTTATAAGATACTTAATGAAGCAACAAAGATGCAAATTACCAAAAAATTTCTCAATTTAGCCGTGTAACAACAATGCATGATGCTAACAGTGACAAACACAAATATATATCTGGTAATCCCATCCATAATAAAGTATCAACCTGGCTCGTGGCTGCCGTATAAATCTTCTCCTCAAACCTTACAGCGATCTTTTTAAGCTCAATCATGCCTTCAGGGCCTGAGATAGGCAGGTGCCTCTTCAAAGTCTCCATTCTGGATCAAGTAAAAAAAAAACAACCGACAAATTGGTAATCTGCCAATCTATGAAGACTACAATCAGGGGACATAAACTTCGAAACTTCAATTCTCCTCACAAATAACAAGTCAACAATTATAATCAGATACGCGGAAAGAGGATTGCAAACCCTAACAATCAACCAAGATAAAAAAAAAAATAGCAGACAAATAGAGATAGAAAAGGATCTTCACATCTTGTTGACGATGCGGTGGCGGGATTCCTGTTGGAGCTGGGATCTCCAATCGACCACGGCCCCTCCGGAGGTGGCGGAGGGATCCATACTCTGATCTCCGCTTTGGGCCGTCCTCCAATCGTTCCCCTCCATCGACGGCAACGCGAGATAAGTTTTTTTTTTTTTTCTTTTCAAGATGCTAAATATTTACAGAGGGAGAGAGTCTCCAAAAATTCGGGGGCGTTTCGGGGAAAGACAGCCAAACGAGAGTCGAAAGCAAGGCGAGGAGCATTGTCCCTTTTTCAATTGCAGTCTATTTATTATATTTTATAAAAGGTGCGGCTATTCCCACTAACTCATTACTAAGCCTACCACCAGAAAACAAAAACCCAGTTTGAGTGGAAATCCTACGGCCTAGTTTGGTAAAGTAAAAATATTTAGACAAGTTAGTCTAATTTATGAAGATAAAAAAATTATTATTTTTATCCATATTCATATTTGATAATGTGTTTTGTTATTCTCATTTTTTTGTATTTTTATCTTTAACTTTACATTTGGATTACATGATGTAAAATAAGAACTTTAAAAAAAATAAAAAATCAAGGCTACCATTTCTATTAAATGGACATTAATATGGTTTTGAAATTTTTTATTTTTATTTTTTAGGAATGACAGTCATAAATGTTGTTCATGTTTTACAAAATGAAGTTAAAAATGGAGATAAAGTATATTCCACATTTTACCTAGAACAAAATATCCCTACTTTTTCTCTCAAAATACGGACAATCGTCCATCTTTTATCATTTTTTCCTTATATCATATGGAATAATGTGTGATTTAATTCAATTATTCCATTATCCCAACCCCTTATCCCAATACTAAATCAGGCATTCACATCTTATTCATGGTGATTGAAAATTTAAGGGTTAATTGCCCAAATACCCCTGCAACCTAATCCCAATATTTCCTGTGCCCCCATCTTTTGAAAAGTGTTTTTTTAACCCTCCATCAAACACAATTTTTTTTCTACCCTCATTTATTTAATTCCTTTAGCACCACAAAATCACAGTTTTTTTTCTATAAGTGCATGTATGTTTTTTGTAACTTATAGAATACAAAATGTAATTTCGATAAATATTATATGTAAGTGCATTATTATATATGTCATGTAAAAATATGTCATGTAAATATGGTAACTTACAAAATACTAGAGAAACATATGTATAACATCTGAAAATATTTTATTACAATAAGTATATCAAAGCACCTGAATTCATCGAATGTTTGCATTCCGACGTTCTTTTCCTACCCTAATGAATTGAGATGTTGTATTTTCTTGGATCATCTTCATGACATTTTGGTTGAAATCGAATCTATTGTTGCACACTCGAGTTAGCAAGCATACATCATTAGGAAGAAATCACAATTTAAACTATATTAGAGACGCAACAATTAGTTAAGCACCCAAATAAATCAAACATCAATATTTACTTCATAACAACATAAGAACCACATATATATTAATGTTATGCATTAATGTATGTTTCTCCAGTGTTTTACAAGTTACAATTTTTACATAACATAATAATGCATTTACAGATAATATTTATAGAAATTACATTTTGTGTTCTCCAAGTTACAGAAAACATATATACACTTACAGGGGAAACTGTGATTTTGTGCGACTAGGGGAATTAATGGGATGAGGGTAGAAAAAAATTAGGTGTTCGCTGCAGGGGTACAGAAAAGATTGGATCTTTTCTGCAGAGGTAAAAAAAAAACTTTTCATAAGGTGGGGGCACAGGAAATAATGGGGTTGGGCTGCAAGGGTATTTAGGCAATTGACCCAAAATTTAATGATGGATCAACAATTCAGCATCCGTCGGGAAAGCTCCTACAAAGATCGCAGTGATGCTCTGGTTAGGATAATTTGTATCTCCTGTCTTGATATATATACACATGCACACTAGTGCCCCATTTGGATTGGGGAAAAGGGGGATAGAGGGGAATAGGGGTAAAAAAATTATTTTTGTGGATGGTATAAAGGGGTATAGCTATGCAGGATTATGTGAGAATAAGCTGATATTTGTATTCCAAGTCCCCCGTAGAATAGTGTTATTCTTCCACTGGTATAAGGGGATCCACATATCAAATCATATGTTATCACATCAAATCACATGTTATCACCTCATATACATCAATAGAGCTCACATATCAAATCAACTTTTTACACATTATTCACATTTTATTCTTCATCAATCAAACACTCCAATCTATATTATTATGTTTTCTAACGAGAATAACTGAAAACACAACCAAACAGAAAAATCACTTATTCTATTAATAAAATCAACAATTCGGGGAATAAGTAAAAACCTCATAATAGCTTATGTCTCTACCCAAACAGACCCTAGGTGTTCTTCATAGAGATTCAATTCCTAAAAAAAATCGATTAATTATGATGAATGAATAAGAATTCAATTGAAATTCCAAAAAAAGAAGTACGGGAATTAATGCTCATCCACGATGCACGGATAAAGATATGAAAACAAAACCGTCACCACGTTTTGGGGAGTGGTTATCAATTAAAGATAAAAGGGTATAATAAATATTATCTCTTTGCCACCTTGTTATGAAACGTAAAAGATGGGGCTTAAAAAACATTATCATAGTAATAATAATAATAATCATCATCATCATCATCACCACTTCAATAAACCATTTATATAGTGTCTTGCAGCATTATCAGTTGGCTCACCATCTGCAAAAAAAACAAACACATAAGAGAATGGTAAAACTTAATTACAAGATGTAATTTTTTTTACAAATGATTAAAAGTATTTTAACACCACCATTTGCATATCGAAAGGAGGGGAGCATCCACACTCCGGCTAGGGAGCGGCGAAACGTTGTGCGGGGATAGACCGGTTTGGCCCTAAGTTCAAATATCTCTTCTACCTGGGTCAATGGTGTGGTCTTTTGCATCACTATTTTGATGTTTTTAATATTTTTTCATCTAGTTTTTTCCCTTCCCGTTCCCCCCATATTCCCTTTCAGAGTTTGTAATTCGATTTTCAGCAATAAATTCGAGTAACAAACATTTATCTTTTTTTTTCAAAAAAAAAACATCACCATTTGCATCTCTATAACTTCATGACACAGAGAGAACCTAGAACTAATAGAAGTGTCAACCAAAAAAAGATTTAACGGAAAACTAGAAACAAAAATAATCCAAATGAACTATAAATGCCATGTCACCTTCAAGATTATCAAAGAAAATCCTAAACCTCAAAACACATTAGGATTAATACCCTAGTTCAAAAAAAATTTAGATTCCTGCCATGAACAATTCATCGCGGAGAGAAACCGAAAGTTTCGTGTGAAGAGATCCGTCCCATAAGAAGGCGAAGATGAAACAGGGTATTTTGGAAAGAAAAAAAAAGAGGTGTGGATGAGAGGAAGATGAAAACTGAAGATGCTGAAATGAATTTAATAAATGGAAACATGGAAACGGAAGAAAATGAAGTAGAATGGAGAAGGTGACATGTCAGTCGGGCAGGGGGTTTACTTTTTGTGAGTTGGGGAACTTAATGTTGGACATGGATGAGTTTTCAAAAAATCAGAAGGGTATAACTGTCAAATGAAAGTTTTTAAAGATTGATCCTTTTATAGGTAGTATAGTTATACTCACCTTATTCCATTTTTTTCGCTTAGTTATTCCATATTTATTTCACCTTGACACATAACCAATCACCAAAGTTTATCACTCGAAGTGAAGGCTAGGGGAACCCACTACATGTGTGCTATGTGGCAATAGGGAGGAGACCATGGCACATCTGTTATGTGATTGCTCTAATGTGGTTGATCATCGGGAGGATCTTTCACACGAACTGTTCGTTCAAATCACTTCAGGACCTCTGGGAGGCGATGGCACGTATGTGAAAGAAGGGAGACCGGAGCAAGCTAGGGAAGGTGATGTTATCGTTGGTCTCGGCTTGCGTATGATCGATATGAATGTCTCAAACAAGGTCGTTTCTGTGAGGTCCACCTTCTATTTTGAGAACTTGTGGGAGATGTTTTATCGAAGCGTCTAGGAGGCGACGACACGTATGCGAAAGAAAGAAGATCAGAGCAAGCTAGGGAAGGTGATGTTATCGTTGGTCTCAGCTTGTGTATGATCGATATGAATGTCTCATAACAAGGTGGTTTTTGTGAGGTCCACCTTCTATTTTGAGAATACGTGGGAGATGTTTCATTGAAGCGTCTCGGAGTGGGACTCGGGGGGTTGTAGGGCTACTTGTTTGCGGTTGGTTGAGTTCTTTGTTAGCGTGACGGAGTAGCAAGCACTTGGGGGGGGGGGGTCTAGTTGGCGAGTTAGTAAGGTTGAAACCTTTTCTACTCTTCTCAATCATTCACTAGGTCATTTTTTCTCTCTTGTTTTTTCTTTTCGAATTTTTTTCTCCTATTTTTGTTTTGCTCGGTTGGAGCTGATTGGTTGTAATTCTACTTAAATCTCGCTGATCATGGGTACTTCATGACCGTGATCCCCTTGCATGATCAACGGTAGTCGTTATAGTGTAGAGCCAGCCTCCTTTTCTTTATTTTTTTTTGATACACAAGATCCGGACAGGATAACATTGCATAGACCTGGGCCAAAGACCAAGATGAGACAGTGGACAGAGCCCACAAACCCACACAACCTAATAGCTATTTTATCATTTTTCCTCTCTTGTCACCACCTGCAAGAGTCAAACCCTACTCCTCCAAAGCATTTGGGGGTGTCTTGACCACTGCGACAAATGCAATTTAGACACATTATAGGGCCTCCTTAGGGCCCGTTTGTGTTTGAGGTGGGGGAGTCTGTGGTGCCAAAACAAGGGGGGTGGGCAAAGTGTTGTTTTCATGGAGTCGGGAAACACAAGGAAAAATGGAGAAAAAACATATATGACAAAGGTTTTTAGTGTTATCGACGCAAATGAAAAAATCTTGTTTGTGTGCGCATTCGCTTCCGCCATCACCCACCAACACCACTGCTCCAAAAATGCAGAGCCAAACACTGCATTAGATGCATTTGAAATTAAATACACCATGTTTGGACCAATTAATTATATTAGCGCATGTTCCCAATGGTTTGTTCGATTGACAAGTGTTCGAGCGAACGTCAAGCAGAAAGCATGGAAGGCAAATGATAGTTGATCGAATAAGGGTGACATGCAGTGATATGTATGTTCCATCATATATATATACACACACTACTATAAAAAATACAAGTTAGAGGAGAAATATTTTATTCAATTTTTTCCCTTGAAATTAATTAAATATACAACTACGTTCATTAATAAATCTTATCTATATTTTTAGCGTGTTAGATTTTAGGAAAATGTTAGACTCAGCCATTTTTACTAACCAAAACTTAGACCACACATGTTTTTATTTATTTTTTAAATAGTAAACATCTTCTAATGAAGTATATGCTTTGATAAAATCACTAAATTTCAAGTTGAATGAACTTATTTTTTATATGTGTAAGAAAATATTTAATGAGGCAAATACATCATTAAACGAGATATATGCTTCACTGAATTTTCAATGAGGTATATATGACTGTATTTTGGACTGAGAAAAAAATGAATGTAAGAACGCCCTAAATTTTATTTTGCAAATTAGATTTTATTTCAAAAAAATAAGATTCAAAAAAATAAAAATTGAATATTTTTTATTTTTTTATATATAAGATATTCATTAAAAAATCTTATCCACTTTATACTATATTTTATCTTAAAAAAAATCATAAAATCAATTAAAATTTATATTCATTTGATTTTTAATTTTGATAATTATTTTTATCTTATTTTAAATTTATTTTTAGGTGATAAATAGATACTTTTGTGCTAATTATGAGTTTAACATTTGATCACATTTTTCATAATTCAATAGTTATTTTTACAAAAAAATCTATTTCACAAGAGTATTTGTATATTGAAAAGAGCTTTCCAACGAGCTATTGATCAATACAATCAAATTTATACTTAAAAAGTTACATTTTTTAAGAATTTCAGAAATAATTTAATTGTTGATCAATTTTAAAATCTAAATAGAATTTGTTATGATTTGATAATATAGTAGGAATTGTACGTGTATCCTATTAGACGCCAATAAATAACATTTAGATTTGAATTTTAAATTTTTTTGAGAAATTTTCAGATCGAGATATTTTATTATTTACTTATTTATAGAAGTTAATGAATTCTAAAATATTTGATGTCATTTAAAGGAAAATTCATTTGAATTTGCAATTTTTTATTTTTGAAGAAGAAAAGTACACAACGACAGAAAATGTATGAATATTAAGCTATACTTTTTGTATTTTTATTTATTTATTTGCTGAACTTTTTATATTTTAATGATTTTTAATATCCTCTTAATTTAATTTAATGTTGAATTTTTTCTTCTAATTTTGATAAAACAAATAAACAGAGAAAGATATTGATTACCAAAATCAGAGTTATATTTGAAAATTTATGATTTTTTAATAAATAATTAAAATAATTTAATTGTTGGTCAAGTTGAAGATGTAAAAATAATTTATTGGGATTTGATAATATAATTGAAATTACATTAGAATCATATTACATGCCTAAGATGTGGATTCATAAAAAAAAAATTCACTTAAATTTTAAATTAAATATATGGATTAATAATTTATGAATAAATTATATTTAAATAAATAAAAATATAAATATTTAAGATATGGATTAGATAATAATTAGTAAGATATGTCTTGATAAAAAAATAAAATTAATTGGGATCAACACACCTTCTCCTAGTATAAAAGGGAGATATCACCTTCCCTTAGAGGTAGACACTTCTCATTCTCAGAATCCTCTAAGGCTCAAGTTGAATTTCACTAAAACTGTGAAAACTGACTTGAGCGTTGGAAGAGTGTTAGCCGGGCATTACACTGGTGTGAGTTGCAGGTGACTGGAGGAGGAGACGGAGCTTTAAAGACGAATCATCCATCATCGCGAATGGAGACTTCGAGTGTTTCTTCTCAGATCGACAATCGAAGCCCATATTGGATCATGATCAGGCCTAGATGAGGAAGACCAAATTTCACCTCCTACAAATAATATTGGGTCTAACGGGTTCATGAGACCGGGTCGGGGTAGACCGGACTTGCCCCGTTTGTATGGTCGGATTCTTTGGATCGAGTGATTCGAGTCCATGTTGGGTCTCGGATTCTTTAAGTTAGATATTTTACAACTTTTATCGAGTCGGATCCAGGTCTACCCCACGACTTGTTGACAGGCCTACCTCTAAATCATGTTGCCAAACGCCCACTTAAAAATCAATCTGTGCCAAAAAATTGCCTTTTTCCTTATTGTGGTGTCTTTGTCGATGATTGCAAGGAACAATTTAATCTAACTCATTTTCAATAAAAAAAAAACTAAATCCAACCACAATAAATATTTTTAGCGGCCACATAATAAACAAATAAATAAATAAAATGAAGTGATAGGGACAGAAAAACAAGGTGGGCTGAGTAATAATAAATGAAGAGTTGCATACACATCAAATTTAATTTCACACTTAAAAGTAAGTTTGCTGTTTCCACCGCTCCTTGTACTTACAATAAGTAACGACAGTGATTCCCCAACTCCCATCCTAATAATAATACTGATATCCAATAGTGATCCCAACCGTAAACTGTGTGGTTCCAGTTTAACTGTTGAAAAATAAAAATAAGATACGAATGGCGGTGGGTATGATAATCACGTGAGCGGCACCTTAACAGGGTACCTATCAATACAGTCAGCCCATGGGCTGTCAACAAGCTGGGAGCCACCAGGTACAGTTGGAGGAACGTTACGCAGGGCCCTCCAGACCGCGCTGTTACACTTGAATCCGGACCCGAACGCGATCTGCCAAACCCGGTCCCCACCCCGGACTCTCCCCTTGGCCTCCGTGTAAGCCAGCTCATACCACAAGGAGCTGCTCGACGTGTTTCCGAACCGGTGAAGCGTCATCCTTGACGGCTCCATGTGCCACTCGCTGAGATTCATGTTCTTCTGCATCTCCTCCAACACCGCTCTCCCTCCCGCGTGTATGCAGAAGTGCTCGAACGCCTTCTTGAAGTCCGGTATGTACGGCTTCACCCCCCTCATCTTCAAGAACTTTCGTCGAACGAGTGTTAGCAAGAACATGAGCTGCTCTGAGAAAGGTAGTACCAGCGGACCCAACGTGGTGATGTTCGTCTTCAACGCGTCGCCCGCCACCTCCATCAGTTCGCGTGCCAGTGATACCCCGATTGTCCCTTTGTCGTCCTCCCTCTGGTACACGCACTTGTAGCAGTTGTCGTCCGCTCCCTTGTGGGTCCTCACCGTGTGTACCAGCCGGTACTTGGACCTCTTCCTGTCCGAGGACCGGTTCGATAGCATGGCTGCTGCGCCTCCCATTCGGAAGATGCAGTTGCAGAGGAGCATGGAACGGTCGTTGCCGAAGTACCAGTTCAAAGTGATGTTTTCGGTGCTGACGACGACGGCGAGAGAGTTCGGGTTCGCCCTCAAGAGGTCCTTGGCGAGGTCGATTGAGATGAGGCCGGCACTGCAGCCCATCCCACCTAGGTTGAACGTCTTCACGTCCTCTCTCATTTTGTAGTGGTTGACGATCATTGACGACAGGGATGGCGTCGGATTGAAGAGGCTACAGTTAACGATGAGGATTTTCACGTCTCGGGGTGAGACCCCTGTTTTCTTGAATAATAAATCGAGGGAGTTGAACATGACCGCCTCCGCCTCCAGCCTTGCTTCCTTCATACACAGATTCGGGGGGCGGGACTGGATCCCCTTTGGGAGGTACGTCTCGTCGCCCAGTCCCGATCGGTTTGCGATTCGCTTCTGGAACTCCACCGTCTCTTCTTTGAACCTTCCATTGCTCTCAGTCATCTCTAGAAAGCCCACGTTAGAGATCTTGCTCTCGTCCCCCGGTTTATAGCAAGCGAAGTCCATCAAATAGACGGGACGAGGCTTTTGGAGATGGTATACGGTGAGGAGCACCATGAGCACACCAAACGTGGAGAGGCCGGTTAGGAGGTCGAACTGCTCTAAGTGGTTCCATAAGAGGGAAGCTCGGTCGAGGAGGCGGACGGAGCCTAAGAGGAAGAGAGGGAGAGTGACGGCTAAAAAGAGGCAGAGCGAACGTCCAACCGTGTAGCGATAGCCAAGGCGGACGTACTTGAGCTTCACCGACTGGAGGAAGTCTGGGAGGCGGCGGCGGATCTTGATTATGACCGAGGAGCTGGGTCCTCTGAAGTCCACCTCCGCAGTCAGCCGTTCCTTCTCCATGACGTCCGAGCTCTCCATGGAAAAAACTTGGACGGCTCCTCAAATGGTGTTTAAATTTTTGATGTACCTACAACCGAAGTGCAGGGAGAACGGTGTTTATATACACGAAATGTGATTTGCTCGAACACGACACGTTTTCTTGAGGAGTCAACATTCAGAGGTGGTAATGAATATTAATTATCAAAAACGAGGGTGAGAGAGGGGGAAGGAGGATTTGTGGGTTGATGGACGGTCGTCAATTAATTGGGGTAGTTCCGAAGAAGGGGAGATCGCTCAACCACCTAAAGAAGATAGCAATAAATATATATGGGGGGAGAGAGGGGGGTTGTGAGTTTGGCTGGAGTTGAAGCGCCTTGGCCTGAGGCTGTTGCGGGTCGTTGTTGGTTTAATTATGTTGAACAATTTGGCCCTTTTGAAAGCGGCGTCCCTCAATCCTGCCCACCTGGCCACGTGGGCTCCCGGTTCAACTCTCCTCTATTCTTGTCCCCGGGGCTGGGTAATTTTGTAGGATATGTATTTTTGTTTTTTCTCTATCTTGTTTGAGTTATTTTGGGACTGTCACACCATCATAAATAATATCTTATAGTTACAAATACAATAAATAAAACAACTGTTTTTTTTTTCATATTGTAATTTTCAGATTTTCAATGTAATGATGTGACAACTTACAGTGAAAGTCGAAAAAGAAGATCCAAATTTAATTACATGTTGTCACACTTTTCGCTCGGGCGATGAAATTATTTAATATGAAATACAAATTTTGTCGAACCATGTGATAATTACTAAATAAATAATAAATCCGCAATTACCACTAATTTTTTTTTTAAATATGCATTCACGCCATTGAAATACATGCATACTTTGTTATACTAATTCAATTATACACTAATATACACTAGTGTATATTTTAAACTTACAGCCCAAACATTGCCATATATAGAACCCAATAGTGTATGAGACTAAAGATGGAGTTGTAAAATAGATCAAATGAGTACTTTATCAACCCTTAATAAATAAATAAATAAATGAAATTACAGGTCTCTCCTAATGAGAAACGCATAAAAAGGGGGGAAATAATCACACAACATAAAACCAAATAATGTCATTCTCGTTCGCATAACATACATCGATGACAGTTAGGTGGGGGTTACACACAAAAAATACATGTTTTTCACGTTCACGAGTTTGATGTGTCTAGAATTTTTCAGGCCTGTGAGGTTTGAGTGTTCAAGAGCATAAATACATAAACCGTTCAACAAGTCAAAATACTGTAATTTTTTATTTCAAATAATGAAAGAATACGGGAGATGCTTTGAGTGTTTGAAGTTAAGGTTGAACAAGGAGACGTGGCGTGGTCGTTCATTAGGCGTGATGGATGGCCTAACAATAGATATGAATGTGGGAAAATGCAGATTCAAACGAGATAGCTGAAGAGATCCAAAGAGGGATATGGTATGTGGTAGGCACCAAGTTGGTTGATTGGTTCTCCAAATTTAGACTACTTGAGGCCAGCTGAAGCAAGCATTGACATTACTTTTTTTTTCTTTTTGCTTTTCTGAAATTTTGGGTTTCTACTGATGAAGTATTTCGGATCTATCGTGTATAAATTGTTTTGATTGAATTTGAGTAGATGGTTGTTGAGCTGTGTCCTGTCTACCCCATCTGCGTATAATTAGTATGTGGTTGGACTTGGATTGATCATAATGGAATTAATTGTAGCTCTTGTGCTGAGACGATTGTGAGACGACCTGGTGGCCTCCCTGTATTTACAATAACAGTTGAAATTTGCTGCCTTTTTTTTTTGGGTACAATTTTGCGGTTCGGTTCGTCCTCTCCAAGTTGGGAGTTGTGTTATGCGGTCTAGGCTAATGCTTAGTGTCATGTGATGTTTTAATGTCCCATTGAACCCCTGCCTGGAACTTTAAGCCCCCGTTTGAATGTAGAGTAGCTCAATAAATAAGTGAGAATAAAGCAGAATATGTGTTTTTGTTTGTTTGGATGCAGAGAATACCCAGAGATAAATTATGTCAGAATAAATTGGTATAAAGTGATATATGGATTCCAATAAACCCCTGTAATTAAAGTTATTACAGATTATTTCATCCAAAGAATATGTGGGCCCACTGTCAAATCGACTATCATCACCGCTAATAAATCACCTATAAAATCAATTATCATTATTTTTTCACTTTTTATAAATCTTTATCCATATTTTATTTACATTTTACCCAAACAACAAAAAATTTATTATTATGTTTCCCATTGAGAATAATTCAAAATACAACTTAACACAAAATCACTTTATTCTTATTTATACTTATTTATGCCTGAATAACTGTATACCCAATAATAAGCCCTTGAAGAGGTATTTTTTCTCATTAATTAAAAAAATCGGTCAACAGAAGCTCCTTCTGAAATCCGGATCGGCTTAAGGGTGGATACTGCACTAAAAAAGGATTAGGGGACACCGGTATGGTGCCAGCCTAAGGGCCTTCGAAAAGATGTATCAGTAAGGGAATTCAAAGATAAATTTCACTAATTTTAGTGGCTTGTGTGTAGATGAAAAGTTAAATACCTTAACTCCCCGGTTATTCCCCTTTTTTATAGGGTTTCGTGGCCTAGATAGCCGTTGCTAATCACTTCCTAGTTGTTGTAATGATTCTCCTTAATGAATGCTTAGTGAGCGGTTTTGGTGGTAACTGCCATGCTTTAATGTAGTGCAACGAGCCCCTAATCACCCACCTGTAAGTAATTAGTCTTAATTGTCTGCCTGATGGTTATATGCGTTATGGGTGTCTGACTGTTTCTTCGGTCCTTCTCGTGGTCCTTGGTCTGGTCGATAATTCAACGTGTTCATAAACGTTTACCTGCGAGAGATAAGACCGTCCGACCATACCTTTAATTTGGTCGTGTCTTATCTACTCGGGGTAACATTCATTCGCAAGGTGTAAGGTCGTCTGATCAGATATTTGATTTAATCGTGCCTTGTCTACTCAGGGTGATATTTGCCTATGAGGTGTGAGACTGTCCGATTAAACCTTTAATCTAGTCGTGTCTCGCCTATTCAAGAGTGTCATCGTGGTATTTTGAATTCGGATTCGGGCTTCTAGATATCGGATATGGTGGCTCATACCCGTTTAAGCCAGGACATGTGTCATTTTTCAATATAGTGCAGATTTTTCGCTCTACAGTCTTATTCTGTATCCAAACAAGGGGTAAGTATCATGTATTATTTCAATTTTTTTTTCAAGATGGGTGCCTGGAGAGGGACGCCAAGGAGTGGTGTCTGTACCTCCATGAGGAAAGAGGGGTTTAACTAAAAGAAGGGGTGATTGTAATAGCCGTGACCCTCTTATACCGGTTTATGCTAATATTTACATGTTTTGTTTACAGGAGAGGATAATTTTATGTTATTGGGATTTTGGTCTTTATTCTCCCTGAAGTCGTACATTTGGTTTAATTTTTGAAAAGCACCTTCGAGACATATTCGGGATTCACGCTCAACATATGAAGTCTTCATTTTTGAGTTACCTTTCATATAAAATTGGTTTGGCGTTATTTGGAATTATATTAGAAAAGTTATGCCTGTTTTACCATTTATGTCCCTAGAAGAATGAATCGCGAGGTCTTCTGTTCGTCGTTATTTTAAATATAGTTGGAGGCTTCTTCTGATCTTGGCTCAAACATAGAAGTTGTAGATATTTTCGTTATCTTTCCAACAGAAGTTATTTCATGTGAAGTGGATTTCCCTACAAGAAGATATGGCTGTTTGAGTCAAGGTTGCGCAGATTTTAATGGAAGGGCATGTTGGTAATTTGGCGAAACCTAAAGTTTTTAATAAGGTGAGTCGGTGGTGTTGGGGGATTTATTAAGAGAGAGAGAGAGTCGTCGACGGAGACTCTTCAAACAGAGGAAAAAAAAAAGGGAAAAATCAGGGAAAAATTAGAAAAATTGGGAAAAGCTTCGTGGAGCATTTTTCGCGATACATTGGGTAAAGATTTTTGTTCTTTTCATTGTTATTCTTCGTCTAGGGTTGTTTTATTTCAGTTTTGAATCAAATTTGTGATTTGGGGCTGGAATATGATTATGTTTTTGGGGCTGGATAAATAGGTATTTGATGGTTGATTTTATAGTATCAATTTAGGGTTTGTAGTGGGGATGTCATTTTTTTGTCTTGGTAGATTTGGGAATTGTTTGATTAATAGGGTTATATTTTTAGTATCTGATTGAGGTTATAATTTTATCAGTGAATTCCTGTCTGCGTGGTTTAGGAGCTGGGTTAGGGTGAGTCCAGCTTGGATTGTGAATTGTGAGGTAAGTAACCCGATTGACTTTTACCTGTTCCATTTCATTCCACGTTGTATTATTGTAAGTAACCCGTTCGATATTTGTTTGTTCCATTCCATTCCATGTTGTATTATTGTAAGTAACCCGATTGATTTTGATTGTTTCATTCCATTCCATTATTTGTTCAATTCCGTTCCGCGTGGTATTGTTGATTCGATATTTACTCATTCCATTCCACCCCACATTTTATTGTTGTTGAGTCTATTCAATTGTATTTGATAATCCAGATGATTTCGATTGTGAGTACTGCATTTTAAATGTCCTATTATTGAGACATATTCCTTCATTGTTGTTAGATTGTGGTTGTTCGAGATTCTAAAATATTCTTATAATTGGTCTCTTTGTATCTTGGAGTTATTCTTTTGTTGGATTCCAGATTAGTTTTCCTCAATTATATCTCGTGAGCCTATAATTGACTTATTCGTATTGTGAGTTTTCCTTGATATTATTATACACATCCTTGTTATTCGATATCTTCCTATGATCAGAATGACTGTGTTGCTTGACCATGAAACCTTGTAGTATGTTTGGCATCGTTGCTTCTATATTACCTCTTGTGTACTTGGAGTTGGATGACCATAGACCTTACAGTGAGGGTTGAGGTTTGCCTCCCTAGCGCGCATAAATACGTACGGTCCAGCGAGGGGGACTTGAGAATACCCTGCCGTGCCTGAACGTTCCGAGGGCCAGGTAGTGAATCCGCGGTGGACGTTCCGAGGGCCACACGCGAGGTATGTAGATATCTTGGACATAGGGGCCAAGATGGTGGGGTCGTGCAGATGGTCAATCCTACGCTTTGGACATTTGGGGACCAGAATTGTGATTTCCTTATCATTCTTGTAGCATTGTGACATTTTCAGGGCCATCAGTGATTTAATTAACATCCTTTTGATTGATGGGTAATTTCAGAGTACTTGCTTTCAGTCCAATTGTGATACATCTTGATGATATTAATTGGCTTTATCAGTTGTGAGGTGTTAGTTTGAGCTATTCATTCCTATGTTTATATATCAGCGATGTTATTGTTTTTCCGCTGATGTTTATACAGTGATTCCATTTGTCATTATACTTTGACCTGGTGTTTATTGAGGTTACTGAGCTTGACTTTGGATGTCATTCTTGTTTTCCTTGTGCGTGGAATGTCTGGGTTACTTACTGAGCATCTTTCGCTCATTCCGTTCTATTTTCTCTTACTTTGCAGAGTAGAGGCGGGGTTGGTGGACGTTGGCTTAGTCTTCTTTTGGTGCCACGTCCAGCTGGTGATAGGTATATATAGATGTGTATAGTTTGATGTTTTGGATCTGTATATGATTATTTTGGTAGAGGCTGGTCTAGCGAACCATGCCTATGTTAAATGCTCTGTACATATGGATGACTGTATATGAGGTGTGTTAGATGCTCTGTTGACTGCTTAAACTTTCCTGGGTGTGTTGTGATATAGGTGATTATACATATCTTGTTGATTATCTGTTATCCCAGGGTTGTTATCATATGTGATTTTATAGGGTGGACATTTCGATGCTTGGTTTTAGAAAAAAAAAAGAAGATTATGATGGATTTTTAGACACGTGACGCGCTCGTGTCGGCGTTTCGGGGCACGGGCCGCCACAGTTGGTATCAGAGCTTTGGTGGCGTGCACGTGTCGATGATTTGGGACACGGGCCGCCACAGTGATAGCACACCACACACGTGGATGGTCAAGATGGATCATGAGTGATTGTTTTATTTAATTTTTTATTAATTTTTGAGTGGTGAGTTGTTGTTTAGATAATTTCATATGTAGGTGAAGCCCATAACCTATAGGACTAATTAAAATAAGAGCGCTGATACACTCAGTTTGTTTTGTAACATGTTTTGTAGTCCTGTACACTGTGATAGCATAACAATACTATGTTATCATGGTATGTAAGGTTCTATCATAGTGTATGAACTATTTTTTTTTTCATTTTCTCAAAGTGAAAAAAATACACTATTGTTTTTCAGTATATACGTTATTTCATATAATTGTATCCACTTCAATGGGATGGTGTTTGATTTTTTTTATAAAAAAACGTTATGTATTGCAAATGGGGATGCAGTGTGGCAGAATGCATCATTTTCCTTAAAATAAATCTATCAAAAAAAATAAAAGGATTTTAGAAAAGAAAAAAAAATGGAGGTCCCATGCTCCCCGGTTCCAAGGTGGCTCCGCTATTGACGTAAAATTTGCTACCACGATTTCATTACTGAATTTGTAGTATAACTTTAAGATAGATGAGAGGAAATAGAAACATATTATATTGAAAAAGCAAGCCAATGACCTCCAAACAGTGGTGGAGCCAGGAATTTCTATAAAGGTGGGGGGGGGGGGGGCTTCAAAAAATCCATTATATATCATATCTCTTTTATAAAATTAATTTTAAACAGAGATATTCATATAAATCTATCATAACACTTAGGAAAATTGTATTTGGAATCATCCAATCATGTGTTCATTCCTGAATATGTCAATTAAAATGTTTAATTCCACAAAATCTACCTGAACTGGATTATTGAGAAAGAGAAATTCTCATACATTTTCAACCAAAAATATCAAATTGACTCTTAATAATATACATAGGATGCATAATAAAGAGTTGGTATATAAAATACAGGGAATGAATAACAATGTACGAGTGATCAACAACATATACATAATGTATAATTGTGTGTAAAAAGTGGTTCACGAGATAAACGATAAAAAATGAGATGGAAGAACTTAAAAATATAATAATTACTTAAGGTTGTTTTGATATACTAAAAAGTTTGAGAAACGCAAACAAAATAAAAAGTTTTTTTAAAAATATTTAAATTTATTTTCTCAAGAATTTTTGTTATAATTCAATAAATATATCTATATTAAACTCAGATACTCAATTATTATCATTTGTTTACCATAAAAAAAAGTGTTATCACACATGGTTTTTACATAATCTATGCATCGATAGAAAATTATCTGGATACTCACTTTGAGATATATGCTACGATAAATTTTTTTTCACATTTTCTATAAATGCATTTTCATGCAGTTCATTAGAGTACGTGCTTCTTTTTTTTTATAAAATCATGTATTTCATTATTGACTTGTAGACTGAATTTATGGCCGGAAAAAAAATTGGATTCAACATTATCCAAAAAAAAAAAAAAAAAAAATTTAACAAGGGGCTTGAGCCCCCCTTTGTCTCTACATGGCTCTGCCCCTGCCTCCAAAGATGCCTCGCGGTCACTCGCAATGTTGTTCCAAGAAATCGCTTCCCTGGCTTCCTGGTAAAAATCGCAGAATTTCCCATCTTTATTTGTCATGTTAAGTACATTTCTAAAGCCAGCTCTAGAAGAGCCCTTCTTCTTCACTCCAGTGGTCTTGCCAAAAATGCACTCTATCTTCCACCCGATTGCTCTTAAAATTTTTACTCGGACATCCAAGATATCCTTTCAAATTGAAGAAGATTTGCGCTAATCATAGGCCACCTTCTCTCACTTTATTTCATGTCGTGTGCATCTCGTCATCACATTATTTCATCTTGTCGTCACATTATTTCATGTCATTGTCGATCACATTCATATTTTTTTTGCAGTTGTGTGTGAGTTTCTTTTATGTCGCCATCACTTTATTAAAAAAAATGTATTTTTTTTAATCATTTAAAATATTTCGTCTTTGTTCTAATACTCACTTCGATCGCCTTCGATCACCTCACTCCATTGATTGCCTCAGCTGCGCTTAGATCTAATGTTGGTAGCGGACCAACGGTCGATGAGGTAGTACTGGAGTTTTGGGACCGGATGATTTAAACCATCATTAATCAATCGCACTTCACTTTGTTTGCCTTCGATAGTACTGTTGCAAAGTTGGAGCTCTATTTTTAGGCGATGGGAGATCTACGTATGTTTTGAATGGAATAGGTCGTAAAATAGGTTGATGTATTTCTCTGTTTCTTTTCCCCAATTTGTTTAGTGATCAAAGAATCTGAGTTTATTTAGTCTTAGTTCGTTACTCGGTTTGTTTTTAGAAGGTGATATAACTCATTGGGTTTGGGTTCATGAAAAAGGGATAAAAAACCTTAGGCATACTTACTAACCCCAAATATTATTTACCAAGCCAAAAAAAAAAAAAAAACCTTAATATTAAGCCTTTGGCATGGTATATTGTCTCTTAGACTCCCAACAACATCCAAAACTTTAAAAAAATTCCCAGAACATGATAATTTCATAACCAAAATATAAGGACTCCAAAATCATTGAAACCGAATTAAAAATTGAAGGAAAATCATGAAGAAAACCAATCAAACTCGTAAATCTGAATAACGTCAAGTTAATCCTATCATTGGTGATTATTATTGACAAAAACATGATAAATATTCATAAAAATACATGAGAGAGGGACCTATGACCGTCTGCGCGCGGTTTCTTTAATCTCACCAAAAGAGCCTCCCAGGATTGAGTGAAAAAGGAGAGAGCAGGATGAGGGTGGGAAAAAAATTAGCTGAGTACGTCCTCATCGGATTTTTGCTGGGACGCCCTCAAGCAGCTGACAAGTAGACTAATTAGACATTCAATTTATTTAAAAAAGGAAAATAGCCATGTAACCCCTGTAAACGGTATGAAATCGATAACGCTCTGGTTAAAAATCCATATAACTATACGAAAACACCTACATGAATCCAAATAATCACCCAAGTTAAATTTTAGTTAAGAAATGAAGAATATTTAGCGAATATTTTATTTCTTTGACCTTAATTGAAAACACAATATATCAAAATACCCCTACAATTTATTAAAAATGTAGAAAACCTTATGAATAGGATGATTTTACCCATCCGGATATATTATGAAAACTTACTCTGAGAGATAAAATTATTATTTATAGATGATTTTTTATATTTTTAACACATTATATGGATTTTTGATATACTATATTTTTAACTAAAATTAATTAGGCAGAATATTCGTAAAATAATCATAATCTGTTAACTAAAATGTAACTGGGAGGACTATTTGGATTTACATAAGTGTTTTAAAGGGGTTATATGGAGTTTATGAAAAATCAAGGGGTTTTATGGATTTCAAACAATTTATAGGGTGTTAGTTGGATTTTTCCTTTTAAAAAACACGTTTTTTTGTATTTTTGCAATACAAAAAAGAAAGCACGTCGGAAAGGTAAGTTTCGGTTTTTTTTAAAGTTATTTTAATTGATTTTTTTTATACTTTTTCATCATTTCAATATTAATTGATCCGATTTGATAACAAGGTTTGGGTCTTTTTGAAAAGCTAAAATCCCAAAATCGTGCAGCCAAACGGGTCGAATTCCGGCGGAATCAAAAGCTGGATTCCTTTTAATTTCTCTCTCGAAATCTGTGTTTTTAAAATCTCAAAAACAACGATTTTTTATCGGAATCGATTTTTTGAATTTAAAAGTAACTTTTTCTATCAAACATTAAACTCCTTCTAAATATTGATTCCTGAATTAAAAAAAAAAACATTCCAAAAAAGTCAAGGTCTAAAATCATCTTTAAAAGCAGCTTTATTCCAAAATCTACTTTTCAATCTGTGTTTCCAAACGGAGCCTGTTGAGATGAAATATTCCCCTAACATTCTTATTTTGTTGATTGTTGGGTTTTTTTACAAAGCCAAATAACACTTTAAGGGGGTTTAAAATAATATTGAGTTTTGAAAGGGTTTTTCGATAATTTGACTGTTTTGGGAGGGGTGAAACTAAATAACCCATTAATTTTTCCAAAAAATCTAAGTTCAACCTTTTCTCATATGGATGATAGCTAGATTTCTAGGTGAGTGTAATTTAACAAGTTACATATGTTTCATCAAATACACATATTTGAACTTCGTACATACTATTTAGAGAACCATTCTTACATACATGGACATGGAGAATTTCTCTGTTTGGCATCAATATGACACAAAACTAGTATATTATATAAGCACTAGTTACATACTATTATATTGTGAATTACCTAAATTTACATTGATGGTTGTTTAGATAGATGAATATGATTACATATATATATAAACTTTGACAACCCATATATAAATTAATTATAGAGGAATGATATGGTGCGTCGATTACGGGTCCATCGCATCGGACGGTCAGGTGCGATTCACATCGACCGTTGAATGCGATGAACCTGCGATCGAGACGAACGACGTCCGCACGCCGCACCTTATCAGTCGGGTATATATATATATATATAATAACCATGTTCCTCTATCTAAGCAATGAGCAATATAAAATCTATGTGATTTATATTATGGTAGTATGTAACTAGTGCTTAAAATATAGGAAAATTAATTAGGGGTCTTTGTCATCACCCATCGGTTATTTTTAGGTCTCTGGATTTTTTTAAATTTTTTTAAGTCTCTAAGGTGGTGAAAAACTATTTTTAGGTCCCTCTAGCAAGACGTTATTAAAAAATACAAAAAATTCCCCCCATCCAATTATTATAGTACACTATTAACACTCTTCAATACATTGTTAAGTATGTCAAGTACATTGTTAACACTCCCTAATACATTGTTAACATTCGCATAAAATGCCACCCGCCTAATTATTTCAGTACACTGTAAACATTCTCCAGTATATTGTTAAGTATCTCTAATATACTGTTAATATTCACTAGTATATTGTTAACATTCACATGATGACATATTTGATATTTTTAACAACATCCGGATGGAGGGGAATAAAGGTAATTTTCACTGCCTTAGAGACCTAAATAAAACTTAAAAATATCTAAGGACCTAAAAATAAAAGATGGGTGACCATAGAGACCCTTAATTAATTTCTTTAAAATTTTAAAATCATGTGTAACATGTCGAAGCTAAATAGAGAAAAAAAAATTTGTGTCCATGTATGTAAGCATGGGTTCACTGTATAGTTAAGTAGCTTAACAAATATATGTATTTGATGTGACATCTATAGGTAACTTATTTTTAAATCTTTCCTACTTGGGACGACTAAAATAAAGAGCGAATTTTAAAATTTATGTTTGTAATTGAGATGAAATACTATGTAAGTTAGTGTGGCAACTGAACAATTCGTTGTTCTTATATGAGCAAACCACCAACAAAATTCATATAATGAAACCACATTTTTCTTCCTAAGCAACTATCAATATAGATGTAGGTAATTCATAATATAGTATGTAACCGGTATTTAAATCTTGGTTGTGTTCCATATTGATGTAAAATTCTTCGTTCCATGAAATGTATTAGAATTGGATTTCTAAGAAAGAAAAATTCTTCTTCTAAATCATAGTTATCAAACTAATCATAAATTTACAAACTTTTTGCAATATATAGGATTTTATTTTTCAATTATTTATGAACACTGTTACACACAGTCTCTTTTACAACTCTGTTTGTGGTCCTATATAAATCAATAGTTGTCCAATGAATTATAAATTTTTATTTTAGAATGGACCCATTCAATTCGTTAAAACATATATTTTTTTTTATCTTTTAATATATATATATCATTGAGATTGGGTATATTATTTTAAAAAAATTAAAACCAATTTAAATTGTATACTATACTATATAAACAGGTGTGAAATAATTGAAAAGTAAAAAAATTAAATTAAAATAAAAAATAAAAACCATAACAAAAAATATCTTTTAAAACCCCACTCAACCCTTTGTTATCGTCCATTCTGTTTGACAGCCCCTACCCAAAGTGGGATTTGCTTTTTCGTATGTGAGGTAAAAAGACAAAATCACCTACACGATATCTAAAGCTATCCTAATATGTCCACTTGTCAGCCGCTGGCGTACCCAGCAAAAAGCCGCCGAGGACCACCTCAGCTGATTTTTTTTAACCCTACTATGTATTTGTGCATAAACATGAAGAAATCCTAAACGTAAATGAACGAATTTAAATCAAAGAAAACTGATGTAAAAGAAATCAATTTCTTAAATTTAAAAGAAAATCTCAATTAATAGATTGTTTAATTGAATATATTAGTTAGTTAGATTTATTTTTTCAAGGAGATCCAAATGAATAATTTGTCTCTACATATCAATGTGAATCCCAAGATTTGAGGGTTTACATGGATCTAATACAATCCTTCAATCCACATAATAACGGGCAAAAAAAATATAAACAACATAGAAGGATCTATAGTAATAGTCAACTTTTTATTCTTTCATCTAGATTATTGACTTGATCATCATATAGTCCCCCTCTTTTTTTTAGGTCCGTCTTTGCAACGCTGATCGGATCTCCTTTTTTTCTGGTACACCTAGATAACCCCTTACAAACTTTCAAAATCCAAATGAGCTACTTAAATATATTCAAAATCCAAATCACCACCCTGAGTTAAATTAACACAGACTGAATTGAAATATACCTTGTGAGGAGGATATTTTTCCCTTCAGTTAAACTATCAGTCTTCGGAGCCTTCTTTCACAAACTTGGACCCTATTAGAAATGGTTCCTGCACTCACAAAGAAATCAGGGGACAACCTCACAAAGAAATCAGGGGACAACGATGTGGTGCCATCTAAAGGGCCTCCGAAGAGATGTATCAGTTGGGGATTCAAAACAAAACTCACTTAAACTTTTCATGGTTTGAAAGTAGTAAATCATATTTGATTCTATACCTTAGCTTCTTGAGTTACTTCCCTTTTTATAGGGTCACCTTGGCTAGATTGTCGTTTCCACTACCCTTTGGCCGTCATAACCGCCTCCTCATTAAACATCTAGTGGGCGACTTTGGTGGAAACCCCCACGTGTTAATGAGGCACGTCGTGCCCACTAATTACTCACGTTGCGCAATTAATGGGCCTTAACTGTCCGCCTAGTGTTCAGGTCTCTGACCATTTCTTCGGCTTTGCTCGTGGCCCTTTAGCCTGATCGCTTGTCTGTTACGTCTTTGACTGTGTATGCGAGGTGAAAGATCGCCCGACCAGACCTCTTGTCTGGTCGTGTCTTTTCTACCCGTTTGCAATGAGTAAGATCATCCAATCAGATCTCTAATTTGATCGTGTCTTTAACCACTCGAGGTGACATTCGCCTGCTGAGGTGTCTGATTGTCCGACTAGACCCTCGATCTAGTCGTGCCAACCTGCAATGTCGTCGTGGCATTTTAGATTCGGATCCGGATTCGTGGGCTCCCGATGCGACGGCCTATATCCGTATTAATCTGATACATGTCATTTTCTAACGTGGTGCAGATTTTTACTTCCACACCTTGAATATTATATTATCTTAACCCAATCAAAATTCAATAATGCATTTAGGTCCCTAGAAACTAGCAAAAATCCAAATACCCCCTGTCAAATACTATTTCACACCCCCCCCCCCCCCCCCCCCACACACACACACACCCCACTCAACAGACCTCCTCCTCCTTCCTTCCTCGAACCTCTATCCCCAAATCAATCGTTTTGAACTTGAGCACTGCCGACGCATGCATAACCTCCCAAAAGAGGCTAGCAAGCATGACATTGTTGTTAAATTTCATGTGGAAGCTCTCGCTGATTGGCGCAGGCAGATTGGCGTGGAAGGCGGTGGGGAAGCACATATCGACACCTTCGACGATCCCTTTCCACCGATCGGACAGCACGGTCAACCTCAGCACATTCCCTGTGTTCTCCTCCAACAAGTCCAGCATCTATGACAAGAACCACATCCAATTTAGGTCGCTCTCTTCCTCAATGACCATCCCTGTTTAAGACAAGGTGATGTCGTGAACCTTGTGAATCTCTTCGAGGATGTCTTTGGGCATGCAATGCGAGTCCTCGCGAAAGCGCTCCTCGACAGAGTTGGTGACCCACTGTACCGACGACGCCTGATGGTTGCCCAAATGCGTGTTGCCTCCGCAGGTGTGGGTGCTGTGGAGGGTTCGGATGGTGAAAGCGCTCCTCGACAGAGTTGGTGACGTCTTGTCGGACTTCTCGGTTTGGATTTCGAAGTGGCATGCGACGACGCCTGATGGTTGCCCAACGGCGAGGTCGTGGTTTGGGTGGATCGAAAGGGCGTGGTTTAGGGTGCCTGCGAGGGCTTGAATTGGGTCGATTGTCAGGGCGAGCTGCGAATTTGGAGTTTTCGGAGAGGCCGAGTTGGTGGATTGGGTGAGAGGATCCGCATGGTCATGGTGTACTAGTTTGTTATCTGGGATGCGGTGGTGGTGGAGGGAGCTTCACAGCGTGGACGATCCGGTGCCACGAGACACCTAATGAGTAGAATATTATTTAAGATTTGATCTTAATTAATATTTAAAGTGAATCTCCTCGGTGGGAACAATATTTGTTTGTTAATTAGGAGAGTGAATATCTCCCACTTGAGGAAGAAGTTATTTATCTCTATAAATATCTTCTAGGGTGAAGCGCGTCTTGTCGGACTTCTCGGTAGGCTTGGATTTCGTGTGAAGTGTGTTCGATCTCGGGTTTGTTGGTGGCTTCCGCGATGGTCAGAGCTCCATCACGAGAATTGAAGAACGAGGATCAATGACGACATCGATGAATTCATACCATCGACGAATGTATTGTTGGCCTTCGTACATGGTTTCACGCGAAGAAGGAGGAGAATTCGGTGGTGGAAGCCCATCTATTCAGGTGTGCGAGGTCGTGGTTTGGGTGGATCGAAAGGCGAATCACGTGAAGCGTGGGTGCGGAGTTCGTACTAGAAGAAGATGGGTGCGATTTAAGGCGTTCTGAATGGGAGACTTGTTTAAAAGAGCGATTGCGCTAGCGCGGTGTGGGCTTGAATTGGGTCGATTGTCAGGGCGAGTCTGACTCAGGGGTTGATCCATGATAAGGCGAGCGCAGGCTTGTGGATCCAACAAGATTGGGCGGTGCAGACGTCCGGAGGAAGAAATTCTTAAAATCCATTCAAGGTTTCTGCAGAGCGGGAGAGAGACGAGTTGGTGAAGCTCAAGGATTGGGTGCAGGTGGAGGATCAAGGACGACATGGAGCAAGGTGGAGACATCAACGGAAATCTTCTAAGGGGTTGGTCCGAGCGTACTGGATACGAGCCAAGGTGGAGATTTGTTGGGATTAGTTTGTATCACATCGGATGGCCATGATGAAACCATATTAGGTTGGACACCTTCTTAATTAATATTTAAAGTGAATTTTCATGAGAATGAATATCTCCTAATTAATGGGAACAATATTTGTTTGTTAATTAGGAGAGTGAATATCTCCTAATTAATGGAAACAATATTTGTTTATTAATTGGGAGATTACTTGAGGAAGAAGTTATTTATCTCTATAAATATCTTCTAGGGTTTCATGGCAAGACAAGGCATAATACAATGTAGAGATCCTAAGGGAAGGTTGAGAGGTTCTAAGAGAGGGTAACTCCATGGGAGAGTTTGTGAGTCTCTTAATGTATCTCAACTATCAAAATGCCCCGTGGATGTTTAGGCCGAACCACGTATATCTTGTCTTTTTCGATGTGATCTTTCGTTCTTGTGTTCGATCTCGGGTTTGTTGATGGCTTGCGCAGATTGCCTTCCCAACAGTTGGGTAGGATTGTAGGAAAAGATGATGATTTGTCATTGAATGATCTTATGATAGCCCGAACAAAGCCTGCAATAACAATCCGAACAAAAAAAATATCGAAACCCATTAGAGAAAAACGAATGGATCCAAAAGAAAGAATAAATTGCTGAGATGATAATGAATCTTCAAATATACAATATGGATCCATAAGAAAGAACGAATGGATCCGAGAAAATGATTCTTTTATCTGAGATGATCACAGATAGCTTCATTGTAATGAGAATACAATTAGGAGAGACTCGGTGATTAGAGGAGGTCCAAATGAGGGCAAAGTCGATGACGGTTATTGAGTTGAGGTTTCGAAGGAGGAGACTAATGAATGTGGTGAAAGATGTTATTAGATTTAAAAATTTTTCAATTGGGTTAAATGGGGAAGGGTATAATAGTAACTTTTCACATTGAGTTTAACCTTGAATTAGAGAAACTCAGAAGGGGTGAATTGAATTTTGAATTTTGAAAGTTTGCAGAGTGTTACCTGGATTTTTATATGTTTGCAGGGGTTATTTGGATTTCTCCATTTAGATGATGATAAAATAATGTTCCTATTGAAAGTTTCAGAAAATCTGTGAAGGTCTACAAAATTGTGTTAAAGTATACAAAAGTAGCATTTGATAGTAAGATTACAAAACTAATTTTCTGGAAATGCTGTATTTAAAACTGATTATGCAGGAAGCTGCATTTTCCATTTTTCTCAAATTGTAACTTTTGAACACTATTTGCATGGAATCTGTATGTAAAAGTTACGATTACAAAACTGTTTGGTTACACTATTGTAAAACCAGTTTTGTGGCATAGATTCTTGATTTTAAATAAATTTGGATTTACAAAACTGTTTGGTTGCACTATTGAAAACAAAAATTAATTTTTTACAAACGCAAAATCTGTCTAATCGTAAAATCAAACGCTGTCAAAGTTTATAAAAGTCTACTTAAATAATGTCCGTAAAAATCTAGCAAAGTCGACTACCCCATTTATAATGCTATGTATGATCTTCTATGTTACGAAAATACAAGGAGATATAAGTATATAATGCGCGCGCCAGGACCCACAAATCAGAGCTTGGTGCATCTTTATTCCCCCCTTCAAGTTAGCATCATCAATTAAAAATAAAACGAAAAACACGATCGCTTTTTGCACCATATCTCACCCCATCTCCCCTTCCACGAGAAAGAAGTTACATCCAAACAACGAATAACGTTACATCAACACGGCATCTTATAGTCCCCCAACATCCACGACCCCTCCCCCCATGACCGTACTCGTACCTCTGTCTCGGCGCATTTTATTTCACATCAACCACCTCCGCAGCTCTGTCGTCGACGACGGCGATACCTCACCTCCGCCAAAGCTGTCCGTATAATACGAGGACGACACGTTCGACATCTGCTCCATCGCGAACCTCCCCGCGCGCGCGCTCTTGAAGCTTGGGCTTCTCAGGTTCTGCGTCGAGAACTCCCTACCACCATCGCTCACACCGGACTCAGGAACAGGAAAAGAAAGCCTCTTCTTGGCTGACGCACCACCGTCCCTTTCCGGCGTCGACGGCCTCTGCCTCGGCGCGCTCTGCGATCTAACGCGGGCCTTGGTTGACTCCGTCGCGGCCATGTAGTTTGGATATGGAGCAGACGGGGACGGGTCGTGATGGCGAGACCCTCCGATGTGGGAGTAGGAGGTCGGGGTGTTGGCATAGCGTGGGCTAGCGGAGCGGACCTGAATGGGAGGCCTCGCCTTGGCCGGGGAAGGGGTGGTGGCGATAGCGAAGGAGGCTCTGTTGTGGAGGGGAGAGGATACGTTGCGGTGGTTCTGGGGATGTCTGCTGCGTGTGTAGGACAAGGGACGGGCGGGGTCGATTTCGACGGTTTTGATGGGGTCCCTCTGATCGGTGGAGGCCCTTCCCCTGCTCTCCATTGATGGTCTCGAGGCCATCCACCGGTCCTGCCACTTGGACTTCTCTTCTTCCTCTGCTTGGCTTCTCCACATCTGGGTTTTTAAAAGAAACGTCAGTTTGGATGCACAAGAAGTACAGAAGAAACAACGAAGCAGAAGGGACTACTTGTTGGGAGAAGGCATAAGAGAGGGCTCTCTCTCTCTTCAAAGAGGCTTCTTTACGGCTCATCAGCATCGCTTGTATTTCCTCGATCGTACGTGGTCGTTCCTCCCAATCATCCGCAATGCTGCTTCCTTCTCTAGACTGTTCAATCAGAGGGTGAACTATCACATACAATCTAACCAAAATACATCGACCTCATCAATTAAAAAGCTATATTAGAAAGGAATCATTTTTTTTTTCTTTTTCTTTTTTTTTACGATGGTTTTACGGTCGGAAATATCGTGGAGGAAGCGAGGATCGAAGAAGCTGTTAGTGTCGCTGAAAGAGGATTTAGTGCTGCCTTCCATGGAGAGTCTCATGCGCTGGTCCCTCACACGGGCCTGCACTCGGACCAGGGCTTGCATGCACCGGAGTGTCATCTTCGCCTGCTTACGCACGTTGTGTCCCCTCACCAACGCTTGCAGCTTCACAAGCCCCTTCAGCGCTCTCAGTGCTCTCCTCGCCTTCCAAAACAGCCACCCTCCCCATTTTGAGATAAAAAAAATCCAACCTTTCTTCGCATTCAAAGATCAAACTAATTAATGTGTTACCAAGTATCCTCGGAAGGCTGTTTGGATAGCGATGGCCGCGTAGTGCTCCCTAAGGAAGCTCCCCGTCGTGGGCCTGGTGAGCCGGACAACCTCCGCTGCTGCCTGTGCCGTTGCTACCGCCGCCTCCGCTGTCGCTGCAGTTGCCACCGCCACTGCTAACGCGTGTCTCTGGTCGGCAGTCGTTGCCTCCGGCATCTGCATTACCACCGACGTCGGCGGCGTCGGGGGCGTAGTGGTCGACCCTTCGTGACTGGATGACTTCCTGAAGATCCATCTCCTCTTCTCCCTCTTCTACATTATTGAGAAGAAAAAAAATAAAAAGTAAATAGAGATAAGGTAACACAGACAACACTGTCATCAAAATTTAAAACATTGTAAAAAAAAAAAAAACAAAGACAAGAGAAAAAAGAGGACCTTCTCTTCTTCTTCGGGCTCGTGATCTTCCCTCTGACGTGAAGATTTTTTCTCGTTGGAGTCCTTCGAGGGAGAACGGAAGGCCCTTTTGACCGCCGTCAACCAGGAGTTTCCCCCCTTCTTCCCCATGGGATTGTTGCAAACATTTACAGTGGAAAACCCTCCCAAAACCCAAAAGTTAAATGCACATTATATGATTTATATCATACTGGACAGAGAGAGAAATAGCAAGGTATATTTATTTTAATTAAATAATAGAAGTAAAAATTGTAACAAAGGGGGGGGGGGGGGGGAATCATATTGGATTCTTCTGGGAGGAGAGAGGGTCGTTAAATGCAGAGAAATGAACGAGAGATCAACGTGGGGCCCGTGCCCGATATATCGGCAACTGAGCTGCTTCTGTTCTTTTGTGGCATGGATTCCTGATTTTAAATAAATTTGGGCCAGTGTGTGTCAGAGAGCACCAAAGTTACACATACATTATTATTACAGTATTTGATCAAAGCCTGCGCAAGCAAAAGAAAAAGGCAAGCAAGAAAGATAAAGCAGTGGGAAAACCGAGAGCGTGTGTGTGTGTGTGAGAGAGAGAGAGAGAGAGAGAGAGAGAGGTCACACTTTGAAGCGTCGCAGGAAAACCAAACCTAACCGCTATTTCTATCGGGGTCTTGATTGTTTTGCTCTAAAGAAAAGAAAGGTAAAATGTGACCTAATTAAGAGTATGATGTGTCGTCATGTGGAGGGGGGCAGTCAAGCTGTCGGGGAGTGGAATTTCGATTTCTGGTTTTGTGGATTGGCAATGGATGGCATTGATGGCACTGGCGAAGTGTGTGGAATTGGGCATTCTGTTTATTGAGATGGGTGGGTAGGCTCCATTACCCAGGAGAGGGGGCGGTCAATGGTCAGAAGTGCTCTCTATAGACTCTGACCTGTGACTGGATTTAGTAGTTGGGGAATACAATACTTTGATATGAAATTATTGTTTGTGGTGGTAGTACCCTTGTAATTAGGTTGATTATTTGTGATTTTAGTCGAGTACCGTGTGCTTTTTTGTGATAGAATTGGGTGGCGCAGCAGGTTGGGTCATCAGGACTAGAGCATCTGCTAGTTCAGTTCTACGCGAAATGACCTCCGTTCTGACTTTATGTGAGGCTTTTAAAACCATTTAAAATATTTCGTTCAAAAAAAAAAAAACCATTTAAATATGGATAATTTTTTTATTTGAGATAATATAGACATTTCTATTTCATCGAGCCTAAGTAGAAGAGAATTCGATCGAAACCGACCCCAACTTTTCACTCGATCACTCGCAAATGATCGTTCACCACTCTAATAACAGAGCTTCAACCAGCGCCGCATCCATTCACGCATTAAGCACTACTTCTTATCCAATAAGTTATCAAAATATATATAATGTTACCTACAACCATTTTCAACTCCAATTCTAGACTTCTAGTCTATATATGTTTTGAATTTTTACAAAATATTATATATCATCTAATGATGTATATGTTTTCATAAAAAATAAAGCATATACTCTAATGAGTTGCATGTATACATTTATATGTAAAAAATTTCTATTGAAGCTTATATCTCGTTAATATAAGTATATGCTCTGTTAATTTCTATCGACGTATACAAGACTGAAATTGAGACTAAAAATAAAATTGAGTGTAACAACACTCATAAAATATTGATTGCTTGTGCCCACCATTGGCAATGGAAAATCTATACACAAGGATTATGTATAAATAGCCCCCTCCTCATAACCCCTTTTATATTACAAAAGATCAAAGATATCTACGTCTCCATAAACATTGATAATCTCATAGAAGTCCTTATCAAAGTTGGTATAGATATACACGTCCTTGAAAACTCGTAGAAACCCATATACATTCTCACAATCAACATAGATTAAATCGAACCCAATCTAATCTAGTTAAATGTAATTCATATCATGAAATGACTAAATTATCTCAATTTTATTATCTCTCCAAACCATGTATATTTGGGAATGAAGAAATATAAAAAGCTCTATAAGGGTAATTTAATCTTTTGGAGGGATTAATTTATTTTTATTATTATTTGTAGAGACTGTATTGTATATATAATTACCTGGTGAATATTATGGAATATTCTATCAAATTTGGATGTAAATTTAACCGAAGGATAATAAATGAGTTTTTGTGAGTTTTCAAAAAATGTACGTCTGCCCCAACTTTAATAGAAATTTATATAAGTTTACTCATGTTTGTTGTAATATACGTCATCTTTAAACTGTTACAAAATATAACATATAACGCAAATATATTTAAAACAACTTTCTCATTTGAATCTTAATTGTTCAAATTGTTCCTCATATGGTATACACTAATTTATTTTAAAAAATTAACTTTTTATATATATAAAAGTGCGTTCAATTCATTTTAGTATGTATTTCTTATTTTATTTTTGTGAAGGCAAGGGACCCATCGATTAATTTAGGGTAGGGACATTTATATTAGGGTATTTTTATTTTTGGAAAAATCTATATGACCCCCTACAAACATACAAAAATTCAGATAACTCCCTACATTTTTTCTAAATTCATATAACTCCCCATAAACATAACAAAATCCAAAGGGTGGACTCCCCCACTTGGATGGAAAAGAAAACTCCCTACTTATGTTAAGGATTAGATGAGTTTTCCAATTGGTTGATATTTAGTACCCCAGAAAATACTTGTATAAGCCACAAATTACAGGGGACAAAGGCCAATAGACTATAGGGGAAAAAATACACAATTGCCAGAATTGAAAAACTGAACTATCCCAAAAAATAAAGAAAAAGAAATTTATTGCTATACATTGCTAAAGTAAGTTGGGTTTCTTCTAGAATTCCCATGCTCTGAATGTACATTGCTAACTGTCTATTAACACTACATCTGTTTATAAAAATCAACTGAACGGAAAGAATGCGCTAATTGAAAGCCTTTTTGGGATTGAATCAACATTGTCCATGCAACAATGCAAACATAAGTTTTAATTCAAGTATCTTTGGGTCTACACAATATTGAAGAATTTATAAATAAATAAAAGAATTTATATAAGATGGAGGGCATGCTTATTAAAAGAATATTAATTAAAGATTTTATCAAAAAATTAGGTGAACTTCCTTATTATGGATGTATTTATTTTGAATATCTAAATTGATTTTTAACAACAAAATCCATTTAACGGGGCTTGCTTACAATTTGGAGGGGCTCAAATAGAGTCACCTAAATCCAAAATACCCCTTTGTCTATTAAGTTAACTAATGGTTAACAAAATTTAACCAACGTGTGCATTTACGTTTATACCCCCAGTAACAAACTTAAAACTAATAGGGGCAGTTAATACCACCCCATATTATTATCTTTTGTTTTTTTTATTATTTGAACAAACAAATCCCACCCCTTCACATCCTAACCCACCTCTCCCCCAAAAAAAAAAAAAAAACCCTATGCCATCCCCACAGAACATCATCTTAAACCGTGAAAAAGAAATAACCACCACCACCAAATTTGCTTCAATTCATCCTCCACCAACCTCTCCGATCTCCTCTCCATCCCCTCCTCCACCGCCTAGATCATCGGCCGCACCCTCTTCGACATCATCTAGATGAAGCTGAAGAAGAAGAAGAAGACCGACCAAATCCACTGTCGGAACCCCCGCCGCCTGAGACCGTGACTGCCTCCAGATCCGCCGTGCTGACATCCCCCGCTCCTCTCCGTCCTCTCCCTCGACGCCGTTATCATCGTCATCAGCTCCCTCAACCCCCCCCCCCTTCTGAGATCTCCAAATTAAACACGCCTCCGATTCTAATTTATATTTGCCTTCACCACCGGAGAATTCCTCCCCAAGATCACCGCCCTCCGCCTCCCGATCGTCCTCCTCGATGGTTCCGGTGATGGGAGGTCCGTGGCGTCGATCGAGGAGAAGATGAGGTTCGAGCCGGTGAGTGAGAGGGTGTCAAATTGTTTGAGGAGGATTCAAGGAAAAAGAATACCTTCGTTGGGTTAGAGGGATATAAATGTAATACTCAGGGGAGGGGGTATATGTGTTTTTTCATAATTTAGAGGGAGTTATTTGGATTATTGCATTTGTAGTTGGTTAGGATATCGGAATATTCTATTAATATTCTGATTCTCTCTGTGGTTAGTTAACTCATAGGGTTCTTTTAAATTTTAGTTATGTTTGGGGGGGGGGGGGGGGGGGGGGGGGGTTATATGGATTTAGGAAAAATGGAGGGGGTTATCTAGATTTCTTATTTTTAAAGATGAGGTTCAAGCCGGTGAGTGAGAGGGTGTCAAATTGTTAGGAGGATTCAAGGAAAAAGAAAACCTTCGTTGGGAAAGAGGGATGGGAAAGAGGGATAAAAATGTAATACTCAGGGGGTATATGTGTTTTTTCATAATTTAGAGGGATTTATTTGGATTATTGCATTTTAAGTTGGTTAGGATAACAAAATATTCTATTAATATTCTGATTCTCTATGTGGTTAGCTAACTCATAGGGTTATTTTAAATTTTAGTTATGTTTGGGGGGGGGGGGGGGGGGGGGGGGCTTATATGCATTTGGGAAAAATGGAGGGGGTTATCTAGATGTTTTATTTTTAAAGGATTATATGGATTTTCCCTTTTATTTTATATATGTTGTTAATTCCAAAACTGCCCCCAATGTTTTTGGAAAATACTCGAACCAGCCGAATGAACGGATTCTTCACCGATGTAGTCACCAACTGCATGGGTCGCCCGATTTATCCGACCATTCGCGTATGATACAGCGACCTTGTAACTTTGTTTGTGGATACCATCAAGAATGATCTCGACCATTGAATCCGGTGTGGGTAGTCTCTTTAATTATCTTTGCTGTTATTTGTTGTCAGCCCATCTTATGTTTGTGAATGAGCTTCTCGTATTTGTGTTGTGTGCGCCACCCTCTCCGCCTAACCGCACCCCTCCCTCTCCGTCCATCTTATGTGTTGTGGAGGCCATCAAATAAAACGAATACATATACATGGAGGAAGAAGCACAGAAAATGAAATTAAGAGTAGTTCCAGCATCGTCCAACAAATTAAATGCTTGCAAAAAAATAAATATATAAATAGAACATCACAACATATCTAACTCAAATCAGACATGAGCATCGAAGAGATTCTCACATAAGACGTTATATATATATATATGAAACAGAAAGCCACTTCAACATCTCTCACCACTAACATTTTTTTTTTTTAAAAAAAAAAGAAATAATCAAGTCATCCATGGATCAGCTGCAGATGGGGCAGAGCACGAGCCCATTCTCGTTACACCCAGTGCACCGAACCACAACCGTACTCGCGCCACTCCTCATCCCAACAACCAATTTCCGGCTACCGCTACAACCGAAGCACGGCATGAAGCGAGCACCCCCACACCCATCACAGACCGATCCAACTCTCCCTCTCGGCAACCCTTCAAGAAGCCCCGCAAGCCCCCCTTCGTCGTGAATCCTCAGCACCTCCGCCGCCCCTCCTATGTACCTTCCCCGCACAAACACCCTCGGAGGCACCACCACCACATCCTCCTCCCCAACCCCAAGCACCCGTCGCAGTTCCTCCCTGAACTTCATGTCCATGGACACGTCCCGCTCGCTCACCCTCACCCCCGCCCCCTCTATTGCCGATCGTACGGCGTTGCAGTTCTCGTAAGTGCTCCGAATTCCACGCAAAGTCGTCGTGTACACAACCACCGCCTCCTCTCCCCCCGGCGGGCACCTCCTCTCGAACATCTCCAATGTGTACTGACTCTTCGTAATGGGTTTGAGGAGGTTCGGGCGAGTACCGATGATGGAGGGCTTGATTGGTCTGGAGATCAGTGCGTCGAGGTCGGAGAGGGTTCGGAGGAGGGTGCACTTCGTTGGGGCGGGGACGGAGCCGTTGTCGAGTTCGGTTGTGGGGATAGGGGTCTTCGGAGGTGTCGAGGATGGGAAGTGGTCAAGGGTGGTGAGGATGCCGTAGGTGGTGGAGGTAAGGGACACGACGTGGTCTGTGTATTGATCGCCCGCCGTGTCTCCTTCTAATAAGTGTGACGTTACACACCCCATGTTTTTACTGTGTGTGGTAATTTTTTTTTGAATGACTTGTTTCTGATTCTGCAAGGAGGGAGGGAGTTTTTAAAGATTTTGAAATCTGGACGGATGAAACCGGAAGAGTGCGATGGGTGTTATGGCATGTGGAAGAATGGGAGAATAACCGTCTACGTGGTTCTTTGAATCAGTATTTGAGGTGAGGCGTGAATGTGACGTGTCTTTTCTTCGCCTTTCTTTTGAACAGTGTTCCCGCCCAAATTCGAAATTCAAAAAATTGATTATGTGGTCGATTTTCGTGTCAGGACTAGTAAAATTGATCAGGCCATGTGACGTCGTGGGGTCCGTGCACCATTTAATTGATCAGATCAACAGTTAACAAACGATTTTCTTTAAATAAATAAAAAATTAACAAATGATTAGGCATGATAATGGCTTGAATTAAATTCCCCCCACTCCTTGTTCTCTTACCCCAACCCAACAAAAATCTAACACAAAAAAATAAAGATTCTAAAGATAATGTATTTTGGATGGTGTTGGAGAGTGATCCCGGCCATCGGAGAAGTCGTTGAAGAGATTGAAAGGATCACATGTGACGGGAAAAAAACCTGTGATCTTAACATTAATGAAGTGCTTGTCTAAAAAGCGGAAAAAAAAAGATTAGAATTAACATTGTTGTGGAGAATATGCACCATATTAAAAAACAACACGTGTTAAGGCTTAGACAGGCATAGGCCGCCATATCCGATATCTGAAACTTGAATCTAAATCTGGAATACCACATAAACACTACCGAGTAGGTGAGATAGGACTAGATTGAAGGTTTGGTCAGACGGTCTTAAACCTTGCGGGCGAATGTCATGTCAAGTAGACAAGACACAATTAGATTGAAGATCCGATAGGACAACCTTAAACCTCGTGTACGAATGTCATTCCTAGTAGATAACACACGACCAGATTAAAGGTCTGGTCAGACAGTCTTACACCTCGTGGGTAAATGGTCATGTAAAGTCGAGTGGACGACTAGACCAAAGACCACGAGGAGGACCGAAAAAACAGTCAGACGTCCATAACGCCTAAAACTGCTAGGCAAATAATTGAGCCTCATTATTCACAGAACATGGGTGAGCATGTTGAGCTATATGGCAGTTACCACCAAAACCGCCAACTAAGCAGTCAATAAGGAAAGTCATTACAACAGCTAGGAAGAGAGTGGCAACGGCTATCTAGGCCACCATACCCTATAAAAATGGGAGTAATCGAGGAGTTAAGGTATTTAACTTTTCATCTACACATAAGCCACAAAATTAGTGAGATTTGTCTTTGAATTCCCTTACTGATACATCTTTTTGGAGGTCCTTTGACTAGCACCACACCGGTATCCCCCTAATTCTTTTTGAGTGCAGGATCCACCTTTAATCATATCCAGATTTGAGAAGAAGCTTCTAGCAATCGTATGTGGGACACAATGTAAAAAGTTGTGGCCCAAATGTCTGATCCAAATGGAAGCGAGAATGATTCAACGAGAAAGCAAAACGTACACAACCTTCCTCCTGCTGGAGCTGTGGATGGTTCGCCTACAACTTCTTAGCTAGTCAAACTCAGGATTCAGGCGGATAATGGAATTAACCAAGGAGAACTTCTTTGCTTCACTCCAGGGATCAATACAACAGATCCTTGAGGGGTCGATGCAACAGTACTTCACTAACATGCATCACTAGCAACAAGTCGGAGAGAACGTCCCGCTGTGAGCTCCTACGCAGCTCGAGCCACCGGCACAGCGAGTTGCTATGCCTAGCTCGGAAGGCAGCACCTCTTCTTCAAACAGAAGGTATCGCTCTAGTCAAAGATATCGCCCCGAGCCGGTCGACGGGAGCCGGTAGAGCAAGTGCATGGACATTCCCCTCGAAGGGAGAGGTCTGCACGACATGAAACCTCGCACATGCACCCTCATCATGAGAGGTCTACTCAACGTGAGGTGTCACGCAAACACTAGGACGACCCGCAACTCCAACAACAGACCAAGGGATTTGTCATGCCGGCTCGTCATACTCTAAGATCTGAAATATGGCGAGTTTCAGATCAAGGGATGGTAGAACACACTTTACGTGGATTCACCTCCCCTTTCTGCAACGCAGTACTCAAAGAACAACTTCCGCGAAAGTTCATTTAACCAAAATTCAAGCTTTACAATGGCACGTCTGATCCCTACGACCACATCCTGGACTCGATGGTGTTATATGAGCAGTACGATTGGCTCATGTGCCGCCTCTTCCCATCTAGCTTGGAGGGGACGACACTGACTTGATTCCATCTACTTCCGCCTGCTACTTTAATATTTTTCAAAGAACCGATATATAATTTTTTTTGTTTTTTCTTATATTGGGTTTAACAATCTGATTGATAGGGATGCATCTACATTTTACATATTTGGTTTGAAACAACTTGTGATACGCATGCTTTTTCTTTTTGTAGGAAGGCCCATATGGGGGTGAGTACATAAAACAGGGCTCAAGGTCCCACACAACAGCTCACTAGGGGTAAATACTTCATATATGCAGCGTCGGTCTTGAAAATTAATTTATTTAACAGGGCCACAGGTAATCTTTTAAAGAGGGGCCCCTACATACATATTTAAAATATAAAAAAATTAGTTTGCTTAAATTTTGCACTTATAAAATATAAATAATATTTTACAATTATTGGATTGAAATTGAAATGTATAGAGAGTGGGATATTACTATGGTTAGAGAGATTTAAAGAAAAGAAAAATTTTAGACTTGATTTGAGAAGAGATAAACTAATTCACTCTTTAATTACAAAAAAATAAAATCTTATTATTGATTTTTTAAAATTCCACTAATCACATGAAGTTTAAAGGCCCTAGACAATTGACTTTGTCACTTTTTTCGAGGGTCAGCTCTAGAAATAACCAAGATCAAATTCAGAACAAATCGCTAACATAGGTGTATTCCATGGTGCTTGTGATAGGGGAGCTATATACCCACCCCCTGTGAAGAGAAATCAACCCCGTCATGAAAAATGAAATTCAATTTTAATGACCTCTTGAGATCAAAGAAACCCACCCCTACCATCATGACCCCGTGATAACCAAATAGCCGACTGACGTTTAGGCGAGATAATTAACCCCATGCCGATCAACGAGAACTCTGTCGACACATACTCATGCGGCTCGACATATACCCTGTCGATGATAAATCAGTGAAAAATGAGTATTTGAGAGTTAGTCGACTTTGTTATTGTCGAGCGAACATACCTAGATCGGCACTTGCATAGTCGAACTACGCATATAGGTTTTGACAATACTGGCGTCGATAGGGAGTCGACTGACGAATTGGCGATGCAACATATCCAGGTTGGCTATGGCCTTGTCGACCCGGAGACTATGAATTCGACAATGATGCTGTCGATTGTAGGTTAGAGGACTATGTATGAAGACAAAATGAAAAATTACTCAATAGTTGATATGAAGTTACATAAACAAATGAACCTGAGAATTTTTGGGTAATGTTTGACTGTTTATAAGTGACTCTCATTATGAGAGATCCAAACATGAGTGACCGGCTAATTCAAAAGTGTGATGCAAATATTGAATCTACCTTTATTTTTTTCAATGGCAATTGGCTAAGGCTTAAAGCTCCTTATATAATAAAAGGGAAAATTTTGCTATCTTTTGTAGATATTTAAACCAAATGGAGGACTCCTTTGACATTCATTTGTAGATCAAAGAAATCCCCAGAACCTGAAATTATCAATATCAATTGGTCTTTCCTTTGCTATCTTTAATGGCAAGTATGATCCAAATTCCTTTCAAAATGAAGCACAAAGAAATCTGAACAGTTATCAATCAATTAATCATACAAGACAATCAATGCTCTAAACCATTCTCAAATAACCCAAATGTGTCATTCAAACAACCAATGACAATCATTCCATCAACATTGTTGAGTAAACATTTTAATTCATTCATAAAACCATTTCCAAACAATCATTTCTCAAATAAACCTAAACCTAGGTTTATGTATGATAAAAATAATAAACTAGAGTTTCTAAGATAAAAATATACACATAAACAAAATGTAACACAAACCTAGGGTTTCTAACAGTGAAGATAGCATGAGAAAAATAAAAAGGGAGAGGGTTGGAGATTGAAGTGAGGGAATAAATAGATTCGGTGATTGCAGCCGCGGGAGCGAATGCAACCGGAGCTGAGATACGCGTTGCTCCCAACGGGTTGTGAGGTGACCACCAGCACATGTAGACTGTGTGACTGGAGAAGGGAGAGAGGGAAAAAAAGGAGAAGAAAATTTCACCTAAGGGGGAGAGAGGGAAAAGAAAGAAGAAGACATTTTTGCTAGGGGTGGAGTTCCAATGTGTGATATGTGACTTATATGTAGGGGTGGGTTTGTAGTTCAACAATTTTGGATGGGGTGGGACTTCTAACATGGTGGGATTCTTGGAAAAGGGGGTTTAAATAACCGCCCCCTTAGATATGCATGCGTTGATGCATCAATGATAAAAAAACGGAAAAGATAATAGAATAGAAGGGCAAGATTATAAAAGAACAGAGCTGGACTTCTCTCGAACTCAGTAGAAATTCCCACCATATCACAGCAATCCACGTGTCCAGTTCATAGAACATTCGCGTGAAAGAAGGTCCAGCAGCCACGAGATCCTTCCCGACGGTTACTCGATAAGCACATATCCTGCCCCTGTTTCTATCAGCTATATATAATAGAAACGCCGTCCGGTTTTCAGACGCATCAGTCATCAAAAAGGTCCTCAGAAGGCTCGTTGTCGACAATTAAAAACCACACATGGCGACTTGCACTGCTAACAATCTCTTCTCCTCTTCTCCCTTTCTCTTCATTTCCAAACCCCGCGTGGGCTCGAGATCTTCTGATCGTCCCTGCTCTGTTTTCTTCAAACCGAATGGTCGTCGTCCTGTCTTCGTATCCAAAGCGACAGAACAGAAGGATTCGTCAGCCTTGGACGTCCACGTCGACCAAAAGAAAGACATCGAGCAACAACAGCAGCAACGAAGGCCCCTCCTTCCCGCCATGGAAATATCTCCCTTCGGTAAGAACATTAATCAATAAACTCCCACCTGTCCTTTTTCCCTTCTTTTCAGACCTATAACTGCGTTTAAATGTCGATTAAAATGTTGAGTTTTTTAAAATCTTATATTTAAATTGAATTTTAAAAAACAATTTTTTTTAAATGATTGAAAAAAAAGAAAAAAAAAACATTGTTCCGAACAAAAATTAAAAATTAAAATAGGTATGCTCACGTTGCTTTATTTAGTTTTTAAGATTTTTTTTTTTTGGTCAATCAAGATTTTTTTGGTTTAGAAAAGTTAAATGGTGGGGATTGAAAAGTTAACCATTGAAAGTACGTGTAGATTCCCGTTGTAAAATTTTTCGTTTTTAAAAATTAGAATTACCTAAATATAGATCCAAATGGGCTTATGTGTCAATCTTTTCCATTACTTACTGTTGTGCTGAGTTTGTTTAAATTGAATGTTTAGGACTGGTGGACACACTGTCGCCTATGAGGACGATGCGTCAGATGCTGGACATGATGGACCGGTTCTTCGAGGACTCAATGACATTTCCAGAGATACGAGCGCCGTGGGACGCGCAGGAGGACGAGAAGGAGATCAAGCTGCGGTTCGACATGCCGGGGATGTCCAGGGAGGAAGTCAAGGTGTCGGTGGAGGACGACGTGCTTGTGATCAAGGGGCAGCACAACAGCAAGGGCGAGGACGCGTGGTCATCAAGGAGCAACAGCTCTTACAACACCCGACTGACGTTACCGGACAACTGTGACAAGAGCAAGGTCAAGGCCGAGCTCAAGAACGGGGTCCTACTCGTGACTATCCCCAAAGTCGAGGTTGAGAAGAAAGTGATAGATGTACAGGTCCAGTAGTCAAAAAGGCTTTTTAAGTGCAGTCAAATGTGTTGTTTACAGTCTCTTGTGCTTTTGTCTCTCTGTATGCACTTGTTATGAAATATATATATATATATATATAATTAAGGGCCATGAGCTTCCTGAATGGGGTGAATGGATTCTTTAGATGCGGTTATATTATCAATCAAAATTCAGATCATACTTATTTTTATTTTTTATAAAAATAATAAACATCAAAAAATATATATCATTCAATTTTGAATTGAAGGAATTCATTTTTATTAAGTATAAGAAAATATTTAATGAGACATATACATCTTCCAGTAATGTATGTTTTATTAAATTTTTAATGACTTTAATTTAGATTACAAAATCAACTGACTATAACATCTATACAAAGGTCTATCTGGGCTTGGACCATCACAAAGATTGGCCCAAGGATCCGCTCGATATGGGTTGGATCATAATCTTGGCGGGAGAGCATCTCGGTCTATCTGGGCTTGAAAAGAGCGTTACACAGTTTTTATTCGAACCTTAATTGCAGTTTTATACGCATTGATAAAAAAATATCAGAGCATATATTCACTTTGTTGAGGTATATGCTTCGATAACTTTTTTCACACTTAAAAACAAATGTATACATGTAATTCATTAAAAAATATATTTTTTTATAAAAAATATTATAAAAACATATATCTTATTAAATGAGGTATACTATTTTTAAAAAAATGAAAATACTTATAGATTGGATTTAAGGCTAAAAAATGGACTGGATGAAACATTATCCTCCACGAAAATAGAAACCTATTGTGGCTCAAAAGTGTCATGGGTTCAAGGGTGGAGCCGGAGCTAGAGTAAAGGGTCAGGATAAAGAGAATAAGTAAGATAAAAAAATAATTATAGGTATATAGTTAAATTAAGAATGAATAAGATAAAAAAATAATTATAGATATATAATAATTTTAATGAAATTAAGGTAGTTGATTAATTGTCGATTATTTAGAACAATGACAATCAATTCATATCGACAGTAATTTTTTCAAAAATTAAAAATATGAATAGGAACAAAATAATTGATCACAAAACCATATAAAGGTATTCTTTAGGCTTATATTTATAAATATATTTTTAAATCTAACTTCCAAAAAATATGAGACTTAAAATGAAAAAAATTATTACACCATTCAAATATGTGATTTTCAACCCCTTAAAATCAAATACCGATATTCCCGTGAAAACAGAGATTATTACAATTTGTTTTTTTTTTATTTAGAAAATGACTCACTACTCCAAATCTAAATGGGCACTAATACATGGAGTCCATTTTGTAGCTTTATTTTCATTTGTCACGTTTAATTAGGCCTGTCAAAGAGTCAGGTCTAGACCTGACCCGACACGGACCCGATTACACATGTAATATACTGACCTGATTTGGGCCCGACCTGGTGGTCCAGAGCATACAAACGGCTCAGGTCCAGGTCTAACCCGACCCGATCCTGTGGACCCATGACCCTACCGTTTTATATATAAATTCAAATGTTATTACGTTGATAGTATTAGTTAACCCATAATTTTGTTTCTCATTTACTAAGTTTTAACTATTTATTTTTGTATGCATAACATTTTATCCCATAATCTTAGCTCTTTATTTTTGTATCAATAACCGAGCCCATTTATCATAGAATGAGCCAACTCCTTTTTTACTCTATGTTTGAGACAGAATGACCCAGAGACAAAGTGACCTGAACCCTATCCCCTACCACACTTTCTCCCTCGGCCATGTTAAGTCTCCCATCCCTAACACCACCAACGATCACTATTAGGTTTTAAAAATCTGTTTTTTTGTTTCGTATTTGTTTAGCTCCCGACGCCGATTCACATATAGAACCTCCCGAGCTTGCCTCAGGACACCGAGGTGTGGATCAAGGTGAGGATTGAAAGGTTTTGATTTGATTGACTCTTACGGAGGATTTGATTGATCTTTCTTGGTAATTTGTTTTTGTTCCAGAGAGATGATTTGTCAAGGACGCAGTTGAGTGGGAACAAGGTGAGCAAGCTGGAGTTCTTGCTGCCGGACGCGGTGGTGAGCGGAGCGGATTGCGTCGTGACCGTCGGGGGCATCCAGAGTAACCATTGCAAGGTAATCAAAATCTCGGGTCGGATCCGACCAGGGTCAAATGGGTTCAGGTCCACATTTTGAAGGATCCACCGGATCCTGGGTTGGACTGGGTCTGGGTCCATCCTGATCCGGCACGGACTGGACCCGTTAATATGCTTACGTCTAATGTTATATATAAAATTGATTAATGCAGCATATATTCCACTAACTCTAAACACTATTGTAAAAAAAACTTAAATGATATTTATGTATTTATTTCATATAAACATGTGTTTCATTTTTATTAAAGATCAATATATTTTATTATATGAGTATATACTTTAAAAAAGTCAAATGTACTAATCAGTATGCAAACGGACTGCAAGTAATATTTTTCAATTTGAAATCAACTCATTTTAATTAAGTTTTTTTGCATATACCCTTGAAAATATCTTATTTTGTCAAAATAACGAATTACAATTTTTAATGATATCCTTTTTCTAAATGGTATTCCTGTAAAATTAAAAGAAATTATATTATACAAAAGCACCCTTCAAAAGAGCTTTGATGTAAAATTAAAATAATTTTGAGGGTGGTGTTGAGAATAAAATGTAAATAAGAGAATTTGACGATATAATGTTTTTTAAAGAGGTTTGCAAAACCCTTTAAACTATTCATTCCCCGTCGCCTGTAAGTTGACGTATGGCTTGGGGGGCCCCGGGCCCAGCCCACATCCTCTTGGCTCAGCCCTTGATTGGGTCAAGAATCACGTTCATCCTGTGGAGCCAGAGAAACTCTACATGAACGAGGATGATGTGTCCACTCGATCTGAAACGTTGTATGCGACACCAGAGAAGATGCTGGAGATCTGCCTGAATTCAGACATCGTTGTGGTGTTTTTCAAAGATTCTATGATGCTTAGGGAAAAATCCAGAATATCATAGTCTAATTGAATTGTGGATCCTGTGGAGCCTCAACAACTCTACAAAAATGAGGATGATGTGTCCACTCCAACACGTTCTACACGACACTGGAGAAGATGATGGAGATCCGCATACATTCAGACATCATTGTGTGGTGTTTTTCAAAGGTTATTTGATTCTTAAATTAGGGAAAAATCTAGAATGTCATAGTCTAACTGAATTGTGGACAAGAGTATTCATATCTTGGCTCAGTGGAGTGTGTTAGTTAATCTTCGTTAACCCATGTGCCTGATTGGAGTAGCTCCCATGCCACTGATCTGGATCCACCTCGTGGCGTGCAATGTAGCTGTACTGGTCCCCCATGCATCCACTACGGAACCCTAACATGCGAGGCCCATTGAGGCCGAACAGTGACGTGTTCATGACACTTGGCGTACTATAAAACCTCGTTCTTCTGTCCTCCAACACATCCAGTGTCCAGAACCCTGAAAACTCTATAGTTCCATCTCATGCATCCAGATATGTTTTTGTCCTCAAGGATTATAGAGAATGACACTTGATAGGCTTTTTTTTTTTTTTGGTAAAGATAGGCTCCTGGAGCAGCCAAGGAAGGAGATGCAACAAAGGGAGCTTGGATCTGCTGGTTTGTTTGGGTAAGTATGGGTGCATTGTTGGCAGCCGCATCTATGCTATGGAAGCATTGATTTATTAAGGTGATGGATGACATTCAAAGTGCGATAGGCTTGAGTATTGACGATTAAGGTAGTCGGGCAAAAGCCCCCATCTATAAAGGGCCCCAAGATACCAAACTTTTTATTTCTATTATATTGGGATTTGTATTTTATTTTTTATAAACTATTCATTGGTTTGTTATTTATTTTTATTTTTCATGGGATTTTTTTAATTAGAATATCTTTAAATAGATTCTTAAAGTTAATTTTAAAATTTATCCAAATATTTTATGAGATGGTAATCAACAAAAAGAAATAAGGTCCCATTTTAGCACTTAGTCTAGGACCCCTCCTAGCCAACTACATTTTAGAGTTGGCCTACTGCATAGGGTTCAAGTACCGGGGCTAGCTATTATGGTTGTGCAGAGATATAATTGGACTTAGGCCCCCTTAGCTTTGGAAGTGTGATAAGAATGCCAGTGTTTCGAAAATCCAATGCTTGAAATCAAGAAGCATTGTTTTGGGATTTTTTTTAAATGCTAGAAAAAAAATAGAAATAATGATAGACAGTGGAGACATGGAAGCGAAATTTGCGTTTTTTTAGCTTTCTCACCGTGGAATATTCCACCCCAACGCGAATCCAGGCAAGACCATTTATGGTCAAGGTATAGGCATAACTATCTTAAGCCTCCGTTTGAATACAGAATAGGATTTATTATTGGGTATTTATTTATCCGAGCATAAGTGGGTATAAATAAGAATAAAGTGATTTTGTGTTTGGTTGTGTTTTGAATTATTCTCGTTGAAAATCGTAAGAATAAACGTTTTGTTGTTTGGGTAAAATGTGAATAAAGTATGGATAAGGATTTATAAAAGGTAAAAAAGTAATGATAATTGATTTGACAAGTGATTTATAAGAGGTGATGACAGTTGATTTGACAGTGGACCCACTTATTCGTTGGGTGGAATAACCTATGATAAATTTTATTTAGGGGTTGATTGAAATCCATATACCACTTTATACCAGTTTATTCTGACACACTTTATCTGGGTTTATCCGGGCTTTCCAAACGGCATCCCAACGGGGGCTAAGTGTGCATGTCAAGCTAGTCTACAGTTTCTGATTGTTATTTATTCACACCAAAAGATTTCATTGGTTATTAGAATGCTTATCATTGTCCTACAAGACTCGGATGCCTAACCCTAGAATTTGAGAGTTCACCTATCTAATTCATAAATGTGGTAGACCTTGTCTAATCCTTAGCGCTTGTTTTAAAGTACAAGTTAATAACCCTATTTTTATTATTGTAATTTGACATATTTAGGGTGTATTTATTTCACATGGAATGTGAAGGAAAATAAAGAAAAAAAAATTGGGAAATTACTTTGCAAAGTAAGGCATCATCTCCGACTTCGAGGGACAACTTCTTCTGATAGTGATAAATGTTTTTTTATCGGGTCACTTCTCCCCTTGTAAAGTTTGAACTTTGGTGGGGAGGACTTGTGAGAATTAGGTGTTCAGTCGATCGCCTCAGTTAAAGGGGACAAGTAAAATGATGCGAGCGACTTGGAGAGCTAGGCCTCTTGTTGCATAGCCTAGCCTCTTTTTCATCTCCTTGAGCAGGTTTTCCCTCCATTCTGGGTCCTCCTTGCAGGGTCGTTTCATATTTTTCGCATTAGAAGACCTGGCGGCATGGTCCTAAGAAGGAGGAGTGTTGTCTTCCGAGTTGTGAGGTTCATCATCTTTTGATGGGGGGACATAAAGTTACTCATTCTTGTGCAACACCATCTCGAGGGAGGAACAGAGTTTGTACACCTATTCGGTAGCATCATCGGCCACATGCCAGATGTCCTTGTAGTGTTGTAACAGGTCATTGGGTATCGAGATTTGCTCTCTTCCTTGTTGCTCCTATTACGTGATCCTCTAATGAATGTTTACCGAAATCCAATCGATGATGTGAGTGTGACCTTGGACAAAGAGCCTCTGATAGCCAAGTTAGTGTTTGTTTGGTCTAAGGTTTTTCACAAAAAGAATTCTGCCTACTGTGTTTCTCGATTTTCCTTCTTCTTTATGTCCTCTACCCATCCTAATTGAGCCAGATTCCCTTTCGGATTTGTCATCCATATTAATGGCGTAGAGATCCTAAAGCTGGGATTCAAGAGGATACGGTGGAAAATGGGAGGATACGATGGAATTTGATCACAGGTTGATCACAATCAAAACTGCATCACGTCGTAGGCATCACATGTCACGATGTCATTGGTGCCATGTGTAAGCTATCAATTGATCCCCTAGGGACACATGACAAATGGTGATCAAGTCCAAGAAAATAGTACCCACACTATGCAATTAATTCATTTAAGTGTGTGTGTATTTTTTTTTTGTAAATGTATAAACTTCATTGGACAAGTAGTATGCATCTTCTAAACACATTTCAAAACCAATACTTGGTGCTGTAAAAAGAACTGCAGGATTGAATGCCCTAACATTTTCTATTCATAGGATATGGTGTGGACTAAAGTGAAAATTATATACTAAGGGTGTGTTTGTATACAATCTTAAAAGGAAAATGAAGGAAAGTGAATGAATTTGGGTCAAACGAAAAATAATGAAAAATAAAAAAAAAATTCATTTGACCAATTATCATGATGTTTATACATATAGTGAAAAAATTTCATTCACTTTTCATCAAATTCTCATCTATGGGAAAGAAATTTTTTTCTCTCACATTCCTAATAAAATAAAATAGGGGAGGGAAAGTGATGAATTTTTTTTTCGTTCTTTGTCTGGCACAAACACCATATTTTTCAATGGTCAAAAGAGAAATTCTAATTTTTTTCTCACTTTCCTTCATTTACCATCATGCACCAACACACTCTAAAAAGCATTATTTAAATAAAAACAATGAAATTCACATTTGTAATAAATTATCTGAGGTTAATATCACACTACAAATTAATCAAGGGAGATAAATAACATTTACATAATTTACTAAAGATATACTTAATTCATGCACATTAAAATCTCCCTCATGATCATGAAACCCAGTACTACTAATCAGTTTCCTGGTCGAGACGCGATATACGTACGTCAAGTTGGCAAAAACAAACAGTAGCTGCCTTTATATCTCCAACATCAACTTTTTGCTTCCCTTGCATACCACCGGCCAGTACGTAAACAGGAAAATATATAATTAAAAAGCACATGCACCACTACAAATGAAAATCCGATGCTTATACATTTATGTTGACATGTTCTACAGAGAGCGACTATTTGGAATTTCTGTTAGTCTCATGTACTGTCGGGGGACTCATGACTCATGAAATTGAAGGTGAGATGTTTTTCTTCCACCATATAACAAATATAATATATATTTGATACATGGCCCCCATCTTTTGACATAACGAAACAAACCGGGACTCTCTCTTTCTCAACCAAAACTGATGTGGACGGCCACATCAGAGGGCTGTTTGTTCAGAATAAGTGGTTGCACCATCAATTTTCAGGACAGATTTCATAATTATACATGGAATTTGGAGGGGCAATCAACATTATTAGCTGCTGAGCGGGGGTGGGGGTGGGGGGATAGAGAAAGTCCATAACAGAATTTGGTGCATGGTTTAATATAGAGGATGTAACATTCCAAAATAAAGCGCCCGCACACACACACACACATATAATATAATATCGTCATCAGTTTCTTGCCTACACATTAAGCACTAGAAGATGGAGATCTCAATCCACCAATAAAACATTTCATGCTGGAGCAAACCTAGCTTGGGGCCAGTTAGCCGGTTGGCACCCCCTTATCAAATAAGGAGATCAAGGAATCAAATCCTAAGAGTATTGAAAAAAAAAATGCTATAAACTATTGGAAGTTACAAATCAATAATAATAATAATCATAATAACAACAACAACGTGGGTAGTGAAGGCATGGATCTTTAATGTGATGCAGTATAGCTGGAGAAGAGAATTCCACCATCACCATGAATAGAAAGCTGAAAGAAAGAAGAAGCAATTGATTTAATATAATTAAGTTTGAATATTCATAATTGAGAGAATCATATTGACATTGATATATCCATATTTCAAAAGTCAAATTTTCATAGTTTTAGACATAATTCATTCCTTATTTGGGTATCAAATTAGGATGACCCTATTAAGTAAAAGATAATTTAGTAGAGTTTTGATGGAATTTAATGACACTGTTACAAGGATCTAAATTTTATGCGGTTACTTTTAATTTCACTGGGTTTTCTTGTTCTTCAAGTTACGACACCCTATGTAAATATGTGAAATTGTTTCATATATACAAATCAATTAATAAAACATGAGAAGAAGAAATAATGTTCAGTCCCACAAAAAAAATTGTATATTTTTTCATTTGTGTCTTATTTGGTGAGGGTGGTGTATTATATCAGTAAACGATACTAACAAAGTTGGTGTGTTAGCAACACCAATATGTGGTATCAAAACCTTGTGAGATCCTATTATCCAAAAAGAATGTTTGTGATGCATCCTCAAGTTTTCAAGTTCTCCAAGGACAACTACGAAATTGGTCCATCAATATCAAGGCTTTATTTGGTTCCAATACCTATCAGAAATCGTTAATGATATATAATTCGAGCTGATTCCAGAGGAAGAAGCTACATAGACAATGAACAAAAAAGCCACTCTTAAAGGCCAACAAAAGAAGGACAAGAAGACGCTATCCCTACTCTTTCAAAGTTCATATAAATCGACATTACAGTTCATATAAATTGACATTCAAAAACATCACCAAATCGACAACGGGTAAGTAAGTTTGGGTACCCAAAGAACGTTCTTCAAAGGAGTCTTGCGAGTCAAATCAATTCACAGCTACTCGTACAAAAGAAGATGAGACATCTCCTAATACTTCTCAAGATTACTAATAATCATGAATCAACTTAAGAGAAATGCCGAGATGAACAATGACATCCACACCGTGGAGATGATAATTCGATCATTACCACCAAATTAGTGCACATGATAATGGCAATTGAGGAGTCGAAGGACTTGATAACAATCACAGTGAAAGAGCTTTTGGGATTCCTAAAGACCGGCCACGAGCAATGCATTCAAAACAATGTGCGCTCCACAATGGTGGAGTACTATGCCTTGGAGTCAAAACTGACTCTAAGCAAATCAGAGGTGGTTGTGGACATTTCAGAACACAATGCGGGGACACCTATTGTTAATGAGGATGAGGGTGAGGACTTAAATCCGTGGACAAAATTAAGAAAGTATATCCACATCCAATCAAGAAAACATGCATGAAAAATATAAGTGCCTACATCTACAACAAGTTTGGGCACTATGAATCGACTCTGCAAGCCACAACACACTGTAACGGATTGTGCACAAACAAACCATAATAGTAGTAGATCCCATGTAATTTTGTGTATTTTTTTATTTGTGTCTTATTTAGTGACAGTGATGTGTTAGTAAACAATTCTACCAGGGGTGCATGGTGTTTAACAACACCAATAATAACACACTCAAAATAGTTAAGCAACGGAGCTAGGGCTACTTATTGATACACTGGGATGATAAACTGTCATACAGAGTAATCCCACCATAACTATTAACAAGTGTCCTAGGCGTACGTATTTTTAAAAATATTTAAATCAAGGACACAAATTAAATCGATGGTGAATGCAAATATATTTAGTCATTTGTTGGGTTATCTGATCCTAATCTTTATGGGCTATTTGACAATGTGTTAAAATTTTGAAGATAAGTTATTTTAATTTTAGTAGAAAAAGTCTATCAATTTTTTCTTTATTTATATTTATCAAAATTGAAACAAAAAAGTTATACAAAATGTGATAAGTTGTTCGTATTTTATCCTGATTATTTTTTATATCAAACGTGATAAAGTTGTCATCCTTTTATTTATCCCACCAATTATTCCATGACAAACCAACCATATTGATTATTTTCCCCTGCGAGGTTACATTTGCACGTGGGAGAATAAAAAGAGGTTAATGAAGTAACAACAAATCCTTGAAATATTCAGGAACGAATCTTCTATCTTTCGGAGGTAATTTTCAAAGTATTTCTCATGGAGGGGCCAATGAAAGCGCGAGGCCTCCAAACTCTTAATCTGTATCCACAGAGATGGAGAAAAAGAGGTTCCAATTGTAAGTTGTTGGTTGTTGTTGCGGTGGTTACGCAAGAGAAAAGACTGTGATGTGTTGATTTGATCAGTTAATTTTTTTTTTCTTTCCATTTTTCAGGAGGATTGCGTTAGTTTTGCTGGTGCTTTTCTTGGAGATTTTTAAGGTCGAGTGTCATGGTTAAGAGATGTTTCTCTCTCCCTCTCTCTCACCTTCCTCTATCCTTTTGTTCCCCTTTGGGTCCACTTCTGTAGGTGGGTGGCTCTTCATTGTAACCCAGGCAAACAATAACTTTACAACTGATGTTGATCAAAGCATTGAAAATGTGACTCACTTTTAAGAATAGGGTATAGCGAACTAGAAAAGATTATACATGGTCATAAAAAAAACCATTTATATATATATATATATATATATATATATTACAAATAAGTTAAACCATAATTACAGATTGTCATTTTTATGTATCCTGATTTAATGATTACACCGAATGGTTTTTCATTGCAATATATATATTGTGGGTCCACATATATTCTTTGATTTCTTATCATTTATAATATAATACATATGATGAAATTGTTGGCCATTTTTGGCCACACACCTTCACTCTCTTTATATTACCCGTCATAGATAGTCATACGGACTTGGATAAAAATTGTAGTAGTATAATATATTTTTATGTGATTATTTTTATTATTCTCAAATTTTGAAAAATGTAAAAATCACTTTTTGTTAATTGATTCACTTTAAATGAATAAATTGAATATAAGAGAAATGAAAAAATGTGGATAACGGTTTAAAAATCTTATATAAGCATGTCAATTGAGCTGATATGAATGAGATAGTAGTGATCCATTATATTTTAAAAATATCACCTTTCAAATTAATTGTTTTCTACTATTAGTGTTGAACATAAGTTAAAATATCATTTCATTTTTCAAAGTAAATTTTTTTTTTAGCGTGAACCAAAATAATAAAATTCATCCGAAATATTAGGCTATCAGGCTAATATATACTAGGTCAATCACAGCATAGCAAAAAGTTTATATTTAAGAATTTATTGTTCTATTTTGACTATGTAGAAGCTTAATCCCCTCTTATGCGGGACGAATTTGTTAGAAATAATTCTAAAAAATCATGAAAAATGTTGTATCTCAATGAGTGATTAATTTGAAGAACTCATATACAATATAATTGATAATATAAATAATAAGATCAAGAGAAAAATGGTTGGAATCATCTGGTTGAGAGACACATAGGGGATGTTATCCTTGAAACGAATAAGTCATCCATACGCACAGAATCTCACCGACGTCATTTGAAAAATGGTTGGAATCGTCTGGTTGAGAGACACATAGAAGATGCTATCATTGAAACGAATAAGTCATCCATACGCACAGAATCTCACGGACATCATTCGTTCCTGAGATACAACTTGACCCACGAGATTCCGCCGACTCCTCGACATGCAATCAAGTAGAGTTCTCAAACCGAATCCTTATATTGTCGATGCCCGGAATAGAATAGAGAAGGCTTAATCAAGATCTTTTATAAAACACAAAAAGAATTTTGATGGAAATAATTTGGATCACAATCAAAATATATCCAACAATCCCCTACATGATTCAAATTTAAAATAAAGGAATTGAATGATATTTGAGCAATTTTACTATGTCATAAGTAGAAGTGTCTTTCGACTTGAGTATCTACCTTAGGGTGCGTTTGGTTGCGCGATTGCAAAACTGCGATTGCTGATTACAGGAAGCTGCGTTTGCAAACCTGATTCTGCAGGCAAGCTCAAACTTTCTCAGCTTTTGTAAAATCGCAGCTTTTGGACCCAGCGATTTGCCAGGCAAATAGTCGCTGGGTTTAAAAGCTGCGATTTCAAAAAGCTGAGAAAGTTTGAGCTTCCTGCAGAATCAGGTTTGCAAATCGCAGATTCCTGTAATCGGAATCACAGTTTTGCAATCGCGCAACCAAACGCACCTTAGTGTAGCTAAGTCTTATAATAAAATGGACCGTAGTGGATATTTCAGCTTGAACTAAGCCACATTTTAGCTCATTATTTGACTAATCACACAACATAGTACAACTTAATAATTCAGTTCTTCTTAAAGGTAGCGCTATAGGCCGTGCGCTGGTATTTCATCTCACGAGTGCTCTAGGGATCACTCTGGTTCCCCTAAATCGCGGCCACACGATCACACTCACATAGGTGGGTCTCCAAGTGTACCTGTAACCAAACATACCCTGCTTCCGAGTATATACTCTAGGCCTTGATCCCATTAAGGGTATAAACTCAGCCTGATCAATTTGTAACCCACATTTTTTTTATTTAAAATTTGTAATCCATATTGAACTTCCTTCATGGAATCTCTAATCACAGAAGTTGGGTACAAAATTGAGGTCACAAATTGATGGGTATCATATCCCCCTCGATGAATAATTAAACCAGCTTACTCGCTAATATAATTTATTTATTTATTTATTTTTAAAGGTTATTTTTTAAACCCCCACAATTTACATAATAGCATGAAATATTATCCAAAGAATAATTATACTATAGCAAGCCCTTTTTCTAATATTCAAAATTTCTCGACTTGATTAACACGCTATCTCATTATAAGATGTATATGTCTCCCCTCACATTTTTTTATGTAAATTACCACTTGTAATTTTTCAACACAAAATACCCCCACATTTAGAGACTATTCAACAAATAATTTGGTACATATATACACACACCCACATACACACACACATGTATATGCCAGATATTCTCTACAAATCATATGCGATTTTCTTTTTTTCTTTTTTTTTTCAAATGAGCAATTCCCAAATACAAATCAAACCCTACACGATATTTGTAATTCACGGTTTGATTAAGATGCTTCATATTATAAGACAACACATAATTCTCAATTATGTCATGTATTCATTGTCAAATAAATAAAATATAAATGTAATGCATTTACATTATATTTTAATTTTCTCTACAAATCACATGCATTTAATTCTCACAACTTGATCATAATTTAGCACATAAATACATGAGTTACAAATAATTATCATATTGACAAGAATATATAAAATATGTCATTTATCAAGCTATTTGCATATAAGCATGTATGATTAGAATAAAATAGTATTGAGTCACATACCTTAAATAACCAGATTATTTGTCATGCTCCTCCTCCTAGAAATCTAGAATATAATATTCAATAAAATATGAAAGCAAGATAATACCCATACCATGTGCATTGAAAAACCAAAAGACCCAATATAAGATAATATTCTCCCTTGAATTGATAATCAACTATATGATATCCGTAGAAGGATATATATAGACTATTTGCTTCATTTGTGAGAAAATTCAGAATGTCAATAAGTCTAGAATAATAATACTTCCATATATAATATCATGATGATATAGAATATCCAGATTGCATGTGTTGAGTGATATTCCAGGAAATCAGAAAACCAAAATAAGAAGTTCTTGTGTACAAAGTCTGGCTAATCATAAAAATATCTCAAGAAATCTAGAATAAAAATAATGAAAGCCCATAAAAGAATTTCAATAGTCTCAATAATGTAGAAGCATGTATTGTTGCCCTTGAAATTGATATAGACGCATATCTTTCTCAGAAATTTTGGTTGGATATATATATCCCTGCTTAAACAATAACAACAACCATAAAATATATTACTCAGAACAAATAAATATTGACAATTCATCTAAGAACATATGATTTGTTTAAGACGTATATAGTAATAGTAAAAAATGTGTATAAGAATATTAAAAATCAAGGCCTTTATGTAAAGCTCTACATGTTCTTTCACATTATATGTAATAAAGGACCAAAATATGATCTCAAATTAAAACATTATCATAGACACAAAATAGTAATTTAATTTAATATGACCAATTAAAATGGGAAGAACAATAATAATAATGGTCACAATATGACAATTCACAAATGTAAATGTGGTAAATCATTAATTAATTACCATATCAAATTCGAATCAGATTATATATCTATCAAAAATATTTAAATAAAAATAATGATGGACATTATTCCATGATCCCATTTATTTGAATTTCTTCTATGATCATTTCAAAGTACATAATATTATAAATGTTATGATAAATCATGCGCACGTCCATTTGGAGGTAATTTTCATTACTCACAATATATGTGTATATTCCAAAATTAAATGCAAGATATAGCACATTTCAAAATGCACAAACATAGAATATGTAAGAGAGACATTGATAATTCACAATAGAAACTAATTAAAACATATGCCATATTTGAATAATAACATTCAATTAGGGATCACAATATAACAAACAAAAACATATCTTCAACAAATCTGTAACAATGTCCCAAAATCATGCTTGATATATAACATGCACATGAGGCAACAAATTTCCATTTTAGTGTATATCTGAATATATTTAACATGCAAAAGTAAAATCTCAATTCATTTATGTCCCACGTTTGCAAGGGCTATTAACAATTATTTACCCAGGAGCGAAACATAGATTGATAGTTTATCCATGCTTAACTAACTTGTGATGACTCATTTTTTTTTTTAAAAAAAAATACTATACAGATTCCATAAAATAGTAATAGACCTGAAAATTATTTATATTCCATTTCACAATATTTTACCACACATATTTGTTTCAATATTGTTAGAAATAATTCTAAAAAATCATGAAAAATGTTATATCTCAATGAGTGATTAATTTGAAGAACTCATATATAACATGATTTTTTTTTTTTTGCTTGGTAAATAATTTCATTTCAAGTAAGATGTTACAAAATGTACATCAGAAGAAGAGATAAGAAAGCTTGGGCAGTGAGGCAAAAAATCTCTCAACCCCCAACAATTACAATCTGATGCTATAGAGAGTTTTATCTCTCTACCTTCAACAAGAAATAAGACCAGATGGGAGAGTATGTCGTTAGCAAGTTCTAAAGAATATGTTACGCTCTTTATTCATCTTAATTAGGGAGGTAAGCTCAGTCCCAAGTTGTTCGGGGTAAAATATGGTGCTGCCTAGAGGGGATTGAGCCACTGCTAGGTAGTCCGCTACTTGATTTTCTTCGCGGTAAATATGAGTGACCTTCCAGGCTTTGAAATTCAATAGGAGCTGATTGATTTTCCTAAGGTCTCGCAATGCAGTCTATGGGATGATGCCCCTCCCTTGAATCCGTACAACTACTGTGATCGAGTATGTTTCAGCCCATACAGAGAAGAGGGCCGGGTTGACAGTGGTATAATATAAATATAATAAGATCAAGAGAAAAGAGGTTGGAATCGCCTGGTTGAGAGGCACATAGGAGATACTATCCTTGAAACGAATATGTCCTCCATACGCGCGGAGTTTCACCGACATCATTCGCTTTCAAGATAAAACTCGATCCGCGAGATTTCACTGACTCCCAGAAGCGCGATCAAGTAGAGTCCTCAAACCGAGTCCTTGTATTGTCGATGCCCAGAATGGAATATATAAGGCTTGATCAAGATATTTTATAAAACACAAAAGAAATTTTGATGGAAAAAATTCTCAGCGAAGAACTTGACTGATACCACCTTTGTTAGATACCAAACAATTTAATATATAGTGAGAAGTTGGGTAAATGTAACACCTATACATTGAATAACATGAACATTTGACACGTTAATTCAAAACATTTTCGGTGGTTAATGATCCAATTGTAACCCATGTATAATAATTCATGCAATTGTAAACGTGAAAGATATTAAAATTTGGTTCGCAATTAAAATAAAATATATCCAACAGAAAGTTTTCTGTTTAGTTAAATGTTGGAACTCAAACCCATCGTTTTGTTGCAAATTCTCTTGTCACCAACTTAATTATGAGTCCAAACCAAGCAAAACCATAGTTGGATTATCTAGCTCAATATTCTCTAAAATTGCATAGATCAATGAATTGAGGCGGCATGGTTAAATTATTTGAAAAGTAATCCATACATTTTAATGTCATTTACTCATTTCTTTAGAAGTATAAATAAAATTTATATAGACCTAGAATAAAATAACTTATATGAAGTGCCGGTTTTGATCCTGAATGAACAGGAAATGTAACATACATCTAAAATAATAATTATTAATAGCTATTGAATAAAAAATTGTATATCACATAAAAAGTGATTTGGATGATGATGAGTTCGATCATTGTCCCTAACTTGCACTGTACTCATCACGAAAGCTAGGGGTAAATCAGGATGAATTTGAGCTACAGGTATTTAAAGATTCAATCGCATGTATCCGTATTTGTATGTCTACAAAAAAAAGTATAATATAACTCTGAAAATTGATAAAATATAAGAATGCAAATGATACGAGTTTATTATATGACCGTGCAATGCTCAATCATATTTGTCCCATACGGGTACCTATTCTTGAAGTTCAATTAAATAGCGTTAATATCTAAGCCCCTGTATGAATGGTATGGATGAAGTATAACCCCTGATAAATTATGGAATAAGGTAAAATTTATTAAATAAGGTAGTCTAGAATACCCAGGGATAATATATATGCTTGGATAAACTAGTATAAAATGATATATAAATTCCAGACCCTGGAATTAAATGTTATTCTAGCTTTGGATTCCAGATTATTATATCCAAAGAATATGTGCATCCACTGTAAAATCAATTGTCATCACCTCTTTTAAATCATCTTTCAAATCAACTATCATGATTTTTTCATTTTTATAAATCATCATCCACACTTTATTCACATTTTATCCAAACAACAAAAACTTTTTTATTACGTTTTCTAATTAGAATAATTCAAAATACAACAAAACACAAAATCACTTTATCTTATTTATACTCTCTTATACCATAATAATTGTATACCCAATAATAAGTCATATTTTGTATCCAAACGGGATGTAAGGGTGTGTTTGGATGTGAGGTTAAAACATTGGGATTCATAAAATCCTGCATTCTAAACTCAGCTATTGAAAATCGCCATTTTATTAGCTTTTTAATTGCTAGATTACTTAGTTTAAAAATGTAAGATAGTGATTCGAAAAGCTAAACGTTTAAAATATATTTGGATCAGTATTTAATAATCTTTGCCTAAGAAATATTATAAATCAACAAAATGATTAAATTAAATATATTTATTAATATATATGTTTATTTTATAAATATTGAAGAAAATTAACATAAGAACTATATATGTGGATTCATTTTGATAAAAATATGGATATAGCTTTTACCATTTAATTGATATGTACATATGTATTCATATTTGTTAATGAATCAAAATAATATGAAAAATTTTGGTTGAAACTCTACTCCCAATTGGGGTGAAGCATAAGGGGGAATACAGGAGAATAAAGAAAAAAAATTGTTGAATATACCTTTATAGCTGTATCAGGATAAACTAGAATAAAATTCGATAACTATTTTAAAGGATGCTGAAATTACTTATTAGAACTTATATGTGCTAATGAAGAAAAAAAATCATTTCTATCATTTTTAAATATTTATTTCACCTAACATTTTCACTCACATTCCAAAACTAGTTACATTTTATCATATTACACATATATCTTTCACATTTATGCCCAAACATAAACAATTTATGTAGGGGTATAATTTTCATTTAAAAAATCATAAATTTTTATTTATGTATTATCTTTCATTTATCTAAAGTGAACTCAACAAAAAAAAATCTTTTTACAATTTTCAGTATGAATTACAGAAAAAATAACTAAATAAAATGTTATTTATTATGTATGAATTGTTATCTTTTATATATTATGTATGAATTATTATAATGGTATAACAACTACGCAGGGTGACGAACCCTGTGTCCCACAACAAACAGGTGTACTAAGATAACAAACACGACTTCATAATGCTTATTAACATGATGTGACATCATCGCAAAAGTGATGTGATTTTTTGTGGGCGACGGTGGTTGCATGATTTGTGGTTGCATGATTTGTTTCTCCTCTTGTATGAACCCGCAATTTCCCTTTTTCAACCGCCTTTGTTTTTTTTATGAAATTATTTTAGTTATGAGGTTTCAATCAGTCATATATAAATATTCAAAATTTAAAGATATTTGGATTCAATGACTCTGATTTTCAGCGCAGGCAGACGTTGGTCGAATACTAATGCCACGTGCGATCGTTAGCTACAGTATAGTTGTTCATCTTTTCTAAGAATCCCACAGTTTCATTCAAACTTCAGTATATAACCAGAGCATCTAAAGCCAACATCTACCCAAACTTATTTCTACATCTCTCTCTCTCCCTATCTCTCTCTCTCTCTGTCTCTCATGAGACAAACGAATACAGTATATAAACCAAAACTTCGTTAACGATCTTTTGTACATGTGAAACCAAATAATTGCTGAGGTCAATTAAGTGTCTCAGGTTAGTTCGATGCCTTTAAAGTTATGTTTTTCCTTTCTTTCATTCCCAACATTTGCTCATGCTTTTCCTTCGTCTTCAGTTGGAGTTGCTCTTGTTCTAGAGGAAGCTTAATTGGATCATCATTAATTGGAGATCATGAGTATAACAGTGAATGGTCAGTCCCTGGTCCCGCCCGGTTTCAGATTCCATCCAACAGAGGAGGAGCTACTTAACTATTACTTGCGCAAGAAGGTCGCGTGCGAGAAGATCGACTTGGATGTCATCCGCGACGTTGATCTCAACAAGCTCGAGCCCTGGGACATTCAAGGTACGCTGTGTGCTCCCATTAACCCATTAAAATTGACGAGGTCTTCATAATGTTATGCAATCATAAATCAATTCCTCCCATCTTTTCCATTTATGATCTTCTGTACCTACAGAAAGGTGCCGAATAGGTTCAACACCTCAAAACGACTGGTACTTCTTCAGCCACAAAGACAAGAAGTATCCAACAGGGACACGAACCAATCGGGCGACTGCGGTGGGTTTCTGGAAGGCCACAGGTCGTGACAAGGTCATCTACACAAACTTCAAACGTATTGGCATGCGCAAGACCCTTGTGTTCTACAAAGGCCGAGCCCCGCATGGTCAGAAATCAGATTGGATCATGCATGAATACAGGCTAGACGATCACTCCGATGCCAACCACTCCATTACAACCAATATTGTAAGCCACGAACTTAATTTTTACATTTCAAATCTCTACAAGTGGTTTTTTTTTTTTTTTGTAAGATTGGTGCCCTCAGGGATAAAGGGTGCTAGTCGACTTTCCTAAAGCTTAGTTCACTATAACTACATGTGTTGCAACATGCGATCTTATTGGTCAATGATATATATATATGTAGGTAGGAGATGCATTGCAAGAGGACGGTTGGGTGGTGTGTCGGATATTCAAGAAGAAGAACCAACACAAGGCGGTCGCCACCATTCCTAACAACTCGTCATCGATCGTGAATGATTCCAAGACGCAGGTTTTCCAGTCAGACGGGAATGGACCCTTGGAGCAGATTCTGCAGTCCATGGGGAGATCGTCTTCGTGCAAACAGGAGAAAGAATTTAACAACAGCAACAACATGAGGTGTCTTAGAGCTCCGATCGACGCGATTGAGCACGAGAGGTTCATGAAGCTCCCAGCACTGGAGATCCCCACATTGGCCGACACAGAGGTTGAGAATAGTACAAGCCTCCACGACTGGGCCATGCTAGACCGGCTCGTGGCGTCCCACCTTAACGGGCAATCGGAGGAATCGAAACAGCTCTCCAACTTCTTTACCGACCCAATCGTTTCCACCGTGCGTTCCCTCTCCGATCAATATGACCAACCCAACGGGGGACTTAGTGAGTACCAACACAACAACAACGACGTTGTAGATTTGTGGTGCCTCGTGCAATCATCATCATCGGATCATCTCTGCCACGATTCCAGCACTACCTCGATCTAACCGGGACGGAATTTCCATTATCATTATGAATAATGATTAATTTTCATCATTATTAACGTTTGTTTGTCATGATCATTAGGTGGGTATGTAATAAGAAAGATATACATAAAAAATTAATAAGTTAGATGTATAACTTGAGATGGGACGGCCTTTTCAAGGGCCATCCATCACTACCTTATCGAAACAAAGACCACAGAATTGCTATAGAATATATATGTAGTAAGCGTTCATGATTTCGTCAACCATAACGAGCTTATGAAATGTATGGCAACTTATATATACATACGATATATAATGACGACTATGCAGCTGTACATTATTGGCAGTGGCTATGGCCCTTAATATATGTCTTTGGGAGAGAGGTAATTGAGAGATTCTATAATTGGGGGTGTAGAGACAAAACCTTTATGTCGACATTGGTAGGAACTTTTGCATAAATGTTTGCGGGGAGCACAAAAGTAGGGTGATAGGTGTGGGACACAAGCAGCAAAACGCCTTGGGGAATCTTTTCTAATTTCATATCTCATCAAGGTTTAATTATAAACTATGCAGCTGTTATGCATGTAAGTGCATGTGCGTGGTTGGTCTTCTTTTCATGCCACTGGTTCAACTGAATTGACGCTTCCCTAACTCTGACCCCCCCCCCCCCCCCCTCAAACCCCATTCAGTTCTTTTGTATCATGCATATAAATATAAAAGGACTAGAACTTCTTTAAAAAAATTGTATAATTTCTTTATAAAAAAAAGGTTAGTAGATATAAGGAGTGTAACCATAACCTGCCATGTCTTATGATACAAATAACTTTTGGGAGTAAATTTGCAATAGTTCTGTGACAATCTATTTTCTATTTTCTTAGTCTTAATTTTAGTCTTATATAACTTATTAGTATCGCATACACACATTAACAAGATACATGCACATGTCTTAGAAATTTTTAGATTTTTTATATATAAATACATCAATGCAATCATTAGATTATATGCTTAAATATGTAATTTATTGGATGAAGTATACTATTTCTAAAAATATTAAAACATATATGGACCGGAAATGGGACTAGAAAAGAAAGAAAAAAAACCCTTAGAATAACACACATTTAGAGTGAATCCAGACTTTGTACCGGAAGGAATGAGTCCCATTATAGCATAGGGAAGTCAGAGGTAGTGTATAGTCAATTGCTTGGTCCGATAGTATAATAAAGAACATTCAAAGGATCCTTCTTCCCTACCCTAAAGAAATTCAAGTTGGGAAGTCATAGGGATGAGAGCTCCAATCTGCAACTCAGCTGACGGGGTGATGAGGCGACGAGCGAGACGTGAAGATGATGATAGCGGAAAGCAGGGCCGTTCAGCCAATGGCGAGCGAAAGCGAATTTATGGGGATTCCTTACGTACGGCACGTCAAAGAAAAGAACTTTGTGATTAGTAAAGTGAAAAGCCCGATACACCCACTATTGCATGCTACGTACGATGGAAACAAAAAGGTTCTGGAGAGGGAGACTCCATATATAATTAATCCTAGAGTACTGCTTTGATCCACCCCACTCTAGATCTTTGATCCATAGCCTGAGCCATGGCTTTCAAACCATGCGCTCGAGCATGTATTATATCCCCAGGATAAAAGGTCCTATTTTTTAGCGGTCAGTGGAATCGTTATGCCCAAAACCCTAATTCTAGTCTTCTCGGGAGCTAAACTTATCCGGAGATCTTTGTATCAATCTTTTTTGAGAAATTGTGGTAATTTTTAATTCCCAAAAGATTAAGATGGAAAATGGTTGAATGAGGGTGAGTGAGAGTGATATATATATATATATATATATATATATATATAAACGATTAGGTGCGGTCGTGCAGTCGCGATCGCGGACCGTCAACTAATTTATATATATAAGCAAAACACAAACTTGCATAGAGAGTTGCAAGCAAAACACAAATCCGCAGCCCGCCAACACAAAGGAACGGATAGAAAAGGCATCTATCTAAACCCCCAGTGATACCCTGCTACATAGTGATTTGGAACATGTGATCGCTAATTTGGATGTTGGAAACCCCACAAACACATTTGCCCCAATCCTTGATGCTTAGTAGCGTCATCTCCCACAAGTTCTCAAAATAAAAAAGACCCTTTGAAAATCACCACATTTCTCGTCATCTATATTGCCTAAGCACCCACCAGAATAATTGAAAGCAAAATCAAGCCTTCTTTGCTCCTATCATTTCTTTATCTCATGCGTCGCGCCATCTCCCATAGTTTCTCCATTGACCTAAAATGCAAAGGTTTCCCCGAGATGTCGACTAGCTTGGTATCAATCTTTGTATCCCGTAATTGAACTTGAAATCACTTGTTATGCGTGGATGATCATATTAGATTGCTTTGTGATTTTGAGAAAAATTTAGGTAGCTTAATACCGTATCGTATGTCAAAAGGGAGCAATGGGTATGGGGGACCTTGGTGGCAATCTCAGTGAGAGAAGAAAATAGTGGAAGAAAACATACATTGAAACCTTAAAAACACATGAGACTTCCAATTAAAAATATCTCAATATAATTAAGTTTGAAACGAAAAAATTAGTAGTTTACCTAACACTTCATTATCTAAACAAACTTGCAAAGTTATACACGAATAAAGCGTGTATGAAGATCGAGAGATCGTACATGTTTAACAATAGGTTGTGGTTATAGTTACCCACAAGTTATTATACCCATGCCATTATTTAAATATAAAAAAAATTGATTTGTTACTTATCTAACCCATCCCACAAATTCTACATAGCAATGTCTTCTGTGTTTAAGATAGTTCGACATGGATCATATCAATCGGAATCAAAAACCATAGTCTCATTCTAGTTCTAGTTTAACATATACAATATCTTCTGTGTTTAAGATTATTCGACATGGATCATGTCAATTGCGAACTAGAAACCTTAGCTTGCTCGCGTTCAACATAGTCGATGTCTTATGTGTTTAAGTTAGTTCCACATGGATCATGTCAAACTGGGATCAGAAGGTTGTGCTTCAATTTCTAATATACGATCGATGTAATTACTGTTAACAAATTGGATATCAGATCGGCTCTTACATTGACGACTTGGACTTACTTTTATGATAAAGTGTTACAATATTTGATGTAATCAAATCAAATTGAATTATAATGTTTCTGTTTCTCGATCCACACGATCTATGTCGAATCATTTTAAATATAGAAGACATCATTTATGACAAACTCGTGGGGTGGGATAGACAAGTAACAAATAATTTTTTATTTAAATAAACAAGGGTGGGTAGAATAAATCGAGGGATGGCTATAACCGCCCCCTTAACAATATTGGAGCCACCTTCATCTGTTCGGCATGCATGATAAATGTTGTCGAGTAATAATGTTTGTGAAGGACATGCTAGATCCAGCCTAACATGTGTTGAATTTTTTTACCTCTTCCCCTGTTTTTTTTAACGGAAAGATCTTTCGTAGTTGATCTTACAATCAAGTTAGTATGCTATATTCGTCTATTTGTCCCTAGTCTCACATAAAATTCTTTTAAATTTTGCCTAACAAATATGAGATATAACACAACATCAAGACTCAAATTCAATACTTATACATGGAAGCCCTAAATTTTTTTATCCAATTGTTAAAGAGTAACACATTTAAACAATGGGTGGTTGGGACAGATTGAGACTTGACACGATTTTTAAAAAAGATATGATTTAGCAAAAGCAAGGGCAACCTAAAAATATTCATATGATATTGATCGCACGGCTTTTTGACCTTCACAGTGGTCTCGGACCATACATATACTGTATTAGGATTTCATATCTTTTACTGATTGATTTATAATAATGACGTGATATGTTTCTTCTTAAATTTTTTTTTAATATTACTATATTATTAAAACAATCATGGATTATACAATCTATTTAAGTGTTTGAAAATAAATCATTCAAATAATATAAAAAAAATTTATAATACAAAAAATAACTCTTAGATGGCATAATGTTCGTTACACATATTCCAAAACGATGTAATCGATCCAAATAAAAATCTGAAAGTCATAATAATTAAACATTATGAACTCACAAAATAATAACCTAAAATAGATCTCCTTACTCTTCAAAGTGTTTGAAGTAAGAGTACCTTTATGTTGATAACTTGTTACAAAATAAACAAATTACAGACACGATCGATCAACTAGCATAGATAAAATTTGCAGAGATTTCTCATTCTCAAATCTCATGTTAAACACATTGGTCATTGGTCATATTTATTGTAGCTTAAATTTACATATTATCTAGATTATAACTCATAAATTATATATTATAATTTTTCTGATAAGTTGTAGACATGTTTATTGTAACTGTTTAAAAACAGTAAATAAACAGCAGCGGATGTTTGTTTAATAAGTTGTAAATCAGTTTTTTGCGATACAATTGTTAAAAATAACCCTACACTATAGAAGTAAAGAATTGAATTATGTTTGATTAAATAAGTTGATTTTTACATATAAAATTAATTTTATAAATATTTAAAAGAAAATTAAATTAACATAAATAATATTTCAATATCATTGCAATATTATTCAAATATTATATTCTAGAATTTTAATAAATTGAGTGACAAATAAAATTATAAAAAAAATTGATAATGTACTTTTTGTAATAGTATAAAAATTGAGAAAATGAAAGGTGGTTTAATGATTTTTGGTGTCATAGATAAAATAGATTATTAGTGTAGAGGAAAAAATATGCATCACATTAAAAGACAACACGTGTCAAGGCTTAGACAGGTATGGACCATCATATCCGATATCCAAAAGCCGGAATCTAAATTCGAAATATCACGTGGACACTCCCGAGCAGGTGGGACACGACCAGATTGAGGGTCTAGTCGGGCGGTCTTAAACCTCGAAGGTGAATGTCATCCCGAGTAGATAAGACACGACTAGATTAAAGATCTGATCGGACAGCCTTACACCTCGAGAACAAATTCACCCCGAGTAGATAAGACACGATCAGATTAAAGGTCTGGTCAAACGATCTTACACCCCATGGGTATATATATGGTTATGTACACGTCGAATAAACGATTAGGCCAAAGACCATGAGGAGGATCGGAGAAACGGTCATACATCAATAATGCCTGTAACTGCCACGTAGATGATTAAGGCCCATTACTCTTAGAACATGAATAATTAAAGGCGCGTCAAGCTACAATAAAGTATGTGGCGGTTATCACCAAAACAACTCACTAAACAATCATCCATAATGGCAGTTATCACCAAAACCACCCACTAAACAATCATTAAGGAAAGTCGTTACAACGGCCGGAAAGACAGGACAGCAGCTATCTCAGCCTTCGCACCCTATAATAAGGGAGGAAATGAACGAGTTAAGGTATCTAACTTTTCATTGACACACAAGCCACCAAATTAGTGAGATTAACATTAGAATTCTCTTACTAATACATCTCTTCAAAGCCCATTTGGCTAGCACCATACTGTGGTCCCCCTAAATCCTTTTTGAGTGCAGGATCCACATCTAACCGGGTCCAGATTCAAGAAGAAGGCTCCGACGATCGATTGTTTTAATTGAAGGAAAAAAATACATCTTCAATTAGTAAAAAAGATTAAGGGCATGAATGAAAAAATTTAGTGCCTTTTATAAACTATAATCTCAAAGGCATCAATTTTCCAGCTTATATATTATGACTTTTTAAGCTATTTTTAGCTTATATAAGTTTCAATAAATTTAAACAAACATGCAACAATTACTTATTTTAAACTAAAAGCTACAATTTCCAGCTTATAAGTTTTAACAAACATTTACATTATAAAACTCATCTAAGTTCTATATATGGAGGAAACTCAAGGGCTGAGAGTTTCAAAGGTCACATGGTTGGAAATTCATGAGGTGGAGAGTATACTTATACTTATATGATTACTATACTAAGATAATGGTTTCTTTTCTATATTGCTTAAAAAACCAAGTTGAAAAATCAAAACCAAAGAAAAAAAATATAAAACACAATAGGACAGATACATAGGCCAAAGGGAAAAAAATAACACAATAGGTAATATGTCATCTAAAAAAATATCTTTTATTGACTGTTGTTGCTACTTTTTCTTCCTTTCTTCTTTATGCTAAAGTACCTGGAATCTTCCAGGGAACTTCCAACCTCTAATCACTGTAGCTATGTCCAATTTCCACATGCCAGTAATGAATGGATGATGACGCGAAGGATATCCAACCAGATTTGTCAGCTACAATATATAGATTGAACCCGACAATGGTGCTGGGTTCTCCTCCAATGTGTAAACTAAAACATGCTAGTCTTTCAACCCAAAAAAAACAAAAGCAGCTAGCCCATGAAATAAAAGGCTCTTCTGAACGTTTATCTATAGGACAAGAAATACATCTCAAGCTTGAATGACATATGAAACAAATGTTGATGGATGATACTAGTGAATTCATAAGCTAGTTTACAAATACCATAAATTATCACTAGGAAGTGCGTGTTGATGGATGATAGTAGTGAAATAAGATTATAATTGAGCTAAACATGTCGAGCTCCCATGTCAGTTTGACGCTGACAGCGAAGCCCAGTTGGAAAGAGAAGAATTCTATGGTGAACACACCAAATTCTAAATAGGGCAGTTAAATTATTCCTCATCAAATTCAGTTATGGGGCGGTAGCATTATTTGTCTTTGTGAGAGTTTTTTTAAGAGCGACCGAATGGCACGTCAATCGATGCGTCTTTTCGCATGTAACAAATTCCACTTCATGGAAGACCCCCTTTAATGGGGGTGGTTGAGACACCCAATTCATCTATATCAGATGAATTGTGTTTACCTAGCTTGAATTGAATTGGGGGAACAAAATTCATTTCTTCCTTCTATCCATTCGAACTTCACCCAATTCATCTGTATCCGGCCCATTTAATCCAGCCGTTACAGCGGATGCTCCGTTCCGTTGGTGTTATCCGTTTGGATTATCCGCGCACACGTTTCAAAATGATCGTCATTCCCCAACGACAGGTTTGACTGACACATGGCGCTAACCAACCCATCCGGATTGGGTGCTCCCACAATGACCTTTTTTTTTCCAGCGATCAGGAGAGTTTGATCTGATGGGATGAAAAAAACCTGGTCCTATTACCACGTGTCTACCTGACGCTTCAGTGGCTTTTGGCGGTTCAATTTTTGCCAATGCATGTCTTTTTGGATGATAGCAGTTCGTGTTATCCTAGGCGTCCACAGAGGCTCAGCTGACGAGTCGAATCATTTCATATCCTACTCCGACTGCCTCATCACTAATGGTCCGCTCCATATGTATACCGACGTGAATCCAATTTTTCATTATCCGAACACTGTCACCATCTATTTTTCAAAGCCTTCAAAGATATCGTCAGTCTATATATGGAGATTGTGCTTTAGGACCATTTAGGAAGACAACGACGTTCCAAACGATGTTGAGATCGGAGAGGTGCACCAGCATGTTAATAACAAAGCCGGGGAAGGGCTCAACTTTGGCCAAGCTGTGTTCTCTGCTCGACACCTTCTGACGGTCAAATTTCCTCTTCACCCTCTTTTTCATCGTTTCTTCTATTACTTGGGTTTATGTCCAGTGTAGGTCAATCCGAATGTCCCTTGGATCTTGACCGTCATGTTGTTCATAAACGAGACTGGCGGCATGGACTTAGGACTAGCCAACTCCTATTTTGCTACAACTTGGCAATGATCTAGAATGAGAGGGATATATATCATCGATTCCCTCAGAAGTACTAGAGCATGGTCGTCAAACTCCCCGAGTCAGATAAGAATTGGACGGACCGGGACCAGGTCCTTCTGACTAGTGGCAATTGGAAGTCGAGGGAGCATCAGGAAGTCCCCATTCTGAGTTGCCTTGGTCACCATCGTGAGTCCTCGTCGGAGACTGCATCACACTGTTTATTGATGCTGACCTCTGATTTTATGATTCAATTAAATTATAAAATTGAGTATCCGAAAGCCCAAAGATGACACAAATATAACAACATTTCAAGAACGGGTGTGGTTAAAAAAGGATCTATCAACGTCTTGGCATTGTGCACCATGCTATAAATCATGGCACCTTGCACTGAAACAATCTAGTATTATGTGCATATGTCGAATATCCAAAGCATTATTGGAAGGTCAAATACATTGATATTAGCTATCATTATGTTCAAGAGATGATAGCATAGAAAGAGGTGAAACTGAGACATATGTCCACGACTAATATGATTGTGGCTCCATTCACTAAGACGAGAGCACGAGATGTATAGGCGTTTGGGACTTCGTAGACCCTAATCGTTCATTTTAATTGATCAGATTTTATGTTGTCATAAACTTCAATCTTCGTAGACCCTATTGTTTATTCCACTGGGCACACCCGCTAGCTTGCTTGTCGTCCAATGCTCTCATGCGCCCTTGCGCGCTTGGTATCTTGTTGTCTACTGTGATGATGTTGCTTGTGAACACCCACTCTTTTTTATCGCTCTTATTCCTATTGATTCCCTTTGATTTACACTCCATCTTGTTTCTTTTATTGATTTTGCATTCTTACTTATCCATTGGTGTTTCCCTTTGTCAGAATACATTTTGGTTGGTTGTTTGTAATGATGTCCACACCACCACTTTGATGCTTCACCATCGGCATATGCATATTGCAAAAAAGTTTTGTTTCCTGTGATTAGAGGTGCTTATTGGAATTTTGAGATTTCTTTTTAAGGGTTTATCCATTAGAGTAGATATCATTTTCAAGCCTCTCAACGTGTCGATGGACTTGGGTCCTATCTAAGACCCAGTGGGCCCTGAACAAAATTGTCCCGGGTCCGGATCCAGACCAGAGTCGGACCCGTCCAGAAATGGCAGCCATGCTTATAAACAGGGTGTTGTTACACCCAGATCATTTTCTAGCCCCAGTGTCAGTCATATATCTGTCGATATAAAATTAACGATGCATATATGCTCACGTTAACAAGGCATATGTTTTGAAAGATTTTTTTTATATTTTCTATAAATACATTTATGCAATTCATTGAAGTACATACTTCATTTTTTATAAAATCATGTACCTTATTAGATGAGGCATACTATTTTTAAAAAAATTTAAAGTACGTGTAAACTGAAATTAAGGTTGGCCATAACATTATTCTTATAAATAATAAATAAGGATGTAAAAAAAATTAAAAAAACACCACACAAATTTGATAAAGATGTCACAGATTAACAAAAGCTTGATAAAGATGTCACAGATTAACAAAAGCGCGAGATTGCATATTGTTTTTTCCACTTTTAACCAATGTTAAAATTGACATACCTAAAAAAAACACATGAAATACTCAAAGTTACACAAAACAAAACCAGGTCTGCTTGCAACACCACATTCTTGTGAATCAACAATAGCCATGAAGAACTATCCTAAAATCTCCTGAATGCCTGATTGTGATTATTGATGTGGCCCTTCACCTTTGCATTGACCCCAACAACAAAATAGGTTTGATAATAACATGATCCCTTTTTAAATGTCTAAAAGAGCAGGGCAACTCCAATGGAATAACAATACCAAACTCAGAAAGATGGCTGAAATAAAACTAAAAAATTAAAACTGAACTACCTATAGATCATTTAAAATCAATCCATCGAAAGCCTCATCTTTCAAATTGATCAAGCATTAGAATATCAATTTCACTATATAATAGATGGAAGAATGGAGGCCGAAGGGGTGACGGCACGGGGAGATTGGCGAGAGAGATATATGACACAGATTTTTAGAGACAGAAAGAATTGGCGGCGGTGCGGGGCGGCAAAGGGGGCGGTGAAGACCATCTGCACGGAGCGACGGCTCTGGAAAATCATTGAGGGGAGTGAAACCCTTTAGATGGATTTAAAGGTTTATTCACGATATAAAAAAATAGGTTAAAGACATCAAGTCCTCACAAACATGGGTAATCTTATATAAGTCCTTATAAAAGTTGAGGTAGACATACAAGTCCTTGAAAATTTATAGAAACCCATATACATCCCTGATTTTAACAAAAATTAATTCTAACACAACCCGTTTTACATAGATTATTAGGCTTAACAATGGGTGTTTTTTCTAATTGATGAAGACGCTGTAGATTTTTTTCTTGCATGCGAGTGAGACCTATGACAGCCACTAAAGTATTGGGTCGAAACATTTGCACTTCGATCCCAATTTCTTCTTTTAGGCCTCCAATAAAACACCCAATAAGAGCTTTTTCTGTCCAATCTTCCACTCTATTGGCCAAGCGTTCAAATTCAGTTTGATACTCGGTATTCGTTTGTTGCAATTTTGAAAGGACTGCACCGAAATCACTGCAGTCAGTCGGTTTAAAACAAACACAAAGTGCTTTCACTTTGCCCAAGATAGTCGTGGTTGGATCATCTCATACCATTGATACCACTGCACCGCATCTCCTTCAAGGTGGAAAGAAGCCAATAATACTTTTTTTGATCCTCATTGATAATTTGAAATTTTAAAAATTGCTCTGCACGATAGATCCAACTAGTGGGATCTTCCCCTACAAACTTTGGAAAGTCTAGCTGAGTATAACCCGCTTAAATCAAAGACCCACTTAAATCAAAGACCCACCATTGTGAATATTTCTTCCATATGACGGTGTGTTCAGGTCACCCATCTCCTTCTGAATTTTCCTTTCATCTTTCAAAATTGAAGCAGCCAACCACTCATATTGGGTACTTAGGGTGGCGAGAATTTCTTTGATATCACTGTGTTCCCCTTTGAATTTTTTGACTTTCGATTCCAATGCTTCAACTGTTCATTCAACTGCTTCAACTTTTGATTCTTTGCTTGAATTCGCTGTGCCTGCGTAGGTGCTTTGGGTTGGGCATGCCAAGCTTCGAATGGCTGATCTTGAAGTGTTTTTTTTTTTTTTTTTTTTTTTTTCTGTGAAGGGAAGGGATTAACTGGATTGATTGATTTTTGTTTTCTGGTTTGGTTGGAGGGTACTTTGGGAAAATTGAGGGTGAAAGTGGTTCGGCTGATTGGGTTGATGAAGAATTGAAGAGGCTGATGAAGAATCGAAGCTCTGTTCGGGAAAAAAATAAAAAATGAAATAAGTGCAATGATTACCTAGCTGAGAGCTAGGGCGGAGATGGATGCGATGAGGCTGCAGAGGTGATGATTCGGTGGTTTGGCTTTTATATCAAATGATAGATTGTTCTTCGAAGAAGAGCTAGAATTAAATAAATGAATCTCAAAAGTGATTTACTTTGAGAGTAAATCAACCTCTTAATTCTTTGAAACACTTTAATTAATAAATTCTCTCTTAATTATTTCATTCATGAATGTCAAATAAATAGCAAACAAGACTCAATAAACAATCCCATAGAAATAGGATTACATACTAACAAACACCTATCCTAATAAGCTAACAATTGGCCTAATCTTAAAATAAAAGACTTATTCAAATAGTAAAAGACAATCAAATAAGGCATCATATAGGTGAGGAGGTGGGGAGTTTAGAGATTGAACATCACAATCCATATAAATAGGCTTACTTATGAACTTGTGGGGCCCAAATAGAGGCATCCATTTTTTTTATATAGGTGGTCCATCAGGACCATAGGGACGGGTTAGGGTGGACCAAAACCCAACCCGTTTTAAATATCAGGTCCTTGGAATCGAGTCCATATCACGTGTCTTGGATATTTTAATTTAGATATTTTATGTCTTTTATCAAGTCATGCCTGAGTCGGGTCATGACCCATTGACATGTCTAATTATATTCCTTGTTTTCTCTATTTCATTTCTTTTTTCTTAGTTTTTTCTCTGTTTCAATTTTGATATTCTTCTTTTCTGAGGTTTTATATTTTGTCTCTATAAATTGTCTTTATAAAAAGAATCTTTTCCTTTATTCTGAGAATATTGTAAACATTTTTAATTGACATCAATCAGCAATGGGATAACAACTATGATAAATTGCATAGCTCGCTAGCTTGCTGAGTGCTTTATCTGGTTTTCAATGTGAGATTGCTGCAAAATGTTGGCAACTGAATCCTTCATATTTGAGACCGTCTACGTCAGTGTGGCAAGAACATAGTTGGCTTCAAGTTTTCACAAATAGCCATTGGTCTTCGGACTCTAATGGTCTATTTAAATTAGTTCTAATGTGTTATATGATGTGGAGGATTTGGAATAATGCGGTGGTTTTTCAAATTCGGCCTCCAGATGTAAGATGGAATTTTATCAAAGCCGTGTCTCTTACTAGAGAATGTCTGCAGTGGAGGGTAGTTAGTGAGAACCCATAGCCTGATTTGTTTAAAACACAAGTTTACTTTCAGTAAATGTTTTCTGCTTCTACAAGTATGATGAGGGGAGTTCGTAGGGATGTAAAGGTCTTCATTTCTACATATGGGGAGTGTACACTCGTCTACCTATGAAGCAGGAGCTGCGTTTGTGGTTATTTCTGGAGATAAAATTGGTTCAGATTTTAAGGTGTTAGGGGCGGTTATGCGAGTTGGCCCTGGAGTACTCCTATTCGTATGGAAGCGGAAACCATCCCGATGGGTGTTTCATTTGCACGAAGGAAAGGCTTAACAAAATGAGTAGTTTGTTCTGATTCATAGGTGATGATACGTTTGCTGCAAGGATCTATGAATGGTCATTTGGCTATACAGCAGGTTGTTTCTGTTATTGGATCATGTGATTCGGAGTTGGATAAAATCCATTATTGTAAGGTCTCCCGGCTCAGGTTAGTGCAAGCTCTCAGCTGAGCTGCGGCTGAGGTGCTTGCTTAACAAAATTAGTACTTTCTATTCACAGAACCAGGTTCTATCCGAGGAATTATCTGACACTATCATCACGTGTTTGTTGGTTACTTTGGTGCATAGAATGAAACATAGTATAGTTGAGGTGGCTAATATGTTGGTCTCTCATTGAAATTGTATATAATCTTTTTGATATTAATGAAATAGATGCCCCAATCCAGGGGCATTTCATTCCAAAAAAATAAAATAAAATAAAATAAGAGCATTGAAACACTGTTTGATATCTTTGCATGCAAATGTGAAATATGAACCCGTGAGAACCTAATATAATCACCATGAGGTTTAAAAGGATGCTTTTATTTATTAGCTTTTGAGGACAGAAATAGCACTGGCCAGTATAGGAAAAAGGGACAAATGCCTATAGATTTATTCATGGACAATCAGTCCTATTTTCTTATGCATTTGCTAACATAATCATCTATGATAATCTGGAAGAGTTGCAAAAAGAACACACTTTATGTAGACATACAGCTTACATGAAATACTAGGTTCTGTTTCCAACTCCTCTGTATCCATCCATCCATGCCTTTGTATTCTATCCTATGCTCCATCATCAATCGATAAATCGTTCGCACCCCTCAGGAATAGTTTCCAACATGGGTCTCCAGCTTGCTATGGATTGAAGACTATCTACCACCCCCTTTTCCATTCCAATGAACACTTCCTCCACCGAAGACTTCTTCAACAAGAGCTCTTGAAGCTGTTGTTTTGTTATGATCACCTTTATCCTTGTACAACCACCTTGATTTTCTGCCTTGGCCTGCACCGACCTGTCTGCAGAGGCGCTGCTGGGAATCACCAATGGAAGGAGATAGTATACACGTCCCACCCTCAGCTGGTGTTCTGGAGGTAGATACTTCATTGCTTTTCTTGAGCTTCCGATTGCGTAGCCTTTGAAATTCACTAGAATTTCTCTTACAAGGGTAGATGTTTTGTATTCTAATATCTTCCCATCTGATTTGACGATCCTCAGGAGCCTCTCAGGTGGGGATCTTAAGAGAACAACACAGTTTCCCATGATGGATTTTGGAGGTTGTCTAATACAAGAGGAAGAACTCTGATAGTACTATTTATGGTTGAGATTCCGATGAATGTATGAAGGGGAGAAGTGTGGGTAAGAAAAACACTACTGAGTCCTCAATGATCAAGAAACAAGAACATCATGCTAAGGTGATGGGAAGGTCGTCAGAGAGAAGTAAAGATAGAATTAAAGACTCTCAAAGTTCTGAAGAATACATGGCTCCTTTTTATGCAATGTATTTTGATGAAAAGTGAAAGAGAGATGGGAAGGCATTGGTGTACCACCTGCAACACTCTCATTTATGTTGTTATGTAGTGTTGCTCAAAAAAGAGGTAATCATGGGAATGTAGTAGTGAAAGATGTTTTAAAAAATATGAATGGAAGAAAAGGAGGGATGGGTTCAGTTTTTTCAACACGCATGCACAAAAAGGTCGGTCAGTGGAGCTATGAAATTGATTTCGACTTACCCCATTTTTCTACTGCTCTTCCTGCTCCATCTCCACTGTTTATTTGGATGGTGGGAGCATCGATCTGAACCGTTTATTGAATAATTTTGGTCAATTGGATTTCCTGGGAAAGTTATTCTGAAAGCTCTTGTCCGTCTGATCAATATTATCAGAAAGAACTAAAGTTTGTCCAAAGGAGGTGCTATGTGCCCCACCCCTACTTTTATAAAAAAAAATTATATATATTGTTGATAAATTATGGTTCTGCTTATTTGATGGTTCGGATTAAGAACTGAGAATTGCTTTTACTGTGAAATGTCCCTCTTAATCTTACGCACCATTGATGTCAAGTAAACGTAAGCCATTTTTCATCCTTCTTTTATTAATTAGTGGGTTGGTTTGTTTATATGATGTTCAACCATTTAAAATGCTAACCTTTTTGTCACTTTATTTTTGCCCGTAAAGTGAGGCGCACTGTGTGGGAAAATAACAATATTTTTGGTTTCTGCCCCTCTTTTTTGGTTTTCATGGAACACATGTGGTGGGTGGTTATATTTCTGTTACACCAGTGTTTTAGATCATATTGTGCTTGTTGTGAGTTTCTACTGGTGCTTTTGTTGACTCTGTTTGGGGTTGTGGAGTGGATAATGTTAGATCATCAGAGTAGTTTTAACAAAACATAATTTGCATCAATGTTGGAGAAGTAGGTTGGCCTATATATCTTCGATTGGTTTTTTTTTTTGTTATCTTTATCCAGAGCATAGAATCCGTTGAAACATAAATGGATGGATCTGATCATAGTAACTTGGAAGGGGGATGTTGCTCTTTTGCTTAAACTAAATCAGGTATTTAAATATTTCTTTTTAGGTCACGGAATGGTAGATATCCCAGTTGTGAATGTCACTATGACACTATCCGCTTCAGAATCTATAATGAATGTGCCCAAACAAATATAAAAATATAAAAAAGATGTAGCTTTGAAATAAACCAGAATGAAAGAGATCATGGCCTGAAAGCTACCTAAAGCAAAGGGCAATAATATTATTTTTTCTTATGAACTAGAAGCAAAGACTCTTGCTAACCCAATTATATTAAATTTCGACCAGATTTGGGACATGGGGACCAATAAGAAAAAGTATATATGATTCCATTTAGATGAATAAAAATTATGATGACTGAAAATCAAGATGTCTGATCAACTTTAAATTGGTGATTGTGTTGGGTGTACCACGATTTTGGAGAGGATGTTACATATCTTGTTCATACAAATAGGTAACTGTGTGAGCACGGCGGTTCATTGAAACAATCATCAACTTCATTTCTTTTTACGCATGCTGTTTAATCTTTGGAAGTGGTCCAACTGTGCAATATATAGTTAGACTTGATCAGTTCAATGAACTTATTTTTTTTATATATTTTTTTAGAAGACAATGAACTTACAGTTGTTTTCATGTTTTTGATACTTATCAATCCATAACGCGTACAGCCAAAGTGGTAAAAGTTATTAAAAAAAGAAGTGAGAGCAATAGTTTGAAAAAGATGTGTTCTCGTCTCCCTTTTTTTTTTAATCTACTAGACATCTAGCAAATGTTTGAGTAGAATAATGAATAAACACAAAAACCCACTTGTTTGCCATAAATAAGTAGGTATAGTTATGATAAAAATATTATTATTGCCTTTTCCATTAATACCTAAAAATACAATCACAAAAATGATTCATTCTTCATATGGATTGTAATAATTATACATCTAAGAATAATTTATATCGTAACGCAAATAGGGTATACTTTTCTCTTCTATTTTTCAATCTCTTATTACATAGTCCATACAGTTTTAAAAGACATAGTGTGGGATGTTCCCACATTATTGATATCTGAATTCGAATTTTCAAATTGGATACGGATATTTATTTTTAATATCCGTCGGATATCAAATACAGATATTTTTTTATATATTCAGTTTAGATACAGATACAAATATGAATCTATCTAATCCATATACATTCGATTATACTCTTTGATGTTAGTGCCACTACAAGGGCGGATCCACCTTGGGCCCAGTGGGGGCAGCTGCCCCACTGGCCCAACTTGTATTACCCATTGGGCCCCACACAAGGGCAGAGCCATATAGGCTTGATTTTTGTTACCATAAAGTTTAATAAAAGATAGTTAGATTTAATTGGTTGATACTGATTTTTTTAATTCAACCCACACACCATGAATATGTGTCAAATGATCCTTAGCACGTACTGTTATCCCTTTGATATGGTAACTATTAAATAATTGGACATTTTCACACAGACCACTTAAACTTTTTGAGATAGTGATTTGAAAAATAAAAATAAAATGATATTGTGTATTTGTTAGCTTTTTTCAGAATTTAGGGAGGTGTCTAATCATTTATTTAATTTGATAATAACTATTTTATAAACATATTTCATCATTTTATTTTGAGTTATTATACATGTAAAGCTAATCGGAAGGGATAAGATTTTGATGACAAATTAAATTAACATTTTTTAGGAGAAAAAAGTCTATCAATTATGTCATTGTTCACATTAAAATTAGGATAAAAATAGTGATATGCTACGTTAGGTAGAACAAGTATTTCTAATTTTCTTTTGAAGTAATTGGGATAGTTATAATCAATTTATTCTCATTTTTCAATAACAAGCCTGATAAGTTCTTGTCTAACCATTTATTCTCTCACTTATCCTTTTATCCCAAATGTTATCATCTTACCAAACCAACCAATAAAATTTTAGGAAATTTCAAATATGCCTCATTTGATTGAATTTTCATCCTAATTTATTTAAACGTCAATTATAGTGACTTCAAATTTGTCCTATTTAATATTTCATCCTAATTGACTTAAATGTTAATTATATTACTTCAAATTTGTCCTATTTAATAATGATGTTTTTTTTAGATTTTTGCTCTCTCTCCTTCCCTCCTTCCTCTCTTTCTATCCCTCCTCTCTTTCTATTTATGTCTTTAACCCTTGATATTATCATGTTCATAAATATTATTCTTAATTTTTTGAATAATTGTGAAAGGTGTGATTCATCTTTTTTTTTTTTTAATTTGTATTCACCTTGTAATATTAGGTTTTGATCATATTTTGTATTTAATTAATGAAATAAATGACATCTCATTGTGGATTAAGAAAATACATGTTAAAAATTGAAGTCAAATATCGCCCCCACTAGCAAAAATTCCTGGCTCCGCCACTTGTCACCATGGTCTGTCTGCGTGTGATGCCTTCCAAGAGAGGTAATTTGCCTTCCGAAATTAATTAGATTGTTTTTTTCTTCTTGTCCTATTTTGATTGTTGCGCGTGATCTACTGGTAAAGTGGGCCCACAGACAGAAAATATAATTTTAACAAGTAACTTGGAAACCAAGAAAAAAAAAACAAAAATGACAACAACTTGGGTGCCTGATCTCTTTCAAATATACCCAAAAAAAAAAAAAAAAAAAAAAATCTTAACCTTGAAGTAGTAGAAAACATTCAATGTGGATTCTAACAATCTGGAAGGCTGTTATGATGGCCTCTGGTCAGATAGTTTATGGGACACTTATGGCTCAAGCCACCTTCGAATGTGTTCGGGATAAATATAAAAATTAACAATTTTGACCAATTTGCTTTGAAAAATTGTTTACAATAGGACTTAAATATTGGATGCACTTTGAAAAGTATTTTTAATATTTTTAAAAATAGATTCATTCATGCAAAATGGTGTGATGGGACTGAATCCTCTATTATTTTTTTGTTTGCCGTGATCATGCTTTAGTTTTTTTTTAAGGTCTATCAAATCTTACCAAATGCATCAAAAGGTGAAAAGCTAATATTATTTGTATAGTGAACCTCGCCCTTTTTTTTCTTTAAATGCACAAAAACCCACAATCCCACCCGAGAGAACAACCCATACAAGCCTAGACATTTTTTTTATTCTTTCATTCCATAGTTCCATACAAGTCATTTTGTTTGATTTCACACATGTGAACATTTATTTCTGTCTTATTTGTATCATTGGTTCCTTGCAGAAGATAGAATGCAATCGAAAGGTGTATTTATCTAAAAGAATAATATTAGATGCAGCTCCAAATACAGTCCCACAAATAGTCCACACACAGTGGTGAGGCCCAGCTTAATTTTTTTTTTTAACTTTAATTATGCCTGATTTTTTTTTTAACTTTCATTAGCATAACCCATACCCAAATCAATAAAAGACAACAGCCCACCCACCATGCAAAATCAGGAAATTAAAAAAAAAAACTCATGAGGCCATGATTCACATTGATCAATCCATTAATAGATCCCTGGATTGTTTTTATTTAATTTTAAACCCTTTTAATTTTTAGGTGGTAGATTGATTTTAATTAAGGTTTATAGGTCATGCACTTCACCTACATATGAAATTTTCTAAACAATAACAACCCAACACTAAAATAAATATATAAAAAAATCATCCACGAGCCATCTAGACCATCCATGATTTTTCTGTGCCTTCATCCTTATTTTAATCAGCTCCCCCTCCCTTCAGATAAAACAAAAGTCCAATTTCATTCTACTTTTTCATTGACCCCCAAGCCTCATTCTGTATCCATATTCCACAAACAATTATAGAGGCACAAACCCCACTCCAAGCGTCCTCACTCAGGCACCCATCTTGAAAAAAATAAATTCTTTAATCACTTTTATCTTCTTTTTTTGTATTTCGATTGTTCTTAATATCAATCTCCATCTCTAATAAAATTCATAATTTTTTCTTTTTATTCCATTAAACCGTCCCACAATCTGGAATCTACAATCGGTAATCATTTCCTCTCATCTATCAACACTTCAAATGTATATAATTTTTCTCTTTTACCATATTGTTATTATTACTATTTTATTTAAAGTTTAAAATATTTATGTAAATATTTAAAATAATCAAATCATTCAACATTTTTAGAATATGAAACCTCGTCAATGTAAAATTTAAAGGTACGTATTCCTTATTAGATTTATATTTTAATTTTTTTTTGTGAATCATCGATATGAAATTTGACATATCATTTTAAAATATGATAATTATCTTTTAGAATTATTCAGTGATATGTTTTATGTGAATGTCTTTATTTTATTTTATACATATTTATTTTTTAATATATGCTATTGAAATTAAAAAAACATAATCATATGATTTTTAAAAATATTTACATAAATCATATTAGGCCCTCCTTCATAAAAATTCTGACTCCGCCACTGTCCACACATATATTAATTTTTCAAAATATTAAATCTGTATTTCAATTAAAACAACTAGATTACATCACATTCGTAGTACTTAAAAAATCAAAATGAATATTTTAAGTTAAAACAAATTACATAACATAATTTGTGCATTAGTTTCTATCCTCCGGACCTCCACCACTCTCACTACCCTTTCAGGTGTAAATCAGAAGAAGAAAGAGGTTCTCATCAACGAAAACGAATAATAAAAAATAGTAAGGAGAAAGTTTTAGCAAAAAACAAGAAAGTATCCAATCCTCAATCATTTAAGGTGAAAAAATTAAAGATTTTTTTTTTTAATTCAGTTAATCTCATCTTATATAATTAAACAAATATTGGTTCATTTGGTTTTAAATATTAAGAATCTCATGCACGTTCAATATCCTCAATCACTAATGTGATGCACATCCAGTAAATGTTTTTTTTACTCATCTACTTATATGTCCATGGATATCTTGTTAGTTATTAAATATATTTGATGATACAACCACAGGAAAATGACATGTTTAATCCATAAATATGTCGAGCCTTGATCATAGGTCACATAGGCAGTTGCCTAAGCCCCATATTTTTTAGGCTACTAAATTTAAAAATAAAATATTTTTTATTTCCTCATTTAGTGCGGTTTTTTGTTTTTATGATTATCATATTTAATTTTTAAAAATGTATCCATATTTTTTTCTAACTTTTTTTATTTTTTGTTTGTTAATATATTATTGAAATTTAATCTTAATATATTATTTGATTTAGAATAAAATCAATACATGTGAAAAATGTTATCTTTCGTATATTACGTATTTATATACATGTTTGTTTTTTGTTCTTATTTGGATATTTTTATCTTCTTTTTTGGTTTCTACTCCCTGTTTTGGTAGGATTGTTTTGGATCATGTTTAATATTTTTAAAAATTTATCCATATATTTTTATCCATTAGTTTTATTTGTTATGTTGGATCACATTTTTTCATTTTTTATTAATTTTTTTGTATTTTGTTATTCATTTTTTCCATGTCATTGTCTTCTTTTATTTGCCGATGTCTCTCCCGATTTTATTGAGTTTTTTTAAACTACTTCGTATTATTTTTAAAAGCTTATATGTATTTTATTTTCTCTTTGTTAGTTTTGTTTGTCAAGAGGATTTTATTTTACTTTTATTTGGTTTAAATAGAGGGCCCCATTTTAAAAACATGCCTAGGGCCTCATCTCACCGAGCTAATCTCAGGACCGACCATGTCCATAAATGTAAGTGTCCTATGGAGATCCCCAACATACTAGTTATAAATCATTACTTCAACAAAATTCATCCTATCAAAATATAAATTTTGCATCTCAAGATTCACAAGCCTCGAAGAGCACAACTATTGAAGATATGTAGGGCTGGTAAACGAGCCTATCAGCTCGGGCTTGGCTCGGTTAAAGCTCATTCAAGCTCGTTCGATTAGATAAACAAGCCGAGCTTGAACAATTTTTAAAGCTCGGTTTGTAGCCGAGCCGAGCCCGAGCCTGAGCCTGGACGAACTCGTTTATTTAATAGAAAAAAAAAAAACGAGTCGAGCCCGAGCCCGAGCTTATGTTATTTTCATATGTATAAAGTGTTGTGATTTGTGAAATGTGATTTTTCAAATGTTAAACAAGATTTTTTTTAGCTAAACGAGCCCGAGCCGAGCCTTAATTCGAGCTTTGGCTTGACTTATTTAACAAACGAGCCGAGCCGAGCTTTAACCAAGCTTTTCACGAGCCCAACGAGCCGAGCTTGAACACGAAATGAAGTTTGTTCCTGAACCGAGCCGAGCTTACTGCTAAACGAGTTAAGTCTGAGCAGGTCAAAGCTCAGCTCGTTCGGCTCGTTTACCATCCCTAAAGACATGTGGACAAAGAATTTTCAAAAAAATGTGATATTTCAGGTTAACTTTTCTGTAAGTCATCTTCATCCATATTTCTATTGAATATGTTTTTTGTATTCCGGTGATTATTATGGTGACTAATTTACATATTATGTTATGCATTTTGTTTTAAGTTAAAATGTGCAATTTAATTTTATTAAGCCCTATAAATGTGATGTAATTCACTTTTTCAATTGAAATACAAATTTAATATTTTTAAAAAATTAATATATATGTGGATTGTTTGTGGGATCATATTTGGGGCTATTTTTAATATTAATCTTTAAAAAAAAATATTACCTCCGAATTGCATTCCATCTCCTGTGATAACCCAATGAAACAAATAAAACAAAACAAAAAATATTCACGTGTGAAACCAAACAAAATGACTTGTATTGAACTATAGTATGAAAGCAGAAAAAAAATGTCAAAGGCTTGTATGGGTTGTTCTCTCCGATGGGTTTGTGAGTTTGAGTGCATTTAAAGAAAAAAAAAAGGTGGGTTTCCCATACAAATAACATTGGTGGGAGGTGGGTTTACCATACAAATATCATTGGTTTCTCACCGTTTTATGCATTGGGTGAGACGTGACATGTTTTAAAAAACACTAAAGCACTATCAAAAAAATAATAATAATAATAATAAAGGATATGATATATACAATTTTCATCAAAACATTTAACTTATTAAACAGGGTTTATTATTTTTAAAATACTATAACATGTGGACTATTTATAAGACTATTTACATATTGTCCCTAATATTATTTTTCAATAAAACTTTTTCATTCTTTTGATTAATTTCATAATAACTATGTGTTAGAGCATTTTTCACGCCAACGTTCGATGAATCTTTTGATCGACGTCATAGAGGAGGGGACCAGTAAAAAAAAAATGAAAAAACTTCTGACGCTAAAATCAATAGAGTTGAAAATATATATAAAAAATAATATTTCATTGTGTGCACCCTTTTTTTTTTGGCCTTTATTTATAATGTTTCACCATTAAAAGAGAGATTTTCATTGATGATGAGAATATGTACCTCAAAGATCTGGGATCTCTTCATTGATGATGGGAATATATCCTTGATTTTGAGATCTTGTCATTGACTACACCAATAATTTTTTGTTTACTTCGTTTATTGCACTTTCATTTTTTATAATTCTTCAAATCACCCCACCATTTATGTGGCTTCCATTGAATATGGACAACTATTGTAGATCTGTGATCAAGCGATGATCGTATCGTATGGTCGGACCAATCGCTTAGATCGGATAATCAAGCGATCAATTCATTGGATCGATGTTGAGATCGAACGAACGCCGCTATGATATATGGATGAAATGATTGGATCGATTGTTTGGATGCATCTATCCCTATCAAGCATTTTTCTTACCCCACCAATCAAAAAAAAAAAAAAATCCCGGTGTTTGATTGTTTTCACTAATCTAGGTCGATCGAACTTGATCGTCATTTCAGATTTTGGGCAACCGTAATTGATCATCATTTCAGGTTTTGGACGACCATAATTAATCAAACAAAGTTCATAACTATATCTACCTATTCTTTGTAAACAAACAAAATTTTTGAGTTTATCCATCATATTCTACATTTATTCTTTTATCCAAACAATAACTAAGGGACTAAAAAAATGTAAGTAAATATACTTTCTATTAATTCAATTTTTATAGAAAAATATCTTATTAGACACATATATATCATTTTTAAGCTTCGTTTGAATTCGTAATTAAGCGGATTCTTTGTTTGAAAAAAAAAAAAAAACCCTACTATTTAATCCAAACACATTTTATATTTGGCTTTTAAAAAATTTCCGTCATTTATGTAAAAAAAATTGTTCTTATATTCTACATTTAATAATAATGATTGATTATTCTTACATTACAACTCAGACTTAGAGTGGTATAAAGCCAAGGAGGATACACGTCATAGGATTATGTTTTCAAAATTGTAAATTTTATTACAAATCATGTTCGACAAATTCGATCGTCCAAAGCTTGAAATGGCGACCAAGTCCAGTCGCTCAAAACCTGAAATAACGACCAAATTTGATCGCTCAAAACTTGAAATGACGACCAAGTCTGATCGCCTAAAACCTGAAGTGACAATCAAATTTGGTCGACCTCGCCGGATCGGTATGAAAAGAAAACACTGGTTTTTTTCTTTTTTGATTGGTGGGGTAAGAAAAATGTTTGGTGGGGGTAACTCTTTTCACATGGCTGTATTTAATGTAGGTTAAATATAATAACCCCACACGCTTTGGGAGGGAAAAATAATTAGCAAACTCCTAACATGTGTCATGCACACATGTTTCATCAGCCAACCGTTATGAGGTCTAATAGGCTTTACAGTATATATATAATCATTAAGTGGGTAAAGGCCCAGTATGACCTAATCAATCGAATGCAAGCAAAATCGTGTAGTAGGGATTTTATCCAATATATGAAGATGGACAAGTGTCCCAAACATGACAAGTTTGAGAGCAGGTATGGTCTTTCTTTCCATTAAAATCACATAGGCGTGATACATGCTAGCCAGCCTGATAGGTGTTTTGTGTTTTTATTATCAAGTATTTTCAATATATAAACTTTTATAATTATCGTCGATGATATTTTATATTTTCAAATCATTACATGATATTTTATTTTCAACATTATCAAATATGTCTTTTTCAATGTATGTGATTAAACAATCATTTATCAACTGATCTCATATTTTGTTATCAATTGTGTCTTGATAATTTTCATTCATTAAAAAAACTCTTTCAATGCTTACAATGGCAACCAATAAAATCAATGCTAAAGAGGTATTTCTTTGTCTCCACCAACATTCTAGTAAGGTCACAAATTCCTTTTAATTCTAAAAACTCATTGTTGGAACGCATATCAATAGTATAATTCTGAAGTTGATTGTTAAGTGTCATAAGGTCTGCAGCAGAAAAATCAGTTGAATAAAACCAAGCAAGATTAATCAACTTTTACTTAACATAAGCGAAAAAGGAGTTACAAGGATTGAGGCAAGTTTCATAAACAAGCAACTCGGTGTTTCCTTCTGTAAACAATTGTTAAGCTCTTGAATTTGCGTATCTATAACAGCAAAGAATAACTCAACATGATAATGGTATAAGTTTATAATTTATGGAGCTCTGTGTCACGACCTCCCACGAACTACAAAAATAATAGACATGTTCGGGACATAAATATCATGTTTGGTACATAATAAAGACAACTCATTTAATAAAGATCCTTATTCATCATCTCTCATCATCTGCAAACATTGCTTAGACACTTCAATTAGTGTCATAGCATTTATAATATCTTGATCTTTCCTTTGCAATGCTAGCTAGTGACAACTCATTTGTGATTCCCGTAACATTTTTCATCAAGTGCGAGTGAGGTATTTTTTCCTTTCAGTCAACAAAAGCGGGTGGAGCCTTCTTCTTGAATCCGAACCCGAATGACTATGGGTCATCCACTCAAAGGAGAATCAAAGGGACACCGGTGTGGTGCCAATCAAGGAGACTTCAATGCTTAAGTCAATAAGGTAATTAAAGGGAGAATAATCTCACCTTGTAGGTGGCTTGTTAGCAAAATGAACTCATACATTTTTCTTCATGTTACCTCCCTTTTTATAGGGTTTGTTGGGCAGCTTTCCTCCTTAATGACTGTTAGTTGGTGAGTTTTGTGGTAACTGCACCCTTTATTGTAGCTAAGCATGTCTTTAATTACCCATATTTTGAGAGTAATGAGCCTTAATCATTCACCTGACAGTTACTGGTGCTATGGGTATCTGAGCGTTTCTATGGTTCTCCTCGCAATCTTCGTCTGGTCGGCACACGGAGTCCTACTCGACATGCACCCTCGCCTTTGTCCGCAAAGTGTAAGACTGTTCAACTAGACCTAATTCAGATCGGGTCTTACTTGATCAGGATGGCATTCGCCCGTGAGATGTAAGACCGTCCGACCAAACCTAATTCATCTCAATGAGGGACCAGTCTGGTCATTTCTCACTTGATTAGAAGTGCCTACTCGTTGCTTTATGATTTTGTCATCGCCAAATCGGATCATCGGTTATCGAACATAGTGGTTCACGCCCAAGTAACTCTAAACACGTGTCACCCTCTGATAGGGTGCAGATTTTTTCCCTCCACAGATGCTCCCTTTTCTATTCTATCGAATTCTTGGGAGGGCAGGAGATAGGAAAAATCATGATTAGGTCTTTGACAATCAAGGATATGTTCGCCTATCACCTCGAGATGTTATGATTTTTAGAGGATTTGACGGCTGATTTTATATCTTCTCATTAATGACGCATGGCATCACTTCACCTCTTCGAAGAAACCTTTGATGGTGTCCTTGTGGTTCCCACCACTCGTATACTTTCGATGCAATTATTATTCCCTAAATCTCTAGTATGACTTTGTTGCATGTGTCCGCCCGGAGCGTCGCCAAGGTTGGATTTAAAAAGGGAAGAGAAGTGTTTCCTTGTTCAACATCTTCTTCTTCCGTTGAATTTTTTCAACTCTTCAAGCCATGGCCTTACCTTCTTTATCTTTACCCCTTCTCAACAGAGAACTTGGTTTTTTCTCGGATTTATTTGTAGAAGAAATTTCTGGTGACCAGTCTCCTTCCTCTCCCGATTCTGTGTTTCCTTGTCCTAGCTACTTTAAGGCAGAGTTTCTTGATTTCTTCCGCCTCTATCCGCCCCAAGTTGTGCCAACATATACCACATTCTTATGTGTGTGGTTACATTGGGTGAGAAGATGGGGGTGAAGCTTGGTCTGACTGAGGTTTGTTGGCACAACTTGGGGTGGATAGAGGCGGAAGAAATCAAGAAACTCTGCCTTAAAGTAGCTAGGACAAGGAAACACAGAATCGGGAGAGGAAGGAGACTGGTCATCAGAAATTTCTTCTACAAATAAATCCGAGAAAAAACCAAGTTCTCTGTTGAGAAGGGGTAAAGATAAAGAAGGTGATGAGCAAAAAGCAATAACAATGTGATTTTTAGCGACCACCACAAGAGTTAATTGAATTTGATGAGTAAAACAATGAACATAAAATGCATATTCATTCTCTCTCATGATCAAGGTTTTGAAACCATTGAATTTTCCTTACATATTATTAGCTTCATCAAAATCTTATCCACAAAATCTTGATAAACTCAATCCATATTTAAAAAATAAGGATTCAATTATTGTCTTCAATGATAAAGTTATGGTATCCATCACATGTACAATACCCAGAAACCATTCTGTAACAATTCATCTTTTGTCTGCATAACGCAAAATGATTTCCCTTTGTTCTTTCATTGACAGATCATGAGACCCATACACTAAAATTGAAAACAACTCATTTGCAAAGTCCTTGATGATAACATTAGTAGTTTCATTTGCAGTTGCATTTACATTATCCTTTGAATATCATGGTAACATATCTTGTTATTTTTTGGAGTATTCTGCAACACAACTTCATTTATAGATTCATTTTGATCAACCAAGAATTGAAGAATTTCTAGAAGATTCATCATAAACACGAAAAGATAACCCCTAACGCAAATGAAATCTTATACAATTAACCGAAGCATTTAAATGAGTGTGATATTAAATCTTTATTTGTTCTGATAGTTTAAAAAAAACACTTTGAATATGTTTTTTTTATTCATTAGATCTTCACGTTTCTTCGAAACTTGGTTATGGGCACTGTTAGGCCCCCCAACAAGAACTCTCAATCTTTAATTTTTATTCCAAGTTGCGAATCCTCTCATAACAAAAGCATCATTTCTCACTTGAAAATTGGTATTAGACATGAATAAATAACAGCATAAACAAAATACCTCATACTTTTCAATATTGTATTCCAACCAATTACCATATTCTTTAAATCATGCGGTATTAAATCAATGCAAGATTCTATCGATATCTCTTTGAGGGAATTTGTGCTCAAAAGGGTGACAAGGACCCATTTAAATTATATGCTCATCTTATTTCTTCAAGATCATTAGGATGATAAGTTGAAAAAAAAATTCTTAACCCTAGATCCGAAGGAAGAATATTCACATCAACACGACTTTATTTAGCACTTCAATTTAATTTGGTACGAGAAAATTCTTGCTCTATAGTTGATTTTCTTTTTAAAAATTTATCCATTGAACAAATCGCACAATATTTAAAAATAAAATTTTTATAAACATAAATATGTAAAAAAAAATAACTAATCATCTAAAGACCCACCCCCACCTCCCCAAAACTCTCCAAATCCCCCCCCCCCCCACCCCACACACACCCACCCACTAAGCATATATTAAATTATTAATGACTAAATTACTAATAATAGTGGTCTTATGAAACTAAAGACCCACACACCAACTACAGCTTCATATGTAAATTGGAACAATTAAACAAAATACACCAAAAATAAACAATTGAATGAATCAAAGAAGAGACAACAGACAAGGATTCCTTCAAAAAAACAAATGTTCAAGGGCTTTGGATACACAGACGGGTGAAGGGGCTTTTGATACACAGACAAATGAAGGAAAGATGGGTGTAATGTTGAGGAGTTTTGTTCATATTCATACATGATTATGCAATGATCAGATAGGTTCAGATTAACATACAAAGATGGTGAAGGAAAAAAAAGGAAAAACAAAACAAATACATGATTAGATACCTGAAACAAAATAGGAAGAGATCAGCAACGTGACCAGTGGCGATCGGCGCGTCCATCCCCCCATCGTTGATCAGCGTGTATGTCCGTCCGTCGATGAACAGATAGTCTGCCAACTTTGATGGAAGATAAGGGGTCCCAGTCCCACGATTTTTTTTTAAAATAAGATAGGATTTTGACGTCCACTCTTTTTTTTAATGAGGGATAGGATTTTAAATGGGTCATGATATGGTTGTATAAACTCTTGGCCGAGCTTTTTTTTTATTAAAAAAATGAGATGGGTCAACTGACCCCACCACATAAAAGTTGATACCGCCCTAAGCATGGGACCATCATGAAGACGGGAAATAGTGAGAGGATAACGCCATTTCGATGTGAATTTCATTCCAAGAATCAACGCGTGCAATTCTCAGCATTCTCTTGTGGGACAAGGAGTAAGTCTAATGACTTCGGTACGGGAACCCCTTCTCAAGACGTGCAAAAACGTCCAACTACAAAATATAAAAAAATGTCAATATTTAAATTTCTCTTTGCTCCTATTTGGAAGTTCTCAGTCTGAGCAAGTTACAATGAAAAATAAACTTTTGTAGATTTAAAACTTTTGAGAAAGTTATTATTATAATATAAGAACATAGCAACTTTACTATATTTGAGAAATATATAGATACAAAATGTGGACATCAAGCTATAAAAATATTAAATTAGAAAAAGAGAAAATCATAATACTAAAAAAAAATTTCAGAAAGAGAGAGTGTCAAGGACCAGTGACATTCGAAGACCTCGCTGGTACAGAACAACATTAAATAAGCTGACAGTCACCAGAGTGCCCTCCGATGTCTATCCATGATAATAATAATACAATTATACTAATGTTCAGATTTGAGAGCAGATACGGTTCATATATTGGAATGAGAAACAAGAAGCATGTGCATCACATGCAGATGGCCCCCCAATATCAAAGCCTAAGCAAGCATCTCAAGGACTTGCCCTCTGAAAGTAATTGAAACGCCTCGTTGATTTCTGAAAATGGGAGCTCGTGTGTTATAAAGCCATCCAGCTTGAGTTCCTACAAAAATAAATTAAAAATACATAAAATAAAAATAAAACAAAAAAGAAAGATTAATTGAATAGATTAATTTCAATAATGGATGCCACTCACCCCATTCATGCATCTTTCAACGAGAATGGGAAGCTGAGACTTCCCTTTGAAATCTCCGAAAACAGATCCGACGATCCTTCTCCCCTCAAACAGCTCCATCGGATGGATGGGGAGCATTGTCGGTGTGCTGTGGATCCCCAAAACCACAGTCGTTCCCCATCCCTGTTAACAAATCCATACTAATTTTAACTTGATTTTAAATTGTCCTTTTTTTTATACATGCATGTGGCATTAATTATTTTTATTGACCTTTCTCTGATACTATTGTAAAGATCACTGTCTGGCATTTATGGTATTTTTTATCATTTGTAAGAGAATGGTTTAGGACCACCAATTAAGAACACTCACTCAAAATTTCAAGGAGCGCGACCAGATTAACGTTAATGATACCTATTTTCGAAAGCGGCAGTAGAGTTTAATCACCAGTGAAATATTGGTAATGGAAACTAAATTTTTTTAATTAATTTTAATTCTTAAATTTAATTTTAATTTTAATTTTTTGCTAATCTGCGTATGAAACATTGGGGAAGACAAGTTTTATTTTATATTATCTTTTTTCTCGATGTTTGTATCTAATACTAATGAAGAAACCTACCATTCCTGGTAAAGTGGCATTAACTTGAGAAATTTATGATCCCTTGCGAGACCAAAATTAAAATAATGTGTGTTCTCTGCTATACTCAGTGGCGGAGCAACCATTGGACCCGGGGGGGGGGGGGGCGCAATTGCCCCCCCTAGATTTTTTTTATTTATTTTCATGTCCTTTTCGTTTGTTTCTAAGTCCTTTTAATTTTTTGTGATTAATTAATTTTAATTAGGGTCCATAAATCATAGGCACCACCTACATATGAAATTCCCTAAACAGCAATCATTCATAACTAAATAAAATAAAATTAAAACAACCACTCACACCATTTTTAACTCTCCTTTTTCATTTTATCCATATCCCACAAATAGCTATAGAAGCACCGATTTCACTTCTCAACGTCTTCAACTAGGTGCCCATCTTGAAAAAAATAAATTTTTAAATCTTTTTTTTTCTTTTTTCTTTTATATCTCAACTGTTTCTAATATCAATCTCCATCTCTAAATAATTTTTACTTTTTGTTCCATTAAATGTCTCACAATTGAGAATCTACAATCTATAATCCTCTCTTCTCTTCCATCAATACTTTGAAGGTATATAATTTTTTCCTTTTACCTTATTATCATTGTTACTAATTTATTTAAATTTTAAAATATTTGTATAAATATATAAAATAATCAAATCATCAACATTTTGAGAATATGAAACATCATCGAAGTCAAATTTAAAGGTATGTATTGCTTATTAGATTTATGTTTTGACATTTTTTTATGAATTATCAATATGAAATATGACATATCATTTTAAAATATAATAATTATTTTTTATAATTATTCAGTGATATGTTTTATATGAATACATTCATTTCATTTTATACATATTTTTAATCTATGCTATTGAAATAAAAAATATAATGATATAATTTTAAAAAATATTTATATAAGTCACATTAAGCCCCCCTTTATAAAAATTCTGGCTTCGCCACTGGCTATACTCTTCCTCTTATATATATATATATATATATATATATATATATATATATATATATATATATATATATCCGATAATATGCGGTCGTAAGGTCGTGCGGTCGTGATCGTGGGCCGTCCGATCGCGGGTCGATCGCATCCAACGGTCGACGTGAATCGCACCCGACCGTCCGATGCGATGGACCCGTGATCGACGGCCCGTGATCGACGACCGCACGACCGCACGATATCACGAGTCTATATATATATATATATAAATGTATCCAAATTTATTTATTTATTCTAGTTATAGATATGTCTTCTATGTAAAAAAAAAATTTGCAAAAGAGTCACTAAAACATTGAGGTGGTATTTACAATTTTTATGCATGATGTACAACACACGTGCTGCTGAACCTTTAATTGTATTGAGCAACCGCACATGAGTAATAAACTACATTCAAATAGGATGGTCAGCACTTAAAAAAATAATAGACATTATCATAAACAAAGAAAATGACCGCCATAGATTTTTTAACCCCTGCAACTCTAAAGTAAACTGATACTCTTCATAGTTAGGGAAGACATTGCGTCTACATTCTACATACAGTATTAGAAGAAAAAAATTTCTAATAATAATTTTCTAGAAAAGGATATATAAATATATTTATTTGTATGTTGGCAGTTTATGCAAATCATGTCAGGGACCACACTCACTTGCATTAGAAATTGAGAAGAATAAAAGTGAGATGTGATACATACATCGTGTGTAGACAAGAAGGCCTCGCGAAGAACTTCCACGTTACCCACACAATCAAAGCTGAAATCCACCCCCCCTTTCGTTAACTCCCTTATCACCTGGATAAATTTTGCTTTGTTAGCAAACTTTAATGGAGGATCATGAAAATTTGCATCTAAACTAGATCAAATAAAGTAAACAAGTATGTTAATGTAATAGAAAATTGGATTTAGAGCATCCAATTACAATGCCCATATCATGATGAAACGGATTACACAATGAAGTGAGCAGTTTATTTATTAAATTATATATGTATATATATTAAATGTACAAATATGTTACAGAATAGCTAATTGAAGACAATATTGGAGGATATCCAAGGTTGGAAATAAGAACTTAACAAAAGCCTTACATTTTCTATCGAATTGATTATGATTTTTTTAGGTGTATATTAGGTTTTATTTAAAACTAGACAAATGTTTTTCAATCATATATTATTATATTATGTAATAATTTGAGAAAGTTTTTAGAGTGGTCCAGTCCAAGTGCAACCTTATTGAATACTAACCGTTTCATTCCACAAATCTTATTCCAAAGTCCAAATCATGATCCAATTCAATGAGTTATTCTTATTTCTCGTAATTTAAATTATATTTAATCAGCCACTATCAATTAATTATTTTAAACAATTTATTAATCTGTAACTATAAAATAGAATTCATCATTCAACTGGAGTGTATGTTTTCAAATATTTAGATATTTATGTTTATGTAACCCTGGTGTACCAATCACAAGAAAACTTTTATATTAATTTGAATCATTCACTTGTGTCAAAATTACGTGATTTATTATTTCGAGAGAGCAAGTCTTTTTTTAATTTTTTTCAAAAGTTGTATTTCAAAAATAAAATTTATCATTCCATTGTGTTCAGAAGTTATTAAAAGATTCTATTCAAAGCTTTTTTAAATAAAAAAAAAACTAATGTGATTTTTTATGAGGGCATGAGGGGGAACCTTACCTTTAAAACTCATTCAAATATTCCAATTTTTTAAACAAACTAGATCGAAAGATGCGTTCAATCTTGTCTGAAGTAAACGATGCCTCATCCTATTTGAAAAATTCAGTGTACACAATACGCACGAGATATTTGACTTACCTCATGCACGGGTTTCTTGAAATCTTTAGGATTAATAAACTCCGTAACGCCCATGGTTCGTCCTTTTCATAAAGTCCAAACATAAGATAAATAAAACTCAAATAATAGGGCATGCATGGTCCCAGAATATTAATTTCACACAGTTACAGAAAACGCCCCTCACCTTTTACAAATTTCTCCGGGTTGACATCAACTCCTATAATTCTTGAAGCCCCCCTCACGGCCGCTCCCACCGCGACCTGCGATTAAGAATCAACAGAAAACAAAAAAAAACAGACTTCGGTCAGTAAACAAAAGTACAGCCAAAAGTACAGCCAGAGCCACAAAAAAGACAGAGGATCGGAGGAGGGAGAGATTAGCTGCAAGGCCCACTGCACCCAGCCCAAACACTGCTACACTTGAACCACTCTTAACATTGGCCGTATTCCATGCAGCACCCACACCTGATTATAACAAAAACAATGACCACCTTTTATAGAACAATTAATTGAACACATAGGGAGGAGTTCGGATCAGTTAGGCATGGATTTGATCAATGATTCATAGAGGTTGTGCAGTTCGATACTGATGATACTGATCAAACCCCAAGTCTGACTGGATCCGGAGGGTATAGGGAGGGACTAAAGGATTTAAAGTGGTAGTTGTACTACCCGTGGTGACACCACAGCTGAGGAGGCTCATCTTCTCAATAGGGGCATTGGGGTTGATCTTGACGACGCAGGCCGAGTCCAGGACTGTGTACTCGGTGAAGGTGGAGGTGTTGAGGAAATGATAGATGGGTTGTCCTCCCTTCTTTGTGAAGAACCTTGTCTTGCTGTCTCCTGTCATCACGGACCTGGTGGGGTCGACTCTGTATCGCTCACAGAGGTTGGTCTTGCTTGATATGCAGTAGACGCATTCACCACATTCGCCATTGAAGATTGGGACGACGTGGTCCCCCTCACTCAGATCAACCACTCCTTCTCCGACGCTCTCCACGATCCTATTTATTTTTATTCATCAAAAGAATATTAATTAATTATTTATCGGATCGGAGGAGGAGAGTGAATGGAAGATATATGGGTTGTACCCGGCGGCTTCGTGGCCTAGGATCCGAGGGAAAGCCCGATGTGCTTCGTTCTTAATTTGTAGAAGAGATGGATGAATTGACCATTAGAACTGGTTTGCGTGGTAATTATAAAACAGGGTTAATTTATAATTTGAGTAAAAATGCATTGAATGGTTCATTTACAAGGGCGTTCCAGGCTCCAAGGTCAGTGTGGCAGATGGAGGTGCAGATGACTTTGATGCGGACCTCCATCTTCTGCGGTGGATGGACCTCTACATCCTCTATCGTGAACGCTTCTTTGGGACCCCAAAGCACAGCAGCTTCATTGGAGATATCAATTGCGTGATTCAATACATATAATTGTGATACCAAGGGGATACAGAGAGGAAAAAAAGAGGAGCTACCATTTTATGTACCTTTACAAGTGATGACCTGCCCTTCAGTATTTTTGGCATGGAAACCATTTGCGGGCTCCTCATACAAGCTCCCCATCTCTCTCTGTTCGTGTGGGTTTGTATTGTGTCATTGCTCATGGATTTTATGCACGAAGGTCAGGGCAGTTTGGTGATTTCATGATGTTGACGTTTATTAAAGAAAAATGTAGCAGTTGGATGGATCCCGTGTTTAGTGCTTTAATCAAAGCAAAAAAAAAATCCAAGGCCAATGCGTCGTTACATCACCCAAATAAAATGTTTTAGCATTATAAAAAGGAATATCCAAAAGGTTGTTTTCTAAAGTTTTGAAATATTTAAATCAACAACTTTTAAAAGAATTTACATTGTAAAAAAATTTATAAAACGGGGGAGGACAGTGGAACAATTTCAATAGGATATCCGACGAGACCTAATTTATTTCTGAAATGCGTTACACAATCAAATTGTTCAACTGAACCTAACCAATTCCCCAAATATTTTTAGAGCCTGCAGCATGGTCATGAAATGTTCCAGACCCACATAATAAAGGCCCCCAACCGTCCCTGCTTATGGATCCCATCCAGAAAACCAGCAAGTATGACGAGCAACTGAGAGGATCCATATGGCAGCCACGTCGTCGTTTTCCTGAGAAAGTCTCACTAGTGGGACCCGATTAATTGATTATGCTTCATATCTATAGCGCACAATACACGATATTTCTTTGTCTCGAGATATTAATTTTAAGTCGGTCGTCATAAGCTACAAAAATTGCTCGATCAGTGACGAAACAGTGTTCCAATCTGGCGGCTTTTCAAGCTTCTGTCGACCGGACCCATTCTGGCCTTTGTATGTACAATGGCGGCCTGATATCTCTATAATATTTATGTGACTACGCTACTCCATGCCAATCGGAAACGATCATTTGACTTAGATCGCACCATGTCCATCAACTATAAAAATCCAGATGTCCCGTGTGGCCTTGTGAAGGCGGTAGTGGACACCCCTTTCTTCTTGAAAGGACACGGTCGATCATGAAGTTATATACATTTTTTTAGAAGTATATACTTTAGAGATCGTTTATTAGTTTTAAAGATCAATACATGTGCGGATTGTCCGAATGATTGTCAAATTGTCCCTGACGTTATTCAAAATGAAAATACAATGGCCCACATTGAACTACTCTACAGTCCAGAATCAATAAGAAGCCGAAAATGGCTCTCCAAAATTAACATAAAGGGTGCCGCTCTGCAAATACTCCATAATTTATGTAGTATTAACCTACTATATAATTAGGATAGTATAAAAATACAAAGATATATACATCTAATCCATTCTGAGTAAAAGCTTTGTCTATTTGAAAGTTCGTACTTCATTGAAAAATTTTAGATTTTTAAGAGAATCAAAACTATGTTAAAACGGTAAAAGTGATTGAAGAGTACGTGGTTCTATCTAACATTTTCCAACATAAAAATTTAAATTGAAAACAACTCAGTTTGGTTCAAATGCCACCTTACGTAGGGTGACTGACTTTCCTTTCAGGAATCCTCCTTTAAGAAAGCTTTAAATCCTCGGATTCCAAGACAGCCATCCAAACTACACTCGAAACCTTAAAAAGAAGGTCCAAAGCAGAACCACATCACAGATAAAAGTTAGCTTGAATAGATGGAGAAAAAGTGCCTTGGAACAACATCAGCAGCAGCGTCAACCAAATGTCCTAAACCAGTCCTAAGTTAAGAATTTCAAGAATAATGGTCATGAATCACGAACAACAAAAATGGGAAGAGAATAGTGGAAATGAATGAAAACAAATAGCAGAGACCACCGCTCCATCAGAAGCCACTGCTTGGATCGATCAGGAGATTTAAAAGTGCTCGCTGAATCGATCACTGACTCGAGTTAGAGACGGGGATGTCGCCCATGACGCCCATCGTCTCTCTATATTAGCCAGTTCCACGGGAAGACCGGATCCGATGCCCAATTATTCGCAGGTCCGACCCCCCTGAAAGCTTAATTACATGAATATGACCCCCCTAAATTCACAAAAAAAAAAAAAAACTAGAATGATAAAACATTGATCAGTAACGCAATGTAGTGATTAACAAATTTGTGTTCATTAACCCGATGAGGGTTTCTGATTGGGAGCAGGAGCTCCGGCGTTCGTCGAAGAAGAACCAGATCCAGTTGTCGAACCAGCCGCAGTCACACCTGCCATTACATGGGATCATTAAATAAATACAAAGATGAATGTGATATAAAATCAAAGGAATTCAGACCTGGATTTGCGGATGGGGAGGCAGGAGCGGGCAATGAGAGGATGCCGACACCTCCGTATTGATGGGGTATATAAGGAGGGTATTGTACCATCTGCCAGTAGGGTTGGTACCCCAAACCCTGTTGAGGCTGGCTTGCCTGAGATGAATACTGTGCGGCGTAGTATGGATAGATGTTGTGAAGCATCCCCGGAGAAGTCACGGCTGCCGCCGATGCGTAGTATGGATTGTATGGGTGCGATCCACCCATGCTGTAATACCCCTGCATCAGGGATTAACATACATACATTGTTCAACAATGTCCAATTAATGATTGCAAACACATACTAAAAACACTCACCATAGGGTACAAGTTTTCTTGGGAATATGCAGAGTTTCTGAACAAAGAGAGAAAAAAAACAGAGCAATTCAAATTCAAGAAACGAAAAATTGCCTTGTTTTAATACATTTTGAGAGATGTAACGATGTACCCATATACAGAATATGGAAACGCGTATGGATTGGGTTGATTGATATACGCTGCAGCTGATGATGATAGTGAAGACACAATGCCGCCGCCGCCGCCGCCGCCGCCAGTGCTGCTGCTTCGGCCGCTGCTGTTATGGTACGCTATTGTAGGAGTCGATCCAGGGTGCGGCCTGAACCGTCCGATCCCTGCCAGAACAAAAACAAAGCAATGATAAATGCTTCATTTTATTAAACATTGAAAACAATGGATCATGGGGACGACGGACCTGCCCGTGGAGGAGCGGAAGGATGGAATCTATGCGGGACGGCTCCGAGGGACGCCAGATTGCAGTTGGCCCTCCTGCCGTCGATGATCGGAGACGGATCTTGGCACGCCCTCATCGCCGAATCCGGATCTCTAAATGTCACCTTTTAAAAAAAAAAACCAAAACAAAAACAATAACATAATTAAAAAATCATCAAAAAAATGTGAGAAAGAGAGAGACGATTGGGATCACATACAAAGCCGTAACCCTTGGAACGGCCGGTGATCTTATCGGTGATGACGACGGCCTCAAGGATCTCGCCGAACTGCTCGAAGTACATCCTCATGGTGTCCCTCTGAGTCTCCCAAGCAAGGCCTCCCACGAATATCTTCGTATACGTCGTGTCTCCCGCCATTTGTGAATTCCGTGACGTCATGCTCCTCATCGACGGCCGTGATCCCTCCTCCTCGTCTTCCGATTACAAACGCAGATTTTTGCAACAGAGAGTGGGGTGGGAGGGGAGATGGACGAGGAGGAGATAAAGAAAAGCTTCTTCTGTTTGTTGTTCCTTTATTGTATTATTAATTAAAAAAATAAAATAAAAGTGGATCCCACGATCGTTCGGGGGGAGAGAGAGAAACAGCGGGTCCAACGCGAGAGGGGGGTATGAAAAACTTTCCAAATGTGCTTAGCTGCTTCGCTGGCATCAACTTGAACGTATTTATCTTTATTGACTGATCTTGATCGCATTTGTTTTGCTTTATTTATTTTTTTGCCGTGTCTGTAGAGTTGATGATTAATAAAATTACAAAAACAAAAATAGGGGATGTAAAGATGAGTTTGACCTCACCCTCTCTCTCTTTTTTTTTCTATCCAATTTGATTCAACTGCGTAAGAGCAGGAGGAGACGGAGCCCAAATAGCCGACCAAGCTCGTCCTCCAATCTCTGAATTTATTTTTTTTAATTTATTTGCCTCTTTTTTATTAATAAATTCCCCAACTGCTTAAAAAGTTATACTCTCCCCTTCTGTCGATTTGTTTTCTTATGTTGTTTTTTTATCTAATTATGAGTTGGCCGCATTGAGCGGCGTCTCTCGTGGTACTGTAATGGCATTAGCGAATGAAAGCGTCATTAAAAAAATGACCAGTGCAAAAAAGAGGTGAAACTGAAACCAATCCAACGGTTCGGTTTGAAGTCTTTGGACTCTCCCCAGATCGGTCAAACCTACCTACTCCACCGCGGCTCGGCTTTCGGCTCGGCTCACTCGAGAGACGCGTAAAATTTCAAGTAACTGGGGCCAGCTTGGCTTAAATGAAGCCGAACCATTCGAAAATAATGTTAGAGAGAGAGAGAGAGTGGTGGAGAGGAAATGAAGGGGAAACAAAAACAGACGTACCATGTATCCAAATGAGGGCTGCAAACAAAAGGCAGACAGACTGGTCAGAACCCCGAGCACATGCCTCTCCTCTTTTTTTTTAACTTTCCATAAACTGATACATCATTGCTACTACTACTACTATTACTACTACCACCACCATCCCGTTTCTTTTTATTAACTGTTATTTTATTTTCGTGAGGAAGAAGAAATAATGAACCTCACATCTTTTGCAGGGTGTTCATGGTCCATATGACCGAGCTCTCCTATTCCCTTCCCATCCCTTTAAATTAGATGATTGAATTGGAGGGTAAAGCGAGTGGGCTTGTTTTGGGTATTATCACAAGCCATCAATCATGGGGACACCTCATTTGTTTCCACATATTTACCTAAAATACCAGAACCCCTTGAGCCGTTACAACGGTTGCGTGGGCGTTGAAGGCGTTGTCTCGTCCATTCACCCACCGTATCACCAGATGGTGGTCCACTTGTACCAACCCCGTCCCTGTTTTTTTTTCCTTGAAAAACTTAATTTCGGATCCTTCAAAAAATCTTTAAATTATTTTTAAATCCTTAAATTATATGAATTTATTTTAAGTCTCCAACATTATTTTTAGATCTTTTCATTCAATAGGATTACCATTTTTTTACTTGTTTGACACCATTTTCATTTTTATTTATGCCATCATCTATCTTCCATCCACATATATGACAATCCCTTCCCCTTCCGCGTGTGGCCCCCCGTCACCTCCTTCCAATCTACCACTATCTCCCTCCAATCTTAACAATATACATAGATTTTGTTAATAATATACTCAAACCTATTAATAATATACTCAAAAAATTTAATAGTGTACACAAACGGTAAACTGAGAGAGAAAATTAAAAATATTAATGATTGTTATTTAAAAGAACATTAAAACAATAGACAAATGGGTTAAAATCTAAAATAAGTCTAAATGTTTTTAAAATAATTTAATGTTAAAGACACCAATTTTTTTTTTTTTTTTTTTGAATTAAAAAAAAAGAAAAGAAAGATTGACACCGTGGTTTTCAGCCATCCTACCGTACAAGCAACGGTTAAAACTTATGGCGTTGGTGTTTACGGTCAAACTCTTCCCTGCTGCACAAATCTCGAGGGGCAGACTGTAATGGGAACGATGTTTAAATAATTTTTTTTTTTTTTGTTATACAATATTATTATCAGTCGAGGTTTCCGGATAACAACAACCAGACAGACCAAAATCCGGTATCGTCGAAAACACATCCGATCGCTCGCTAGTGTATGTTTGGCATCAAAGTTAAAAAACAACTTTTAGCTTTTGCAGTCACATTAATTCAAATATATTATCATTTAAAAACTAAAAACTAAAATTTATTATCAAACAGATCAACTTAAATACATCATCATTACTAGATTTTATCTCTAAACTGTGTCTCGAAATCTATGTTTTATAAAGCAGCTATCATTATTACACCATCAAATTCTCATCATTACATTATCAAAAGGTGTGCATAAAGCTGCAAAAGCTAAAAATTGATTTTCAAACCGTGTTATCAAACATGCACTAAAGCTGGCGGGAGCGAAATTTGAAGGAAAGGGGACAGAGACAAACCGCCCAACAGAAGTTCAAAATTCTGTGAAGATGGGATGGATCGATAGGTAAATTATTAGGAGGGGGTCACGGATGGAATAAGGGAATTCCATTTATTTATTTTTTTCTTTTTTGAAGTACTGGTACCTCTCGTATGAAATATGCAACTTCAGATTTCTGTTCGTTGGTACACACAGAAGGGATCTATGATTACTCCGTGATCATGGTGAGATACCTCATAAGTTTATGAATATTAAATATAAGCAATCCCTTCTCAAAATTGTGTGCTATGGTTTATATAGAAATAAAAGTAAAAAAATAACACCGGTAAAAAGATAATAACATTAGGAACAAATCTAACATATGAGGAACCACAACCAAACTATTGTGAGGGAAGGAAATATGATATTTATCTATTATTCTAACCAGGTTCAGCTTGCGCAAAGGCCAACAAGACAATTTTGCCTGGGGCCCTATTCAGAGAGAGGCCCAATAACCACATGATCTATGGAATAAAAAATAAATAAACGGTGAGATGTGTCACTTTTGCTCATGAATTAGTTTCTCTTTAACACACAAAACCTTTAAAAAAATTATATTTAAATCTCTCCAACCATAACGACAATATCTCTCTCCCTAAACCATTTTAGATATTTTTATGATCTTATAACTTTTCCATTTCATTAAAAATTAAATTTTTGTTGCTTTTAGACTTTTAAATTATTATAATATTGTATGTATCTATTATGTAATATTATTATAGCTTAAAATAAAATGATGTATAAGAGTAAATGAGTTAAATTTTTTTGAATATGTATAGGCCCCACTTTAAAAATTCATCTAGAGCCTAATAAAAAAAATCAATTTTCAAGACTGGTCCTGATTCTAACAATGAGTGTTTCAAATTTTGTTCTTTTATAACATTTTTCATTTTTATGTAATTACTGAAAAATTTTATTAAATTTTTGTTTTAGATTAGGGAAAAGAATGAAAAATACATATTTTTATATTACAAAATATCATATCTATCTATATTTTATTCAAAATTTCAATGTTATTATTTAAATAATAATGTTAGATATTCATCAAATCTACCTTATTGACTAGACCTTAAATTTTTTTATAGAAATATATGGTTTTAATTCACATTTTAACAAATTGTTTTGCATAAAAAAATATTTTTCTTGATAAATGAAATGAGAATACATTTTTTATTTCACACTTTTTAATGTATGTAGGAATATTTTTTAATTATAATATAGGGAAAATGACAAAAAAAATCTCTTAAAACATAGAAATACCCATATCAGCCACTTTTTAAAATTATACCTAAAAAAATCTCATTTCACCATTTTATAAACACAAAAGACCAATTTACCCTTATGCAATTTGATCCTTAACATTCTTTTAACCCTGTTAGGTTATTCCACACCAAAAATCTATTTTTCCTACAAAACAACAGTCTCTCTATACATTACCAAAATCAATTCTCTTAGAGGTTTTGTTATTATATATCATATTATATGATTCTTATATATATCTTACATGATGTTATTTATCATTTTTCATTGTGTATAATCATAATATGTAATCTAAATCAGTGTTGTGCCTTAATGCAAAAGATAATATTTCAATATTCTAAATTCTTATTTACATTTTTTTTATTCACATATTTTTATGACATCATTAATACAAATATATTATTTTAAAAGAGCGTCAACGTTTATTGGAGTCTATCCATCAAAAATTCAAATTATATTGATACATATTTCATAAAATCCACCTAACACAAAAAATTTAGAATAAAAAAATTTGATCTATATAAAAATGTGTGAAATACATTAACAAAATTAAAAAGGTGAAATATTTTAACAAAGTTAATGAGGTATGGAATATATTAAGGATCTAATTGCATAAGGATAAATTAGACCTTTGTGTTTTCAAAATTGTAAAATAAGACATTTTTAGTATAATTTTAAAAAGTGGCTGATTTGGGTATTTCTAACTTTTGAAAGATTTTTCAGGTCATTTTCCCTATAATATATTTCTTCAAGTTAAAAATTAATATAAAAAAATCGATGATTTAGTTTTGAAATATTTTTAAATACACATCTAAATTTATATAATCGAGAGGGGCAAGTTCCCTGGCCCATTTGGTTGTCGGGCCATACATGTTTAGCTTATGGAGGAACACATAATGTTAATACCACTATCGGTGCACCTCAAAGTAGTGTGAGAGCTTCCTCTTCACAGTGTCATGGCTAAGATTAGCTTTTCAATCAGTGAGTATCGGATTTCGGGATTTGAAATCATTTTACTCACACAGAAGGCCGGTCGTTGATGACCCACAACCTCTCTTAGCAATGTCACACTTAAGGCGCTTGTTGACTCGGCCAAGTACAAGAATAGTATTTTGCCATCAGCTGAGGTTGATAGTGTAGATATCTCAATTTTGACCGTCCAAAAAAAATAAATTTACCTTAAATAACAATTAGAAATGAAAATGTTTGGACATTTAATAAAAAACTTCCTTAAACAATCACTCCCGGAAATCCTAAAATCCACACTAAGAAAAAATCTAAAAACCTGGATAGGGGCGGCTAGTTGGCGGCTACTTTTAACTAGCCGATCCCAAACCGCTTCTCTGAATGGGACATAAAGCAGCATTTAATGTTGATGATTGCGGTGGTATATTGCTTTTAGCCGCCCCCTCTTGGCCGATTCAAACCTAGTAATCGACCCAAGCCACCGCTTGTCAGAGATTGAACGATTGGCAGGTCATCATTGGGGCGGCTACTTGAGAGTAACCGCCCCTCACTGGACGGCTAGTTTCAACTAGCCGCCCTTCACCGGGACACTGTCAGAAGAACAAAGGATTAATGGGGGGACCACTCTATTATCCAAATTGATCTATTCTCCAGCCTACAAAATTTAAAATCAAAATCAAATGTCAAGATTCTCACATGATTACAATGGATTCCTTACATTTAACTATTAGCAAAACTTAAGTATCAGGTTGTGAAAGACCCCCTTAGCGGGGTGATCGAGACACACCCTCCCCCAAGGGGAGGTCGGGAGTTCGAGTCCCAAACAAAAAAAAATCCTTAAGTACTAGGTTGTGTGAAATTGTTGTATCCAATTCATTTTATAGTCTGAAACACATACCGCACATGATTTTATTTTTTAAAAGGAAAAAATCCAAATAACCCCCTGTAAACTATTTGAAATCCATAAAACTCCTGATTTTTTCAAAAGTTCATATAACACCCTAAAAACACCTATGTAAATTCAAATAACCCCCTGAGTTAAACTTCGGTTGACAAATGAGAAATAGCCTGCGAATATTCTGTTTAGTTAACCCTAATTAAAAACACAGTACACCCAAAAAACCCTACAATTTGTTAAAAATGTAAAAAGTCTTCTATACATGACAATTTTATCATTCAGATATATTATAAAACCATATCCAGAGGGGTAAAATCGTTATTTATAGAGAATTTTTCACATTTTTAACACAATGTAGAGAGCTTTGGTATACTATGTTTTCTACCAGGGTTAACCAAGCATAATATACATAGAATAATTTTAATCTATCAACGGAAATGTAACTCAGGGGACTATTTGGATTGACATAGGTGTTTTCAGGGGGTTATATGGACTTTAAAAAAAATGAGGGGGTTATATGGATTTCAGACAGTTTATAGGGAGTTATTTGGATTTTTTCCTTCTAAAAAATTAGACACATCATCTAACGAGGTATGTACTTTTATAAAAAGTGAAATATATACTCAAATTAATTGAATGGTGTCATTTATAATGACCTTCAACCAATAGAAGTGCAGCGGAGTTCCTTTGTTGAGTGGTGATCCGATTATCTCGCAATCGAACCTATGCTCAAAAACCACTTTCCACGAGTGTGGTGCCGGTCAAGAGGACTCTGACGCTTAAGTCAGTGGAGAAATAAGCTTTTTGGTGGACATATAAGTGGTGAGTCTTATTAAAATTGCATACCTTCACTTTCCCTCCTACCCCTATATATTGGAGAAGATGAAAAAACTCAATGTAAATGTTCCTTTGATTTGGCAGTATTTTTCATGTCGGGGAAGAATCTTTGGGATGTGGTACTAGATAATCTGTTACAAAATGTGGCCACGTGACATTATATCAAGCAGGTCACATGGGATTTTTCCAGTCTATTTATCAGGCAAGTATGCATCTTAGTAGTTGTACCAGATAAAGTGGGCCCTGACCCTCTACAATTGTGCTTAGGTCAGGGTCTGACCGCCCTACTCGGAGGGACACCCTAGTAGCACTGTCTTCGGGGAATTGAGCTCGCAAGTAGCCTTTGGGTACCTTGTGTCGCGACTAGCCTGGCCTTTGTCCCCTCCTCGAAAGGTTTGTACAAGCTACCTTCTTGAGAGTAAGTCTGGTCATCAGGTCATTGAGGTGGATCAGGTGACCCATCAACCTGCTTTTGAGGGACACGTGTCGTGCCCATAATTTGTGCAGGATTTTCCTTCTACATATGAAAAATGTGAAAATTTTCTATGAAAACATATACCTCGTCATAGTGAGTGGTAAAGGCTAATGAGGTAAGACGACATCGAATGGGTTCCACATATTTTTTAGTACTTCGCGTGATGCCACAGATGTGGATGTAATTTCAGTATGTGGACCAAGACATGTTGTGCACACCCACACCTGCACAGAACGTGGATATGGGGGATAATATGTGGACCAAGACATTCACTAACGAATTTAACCGTTGCAAAGTCGGTAACGAAGGTACTTCAGTACCTAAAAGGAAAGAAAAAAGTCGAGTCAATAATTTGGCTTCCAAAGGGTTTGTAGTTGTGGGAGTTAGTAAGAAGAAATCATCTTCATCCCTGAAGAGGAAGAGAAATCAGAAAGATGATAACATACAGGAGTTGGTTGACTTGACCAGAGTTCGTGTGGATAATATCCAACAATCAATGCAAAAGGATGTGAGTGAGAGGGAGACAGTTTCATATTGCATTAGAATTCTAGAGGGATACACATGTTTTAGTGTTCGGACAAGATTGGCAGCAGCAGAGGCATTGAAGGATGACATGAACCAGGCATTGTTTATGGCTTTTAATTCTTTATTCCACATATTTTGTTTGGGTGAAGAGACTCGGCTTGGGTGGATAGAGTTGCAGGGATCTAAAATCCCTGAAAATGTTTACATGCAACATTTTGATAATTAGATTAGTAGGACTATGTACCTCTTTGGACACATTTGGATTTTCCTTTTCTTGTCGAACAATTTTAAACATGTCCCTGTGTGGATGTTATGTTTGTTAAAGAAATGTCTATGTAATATTACATTATTATAAACCCCCTGTGTGGTTGTTTGAGTTATGTTAGGAACTCAAATATATCATGTTAAAATATTAATATCATGTATTTGTGATTGCTTAAAATCTTAGACTTCTCTCTGACACTCACTGTGTGGTTGTCATAAAGCTTAGATATGTCTGTTAGATGTTTATGTAGTTAAAGTTTTCTATATGTTCGATTGCCATTAACTTTGTCAATATAGCTCATACATAGTTAAAGTTTTCTATATGTGAACATCTCTAATGAGTAGGTACTGATGTTGTTCTCTATTTATTTTATTCTTCATACATGTTTTCCCTTTGTCATAAATATGAGGAGTGATTAGGTGCGGCGTGCGGTCGCGTGCGATTCACATCGACCGTTAGATGCGATAGACCCGCGATCGAACGACGCACGTTGGATCCGCACCGTGCGGCCCGCCACACGCTATCACTCGGGTATATATATATATATATATATATATATATATATATATATATATATATATATATATATATATATATACGCGAGTGATAGCGTGCGGGTCGTGCGGATCCGACGTGAGTTGTCCGATCGCGGGTCCATCGCATCCAACGATCGAGATGAATCGCCCCCGACCGTCTGATGCGATGGACCCGTGATCGACGGCCCGCGGTCGACGCCGCACGACCGCACGACCCGCACCTAATCACTCCTATATATATATATATATATATATATATATATATATATATATATATATATATATATATATATATATACCTAATCGTTTCACTATATGGGAACCGATTAGGTGCGGCGAACAGCGGGTGCGGCCGCAATCACAGGCCGTCGATCACGGGTCCATCACATCCGACGGTCGGATGCGATTCACATCGACCGTCGGATGCGATGGACCCGTGATCGGATGGCCCATGTCACGGCCGCACCCGCCGTTCGCCGCACCTAATCGTTTCACTATATCACTATATATATAGAGAGAGAGAGACTCGTGATATCCTGCGGTCGTGCGGTCGGTGCGGTCGCGATCACGGGCCGTCGATCACGGGTCCATCGCAACCGCACGACCGCACGACTGCATATTATCGGTTTACTATATATATATATATATATATATATATATATATATATATATATATATATATATAATCGTTCACTATATATATATATTCATTGCGGCAATTGTTAAATCCAAATATGTCTAGAGAATCAACAAAAATGTGTGGACTCTAATGCTAAATAATTATAATGAGTGGTTCTTTTGCATTCTACATCATCCAGTTGCAAATTAGTTTAACTATAAGGAAATTTTGGTAAATCACTTTGATTGAATTCTTATTTATACTGAAAATGTGGTTTCTTATTTGAAGTAATGCATCCACGCAATTATTGTATAGAATGTGCACATATTAATTTTTATTAATCACAAAACCTTAGTTTTTTATAAATGTCAATAATAAATAATATGTGGAGGGTAAATATGTCAATATGAAATATTATAACCCACCAACTTTACTTTATCCACATCTTATTCTACTTCAACCAAACACTCCGACATTTATTATCACGTTTCCCAACGAGAATAACTGAAAACACATCCAAACAAAAAATCACTTATTTTATTCAGAAAGTTACCTATTCCTAAAATAAACATTAACCCCAGAATAACTTATATCTTTATCCAAACGGCCCCTAAGTGTAACATAGCTCTAAAACAAACTTTGTATGTACAGTTTTCCATTTCCACGATTGACCGGAGTTCCATCCTGTTTTCAAGTGTGTTTTTCACACTAAAACGGTGACGTGCCTATTGTTAGTTGATCCATAAGGGCCCGTCTAGCCCCACCCACCGATTTTCTTACCCCACCAATCAATTTTAAAAAAAACGGTGTTTTGCTATCCCCACCGATCCGGCCAGTTCGACCGGATTTGGTCGCTATTTTAGGTTTTGGGCGACCGGACTTGGTCGTCATTTTATGTTTTGGGCGACTGGATTTGATCGTCATTTTAGGTTTCGCGCGACCGAATCTGATCGAACAGGATTTGTAAAAAAGTTTATATTTTTTTTTCTTGAAAACATAATCCCACGACGTGTATCCTCCTTGAATCTTTCATATCACTCCAAGTCTGAGTTGTAATGTAGGGAGAATAAATCATTATTCTTAAATGTAGAATATAAGAACAATTTTTTTTACATAAGTTACAGACAAATTTCAAAAGCCAAATATAAAATGTGTTTGGATCAACTGGTACATTTTTTATTTTCAAACAATGGATCATCTTAACTACGAATTCAAACGAAGCTTAAAAATGATATATATTTGTCTAATAAGATATTTTTCTATAAAAAATTGAATTAATTGAAAGTATATCTACTTACATTTTTTTCAGTCCCTTAACTGTTGTTTGGATAAAAGAATAAATGTAGAATATGATGGATAAATCTAAAAATTTATTTATTTACAAAGAATAAGTAGATATAGTTCTAAACCCTATTCGACCAATTATGGTCGCCCAAAACCTGAAATGACTACCCATTAGGGTCGCCCAAAACCTGAAATGACGACCAAGTCCGGTCGTCTAAAACCTGAAATGACGACCGAATTCAATAATCGGTAGAAACAGTCAAAAGCCTTTTTTTTTTTTTTTTTTTTGATCGGTGGGATTGAAAATTTGTTTGGTGGGGATAGACGGGCCCAATCCATAAACCTTTTTTTTTTTGGCATTTAATCTCGCCCTCCCCGTTTTCACATCCTTCACTTAATTTATTTATTTTTGACGTTTTTGTACCGCAATTCAAGCGGTCAAGACCCAGTTGACCGGTTCTGATGTCGGAACAAGTCAGTTCTTTCCAGGTCCAATCGGTCAGAGGAGTTCAAGAACATGGAATCTTCATGAAGCCCAGGTAAAAGAAGGAATACTAAATGAGTCCCTCAAATTTTTATCAACCCGCAACGAGTCCTGGACCCAACCCTACTGATTTCTTGTCAGCCTACTAATTGCACATCACTATCTTGGCTCAAGGAGCGCTGTCACTCATTCAATGTTAATTACAGTTACAATCCTCTGTACCTTGTTAGCCCACTCTATTCAATCTAACGAGATATAATAACTTGGTTGAAAATCACAATTTCTACAATGATACAATTTAATTCATAGGAGTGTAAACTTCGATTTTTTTTTATAAAAGTACATACCTCGCGTTAGATGAACTATATGATTTTTAATAAAAAGGTGAACTACATTTAGGACTAGAAGCTCGACTGTGTAACATTTTCCTAGCTCAAGATTTTGAGTAATAAAATTCTGTAATTGCAGAATCATACTAAATAATAGAGTAAAACACCTGCAAACATAGGAGGCAAGGGAGAAATGCAAAAAGAACCACCGTGATGCCCCTCATCCAGTGTTACAATTAGTTAAAATTAAACTCAGAAACACCTAAACAGTTCATATTCTAGAAGTCTTCTCAAAGAGTTCCATCTCGCTGTGCACTGGTAAAAACTCCCCAGCCTCGATGTTCCAACCAATTCTATATGCTCTCAAAGAGCAATCCATCTCCCCCATAGACATAATTTACCAAAGATTAAACTGAACTGGAAACTAAACAGAACATACAGCCAGCCAACAGAAGAGGATGTCTGTGTACATGTATATATATATGGAGAGAGAGAGAGAGAGAGAGAGAGAGAGAGGAGGGGAGAGGATAATTAACCGCCTTGAGTGCCTGCAACAACTCAATGCATAGGTGGACGCGGAGCACGCGGACGAACTGGAGTCTTTGATGGGCTTACCCTGGATGTATTTACACAAAAAACAATTGGCTTATATGTGATGGTGCAAGCAGAGATGTATGATAATCAAACAAGATGAGTCACCATACATGAATTAGTTCAAAGGGGAGAGATTTTATAATGAGAAACCATAAATCTTGCTGAGTATGAGATCAAATGATAAGTGCGTAATAGAAAACGCGACAGATTTAACATAAAAAAAACAGAACCTTCAAAAAAAAAAAAAAACATAAAAAAAACAGTGATGCAATAAATATTTCAAAAGTAATTCACATTTATGGAGATAGGGAATTATGCAGCAGGTAAGAACAAACCTTATTGGCAAAGATCCCAGCACCACGCCGCTACAATTGAGAGCGGCAATTGCACTTTCAGCCTGAAGAAGAGAGAAACATCATGAGCCATTTGAAGAGACACCTTTTCCTTTTGACATGTGTCTATTTCAGTATCACTCATTCCTTTTATCTCCATGCAAGTACCAATATTAATTAGATCATTTCTGATAGTGAGATAAGACTCGTAAAACTGTGCATGCATACTTCTGACATTCCGAAGTGCTGCATGCGTATCAATGGATAGGGGAAATTCATTTATGTAATAATGACCACTAAGAGGAGTTGCAATTGTTGAAGACTGTAAAGCAAAAAAGATATTTGCCAGGTTCAACCAGAGCAGGAAATACAAGTATAAGAGCAGAACAATTGCAGATTATGGACTTCATACACAGATAATTGTCTGGCAAATTGGAGAGGTGATGCAGCAAACAGATGATATGCATCAAGGACAGCAATGAGGGTAGCAATCAAAGCAAGAACATGCACCAGTGCAACCTGTTCCTCAAATCTGACCTAGTTTGACTCCATAATGAGTGTACAACCCATGTAAAAGGATTGATCATCCTCTACAAATACACAGCCCGAGGAGGAAAAAGCAGGGAAAACTATTCTAGAAGTGGTTATTGTCTGCATCGGTTCAAAGCCAGAAATTGAAGAACGACTGAAGTACCTCCATGTACCCCACAAAAAGGACAGTAGACCTCACTCAAACCAGCCTTTGATAAAAAAAAAAAAACCTGATTCATACCTAATCTTAGTGCAAGCTTGACCTAAAATAATAGGGATAGATGGTTTTGGAGAGAACAACAGCAATGGGTCAGTTTCACATCCAGGCCTTTGGTCTGCAAAATTCATGACACTGCATATATTCTGAAAATCTTAAAAACACATCAATTACAAGTCGAACAAGCTAATGCAGAGGTACAACTGCCTGACGCAGGAAAATAGAATGAGAGAGCAATGACAAATTATGCATGATACATGATGCATAGTGTATCTCCAATTCAAAAATTTTGCGGAACCATTCGAAAATGGAATAATCAATTAACTTCTCAAAACTTTATGTTCATTAGGATATATCACAAAGTTTTGAAGCAAAAACTGACCCAAAAACAGTAAATTCTAAATCACTTTTTTAGCTAACAAACGTAAATTCTTGCCTTTGCCATCTCTTTAGGATATATATTGAAAAGTAGACTATTATAATTCAAAGAGAGAGAATTTTGCCATCTAAATGACGTCTCAAATATCACATGACTCAAGGATAAAATGCTCATCATAAAGGCTGCTTTCCACATAATTGAAAACAAAGGAAAATTTGGGGGGAAGCTACATTTCTCTGAAACAAAACAAGCAATGCATAGGCGTCAATTATTAAGCATAGGCCTCTCAAATATCTCCCTAATAAGTTCTGAAACTATATAAGGGACAAAAGTATTATATTTATAACTTCCCATATAAATGTGACTGGACACCCTAGAGAGACTATCTATGTTGACATCGATGTGTTTGACTATCCCTCTGCTCACGATCTAAATATAATTTACTCTGTCGACTTTTGGGTGCTGTGATGACTAGGAGGCTTGCCTGGGAAGTCTTCACCCTTGAAAGGGTGTATTAGATATCTAATCAAGTGCCCTTAAACTGAAGATGAACAAGGCTAAGAGAACTTCGGAAGCTGTGGAATGTAAAAGAGGGTGTATTAGATATCTAATCAAGTGCCCTTAAACTGAAGATGAACAAGGCTAAGAGAACTTCGGAAGCTGTGGAATGTAAAAGTGCATCACTAAGAGTGTTCCACTTCAGAGTAGAGCATCAGCCGAAGCAGATGCATTACACCATCACCAAGGTTGATTCCCCTCTACCCATCAATTGGTCAACACTAGTTTTTTGGCATGGTACAAGGATGTTGGGTGTCAGATTAACAACTAGAAATAAATTTCACTATCATGCATGGAGTTGTATTTCAAGCAATCCGATACCTCATTTAATTAAGGCTCAATGTTTAACATTTGATCTAGTCTATTAGATGGTAGACTTCAAACTAGTATACTTGTAACAGGCCAACCTAGGGTTTCTAGATGTCCAATTTATTGCGGAAAAAAAATTACCAAGAAAGAGTTGAAAACTGCTTGCAAAATCTAATTCCAATTACATAACTAGAAATGGATGAGCAAAGGATGCAAGAGTGAAGAAGAAAAAAGAAATCAAATTATGAGCTTATATGTGTGGCCTAAAATCTTTGCTTCCAAACATTTATAAACTCTCTGAGGGTGGTTTGCAATACTTTAAAAAAAACAGTGACTTCAAAAGATGTGTGTCATATATGAACAAAGTTTATATGATGAGATTTAAACAAAGAATAGATACAATAGAGCATTAAACATAAACCTCATCAACTGTACTGGAAACAAAACCAGCACAACCAATCTTGAAGTTTTTTAGAAGGCCTAAGCCAAAAACGAAACCAAGTGTTCACCGAGGCATTAAGCTTTTTAAAATAGAAATAAACACATCTTGGAATAGAAAAGTCATGGACAGAATTTCTCTCAAGGACATCCACATGGGATAATTTTATTTTGAAAATTGGTGTTCCACATGCCCCCCAAGAATGGAATTTGTTCCCTGACCTTCGTTTGGGAGGGAAGGGGTGCTAACAAAATTTCAATTTGCCACTCCTGCCGGGCAATATCCATTGGGATATAGAGGAAATTAATAGCTCAACATCATAAAAGAAGTGGTACACGACAGGCATGAGAACATTTAGGAGGGAAATACATTGTAAATTGTAACATGTACCCCACCATTGCAAACTGCAGATGTGGGATTTGACCCCAGACCTCCAGTTTGGAGGTGGGTAATTTATCAAAGTTAAGATTTCTATTCGTTAATGGCTGATTCACCACATCACCATAAAATCTTATGCAACCTGGTCTCTCCTCCCAAAAACCCATTAATCATAGCCTGGAACTCCCCAGTAATGTCACAAATGTCCATCCAAATTTTAGAAAGTATGTAGCACGACAACGATAACGACAACAGGAAGAGCACTCCCTGGGCAGGATTGAGAAAACACCACTCTGGCCCAGTGCAAGCCCTGATCACATACCCATATCCAAAGCCACTTACACATAAGGGCTTTATTTATTTCCTCAAGATGGAGGACTATCCATTTCCTTTTTCCTCTTCCTTCCACACATTTCCCATTTCCCTCAACAGATTTGAAGACATTCATTCTACAAGAACCGACGCCTGATCACATTGATTTTGGAGAGAATTCCTTTCGGTATCCTGAAAACCGACAAGTAGAAGATCTGCAAGCTAGACTGGACAGCTTGCAAAAGGGTCAATTTGCCACCCAAGCTCTGCCATTTTTTTAATGGTTATCAATCAATAACAGGATCTCTCGTTTCATGAGGCTGTGTAATGAATGTTTATGCTCCATTAGGTGCTTGTACTTCCACGATAGAAAAAATTCATCATTACAAATTGTCCGTATCCTGGAAACTACAACTTTCTTCAATTCCAACCAATCATTCCATAGATATTACTGTTTCTTAAAGTCTATAAATAAACCCAATCATTCAACCAACAATCATCCATCCTGCATCTACACTTCACAGCTTCAGTTAGTGACAATTGATGAAGAAACGAGGATAGGACCCTACCAATTTGAACAGCAGTCAAACTCTAAGGGCTGGTTTGGCAAGGGGTTAAGGTTTTGAGGATAACTTACCCTAATTTTAGAGGATAAAAAATCCATTAATTTTGTCCTTATTCACATTTGTTAATTGGGACAAAAGGTGGAGATAAATATTATTCCATCATTTAAGTGGGACAAAACATCATCATTTTCATTTTAAAATTGAAACAATTGTCCGCACTTTATCCATATTATTTTTTATACCAAACGGAAGTTGTCTCCTCTCTCCCCCCCTATCCCCTCAATCACCCCTTATCTTATCACTCATCCCATTGCCAAACCAAGTCTATGCCCCCATTTAGATACAGAATATGACTTATTCTTGGGTATACAGTTATTCCGGCATAAGTGAGTATAAATAAGGATAAAGTGATTTTGTTTTTTGTTGTGTTTTGAATTACTCTCGTTGGGAAACGTAATAATAAAAAATTTATTGTTTGGGTAATATGTGAATAAAGTGTGGATAAGATTTATAAAAGGTAAAAATAATGATAGTTGATTTGATTTGTGATTTATTAGAGGTAATGACAATTGATTTGACAGTGAGTCCACATATTCTTTGGGTGGAATAACCTAGAAAAACTTCCAGGGATTGGTTGGAATTCATATACTAGTTTATTCCGACATAGTTTATCCTTGGATGCTCCTTACATCCAAACAACAAAAAACACATGTTTTGTTTTATTCAAACTTATTGTCTAGGCTATTCCATATCCAAACGGAGGCTATAAGTTTACGATATCCAAGAATATCTTTGAGATTAAAGATCATCACTTCCTAATGTTTATTTCATTGATCCAGCCTGGGCCCATTAGCCAGTTTTTTTAAGCCATTACGAACGTTCTATTTCACTCTTTTTTAAATAAAGTACCAATGTTCAGTACCTTATGATGCATTTGTTAAGAAAGGGCCTCGAAACCTTAAACACAACAAAATTTCTGAGAAGTGGACTACTTCATGAAAACAAGATGAAATGGAAACTCAAGATCGTAGAAAAAGAAGATAGGTCTTAAATAACAAAGATATGAAAGAAACATATAATAATAATAATAACAAATATTTAAAAAATAGCACTTTTTTTCAAGAATTAGATGTATGCAGAAGATATCTTATTGGAAATGTGAAAGTCCACCTCACCACTCTTCATACATGTCAATCCTACAATAATCAAATGCCATAAAGGAAAATTTTACCCCACTCAATCAAAAAAAAAAAAAAAAAACTAAATAAAACCCTCATTTCTAAATTTCAGACATACAAACATTTGTCATTCTTAACATGAGTGATTTTATTTTAAAAGAAACATAATTGGCTAACCCAAATTTAACCTTAATTGTCAACAAGACGCATAAAAAACAGAATTCTGCCTGATCCTCCAAAATCTACTCCACAAGCCAAGCAGCGTCTTAATATAAATGTTTGGCAATTTACCATGACATTATTGTGCATAATAAACAATTATTATGATGCTCACATTTACCAAAAATATGATAATTTACTGAAAAAATAATATTGCAGCAGTGGCAAACAACTAACATTCACGACTTCAATGGTTCCAGTTTATGTGCAGCAAAGCACCCACAGCTGTATTGTTATGGGTGATGAGAACCAAAACTTCCAACTATAAAGGTAATTAATTTGTTCCATATACCAAACTACTCTGATAAACCATTAAAAGATATTTAATTGATCAAAGATGAGGCCATTGGATAATTATAAACCGAAATACATTTTTAATCACCTGAAAAGAGGCTGCAATCATGGCCAGATGACTTTCTAACTGCAGATTATAGACCCTTGAACCATTTGGAGAAGGATGATATTCAATTTCCCTCTTTCTTGGATCAATTGGCTGTTTACTTTCTTGGAGATGATCATTATTGATAGAAGGTCATATGTAGGAAGATTTGCGGTGTTTATATTTTCTTTTTCATATTATGTAATCAGAATGATATGCTAATTAGATATTAATGCAGGCAGAATTGAAGCCATATGAAAAATGCTAAAATTCTTGGTGAATCCAAAGAAAAAAATTTATTCAAATCAGTGTTAGACTTAAATCAGGTCCTTAGTTTTGAACGCTTTAAATCAGTGTTAGACTTATTCAAATTATATTCACAGAGATTAAGGAATATTGATCAATATACCAAAAAAATTCAAATGCTATAAAGAGAAAAGTACATATGTGACTGTATCACCACTGTTTTCCCAACAATCTTTGGCATGTGAACTAATTTTTCATGATTCAGTTATCAACAAGACCAAGTTCTTCATTTCAAGTATGACAAAGCATAGGATGATCGTTATGCAGAACTAGAGTTTCTCTTAGCCAAATTCAATTGAACATCTAAAATTGAAAACCAAATCACACAAAACATACTGATGTAGAATCACTAGAAATGAACATTCCTGACCATATTGGTAAATACAAACACAGTTTGATGCAATCAATATCAGAATATTTTGTCAAAAATGAACAACAGATTCAAATTCTTTTCCACCACACATTAGGACATAGCATGCAATGATAGATAAACCAGGTTTACATCCTATCCATATATTCATTTGAAAAGAAGTATTAGGATAATTTTCTGAAATTTCATTGTGAAACACAGGAAACTAATTTTGTCATCAAAAACATGTTCCACTGTAAATCTGTTATAAGTTATAAGCACAAACAGCAATTAGCAAAGATTAGATCCTGCATCCAAATTATAGATCTATAATTAGGAAAGGAACACAGGTTTTACACTCACAAGACTCATACATATTTTTGTTTTCAAAGAAGAAAACAAATAAACCAAGTAATATATTGGTTGAAGTTTAGTAAGATCCATGTATTGAATACTTAAAAACAATCAATATGCAATCTATTACTTCAGGGTTTTTTATCTTTCATCAAAAGAGAATATTCGAGCATAATTAACTGAAAACAAAACTATGGATGTAAATCTATAAAATTCATCAACAGAAACCAGAATTGTGCCTAATTTCAGATACATGGACTGTCATCCAAAAACAGTCAGAAGAGATAATTCGTTCCAGATTTGAATGGAAACTTTGGCAAGTTTCACTCAGAGAATAAGGGGTTTCATATGGTTGGAGTGGAAGGCATTAATCTTTATTGCTCGCATTAATCTTTCTTGTTCTATCTTGTGGACATTGCACAACAAATGTTGTGTTCAACCGAAAGAGAAAAGTTGTTTGGATAACAAAGTTTGGAGCTCATCTATAAGAGAAGGGAGCCTTCTCACCTCACATCCCCTCGCTCTTGCACACCACCCTCATCCCACTGACCAACTTATTGATATTATTGTTAAGGACACTGAGGTGATTCTAAGGCAGCACAGGAAGACATGTTAAGAAATAAGAAGAGCAAGTGAACTCAGGAAAAGAAAGGAAGAGCAACTATATAAGAGACAGATGTTGCAAATATCAGTAGGAAAATGATGATTGATTTGTTTGGGAAATGCAAGACAAGCTCTTCCCAGTTAAAAAAGCTTAATGCATAACATTTTTAAGAGCTGTCAGTTTTATATTAAACAAATTATAAGACCATTGAACAATTATGTGATTGAAAAATTTAGGTTCAAAATGAAATTTTTTGTTGCACCAAACATATGTATTGGTTTAGAATTGGTGGTATATCTTCTGGAACAATTTGAAGAACTCATAGGAGAGGCTAGCTAGCAAAACATGGTTTGACAAACAAAAAAAAGAGTGGCGCCCACCAAGTTTTTATAAGAAAACTGATATGGATCATAAATTAATAAACAAAGCAGAGAAGGAAAAAACAAGAAGAGACACAAGAAATGCCCCCAAAACAGAACTCGTTCAAATAAAGAAATGTACTCAGATACTCATGTCCGAACAGCTAATTTCAGTGATACAATAATATGTATCCATCGCATACCATGTTTTATCCTATATACAAGCCATATATCAACATTACATTCCTGGCAGTGTTCAAGCATCTAACAGTCAGCTACATTTAATAGATGCATGATGCACACAGGGAAACAAACAACTGGAAAATATGGTTCTTACAGTCCCCCCGCCCCCCGCCTTCAGAAAAATGATCAAGTAACAATTTAAGAGGCCATGGATCTTCTCATTAAAAAAAACCATAGTTGTGATGAGTGCGGCATCCCAAAAATAACTATGGCTTTAAGGAAAAAATCTTACATTCAAAGCAAATCATCATTATATTTATAAAGGGTGGTTGTCACCAAATGTTATTGAAACTTGATAACAACATACGTGGAAATAAAGAGAAAAACAATAACAGGAGCAGAGGACATATGGGATGTCCCATCTCACTATATTTAAAGCGGGGCCGAGAAGCCCCAATAGAGAATAAAGAAAGATCGATCTCACTCCACAATGAAGAGAACTCCTTTCAACAATCATGCATTCATTTGTAAACCCAACCATAGATGGATGCAGTAAGGTTTATGGTATGACATGGTAACACGCAATGCCCACTGCAGAAATGAATTAACTAGCCATAGTTCAACAAACAAAATTTATTTCTGCAACTGCAAGCCGCTGTAGAGCATGAAATTAAGATATGAAGTATCGATTGCTACCACAAAATCGAGCATCTCATGGATGCCAAAACCCAACACTATAGATTCACAAAGGTACTGATGAAAGTATTATTTTGAACATCACTAATTATTTTGACAGGAATTAGTGGCACTTCCAGCAGCACTATGTTTCACATAACGCCAACCAGTATTCCTTAAATGGAATTGTATAAAAGGAAATAAGCAAGCAAGAGATGCTTACATTTACAAACTCAACAAATGCGATGCGAGTTGAATGATGGTAATCTCCAAGCAATCTCAGTCGGTAAACCTACACCATAGGAGACGTGCTTGGCCTCATCAACTTGTTCTATATCCTAGTAAACTAAATAGTTCATTGAGATAGAACCATCTCAGTTTTCTAAAATAGCAGTTACAAACCTCCCCGCATATCGACTCAAAGAAGAGTTTCACATCAGCTTGAGAAACCTGCATGCAATGCAAAAAATATTAAACAAGAACTTCTGCCACTTCAAACTGTCATCCCTGAAAAAATACAACTCGTTAATGAGAAACCCATTAGTGTACCTTCTTATCTATATTTGTACAGTAGATGGTCCTCGCACACATCTCTCGCTCATCTTCAGACTAATAACCAGAATGACAGTTAACCACGGGGTGCATGATTGCTCGTGCCACGCACGGAGAGTGTAAATAATTAGTCAACACTGATATTCTTACCCTGGGCAAAAATGTTGGATTAACAGGAGCTATAGCAGTTTTTGAAGGCAGCACCCTAACTGGGTAGTAGCCAAGCATTGTTCCTGCCAGACTCAAAGCAGCCCTAGCACCTTCTGCAGTTTGCACACACCATAAGTCACAGATAAATCATTTTAAAAGAAAACAGAAACTGAAAAAGATTATGATAAAGAAAGAAACAGAAAACATGCGTTGCACATAGTAGTGGAACTCACCCTCATCAGTGAACTCTATAAAAGCAAAACGAAGAACAGAATTGGGATCACCACATACTCGGCAATCAACAACCTTCAACATACAAGGAAAAATAGAAAATTTAGAGGGGGTGACAAATGCATGGCAAGAAAATCAGGTTTTACAGACAAACACAGAATATTGGGTATGTCAACATTAAATTTACCTGTCCGCAGTTGATAAAGAGTGCAGCAAGTTGCTCTTCAGTGACCTGAGAATACACAAACAAAAAAAATTAAAAGAGAAAACTAAAAAGCAGACCCTCTGTGAAGACTCAAACCCGACAAATAAAGGCAATGAAAGATCTTAAACAAAGAATGACTATTCTAAAACCCATATAATTTTGATCTTTGACAAGAAATGGAAGACAGTGAACCAGCAAATATTTCCTCAGACAAACAAACACATGAAAACAAACAACAGGAATAAAAATAAAAAAAAACAAAAAAAAAAACTCTAATAAGAATCACTTACCTGCTGGTCAATATCGGAAACATAAACAGTTCTCCTGATAATTTCTTCTCGTTGCGCCATACTAGTCCGGCTGTTCATCCTCCGCTTCCCTTGACCAAAGTTGCTCTTCTTCTATACAAATCAAAATCAAAATAAAAAAAAAATCAAATCAAATCAAATGGAAGGTCCAACGATAGAGAAGTACCCGTCGACCACCATTTCCATTGCCGTTCTCACTGTTATGGACTCCGAAATGGTCCATGATGTTGTTGCTGCTGTTCTGATAAAACCCACCCCCTAAACCGTGGCTATTGTTCGCTAGGGACGGTGGGACGAACTCCTTCGCCATGGGATTCAGCTTTGACAAAAGCTCCTCCAAATCCCTCATATCCCTCTTGAAATCCTCACTATCAATGCCGTTTCCTCCATCCCCTCCGTTCATCCGCTGATGGTCCTGCCCGACCATCGGCTGAGGGTGCTGGAATTGGTGGTGGACCTTGCCTGCGCCGTGGAACGCCTGATCGTGGTGCGGCCGCAGAATCGACACCTGCTGCGCGTTCGGATCGCCAAGACGGATCCCGAGGTGGCCCGGACGGTCCAGATCCTTCGAATCGGACGGGGTCGTCGTCGCCCCCGCCACCGCCGCCTCGACATTCCGGCTCGACGAGGATCCAACGTTCACACCAAGATCGACCCCGGCATTGTCAACTACCGCCATCACCACCCTCCGATCGACCCTCGACGGCCAATTATTCTTCCCTAGATATATGATGCTTTTTTTCAAGAAAAACCAACCCCCCTCTCTTTTTTTTCTTTTTTGTGTAATGTCACCTAAATCGCCATAAGAGGAAGGAGAAAGAGAGACAACAGGAGCTTTTAACAGTTCTCAGGAGTCCTGCCTTTTTTTTATTATTATTCTACTTCTTTTTTAAAAGAGAAATTGATTATTAAATTATTTTTAAGACCTTAAAATATTTAAATTCATTTTTAAAATGTATGACTTGTTCCTAGTATAATCAAACCAATTAACAGTGTACATAATTGGTTAAAGGAAGGAGTAAAAACGAAAATATTGTAGTTGAACTTAATGTCCACAACTCAAAAGAACATAAAAACAATAGATAATAGAGTCTAAAGACTTTTTAAAAAATCCAAATGTTTTGTGAACTTAAAATTAATTTAGAGAATCTTTAGCGGACCTTAAATTATTTTTTTTAAATAGGCCATCGGATCGTCCGATTCCTTACTCTGCCTTATTGGGACTTACCTTATTTTCTGTTCTTTTTTATTTCTTTTTTAAGGAGCAGGAGGGGGCTATTTGACAAAAAAAAATTAGAAAAACAATTTTAAAAAAAATTAGCAGAAATAAAGAAAATCTGAACAAATACACCACGAAAACACAAAAAAACAAAGGCCCATCTTTGACTATCCGTGGTGCACATGCGTGACACGGCAATGAGAATTCGTCGTCCCTCACACGTGGCAGCCGGTCACTGGTTCTAACGTACTCTGTGGCACGTGAGACGAACCTACACAAGTTTAATTGACGCGTGTGAACATAAACGACGTTTATGATCCGTGGCAGTCCAATATGTGTTACTCTATGCGCATGCAACTCTGTTTAAAAACATGATACGTACATTTTAGTATTCTTTATATTAATAAATTTTATATAATAAGATATGTATTTTTATAAAAAATACATTTTATAAAAAAAAATTAGTTAACATATATATATATATATTATTAATGTGATTGTATAATGTTATTGAGATATATAAACTGGAATTGAGACTAAAATGATGTATAAAAAAATATATTTGAAAAATTAATTGCAGTTCTTCTGGTGTGTTTGTACACAAACACAAAAGAAAATTAAATGAAAGTGGTGAAATTTGAATCAAAGGAAAGCTAATGGAAAAGAAATTATTTTTCTTTTGATGAGTTTATATGATGTTTATGCATGTAATAGAAAGTGATGGAATTAAAAACTGTTGTTTGTGTCGGTAATGAAAAATAATGAAAAATAAAAAAAATTTAGAAAAAAAAACCAGATTTATTCTACAAATAAAAAAAAATAAATCACAAAAACAAATCTAAAATCTCAATCTAGATAGATTAAGTAAAAATAATAAACTAAAAAAAACTTAGATCTATTCAACAAATTAAAAAAAAAACTAGATCCACTCAATAAATCAAATATGAAATAAAAAAAAAATTAAACAAGAATCACAAAAATATCTCACATAAATGTTGTTTTGATTGCTCTTGTATACGTGGAGAGAAAATCACATATTCTCTCAATTTCTCTCACTTTACCTCCACTATGTTGAGGAAATTTTTTTCTCCCAATCTTAATAAGACAAAAGAGCAAAGGGAAAATGAATCAAAAAATTTTTCCTCCACTTGTTTGCCACAAATGACAAGTTTTTAGGTGATCAAAGAAAAAATATTTACTTTCTCTTATTTTTCATGCGGCACAAAAACACCCTTTGATCTTTGTCATTTTCCAACTTATTTTATAGTTGGAGTTTTCAAAAATACCCTTAGACCCTCCTTCCCAACCTCTCTCTCCCCCAAAATGCACAAAACCCCTCAGTTTCACATAATTGTTCTCTCCCCATGATTTCAAAACCTGTAATTCATTCCACCAGGATTTGAAATCCACCTATTTTGACTTTGATTCCTACTCTCAACAAGGACTGGGACATTCCTCACTCGATCAATCATCAAGACAGGGGACGGGCATGCGCAGGGGCCAATTCATAGAATTATTCTAGGGTCTTTATTCATTCAATCATCCATTCAACACATAATATGAAGTTCAAAACTAAATAACTTAAACTTAATACATCATCCATGATTTAAATGAAGCATTTAAAAGTTAGATGATTGCACACATTATTTAATTTATTTAACATATAAATTTTACTACTAAGAGGTATTAGTCCACAACTTATCATAAATAAGAAGTTTTTATTCACCCTAAAGCAAGCGCATGCAGCTAGATGACAAAGGACGATGACTAAGATCTGAAATTGTATGAGCAAATTGTTTTTAAAGGATAGAAAAATCACAATTTTCTTAAATTAAAAAATGTTAATGGTCTCACACCATCGCAAGATGAAAAATGAGTTCAGATCCTCTATGTGACAATCACATATAAATTCTATGTTGACCAATCAATGAATGTCACGTAAATGATTCAAAAGAAATTTAGATGGTTTAAAGTTTTTTAGGAATATTTTGTTTTTACCTGTTATCTCTTCTTTTTTTTGGAGGGTTAGATGTTATCTTTGTTTTCACTATAAATACATTTGAAACACCATCCCATATTTTTGAAAGATTGTATAGAGGAACCAAACAAATTGACATGTAATATAATGAACATGAATAGAACAAGTCCTCCAGGTAAAAATATCCACATGTAGACACCAAGGCCCCTCCCATTGTCTTTTTGGACTTCTATGCCCAAGTTTTCAGTCCTTTGGACTGATTCTTAAGTTGCCATGATCCAATTAGGTCTGTCAATGAGTCGGGTCTGGGTCGGGTCGAGGTAGACCCGGACCCGACTCGTGGAAAAACCTGGCGGGTCCGGGTCCAGGGAAATGTGAACCCAGACCCGTCGGACCCGGGTCGGGTCCAGGTCCGACCTGACCTGAATATAGTTTCTAAAAAAATTTGAGAGCTCATGAATTTATTTGTTTTATCGTTCTATTATGAAAATTCTGTATAAAACATTAGTTTTGAGCTTTCTAAACTGGTAATTTGACATTTTATTTGAACATATTTTTGTATAATTAAAAATAATAAACACTAACATATAACATTCAAAATAAACAAAAATCTAAACAATATTACAATGAACTAAAAGAGAGAGCTAATGGTTATTTGTGTCACAAAATAAACGTTCAAAACAATAGACAATACATATTAATCTAAACAATATTCAAAACAATAAACAGTAACATAATAACCTAAACAATGAACATAAATCATGCAACAAACCAATTAGTTATACAAATTCATAAGCTAATAAACTAATAAGGCTTGTTAATGGGTGGGTTTGATTGGTTTATGGGTTATGATTTATGGGTTTGGTTATGGACTTATAGATACAAAAATGAGTTAAAACTTATATTTATAACTTGATAAATAAGTAACAAAATTATGTGTCAACTAATATTAATAGTCTAGTAATATATAAGCATATATTAATAAAACAGTCGAGTCTCGGGTCGAACGGGTATGGGCGGGGTGGACCCGGACCCGACCCATTTGTATATTCGGGTCCACCGGTTCGGGTCCAAATCGGGTCGGATCCGAGTCGGGTGAAATATATTACACGTGTAATCGAGTCCAGGTCAAGTCCGAATTTGGACCCAACCCGTTTACAGGCCTAGATCCAATACATGAACCCTTCGAATCGATGACCAAATTCATGTTAAGCTTGATTTTTAGCTGAAAAATGATGACCGGACCGTTTAATGTTCATGTTTACCATAAGAACTCTTGATTATTGTTAATTATTTTTGTTTTAATTACATCCCAAAGTAACTGCCATGCGATGGACCCGCGATCGAACAGGCCACGTCGCGGCCGTACCTGCCGTTCGCCGCAATAATAATTTTCAATTATATATATAATAACATATAAAAATGTGCATCCAACCTGCCATCTAGCATATATAACACTTTCATGGAGTATGTACTCACAAAAAAACAAAAAAACTTTTATCGAGAAACAGAGATCAAAGGATTGATCGGGAAAACCACATAATACAAACACCGGCACACTATCCTCATAAGCTATAAATCAAGCTCAAGTTCAACTACCTCCAGCCCTGGGAATAAACCCTGATAATCACAACAACCATTAAAATTGTCAACAAATTAAACATAACTCCATATTACAATTCCATCCCGAAAATCTAAAATTCCAGTAACCTGTATCACCCCTTTCGATCAAAAAGATTGCCACTCTATAAAAGGCTAACTGTAGCTTGGGCTTGTGCACAAAACAAAGATAATGAGAGCACTTTAAAAATTAACTTGAGTATGTAGTTCAAGGTTACAGGGACGCAGAACCCAAAAAGATTAGTAGACATATTGGTAGATGGTTCCTAAAATTGTAGATCTCCGGGCCTTCTGAATGGGAGGAACCACTGGGAATTGCATTTCTAACTTCAAATAAAATTAACATTACAATCCCAGCAACAACTGCAAATAAAACAAGTTGATGACTACCTCCTCATTGGAGGAGCTCCACCCCTGCCACCAGTAGGACCGGATCGGCCGCCAGCCTGGGCCTGCATAAAATTAAATAAGTGGCATTCTCCATAATGTCATAAGATTCGAAAGAGAAAGAACAATATATAACAAAATTTTGCAACATTAACAGTCATATTAAGATTATCAATGTGGATGAAAAACAATTCCCCCAAAAAAACATGAATTTTCATCCAACTTTGCATGAAAAACTTATAAATGAAAGATTAAGAAAAGTCCACAATTTCAAAAAAAAGAATAAAATTTATCCAACTTTGCATTGTAATTAATTTAATAATGGCTCAAATTTCAAATGGTACCATAAAAACTCCAAATAGAAAATAGTAGGAATCTTCTAATAAAAAAAGGAGCAAAAAAAAAAATACTAATTGCCCCACTTTAGTTTCCTTTTCCTTAGAACTTTTTATGAAATCAGCTTCAATTCACTTAATATTACAATCTTTTAGTTATCCAACAATATCTTTTCTCGGTTTATTTTTTGGACAATTGGTTAAGCCCCCACATGCTGTCTTTTAAAATTGTATACCCCTTGAATGAAAGAGGTCAAAGTAACAAGAATGCATTTCATAACAATGGATGCAAATTGGAAGTGGCAACAAGAAGCAAGCCCATCAATATGTCAACAGCACACTAAAATAAGACAACTTACCCTTGCCCGCATCGCAACAGCACGGCCACGGCCAACCCCAAGAGCTGAACCCTTGCCCTTCATAACCAAGACAGAGATTCAAATGATCTAAAACATATCACAATATTATATAAATTTACATAAGAGTTAAGGAAGCAGTAAGCACACATAAAACCTACCTTAATTCTGGCATCCAGACGCTTAAACATTGGAGCATTTTTCAACATATCTGGTATGACCATAAACCTGCAACAGGAAACACATAAGTAAATGCACAGCACACTGCTAATATTTATTTATATACAATTCTAGGAAAAACAAGTTATTCTCTTACCTCACTTTGCTTCCTCGGATGAAAACATGCTCAAGCTGTGAAACATTTCCATCCTACAGAATCAGAATGTGCCAATTAAAATTAGAACTATTCAGTTTACAATAGGAAGGCATTGCACAAAGACCAGAATCAATGTGAACTTTTTAATTAATTAATTAATGGGACATATAGACGAAGCTATATTCTCACAGAGGTAAGTGTAAACTGAGGAATATGCAACAGGGACAGTACATTTACAGTATGGCATGAAACCAGACAACACACATGAACAATTATTGAGTACATATTACATAATCTTCCCTCTCTGAACTCTCTAAACTCATACTAAGATATCAAATCTGGATCTCAATGCTAGTTGTTACAATGTCAAAAAAGAAAGGAAAGGTAAAAATAAAATTGAGGCAGCCAATATTGTTCTGAATAGGGGTTGGACATTCATGTCTGAATAGTTTCTTGAGAGATTGTATCATCAATAGCAAAAAGTTTGAATAGTTGACATACAGAGATTGTTGGACATTCATGTTTGAATAGTTTCTTGAGAGATTGTATCATCAATAGCAAAAAGTTTCAATGACTATCGACTAGACACTAGTGAGTGCAAGAAATTGATTACATTTCCACAAGGCCTAAAGATCAATGAAAGGGAACACCTTGTAGGCCCACAAAGCTCACTGATAACACATTGTAACTATCTTCCCAAAAATTTCACTCATCTGACATCAAACCTACTCATAAATACATGTTTTGCAGCCCTATCTATAAATTTACATTTTGGATTCATAATTTTAAAAGGGTCAGGCCAACTAGCATGAAAGCATTGATTCCTTAATTGTTTCTTATGACTGTCCCATAATGGTTTTTATTTTATGAAAAAAATGGTAGGTATTCTACCCCAATTTTATTAAAGAGAAGTGAATGCCCAAATACATAAAGCAAAATAAAGTAGCAAAAATACAAAAAATGAGTCGACAACACCCTCTCTAAATAGGGAGCAATAGAAGAGATATCGACCACCAGACCTAGCCAAGATCCCATACGCCTCCACTACTCCTCAATGACCATCCGCCCCCCACATACACCACACTAGAAGCCTTCGCATAGAATCTACCCCAATCCTTATGAGCCAGATCACTCTATTTCCAAATTTTACCACATAACGCACAATCCCCTTAAAGATGACCTCGTTGCGCATTAGCCATATAGACCACACCGCTGCAAGTACAAAAGACTGAGATATCTTTGTGTCCTGGCTTCTCTCTCCCTTCCGCATCAACCGTTTCCAAGCTAACCCTATCCCCTCCATTTTCGTCAAATCGAAACTTGGTTTTATGCGCCTGTAGATTGGGACTCGTAGATAGCTCCTCTACCAATCTGAACCTTCTTCAGCTTGTAATGTGTTTGTTTCTTGCCTTTTCCTTCTTGAATGAAATTCAGGCAGTTTGCCTATCATTTTCATCAAAAAAGAAAGAAAGAAGAAGAAGAAAGAAAAAAGAACATATCCTCTCCATGGTGGTGAAATTCGCCATCATACACATATCATCTACCAGCCAAACCCAGATCATCTTAACTGTCAAACACTGAATAAACAAGTGCTATGTAGTTTCATCCTCCACATGACATAAACAACATGGCTTATCCTTTTGGTGTCTATTAGCAGCTTGTTTTGGGACATCAACCACATGAAAGTGTTGACCCTCAAAGGAAATTTGAATCCGCAGACCTTGGATTTGAGTGTCATCTCACGAAGACTTGGTCATTTTCTTCTTCACCACCTATAGCATCTGCATCCCGAGAAATCCATGCCCAGCTCAAGTTTCTACACCACCACATCTATCACACCTTCCCTTATCACAACCTCCTGAAGATTGGCAAGTAGCTCCAACCTCCCTCAGGTTCCTCCTCAGAACCTCCCTTATCCCTTGATCCAATGCTGGCTAATGAAACCATCCTTTCACGCAGCCAAATTGAACAAGCTAAGAAATTTTACCGTGAGAATCATGTCACCGCATCAATCATCATGTTAGAAGAACACTGTGTCCCCTCACCGCACCAATCATCGTGTTAGAAGAACACTGTGTCCCCCACCCCAACTTTTCAACTAATGGCCTCGCTAAAAGCTCCAACCACACTCCTGATGCCTTTCCAGATCGAGGACATCCTGGATGAACCCACTAAGAATTTGTTCACCTATAAGGAACCACACCGGTATTTGTCCCCCAAAACCTGACACCACATTTGGTTCTTGTCCTTCAACCGCCTCTACAGCTATTTGCAAAGCAATGCTTCATATCCTCTAGATTCCAAATACCAGCCCCCCCCCCCCCCCCCCCCCCCCCCACCGGAAAAAAAAATCTCTCTTGCTGCTACAAACCACGTTCCATCTCACCAAATGCACTCCAGTTACGATATAGTGAGTAGAAAGGAAAATTGCAAAGATACATACTAATGTTTTTTTATTTACACCCAAATAGACATCTACGAAATGTTGAAAGTACACTTCTTGATTACGTCCATCCTCAACTTCAACAACTGGCCTTTCTTTGAGGATTGTATCCTAGTGAGAATCAATCCAAATAGCTATCCATAAAGTTATGCAACCCCAACCCCAAAAATTTTATATAGCTTGAATGTAATGTTGCTCATAAGTACGATCATCAACCATTAAAGTTGGAATATGGAGCAAGTTTTTGGAATATCTAATCTGACCTTCCAAACATCACAAATCACTAAATATATAAATCACAAGAGCCAATTTAAAAACGATTCCGCAAAAATATCAAGTCATTTAAAGTTACAGGTGATGGGATCGATAGTCTATAGCGGATTGATGGTCATGAAAGTAGATTTCACAAGTTTTAGCATTCTTATTTACAAGTTTCACAATAAAACATAATTCTACTCGTAGCGCGCTTTGCTGAAAAGATTATACGCCACGAAACACATATTTCAGTCAAACTTGAAAATATGATGTAGGACTCTTAAATCTTAAAAAAAAATTAAGTAGGGTGATAAAAAATAGAAGAAAAAAAGGGTTTATGACCTTGGAGGTGTAGGTGATGGATTCGAGCTGGCAGTTCCAGTTGTCTTCGCATTCGATCATGGAACCTCTGTAGAGCTCACCACTCTTCAGCTCCACTGTCACGATGTGCCCTGCCGCCTCGTGCAGCAGCTTCACCGGTATCCCCAAGCTTCGACTCATCCCTAAAACCCCTCTCTCTCTCTCTCTCTCTCTCTCTCTCTCTCTCTCTCTCTCTCTCCTCCCTAAAACCCTAGAAACAAATACGAGACGAGAAAAGGGACCAAAGAAACGGGAAAAAGAGACGCGAAACGGAAAACTGAAGTCTCGACACACCAGCCCCGTGTAATGAATGCAATATTGTTTTATTCTCTATTTTATTAGAAACTTTTTGTTTTGTTTTTTTAGGTATTTCATTTTTTATGTTTTTATAAACTTGCGTTTCCTTCTTTTTTTTCTTCTGATTTTTCTTGTTGCTATTTGATTCGGATTTATTTATTTATTCTTAGGTTTATAAAGATTAAGATTTTATTGGATATTATGTTATTTTTATATTATTTTTTATTTGTTTATTCCCTGTATTTTTGTACGTATGTTTTTTATGCCTTTTTTTGTTTGTTAATTTTTTTTTCCTTCAATTTTGTGGCTTTTTTCTATAGGCGTAATTGTATAAAAAAAGTAAAAATTTGAAAAATATTTTAAAAAATTGTGATAGTTGTGGTAAGAATTTAATTGTCGATTCCAAGAAATAGACACACATCCCAAGCTTACATGCGTGACGCTCAATGATTTTATTGAGTTCTTGATCTTTTGGTCAACCTAACCCCCCTCATGGAGCCATACATTCCTGTGTGAGGTCCAACACCAGATCCATCAGATTATAGACTGGCTGGATTACACAAGAAGATATTGTTCGTCATTAGGTGATGTGTTTTGATGGATAAGAGTTATACTCAAATATAAGAATGGACTATTTTTCTTATTAAGCGATGTAATATTAAACACATGATGCAAAAACTCACCGTCATCCTCTATCTATGGGTCTCTTGGACTTTTGGTTATCCCATACATCACAACCATCCCTTAATGGCAATACGTTCTTTTGTGGAATCATATTCACTATCGCGTAATGGAAAAGCTCATAACAAGTGTAATCATTGAACTTTGAAATGTTTCATTTAATTCCTGGTTGATGTATTAATTTTAAATTATTTAGTTTTGAACTTCATAATTATGTGTTGAATAGATGACAAATGAATACAGACCCTACAATTACAGTGATTTGAGGTCACCAAGACGCAATGCACTGGGACCTATGTCAAATTAAGGGTTTGTGGTCCAGAGGCATTACAGAATGATATAATAGCTTAGGTTCATGTTTTTCACTCGCGTCCTTTTTTCTCATATGGCAGGCCCAGTGGCGCACCATTTGAAGTAACTCTTCTTTTTCAGTGTAACAGATGCCGAACAGAGCAAGTGAAAACATAGCATCTCATGTTAATAAGAACATTTGCAAGGACACCTAAAAAACAAAGATCATGCCAATTTATTTATATGTTTAGACTGATCTATTCCCACGATAACAAAAACTTGTCTGGTTGATCTTTGAAGAGTTCTGGCATATCCTCCTAATCACTAGCTGCTACAATGGATATCCAATCAAGGGTTGTGTTTATGAACAAAATATTATACAACAGAGCCACCAACAAACCACCAGACCAGATCCTTCAAAGCCACAGGAGATTGCGAGAGGGACCGAAAAACCCAAAACCAGAGCTATGAGTCTTCCAAAATGCATCTTCAGTGAGCAGGTGAGAATAACAGGACCAACAAAGGGCAACAAAAATATGGTGAAGGGCCCACCTGGATCCCAGAGGTGAGAATTCAGATGAACATATCATATCAATCAGAATCATCTGAGCTGCTGGAAGCCGATGTCCGGCTTCCATTGGCATTTGGCCTTCCTTCGTGGCTCTCATCCTCGCTGAAGGAACTACCAGAGTCCTCATTTGAGTGAGAGGTCGAATCTGGATCATCATCCGATACCACACCCACCTTTTGCCTCTGCTTTCTGACCTCTTTCACTCCTCGACCTTGCAATGCCAGCCGCCTCCGCTTGCGTGCCTTCCTCTTTCCCTTTGGAAATTCATCTTGGTGTGACTCAGCATTCTTATCATCCAATACTTCTGAGGCTTTCCCGTTCTTGGTTTCTTCATTCTCTGATGTTCCTATGGCGGGGTCAGCATCCGGCCTTCGTCTCTTCCTGCCTGCATTGGTCTGGAGACGGAATTCATTAGCTAAAATGAAAATCACTGATAAAGCAACAGCCAGAGTATGAAATGCAAGCATTTATAGTTTTTCCTATTCTGTTCTATCCATGAATTCAATGAATAAAAAAGGCAGGCATACAATGTTTCATGCAGGCACACAATTTCAACAAAAGGTCCAACATGCACGCACTGGTATATTGGTTCATTTACTTTTTTTTTACCATGTTTCTTGTGCTACATTACATAACAGTATCTCTGCAAACTGTTGAAATCAGGCATAACCATGATTGAAGGAATAATCATATATAACAATTCCAATAATATAGACATCTTTTGCATGGATCTTAACACAGCAACAATAATGCCTGAATTTTATTCATCCACGATTTGTGTTGTACAAAATCTTGCAATTCATTAATACACAAATTGGATGCTTCTAATTTCCAGATAAAATATCTAGAAATTAATTGTTTCAACCAATAATTTGGAACGCCAAACATATTATATAACATAATTCAAAGTGCGGCGGCACGTACCGGTACGTGCCGCCTCACATGTTGATGTGACCCCTCGGCGCACATCAGCACCCTACCCTAGAGCTATCCAACTAATCCAAGTGGTGCTATGTGCAGGTACATGTGGCCTTGTGCGATCATGTGCGACCAGCCATTCGAACCCAATTCGAAGGGGAAGCAAATGAACCTTAGGCGTTCAAATCCAGTTCAAACGGAAATCAAACTGCCATTCGGTGTTCGAACTTAGTTGATTTGAACAGGAAATCAAATGGTCCTTCAGGCATTCGAACTCAATTCAAACGGGATTCAAACGGTTTGAACCCAGTTCGAACGGGATTCAAACGGCCCTTAGGCGTTCGAATTCCGTTCGAACAGGGTTCAAACTCCCATAACACACACACACACACAGTGTGCTACCGTCCCCACCACATATAGGATCTGCACATGTTTTTAAACTATGTTATATAAGCACACCAACTTTGACGTGCCACCTCTCTATAGGTGGTGTAAATTAATGGGGTGGGTTTTTTTTTATTTTTGATGTTTTGGTATGCGCTTGGTGGTGGTGGTGGTGGTGTCGTCATTGTCAGGTTTTTCTCGTGTGAGTTTTTTTTTTTTTTGTGTGTGTGAGTGGAGGGGGGGGGGGTTCAGGTTTTGGTCTGTGGAAATCATGGAATGAGGGTAGCGTAAAAGTGCATGCCCATTAAACAATATATGAATTTAATGGGAATTTACAAATTCTGAAAAATTCATAGAGTGTGGATATTTCATAAAAAAAAAAATGGGGACACGATCTGGTTGTCATCATTGTTGATTGAGCAATTGAATTAGTGAAGGTGCACTTAGCAATACTTCACATGATCATCAAATGACATTAATGATGATAAGATAAAGCTGCATGGACAATAAAAAATATATATAAATTGAATTGGACTCCACTAGTTTTGACACACTAATTTATGGCATGCATACTTAATCTACAATATTATATAGAAGCATTTTCAATATAATCAGTGGCTGTGTACCTTAGGTCCACGATCGACTAGTTGAGCCCATTCATTTCTGTTCCTCAGGCAATCAAGAACGGCCTGTGAGTGACTCGAATATGCATAACGCTCTCCATTATGTTTCCTTAGGTTATGCCAGTGCTAACATGCAAAAAAAAAAACATAAGAATATAAGAATATAACACAATGAAAAAAATTACCTGACAAATAAAATTTTCAGTCATACCGGAAGCACCGCATTGCACAGTTCTTCATATGTCATACGTTTCCCCTTGCTCATTATCTCATTTATCAGGCCTGTAATATAAAAACAGCATGGCAATCAAAGAAGGGAAAAAGAAAATAGAGAGGCTGGTAAAAAAAGAGCAGATCATATACCTGGTAGAGTGCGAGGGGCATGCCCTGAAACTGCACCATTACCATCAGAGCTTTCCTGGTGGAGATACACGTAGGTAATTGATTCTGTCCATTGGCCTCAATTGTGGGTGGAAGGCCACTGCTGGCACTGGGAACAAAGGGCACCTCAAAATCAGATCTACCACATGCATCCTTGTCACAACCATCAGTTGGAAAAATAATTTCTTGTCGTTTCTGGTCAGGAGAAGAAGGCACCCTCAACATCCTTTTGGATTCATCTACTGCCTCACGTGAAACACGAGAACCATCTTTGGCTTCTTCTTTGCCCTTTCTTCTTGGAACCTAATAAATGCATAACAAGATAAGCATGCTTATCACAACTACCAATTGATACCAAGACTCTTGCTTACACTTTTCAGTAGACAAACAGTTAAAAAAAAAACAATGCCTTACCGGAAGATGATGGTTCTGATCCTTCACCCCAAGACCTGACGTGCGTTTCGCAAGCAAGCTTGTGGCTGTTGGAGCTCCCAATTGTCCACCTGCATGGCGAACACGTGGAACCCGAGGAACTCTTGGGGAGCTATTCAGTTCTTGATGCAATAATAAGGCAAGCTGCAGAAGAGGGGGAAAAAGGTTTGAGAAATCAGCCTTCCCAACAAAATCTGTAAGAGTACAATTGTCAATGCCTTACTTCTTCATCGCTTAACACTGCAACATTGACAGATGGAAGATGCGTCGTCACTGAGTGGTCAGACCCTTTAGTTAATGGATCTGCACTAAAATTATTGTTCTTTTCATTTTTCTGGCATGTATGCGAAGTGGTCTTGGGTTGTAGAGAGGAAGCATTTGGAGCCTGAGACCAACTAGTGGAGTCCCCAGCGAGTGAAGAAAATGCGGAGTTGTCTGATGTAGTTGCTTTGCTAATCGAGCAACTTTGCTGCTCCTTTGAATCTGATGGAATGCGTTTTAAGGTAGGGCTAGGGGAAATCCTACTTCCATGTGAGAGTTTTGATCCAGAATTGATAGGGCCTTTCAAGTGGGCTCTTGCAAATTGCTTAGGCACCTCTTTCATGCTTTGATTCCTGGAGACATCACTCTCAGTACTAATCTTTTTTACTGTTGAATATGCATTCACCTTCACTCGTTGTTTAGCAGGATGAAAAGGCTTCGCTACAGCTGAGGATGTAGGTGTACTTGGTGGCTTACAACTACCAGAAACAGATGATTTGGATAAAACTCTGCTGGATGACAGTGCAGATTTCCCAAAATCTACAGCTGCCTTATCAGGACCCTGTGCTGAAGAACAACTGATGGCAGTCATCGACTTAACTGGATTTTTAGCATGTTTTGCATCATTCCCAGCTTCTGAAGAACTCTCAGTGAAAAGTCTGACTGAACCCTGCTTCTGTGAATGAAGTTCACCAGATCTATAGGCCATTTCATCTGCAGATTTATCACTAGTACAATGGTTTACTTCTACTGACTTCCTTTCTGAGTTATGGCATTCTTGTACATCTACTCCTTGCACCTGAAGCTTGTCAGACAACTGGCCAGTAGATTTTCCTGTTTGCTCAGGTAAGCTACTTGAATTGGTCAGCTCTCCAGATGTTGTGGCTTGGTCATCCACTGAGTCAGTCTTTTCAGTTTTTGCTTGCAGTGACCTTGGATGAATTGCATCCCTCCTATCTTGCGGTGGGAGCAAATGCACATGTGAAGTTATATTCTCCAGATCTCCACCAGAAAGCTTTGCATTCTGTAGGTCCACTGCAACACCAGATGAACTTTTATTTAAGTTCTCAAGATAATGTCTCTCATTATTGATTTGTCCTGAATCATCAACAGCCTAGTACAATAAGAAAAAGTAGTCATTCATCAAAATGATGCTGTCTACTAAGAAAACAACAGATTGAAAATAATTAGCTCAATTACCAAGAAAAAAAAAAGGTATAACAAAATTTTAACAATATATCAAGCAAGAGATTGAACCTTTATTTTAGAAAAAGGAGGAATCTCCACCAGACTTCAGAAGAAAAAAACAATAAAAATATCGGAAGGCAAGGAATCTCCACCAAAAAGGAACAAATACAAATCCTAGTCTAAAACCAAACTATACGAGCATCCCTAATTGAGAAAACAGAATGAACCTTAATGCTACAATTACTCCATACATGCAAGTTTTCATTTTTGGTATCACCATGCATAAAGATATCAATGACGCCATCCTAAGCGTTCTCAGGGACCTGGCAGATATTGGTGGCAGCATCCTAGGAGATGATCATGGTAAGGTGGTTTTCCCTATAGTTCTTGCTATGGTGTAAATATACTAAGTATTATGGATGAAATCAAAACTCTTCTCGATGTACTGTAGTTCTGTTGTTTTCAAGGCTTGTCTATTATATAGATAGGAATGTACTCAAAAAAATTGGCACATATACTTTTTAAAAGATCATCAGAAACCTTGTATAAACTGTTACTTGTGTAACAAAATTTGGAATGTGAAGGAAAGCTTAGTTGACACCATTGTTGAATGGGAACAGCAGCCTGCACAATTCAGCTGGAGAAAGTCATCGATAACCGATTTCCCTAAAGTCACCCACATGGAAGAAAGTTTCATTAAAAAAATTGTAATTTTTCTATCATTTTAAAAAAGAATGTTTCAAAACGGAAAAAATTTAATCAACATGTCATCAAAGGTGGGCACTTGACCCTTATTATATTAAGGCAAGCGCCTACCATTTCATCAAAAAAAAAAAAAAATGTTGTCAAAGGTGGGTTTCGACACCAACATTTCGAACATTAGTTGTGAATAACTTTCGATAACTTCAAAGTGGAAAACAAGGTGGAAGGTTCTCTTAGGTTTTGGTGTTGTATTTCAGATAATTTATCCCATATTTTTGGTTGGTTGATGGTATTTTATACCATGGCTAAAAATTATGCGGTAACCTCCACCTCCCCCCTTTCCCCCCACCCCGCACAAAAAAATACTACTTTATGAGGTTCATAAGCAAAGTTAGAGGACCTGACCCAGGACTCTGGAGGAATTCTAGGCTGAAAATATGTTTTCAATGTAGTCTTCATTAAGTTGTTGTGGATTATCAACAGCCTAACACAATGAGGGGGGTAGTCAATTATTCACAAGGTGCAATCTACTAAGTACATAATGAAAATAAATCAGCTCAATTACAATGAAAGGGGAGGGAAAAAGGTGGTATACACTACATTATATTAAAAAGAAAAAATAATACAAATGGGGAGACAAGGTGACTCTACTCATAGAACAAATGCAAACCCCATCCTCATACCAAACTATATAAATCAGCTCAATTACAATGAAAGGGGAGGGAAAAAGGGGAGGATGCCAGTGTTGGTGGAGTTCTAAGAGATGCCCATGGTAAGGTTGTTTACACCTAAAGTTCTTGCTATGGGATAAATACTAGTAATATACAGATGGACTCAAAAATATTGGATGACATATATCTTTTTAAAGATTATCAAAATCCTTGGTCGGCGATGGAACATGTAATTTATATAATGAGTTGGTTGTAACAACCTCCATAACTTTAAAGTGGCAAACAAAGAGGTGGATTCTCTCATGTTTTGGTGTTGTATTCAGGGTGTTTTTTCGCTACATTTTTGGTCGATATGGTTTTTAGACCACGGCTAAAATTATGTCTCCCAGGAAAAAAGAATAACTTTGCAATTTTTATGAGTTTAATGAAAAAATTTAAAAGGTCCACAACTGGAGTCTCAAAGAATTTGAGGCTGAAAAATGTTATCCATGCAATCAAAGAACAAAATCAAATCTCGGACCACTTATGTTGGAAAATCTTCTCTTTTCTTGTGAACTCTAAGCTCCAACGAACATGGGGAATCAATTGCCTAAATCCCTCTGGCCCAACCATCTTACATCTATTGCACAATGTTAAAGCACGTTCAGCCTTGCCCAAATATCTTCACCAAAATTGCGGTCCTCCAAGAGATGATTTGTCACTTCTTACACTATTAAAATCATGCTTTCTTGTCTCTATTTACTTTTATTAGGATCTTATCTAGAAAGAGCAGCCAAACGAATGCTTGAATCGTCAGGAAGGGGGGGTGGGGTCATCGTAAGATGATAAAACATAATTTGCATATGGGCGTTTAAATGGGAATCTTGGAGTTCAAATGGTAGATGGCAGTTCCACATGATTTTGACCCGAGAGATTGAGCATTCGATCAGGGCTTCTAATAGCAAAAACAAACGTTATGCGATTTCAAGAGGACACTGGAGCATCCAACTGATAGATCAGAAAGGCAATGAATCAATGGGCATTTAGACAGCCTTTGTGGGTATCCAAAGAAATATGGCCAGATCTCAAAAATTTCTAGGTTTAATATGCCAAAGCAAATCCTTATCACCAATTTTGTGTAATCCGACGGCAAAGATTAGATGATATTTTTTGCCAAGGGTTTGTTCTATAAACCCTAATTTGGCATTCTTTCATAATAATGAGTTCAATATACCGATAAGTAGAAATACAATAAAAAAAAGATGGTAAGATTGTGTAAACTGAGAAGGATTGTTTTTGCCATTCAGAGTTTCTTGAGAATGAAAATCTGTGTAGACTCCATGGATACAGTCCAAATTACGTAATCCAAGCAAATCATGCCTTGGGTGATTGTTTTCCCGAAACAATGCTACACGTTATCCCTCTTTTGTTGCCCCCCCCCCCCCCCCCCCCCACCAAGGATAGAGGGCAAGAACCTTGGAAACATCAATTGTCAGCATCTTCCCAGTTCATATGGAGAGCTATTGTGTCTGTTCATAATATAGGATAGATGGCTTTACTTCAAGGTCTCATCAAGTTAAACCGGTTTACTAAAATTGGCCTCATGCAATATCTACCAGCTGGAAAGAGGTGGCATGCGCTCCTGATGTACAATCTGGTGAAGAGATGAAGATCTTCGACCCAACTCGAATCCTATGAGAGTACGTGTACTGAGGGCCTCTCTGGAATAACATACCATATGATGGGCAATGCAAAACCCTCATGAGGAATTAGTTAAGATCGAATGGAGCAATGACCCATGATGATCTCAATGAGTGGCAAATAAGCAAAGTTAGTCTCAATATATTAAATCCCCAAATCATCCACATACCACGGACCAAAACATTTTTGTTTGTCCAATAGCGTTTTTCCAAATGATATATACTGGTATTATCTAAAAAGGGAACCAGGACATCTACTGAATGAATCAAACTAGTGTGACAAGATCCATGTCAATTCAACAGCCCACACACAATAAATGAATAAACATAAAACTATTTTGGCTATCCATATAAGTAAAGAAGACAAGATATCCAAATCATCTTGTTAGGCTGCAAAGCGAGTCTAGGCAGTGACTGTGTGCCTAAGTGACAATTATATGCTTGAGCTGATTGTTAGTTATCTAAATGTTCGTGCTTTGTATATTACTACATGTGAATCTAAAGTTGAAAATGTTATATTTGCATGGTTATCATAATTCACAAATAGTCACAAGGTTCTCATAATTCACAAACATATGCTGCACAGTTAAGTAATAATCTAATAAAATAATATATAACATGGTTAAGAATAACAACTAAAACTCAATTGAAAATAAACAATCAAATATGAAGACAAGATAACTCATTATGACAAAAAAAAAAGTCCATAGTTCCAAGATCATCAATCAACAAACAAAACTACAACGCAAAAAATGTCCAAACTTCCACGAACAAATCAAATATGCAAAACAACAGTGTCATGTAACATTTAAAGCATCAACATTATAATCACTATTCAAACAATTAGCACGATTATTTATATTTTTGTTTTTATTAAATCTCAACTATTCATTTGTTTCAATCTCAACCATTCATAATAAATGAGTTAAGCCCATTAAGCGTCCACCCGAGCAATTTATTGCTCCTAGGTGGGTCAGGCAATGCCTAAGTAGGCCAGACAATGCTGAGGCATGAATACAAGCTGAAGCCCGACTATGAGCCAGTCGAAAGAACCATTAGGCAGAGAGATGCCTAGACCCATATGGGTCGGGCCACCAATTACTAGGCGTCGCCCAGACAACTATGGTCCAAATATGAACCATATCAAAGGATAACCGTTGAAGCACTTAAAAACACTGCATATTAAAGGAAATAATGAAGTATCCAGCACATCCCCAAAGCAAAGGAAAGGCCTCATAAAGAGTGGAAAACATACCCCATGATGGAGAATAATAATAAATTTATTTCATATCTCAACATCAAGTGGTGCAAAATTTACACCATAATGTGAACCTACCAACCAGTACATATAGTCTATGATTCTCATTTGTGCAAAACTAAAAACAAGATTCATATAAGCATTCCTGAAGGATTATCACACGGGAAAGTTGATACCAACTTATTCTCAAAAGAATGAATTGTCTGACCAGCCAATTAAACAATAAACTTTGAAAACAAAAGCATCCTTACCTATTTCCAATAGTTCAGAAAAAATATTGAAGATTATATAACATCTAGTGCGTGGAAGTTGAAACCATACCTCATTCTTAATAGATAGTTCATTGAGGCCATCTGATTCTACTGGAGCTTTTGTTAAAGCATCACGACCAATCCCCATAGTCCCCCGCTCTTCAGTTATTTCTTCCTTCACGGTGAAATCCGGAGGGACTTTTATCCCTGAGGTATCATCAACCGCACTTCCGTTTGATATATTAATAGCCAAAACCTGCTTGTGCCTATCACTGTCAACTCCTACTTCAGAGTGATTATTTAAAATGGACTTCTTAATGACAAAGTCCATCTTCTCCTCCCCCTCCATACCTTGTCCATAAAAAGTGTTGCCACCTCCTTCACTTAAGTCCAATTTGCACACGACAGAGGGAGGCACCAAACCTGTAAAAATTATATGTTAAAATCCACTGAGCATAAATTTCACCACCAAGACATTACATAGTTATTAAACATAATACCCTCACCTCTCCTTTTCTCCCTCCTATCCGTAGAGCTCCTTGCCCTCTTCACCCCACCACTTTCCAGTCTCTCCTTCTTCTCCTTGATAGAGCTGGCCCTGATATCCTTCTTCCCAGTGCACAGTGTTCGTTTCTTCACCCCTTTCGTTGGAGAAAGCAAAAGCTCTCTCTCCAGCACCCCCTGCCGCGACTTACTAGAAGCACAATTGATATCATTTGGAGACGAATCATATCTGATTATCTCCTTTGAAAGTGAGAACAGCACATCAGCCCCCCTATTTGCCGGATTCTCCTCCCCCTCTTCACCATCAATGCCACCCCCAACATCATCATCCCAACAAGGGAACTCCCTATACCGGAAATTGAACTTCTTGGGCACATATCCCGTGCACTTCCAGAGCTCCGAAGAGAACACCGCCGATGACAACCCACCAAAGACCGAGGGGTCCCCTCCAGGGATGCCTTGAACATGCACCCGATCCTCAATGGAAAACTCCTTCCAGAACCTGATGGGGGGGTTGAAGGAGGTGGTGGGACCGGCCACGGGGGTCTGGCGGGCCATCCTCAACGTCTTTGTGGGGAGCTCCACCAGGAGCTGGGCCACCTCAGTCTCCTCGTTATCATTGTCCCCGTTGTCGTAACAGTGACTCCTCTTTTGCTTGCACTTGTCGCAGACGAAGGAGGCCTCACCCTTCACGAAGCGGGAGCAACGTGTGTGGACCCACACCCCGCACTCGTCACAATCCACCATCTCCTCCCCGTCGTCGAAGTTGACACCGCAGACGCAGTCCACGGTCCACGACCCGTCCCCCCAGTCGTCCCCGCCATGGATCGCCGGAGGCATCGCCCCAGCAATCGGCATCCGCGGGTGATTGTGGTGATTCGACCGCCCCTTCATCGAATCCATCCGCGCTGGGAATCCATGGGATCCAAAATTTTTGCTAATGCTAATTTTCGAGAGAGGCAAACCTAGATAGAGAGAGAGAATCTTAGGAGTTACTTACTTACCGGGGTTTTGGAATTTCGTTTGGGGCGGATTGGATTGGAATTAGGGTTTTTTTTTTCGCTCGAGTTTCGAATTCAGATTTTTTGTTTCCCGTCCTCCCGTGCGCCGTGTTTGGTAACCGTTTTATGTATGAATATACATATTTGCTTGGAGAGAAAACAGAGACGGAGAAGAGAAGATCGTGCTATCTCCGTCCACACGTAGGCGAGACTCTGGCACGCGAAAGGAGTGGGATTGAAAGGCATCTCAACAAACTCCAGTTTTGGCTCATCTGCTGGCGTCCGGCTCCGTCGGCGTCTGCTTAAGCCGTGACTAAATCCGTGATAACTGATTTTAAAAAGTTTTTTCTTTGGGCTTTATGGTTTTAAATTCCCGTGTAAACATGCATATGTAGAAACGATCTCTTCTTCATATTTTTTTTAAGTGTCCAAATTCAACCATTTATTTAGTTTTTAGTTCATCTGTCAAACTTCTGTCCATATATCGTTAATTTGTGGAATATGATTTTACTTTTCAGTCCCAAACTATGTTATTCTCTTCTTCATATTTTTTTTAAGTTCTTAACTTCAAACATTTTTTCTTATTAGTCCCTGATCAAATATTTATATGATTTTGTAAGTATTTTGATATTTAGAACTCTTGAATCATTTATAAGTAAGATTTTAAATATAAATAAATAAATAAATAAAAACTAAAATAATAGTAGCTTAAGAGCATTCGTTCTAAGCCCCGGATAAGAAAATAATAAAGCCAGTGATTTTTTATCACATCCAAGAGATAAGGAGATCCCCTGCCAAACAAAGGGCAGAACCAACTACCATCAAGGGTAAGAGATTGAGAGCTGACAGGGAAGGGCGGGCAAGGGGCAGACAGGTAGCAGATTGACAGGATCAAATTAACCCCTATGTGATGGGAGTGGTATTGATAAGTACCGGTTGCAACAACTTCGTAGAGTCGACGTTTGCATCTCTCCATTGTACGACTGGAAACACCAGATACACAGACGTGCCATGACCAAGAGAGTAGTTGAAGTTAACAAAAGTGTCTGACTCTGGTATCACCCTTGCACTAAACTTTGGTTAACGAAGTACTGGTTCATAAACCATGGATAAGCCAGAAAAAGTGATAACGAAGAGTAAATAAGGGTTTTTTATTCTTAAGTCCCCATAAATCATAGGATTTAGTGATCGATCTTTCACTTCTTCATATTTTAGTTTTAATCTCCATATTTAAAGGATATGTTCCTTTTAATCCCTGTGAGGGACCTATCCCTAAATTATTTGGTTTTCTTTTTAGTCTCTATGGGGAGACAAAAAAAGAACACATCCTTTAAATCTGCGGACTAAAACAAAAATATGAAGAAGTGAATGATCGATCATTAAATCCTATGGTTTATGGGGGACTTAAAAATATAAAAAACCCAATAAATAAAATATATAATATAAATATATTAAATTCCCCTAAAATCACTAATATCTAAATAAATAAAAGTTTAAAATCCTACAAAATAAATTTTACATTAATTGCATACAAATTTATCATTTAAAACAAAATTCAATAATGAAAAAATCTTTAAAACTTTCTTACGTAATCATTCTTCTTTTGCTTGTGTAATCAATCATAATTAAACAATTAAGACCATCAAAGAATGTAATCTTGGATTAGGTGGGCATTTACAGTGTTAAATAACATTGAAATTATCGTTGAACACCTAACAATGCAAATGCAGTTTTGGTTTAAATATTTCTCTAAACAATTTGTATATTAGTTTCAAATATTAAAATACTTACAAAATCATATAGACATTTTGTCTAGGGACTCATAAGAAAAAAATGGTTGAAGTTGAGAACTTAAAATGAAATATGAAAAAGGGAGAAACTGATCACCAAATAACATAGTTTACAGGGACTTAAATATAAAATCACATTTCACAAACTAATAGTGTATAGATAGACGTTTGACGGATGGACTAAAAACCAAATATATGAAATTTGAGAACTCAAAAGGAAATATGAAAAAGAGAGGGATCGATCCCAGATAAACACATTTGCAGAGACTTAAACCTAAAAAACCATTTTTTTCTTTTTATGCAAATATACTTCTAGCATGCAAGCTTTGTCTACTAAGATATTCTTTTCATCAAAAAAAAAAAAAAAACCAAATAATCCCCTGCAAATTGTTTGAAATCCATATAACACTATGGTTTTTTCCTGTAGTCCATAAACACCTATGTAAATCTATATAACCCCTAAATTAAATTTCAATTCACAAATGAGGAATATTCTTTGAATATTTTGTTTTGTTAACGTGACTGAAAATACTGTATATTAAAAAATCTCTTAAAATTTGTTAAAAATATAAAAAACCTTGTGCACATGATGATTTTATCCATCTAGATATGTTATAATATTATTTCCTAAAGAATAATGTTTTCTAGGCCCCAACTACACAGGCCTCATGAGGTGGCATGTGTCTAATATTTATTATACTCTTATTTGATTTTTTTTTTATAACTGATCCCCACAAAATAAGGAGACAATTATGATTAATTAAATAAAAAATAAAAACCTATCTTTAAAGTATTCCAAACAGGCCTAGAAGGGGAAGGATGGTGAATGGACCAGATCTTAAACTTTTTTTTTAATTTCATAGGGATTTTATCAAATACACCCCTTTAACCCCTACACGGTTGGATCCCCAAGCTTTGATCAGGCCTTTGGTCAACATAGAAAGGAGGAAATGATGACAATGGTGAAGGATGTTGCAAGACGTTTTAAAATCCTCTGTTTTTTTGTTCTACTGCTTCTAAGGTTAGTTACATTTAATTTATATATGATTTGTATGATGTTAATGTTGCATTTCTGACATCGAACATACTCATATTCTAATTTTTGTTTATTAATAACACTCTGAAATGTAACATTTTGTGTATTGCATTTATTTCAATACAAATAGTCATTTATATTTGTTACATTTATTAATGTAACAGTCAAATACATATATTTGTTAAATATCACACAACAAAAAATGTCATTGACATTTTCTATAAAATGTAACTGACTATTGAAAATAGAATCTGTTTTTAAATTGTTTAAATATTGTATGAAACCTGAAATATTTAGGTAAATGTAACTATTTGTTACATTTATGTAAATGTAATAATTTGTTGTGAGAGATATAAATATTTAAAAATGTATTTGATGTAAAGAATGTTTTTTATTTAAATTTGAATACAATAAATACCTGAAAATGTTCAGTAAATAACATTCTTAAAAAAAAATTAATGTGTATAATAAGAATAAAAGTTTGAAAAAAAAATCTACACCATTCGATGAATTTTGACTAAAACAAGAGGAAACTTTTGGTGTAATTTAGGTTTAATTGTAATTTAGGTAAGGATTTCAAAATTCAAAATTTGAAATGGATAAATGGATTTTAAGATTATCATAACCGAATAGAGAAAATGGGGGGATTTGAGTTAATATGATAAATTTTTATTTTTTAGTGAATGACATATTTGTATTTTAACATTTTACCCTTTTTGAAAAGTCAACAAACCAATTAATAGAATCAATGAGGTGATGACATGTCATGGGGCCTATGAGTGGGCCTTTTTTTTTGGAGACTGGGTATCACCAGTGTTTCAGGTAAAATCATCATTTATGAAGGATTTTTCATATCTTTAACACATTGTAGGTATTTTTTGGTTTACTATGTTTTCAACTATGATTAAATCAAATAAAATATTTGCAGAATAAAGATAATATGCCAACGAAAATTTAACTCATGAGACTATTTGAATTTATATGGATGTTTTTAGGGGGTTATAGGAACTTTAAGAAAAATCAAAGGGTTATATAGATTTCCATAAAAAAAATTTGAGAAACCCTGAATATATAAACTATGATACTAATTGTAATTTTTAAAGATAAGTAGAATAGATAGATTTCTTGAAATGGTAAGGTTAAATATTTTTTGTTTTAGATAGGAATAAGGATGGACAAAATTTATATATATTTTTAAAATAGATAACATTATATCTATATCCAGGGGCGGAGCCAAGGTGGGGGGGGGGGGGGGGGGGCCAAGGCTAAAACCATGGGTAAAAGTGACTATAAGAAAAATATGATTTTTAGCCACGAAATATTTCCTTGGTAAATAATATAAATTCATTGGTAAATAGTATTACCAAGGAAAATATTTCTAAGAAAACAATTCCTCTATGAAAACGTATTCATTGGTAAAATATTTTCTTAGATAAAAGTTTCATATTAATTATGCAATGTAAATATATATTACTCGGGAAAAATTTTCCTTGGGAAAGACCATTTTCAAAATTGAATTATTATTATTATTTTAGGGTGGGGGGTGTAATGAAATGAATTGAAATATTAGGTTAGTGTTGGTGTTGAAAATTGTTATATTCAGTCTAGTTCATAATCCCATTTGCATCTCATACAATTATTTTAATACATGCTTAACTAATTAAGTATTTTTCCTCATAAAAATTAAATGCATACTTATATAAATTAATTGAATGTGTATATTTTAATTATATTTTGTGTATAAAAGATATACCGAGATAATGTAATATATATTGCGTTATATGATTTTATATAATGCGTTAGTTACATGGCTACAAATAGGTTACAATTTTTTGAAACTGGTAAGAAAAACTTGATTTAAGGAGCGGTGGTTGAAAAACCACAGCTATTTATTTGTTAATGATTCTTTTATTTATTTTTGTTTTTCATGATCGCTAATTTGAATATCTTGGGTTTTTTTAAAGTTAATTTTTTAAATATATGCTTTAAGGGTATCCCAGTGTGGTGATCAGTTATTTTTTCATATTTATTTTTAAAAAAAATTCTTGCTTATTATTTTTTAAAATTTTGCGTGAATGTAAATAATGAGATTGCAAGTTTTTTAAAAAGCTTTCAAATAAAATTTTCAGATTTTCTAAATGTGAAAAAAATAGTAAATTTTTATCTAAATTGTCCATTACTTCAATAACTCGGTCATTATTCGTCAATTTTAATTATCTTAAATTACCATATAATTATATTATTTTATAAATATATTTTTTCTTATTCTAAGTCTATTGGCCCCATGGCCCCCTTGTTCTAATTCTTGGCTCTGCACCTGTCTATATCCACCCAATCTCATAATCCTTTAATTTGTAATTTAACAAATTTCATAACAAACTCTTCAGCTCCACATTTAAATGCACTAGTTCAGGTACACGTGTATCGCACCTGAATTATTTTTAATATTTTATAATTATTAATAGGAAAAAATTCAAATAAATCCCTGTAAACATATGAAAACCTAGATAACACCTTACAAACTTCCAAAATCAAAATAAACCCCTGGAAACATATTCAAAATTCAGCTCAGGTTAACTTGATTTAAACCCAATGTGGGAAGTTACTATTATACCCTTCTCCATTTAACCCAATTGAGAAGCCCTAAAAAATCTAATGACACTTGTCATCACCTTCATTGTTGGCCCAACCCCCCGACACGCCGTTCTCGAACCCAATGACATTCAGCGAAAACAGAGAGCTCATCCAGTGTCGGTTGGACACAACCTCGTGAGCGAGAATCAAACGGCGATGAATGCTTCGGGGGATCCGACGGCGGAGAGCGCGAACACGAAGGGCGCGGTCGAGAGGGAGAAGCCCGCGCTAGAGGCCCACGGGCCAAGGAAATCGCAGGCCAGGCCGATGAGGAGGCGGGCGAGGACGACGTCAGAGAAGGAGGTGACGGCGGAGAGGGATGGGTGGGAGTCGGTGAGGGGGATGGAGTCACGGATGAGGGGGAGGAGGGGGGGGGGAGGCGGAGAGGGAGAAGGGGCGGAGCTCCGTCGCCTTGCCGTCGGAGTCCACCGGGAGAGTTTTCGGACGAATAGATTTTGAAAAAACTGATTTTTTTAAATGAAATCTTGATTTTCATTGGTTTTGAATTGGCTTATAAACGGGAACCACCATGGGAGTTACAGAGGTTCTGCTTTAACTGATATGGTCTCATTTTATCACTGTAACAAATTCAACAACAATGCCAAGCTTCTCAGCCTCTTTTGGGAGACCGCGCACGTGCCGACGATGCTCGGGTTCGAAACAATTGATTTGGGTATTAGTAGGAGGATGAGGTATATTGAATGGGAGGGGTAAAACAGTCTCTAGTAGGGGGGTATTTGGATTTTTGTTAGTTTATAGGGACCTAAATACATTATTGAATTTTGATTGGGTTAAGATAATGGAATATTATAAGAATATTCCAATTCTGTCAGTAATAAGTTAACTCAAGGTGATGATTTGGATTTTAACTATGTTTACAAGGGTTTATTTAATTTGGATTTTGCAAGTTGGCAATGGATTATCTGGGTTTGAAGGAGGTTATTTGGAATTTTTTTCATATTAATATGTTTTGATTATTTTGATTAAGTGTTGAAACCATATCTTTAATGAAAATATAAATGTAGATATTCTAATATTGATAACATATATTTAAATTTATGTATTGTATTATATCATAATAATCTAAATAAAAAAATAAATTTATATGGTCAAATTTGGATTGCTAAATTTCACATGTAATTTTAAAATTTCAAATATAATTTAAAATGTTGTGAAAGTGGTGGATAACCACCACTCCTCTAAGCCATAACATCCCCCACTCTTCAACTCCATAACCCCTCTCATTCAACTCTATAACCCCCACTATTAATCACCCACTATCTACCCCTCACCTCTATAGACTTGTAACTCTCCACCTTTGGGATTCCTCCATGGACCCTATAAATTGAGGGGTTTGTAATGTATTCAACAACCAACCAACAAGTGAAGAATAAATCCTCTCTCTACTTCTCTTCTCTATATTGTTTGTGTATTCTTGTGTTTATATTCTACTTAGTTCACAACACGTTATCAGCACGACGACGCTCTTGTCTAATTCGCTAAAGAGGTTTGTATTTTGGTGAGTTTATGATGCTCAAATAATCATGACTATATTTTATATATTGTGTACAACATGGTAGAGAATTTTATGATTTTCTTTTTGATAAAGAAAAAATGTTTTCTTACTTTATGCTACATAATTAAATATTCTCATTCGTTATATTCTTTTATATATATTTTTTAAGAGTGCATTTCTTTATGCATTTTCTATATGCATATATAAATCCATGGTTTATAATAAAATCCCATCTTATGGGTTCTTATTTATCTCAACAAAAAAAAAATCCTTTTATTGGTTTGTATTTTTGATGATTATTCACGGTTTTGTATTATGGTATTGTTGATATTGTTATCAACTTTTGTTAAATAAAAATGATTAAAGTAAAAAAAAAAAATTTGCAACTGGATTGATATATGCATGCAACTGTATATATATATATTTCACATGTTGGTGTAGTTAGACTCTCCCACATTCATAGTAGCATGTATTAATTGTAGTTGAGAAAGGTAAATGACAAAAAAAAAAATTACAAATTTCTAAGCACAGGTGTTTTGATGATTAAAATTTGTGGCTTAAAATTTTTTCTATTTGACTATGGAATTATATTTTGATGTTTCACTTATTGCTTAGATTTGTGCTAACATCAGCCCTTATTCCTTGTATCAATTAATTTCATATTTATAAATATTTGATTTGAGATTTATTTTAATGTTACAATGTCATGTGTCCCTATAGGACCATACAAAAATTGTATTTACATGGATCCCGAAGGACCATGTAGAAGTTATGAATTATGTGTCCCAATAAGACCATATGCAAATTTTATTTTATTTTATCCCTGAAGGACTAAAAAAAAAAACATTATTACATGGATCCTTGCAGGATCATGTGAAAGATATGATTAAAATGTATCCCTGAAGGACCATATAATTTTTTATATACCTGAAGGATATATATATACATAAATCATGATTGCTCGTATCCCTGTAGGATAAAATAAAAGTTATATGATATATTTTTTTTAGGTCCTTGAAGGACCAAATGAAAAAAAAAGATTCATGTATCCCAGCAGGAACATGTAAATTATGATTAGCATTCACCATTATCATCATAATGAAGAGGATTTAAAGATTAATTCCTCATTGACAAAGGTCCACCGGCCATTATGCCTCAAATATGCTCCATTTGTAGCAATATTGAGAGCATCAATTTTATATATTCTCGTTGCCGAACAACGATTTTTTTTTCTCATGTAACCCAACTCAATGGCATAGCATCATTACCTGAAGTAAATGCATTTTATTTTATGTTCGTCATGGAAGTTGTGGTCAAGAATGATGAGATCATGATTTATATAGTCAATAGCACAACAATCATAGAGTTTGTAAAACATCTCAAACCACTGGAAGTGATTTGCTATTAAACAAAAGCATAATTGAAGGGAAAAAGTTTGCAGAACAAACCCCTAACACAAGGAAAATGATTGTTATCAATTTGGTGCTTAAAATATGGTCACGTACCTGATGTACGATCAAATTTTGTCATTTATGTATTTTTTTATCATTTTTCTTTGTTATCTGAAATGCATTTTCCTATTTTTATATTTATCTTATTTATTTCATTTTTCTTTTTACAAGAATGGCTATGGTTGGTGACATCTGTCTGGCAGACAGCGCAACAACGCATACGATCCTACGAAATAAAACATATTTCTCGACATTGACATTAATCAATGCAAATGTTAATACCATCTCTGGTACTACAAAATTAATTGAAGGCTCCGGAAGAGCAAATATAATATTACCAGGAGGTACAAAATTTTGTATTAATGATGCATTATATTCAGCAAGATCCAGAAGAAATCTGCTAAGTTTTAAGGATATCGTCTTAATGGATATCATATTGAGACTATAAGTGAAAATAATATGGAGTATTTATGCATTACTTCAATTATTTCAGGCCAAAAGCATATATTAGAGAAACTTCATGCTCTCTCATCCGGGTTGTATTATACAACCATAAAAACAATCGAATCATACACTGTAATGAACCAGAAGTTCTATGATTCAGATATTTTTACGCTTTGGCATGATCGTCTCGGGCATCCAGGGTCTACAATGATGCGTCGAATAATTGATAATTCATTTGGGCATCCGTTAAAGAACCAGAAGATTCTTTTACCTAATCACTATCAATGCACTTCGTGCTCACAAGGAAAATTGATAGTTAGACCATCCCCTACAAAAGTCAATGTTGAGTCACCAACATTTTTGCAAAGAATTCAAGGGGATATATGTGGCCCAATCCACCCCCCATGTGGACCATTCAAGTATTTTATGGTATTAATAGACGCATCTGCTAGATGGTCGCATGTTTGTCTATTATCCACTCGGAATGCTGCATTTGCAAGACTACTTGCTCAAATAATCCGATTACAGTCTCATTTTTCGGATTATCCTATAAAGTCAATACGCCTTGATGGAGCTGGTGAATTCACATCGAAAACTTTTAACGACTATTGTATGTCGCATGGCATCGATGTTGAACACCCTGTTGCTCATGTGCACACCCAAAATGGATTAGCTGAATCATTTATTAAGCATCTTCAGCTAATTGCACGTCCTATGCTTTTGAGGACAAAATTACCCCTTTCAGCTTGGGGTCATGCTATATTGCATGCAGCAGCATTAGTTCGCCTTCGGCCAACTGCTTATCATCAATATTCCCCTTTACAGCTTGTATTGGGTCATCAACCAAATATTTCACATCTTCGTATTTTTGGTTGTGCTGTACAAGTTCCTATTGCCCCTACACAACGAACTAAAATGGGCCCTCAACGTCGATTGGGAATTTATGTAGGATTTGATTCTCCTTCTATTATAAGATATCTTGAACCATTGACAGGAGATGTTTTTACCGCTCGATTTGCGGATTGTCATTTTGATGAGACAATATTCCCGTCGTTAGGGGGAGAAAATCCGTCGCCAGAAGAACGACGTGAACTTACTTGGAAAACTCCATCTTTGGATCATCTTGATCCTCGCACTAATCAATGTGAAACTGAAGTGCAAAGAATCACTCATCTTCAAAGAATTGCGCATCAATTGCCAGATGCATTTAATGATGCAGCAAAAGTGATGAAATCACATATTCCAGCTGCTAATACTCCAGCTCGGATTGATATTCCAATAGGAAAAACTGTTAATATGCCGGCTAATGAATCAACAAAGACACGCCTGAAGCGTGGAAGACCTATAGGCTCAAAAGATTCGGCTCCTCGAAGGAGAAAAACAATGAAGAATAATTCTCTAGAAGAGCATGAAACACTTGAAAGACTCACAATAATAAATCCTACAGAAGAAGTCCCTGAAGTGACACAAGTCCCCGAAGAGACTGACGTCCCTGAAGTGATACCCGTACATGAAGATCAAGTACATGGAAATGAAGAAATTTCCATAAATTACGCAAATTCACAAATATTGTGGGATCGAAAGCAAGTGCTTGTTGATGATATATTCTCTTTTGCAGTAGCTACAGAAATCATTTCATATGATGATTTAGAACCACGTTCAGTGGATGAATGCAGACGAAAAAATTGTTGGCCACAATGGAAAGCTGCTATTCAAACAGAATTGGATTCACTTGCAAAACACCAAGTATTTGGACCAGTAGTCCTAACCCTGAAGGTGTTAAACCAGTAGGATGTAAATGGGTGTTCGCAAGAAAACGAAATGAAAGAAACGAGATTGTTAGATACAAAGCTCGTCTTGTGGCACAGGGTTTCCTGCAGAGACCTGGGATCGATTTTGAAGAGACATATTCTCCTGTGATGGACACAATCACATTTCGGTATTTAATTAGTCTTGTAGTCTCAGAAGGACTTGACATGCATCTAATGGATGTGGTTACTGCATATTTATATGGAAAATTAGATACTGACATTTATATGAAAGTTCCTGAAGCAAAACCACGAAACATGTACTCAATCAAGCTAAAACGATCCTTGTATGGATTAAAGCAATCTGGACGAATGTGGTATAACCGTCTTAGTGAGTACTTAATAAAAGAAGGATATGTCAATGATCCAATATGCCCCTGTGTATTTATTAAGAAAACGGAACTTGGATTTGCCATTATTGCAGTATATGTTGATGATATTAATCTAATTGGGACTCCTGAAGAGCTCGAAAAGGCTTCTGAATATCTAAAAAAGGAGTTTGAAATGAAAGATCTTGGAAAAACAAGATATTGTCTCGGCCTGCATATTGAGCGGAGTTCAAACGGGATACTTGTTCATCAAACAACATATGTTGAAAAAATCCTGAAGCGTTTTAATATGGACAAATGTCATCCATTAAGTACTCCTATGGTGGTAAGGTCACTTGACCCGAAGAAGGACCCTTTTCGTCCGAAAGAAGATGATGAAAATCTTCTTGGTCCTGAAGTACCTTATCTTAGTGCAATTGGTGCCTTATTATATTTAGCCCAATGCACTAGACCTGACATTGCATTTTCAGTTAATTTATTGGCCAGATTTAGTTCTGCACCAACTCGACGGCATTGGAATGGTGTGAAGCACATTTTTCGTTATCTTCGTGGAACGTCAGACATGGGCCTATTCTATGCAAAAGATTCCAATAATGGTGCACAATTGAAGGGTTATGCAGATTCAGGATATCTTTCAGATCCTCACAAGGCTCGCTCACAAACAGGGTATGTATTCACTTGCGGTGGCACAGCGATCTCTTGGCGATCTACGAAACAGACTTTGGTCGCCACGTCTTCTAACCACTCTGAGATTCTTGCACTCCACGAAGCAAGTCGGGAATGCGTGTGGATAAGGTCTTTGGTTCATCATATTCATACTGCATGCGGACTATCTCTCATTACAGATGTTCCAACAACTATTTATGAAGACAATGCAGCATGCATTGCTCAAATCAAAGGGGGATATATCAAGGGTGATAGAACGAAGCATATTTCTCCAAAATTCTTTTACACTCATGAGCTCCAGCAGAGACATGAAATTGATGTTCAACAAATTCAGTCAAAGGACAATCTTGCAGATTTGTTCACTAAAGCTTTGTCGACGTCAACATTCAAGAAGCTGGTGTATAACATCGGGATGCGACGAGTTAGCGACCAAAATTCTTGAAATCTTGTACTTATGAGGGGGAGTAATTTTTTTGATGACATTTTGCGAACTGTACTCTTTTTCCTTCGCCTAGGTTTTGTCCCAATGGGTTTTCCTGGCAAGGTTTTAATGAGGCAGTGTTAAACGCATACACCATTATACGATTAAGTTACATTGTACTCTTTTTCCTTCGCTTTGGTTTTTTCCCACTGGGTTTTCCAAGCAAGGTTTTAATGAGGCAATTATCTTAGTGTGGTGGTCATCCAAGGGGGAGTGTTGTGAAATAGTGGATACCCACCACTCCTCTAACCATAACCTCCCCCACTCTTCAACTCCATAACCCCTCTCATTCAACTCCATAACCCCCACTATTAATCACCCACTATCTACCCCTCACCTCTATAGACTTGTAACTCTCCACCTTTGGGATTCCTCCATGGACCCTATAAATTGAGGGGTTTGTAATGTATTCAACAACCAACCAACAAGTGAAGAATAAATCCTCTCTCTACTTCTCTTCTCTATATTGTTTGTGTATTCTTGTGTTTATATTCTACTTAGTTCACAACATAAAATAAAATTTATAGAATTGATGAAAAGGATTGATCACAAGAGAAACAACGGTAGTCAACTCGTCTACAGCTGTCCCGTACCGGCTTAGCCGGGTGGTCAAGGGACACCCCCGTGTGACGGGGATGCCGGGTTCAAATCTTGCCTATGGCAAGTTGATGCCAGGCAGTTTCAGCCCTTTGGGCTTGGTCTCGTGGGCTTAGGCCCACTGCTCTCTGGCCCCTGGTGGCCTGTGTTTCTGTGTATTGTTATGTATTAGGGACTCTTGCCCTGTTTAGGGCCTTTGTAAACCAAAAAAAAAAAAAAAACTCGTCTACAGCTGACACACTGTTTAATTGGGATTTGGATTTTTTTGCATTTTGGATCTCATCATATCAATCTCAATAATCACGGGAGATAAGGGTTTTTGAAAAAATAAACAAAAATTTCATCCCTTAATAAAATTATTTAGGAGTTTTTTTTAAATTGATTGGTTATTTAACGATTTTGTGGAATTCAATGGATATAATTTATTTGTTGTAATTACTATTAAAGAGTATTTTTTTATTGAATTAGAGTCCTTTTATTATCTAAATCTGATTTTGGTTTAAAATTTTAAACGTGTGATTACATTAATATAACTCCTTTGTTTTAATATTATAACAAAAAATCATTCGGTTTAATCTGACAGAGATGGATAGATAAAGAAAGATTTTAAAAATTGATAAGATAATAATGTTTTTATTAAATGGGGATAAAATTGTATCTCTTTTATTTTAATACGTAAGTTAATAGGTATATATAATATATATAATAATTATGATATATCTATTTAATATTAAATTAATAGATTAATCAATTATTTAAATGATAGAAAAAAAAATTAAAATATTGGATCAGAATTTTTTTAATAAATAATTAATAGATATAAGAACTGAATATCCGTGATGGGTAACTTTCAGATTTGATGAAATTTTTTTGGTGATTTAGATAGAATTCAAATTAGATAAAAATTAACACCTCTCCTCGTTAGCGAGGTGGTGTGTGTACCCGCTTATCAGCGATGAATCCAGGGCAATCCCTGTCCGTCCCTTTACACGGAGTGTCCTCGGCCCACTGCCATACCTACAAAAAAAAAAATTTGATAAAAATTAAATATTTTGTTAGACTTGATCAATGACCTTATCTTCTGATATCAACAACCAAAATAGAAAAAGAATTAAATGTAGTTAAATGTAATTTCAAGAAAAGCAAATCCAATTAACACGATGAGCGTGTAAACAAAAAAAAATTATAAAGTTGTGCACAACCAATACTCTCAAATTTTTTAATATACCATGTTATATATACATAAATGATAAAATAAAATTTTTCATAATAATTAAATAAATTGTTTTTAAAATTTATTATAAAATCACACATAAAGGAGATATGCTACAACAAAAAATGAATTTTCTACATATATAACCCTCAACTAACCTTATATTGTAAAAATATCTTATTTAAAACTCTGAAACTGACAATATCGGTTGAATATAAATATATATGCACAAAAAAAACTTTAAGATTTGGTGTATATTGATGATATTATCCAATTTTATTAAAAAAAATCAAGAATTAAATTATTCCAATTTTTTTAAAAAATATATAACTTTTCAAGTATAATTCCGATTGGGGTGATCAATAGCTCGTTGAAAAGAGTTTTCAATATATATCTATGACAGTTACATAATTTTTTTCCCAAACATGACTATTTCATAATGAAAAGTCAGATCAAACGGGGAAACTCATATTTGACCCCAAATTAGCTATTTATCAAATATATTTATTGATTATCTTAATCTAAATCTAATAAATATAGTAATAAATGATGATGTGGCACGATCACCACCCTTTGTTCATATTAAAAATATAGATTTAATGAATATCTCATATTATCCCTTTTTTTTTCATTCTTACCCTTAATCTAAAAAATAAAAATCATAAAAAATTAAGGGTAAATTCAGAAATGATAGTGTTACAACTTACAAAGAAACAAAGTTAAAAAACTTAAATGCTTGTGGTTGGTATTTGGATAGAAAGATTTTTATTTTATGGAGAATTAACTCTTGCAAAATTTTAATGATTTAAAATAATACATTTTTCAAGTTTAACCCGAACCCAATCCAACTTGAATCACATTCGAATTTAACCTGAACCTGAACAAAATCCGATAGGTTAGGTTCGGGTTAAGCTTCTCAGACCTGAGGGTCGGGTTGAGTTTCTCCAACCTCAGGTTGGGTTTGAGTGGAGCTCCAAACCGACCCAATCCGTCCAAATTGTACTCTTATTAGAAATAATAAATCATCAAAGATATTTTGTTAAAATATGAATTTTTAAATGTATATATACAAAAAAAAAATTATTATTTGGTGAATATGGATGCCATTATTCAATTTATGTATAGATACAAAAAATAGAATTAAATTATTCTCAAATTTTTTAAAAATTTCATAACTTTTCAAGTATAACTCAGATTGGGGTGATCAATAACTCGTTAGAAAGAGTTTTAAATGATTCCCATTTTATAAATAATAATATCTTTTATGGGATCATGAATCGTCAGATTTTGATATTTTTTAGTTGATCATATTTTATTATTAAATTAGATAAGAATTATTGAATATCCATGACGGGTAACTTTCAGAATGGATGAAATTTTTTTGGTAAGTTTTAGATAAGAATTAAATATCTTATTAGACTTGATCAATTATCTTATCTTTGATATCAACAATCTAAATAGAAAAAAAAATTTAAATGAAGTTAAATGTAATTTTAAAAAAAACAGATCCAATTTAAAAAATATTAAAGATATGTGAATATCTTTTGGTTGAGATAATTATTTAAATCTTGTGTATCATTGATCAATTTTAAAATTTAAATATATATTAATGATTAATTAATTATTTAAATGATAAAAAAAATGAAAATACTGGATCAAATTTTAATAGATTTATTAGTTATTATGTACGTACTAAAACACTTGGTCAATGTCACTATGATTGTACTCATCAATCAGATCGACCGTCCCATCACGTGACACTCCTCTCAATCACACGTGACACTCCTCTTAATCATGTGGCAGGATGATCGATCAACCATAGACAATCTATCACATAAAGTCCATTTGATCAATCTACCAAAGTAGGTCGATCGACCGCATCATCTCAATTGATTAATCGGCAAAGGCAATCGATCGGATTCATTGGATTGATCAACCCATGATGATTGATCGTATCAATTCAATAGCTCAGTCGCCCGAAAATGATCAATCACATTAGTTCGACTTCTCGATCACCCGAAGACGATCGAGCGATTAGGCCGATCAATCATAGAGACCGAACCCACCGTTCGTCAAAGCTATCGACTATCAAAGGGCTTTACGTGGCATATCAACCTTATGCATGGGAAAAGATCACATGCCATAACGGCTGTTGTGGATCACGCGTAGGGATCATGGTTGTAACATCCACTCTAATAGGAAAATCCAAGGATCGCCATAAAAAAATTAGCTCCAAACTGTTGTATATCGGGACAATGGAAGGAGACAGAACCGGTGTGAGTGCTTCAAAGATCAACTATTGTTGAATGGTTTTAGACAAACTTCTTCCGTTTCGGTATGAACCGCAAGTACACCTGGGATTGATGAAGTGTTGCCTTCATGATACAATGAAGCCCTCTCTTGGTGTTGAAAGCAGAGGGTGTACTCTCTGTCTCAACCTCTTAAAACTTTCTGTATTTAAGGGCTGATGATGCTAACTCGTAATTGAAAGAATTCTTGTTGTTGTTTTGTTTGACTCTAAGGGTCTGATTGTTGTTTTGTTTGACTCTAAGGGTCTGAATTTACAGACCACATAGTGCCTTTTCATTCAAATGAGACACCCTTTCATGAATGGAGAGTTACAACAACCGTCCAATCGGTGGTCCACCGTTTCACGCGATCGTGCGATCCAGATCGTCCATCACGGGATACATCAAAAGGACTTCACTAGAGTGCTTGGGGCTCTCCTTATAAACACTCAAAACATTTTATAAACAACCGATATGGGACTAAAGAATAGGACCACATCATCTTCTAAGGGGGGACCACTAAAAACCAAAGGATTTATTTTGAAAATACCCAACACAAACTTGGATAATTAATATGAAGAGAAACAAAATTAAGAAAGGACCTAGTATAAAAGAAAATTATAAGTATACAAGTGCACACAAAACAAAATTCATCCCGCTTATTTGAGTGTTAGAGAGGTTTTGCAGGCACCTCACCTTTCTCAATGAACGAAATATGAAACTTCTCCCCTAATGTTCGTTGTTGGTCAATGTTATAACATCAAATCTCTGATTTTCAAGTGTAAGATGGAGATTGCCCGCATACATAGGGACCCGAGTTTAATCATAATAAAATGCAGGGGCTTGTATGGATATTAAAAATATTGAGGGGATGATTTGGATATGTGCATTCTTTCATGGGGTTATATGCATTTTTCCTTTAAAAAAATTAAGTAGGACAACAAAATACCATAAATGAAATTTTAATCTTTTTTGGTGAATAAAAAAGATTCAACAAAAATATTCAGGGGTAGTTCAATCTGTTATATTAAGAAAATTTTTTAATTATATTTGAGTAGCCAAATACTCTATATATAGATATATATAAAGTGAAACATCAAAAGAGAAAAATATTAAACTAAGAAAACTGAACAAAAGAATATTAAATAAAAAAGAGAAATAAAAAATATAATAACTATTCTCGTAATGTATCTTTAACCCTTAGAGTTTGTACAAAAATGATAAAAGAAAAAATCCCAAAATCCTAATAAATACCTCCAACATCGGAATAAAAGCTTTTCTACAAACTACAATCGAAATTCCATATGTTGATGGAAAAGCGTCAAAATGTTTGTGTTGATATCCAAGTCATTAACAACCAATGAAATGGAATCCCGGTGAAGCGAAAATATCGATGAATGCGTGAGAAAGCAAAAACGACCAAGACTTATGATATTATAGTGTAAACTAAAGAAAATCAATAGGGATTAAAGCGACTAAAAAGAGTGGGTATCGATGAAAAACATCATCACGTTGGATTACATGATCAACAAACATGCAAGGACAAATGAGAGCATTGGACGACAAGCAAAGAAGCTCTTAGGAATGCTAAATGCACACAAATGATGCCTGCAAGATGGGGGGGGGGGGGGTTATGTATGTAATGGGATGTGCTTACAAGAATTGTGTGATCATCAACGATGCACACGAACTAGATGCGCATGTTGGATATATGGATGAGTTTGTTAGAATATTCCATTATTTTTTAAAAAGGGTTATTATGATTGTGGTCATTTTGACTATTTACAAGATGGTGACACTTTTCTTTTTATCCATCTTTGACTAAAGGTGACTCACACATCACATGATAGAGAAGCACTTAACATGATCGTGGTTCCAATTCTGTTATAGTAACTACCATATTCCGGTAACAAAGTAGGTGAAGTTTATGATAAGTGTGATTTACTAATGAGATTTGACCCCCCTCTTAACATTAAATTGGAATTAGATCCTATCAGATATCTTCAATCCATAAAAAGTTAAAAAGAAGAAGTCAAATCTCTTTCTCTATAATTTTTCTATTTATCTTTCTAAACTCCGTAGCAAAGAAGTGAAGTAGAGAAGGAAGAAATAAAGACTGATTGTGGTCATTTACATATAAATTATGTTGATCCGTAAGCCTCTGATTCTGTGTATGTCATCAACAATGCATCTATAAGGTGTGCGTGAAAAACAGTGAGATGCGACAATGAAGTGCACAAACAAGACGTGTAAACAATGATGAAGTGTGTGTGAGATGCACTCAAACAAAGCACACATGACATGTGTCACCTTGATGAGTATATATGTTAAACAACAAAAAAAATATACAAAAAATCCTTCATGCTCCAATTGATACCCCTCAATCAAAAGCGAGGAAGAGTGATTTTTTTTTTGTAGATATATGATTTTTGAGGTGGAGGTTATATACATGAATGCATTTCGCTTTCTTGTAGTGTATTTTATTCATTCATTTCTCCGTGACATATTATTCATTGCGACAACGACATAGACACCCTGTTACTAGGTTTGATTTCATTTGAACTGTGTTAGTCATATCATGCTCATACAACTCATTTCATGTGTCGTGCCACGATGACACAACGTGTCAAGAAACTAACTGCACATTCAATCATGCTAAATATGATACTTATATTTCTTAAAATCTAATTTATATCAAAAGAGGATTTTATATTTCTTAAAATCTAATTTATATATATGAATAAATAAATAAGTAGAGTTTCAAATTTTAAAGAGAACGGAAATAATCATCAAAATATTAAAATTATTTGTTTATGTATTTATAAGGGTGTGAAGGTGGATCTCAAGCTCAAATTGGGCTCCTGCCGCAACAGTTTTTCGGCATCACAATTCACCGGAACTTCGAGTGGTCAAACTCGGTGCACGTGTTCGTCTAGGACACAATCACTGGCATCCGTAATGTAAAAGCAATAATCTATATCAAAACATATTATATATTTTATTTTATATAATATTTTTTTATAAATGAATAATTTTCTTTTTCCAACCCCAGCTTTAAACGCGGGACGGGAGAGAGGAAAAAGGGGAGAAGAGAAGTTGAAAAGACGAGAAGTTACCCAAGTTACCCGAATAAATCGTGTAGAGTATCCTCTTCTGGATCGATTCGCGTTTTTTTCTTTTCATCTCCACAAATTCCGTTCAAATCTTCAATTTCAATTGGATTTTGGTTTTTGAGATATGACCATTCCCGATTCGGAGAGTTTCTTCATGAACAACGGGGACAGTTGTTTGCCTCTGACGCCTGAAGAGGAGAAGAGGATCATCAAGGAGTTGAATGACGCGGCAGAAGCCAATCCGAAGGAGGGGAGCCTCTACTATCTTGTATCGTCTAGGTAAAGAAACAAAACCTCTCTCTCTTTTTGTGCGATCTGTTTATCTTGATTTGGTTACTTGTTTTTGATTCGTGATGCAATTTCTTCCATTGCAAGACACGATGGATCATAAACCTAGAATTTGTGCTGTGCATATTTTTTTGAGTCGTGATCTTGTCTATAAGGTACAGTAGGGTGAAATTTCTTTCTTTGCTTGCCCTGTGAACATTGTGTATATGACTTGGATGGTTAATTTTGTACTTTTTTTGTTGCATAAAGCAGACTTGGTCCAGTGATTTTGTTTTAGTATGTTCAGTAATGAAAAGTTCTCTCTCCAAAGTTCCCGGTGCGTGTTGTCCTTGTTAGCCATTCCCGTCCGGGTGCTGTTACACATTTTTTTCTAGCCCCAATCCCAGCCTCATATGCTTTGATAGAAAATAACCGGAGCATATACGAGTATATTAACAGGGTATATACTTTAATTATAAAATTTTCACATTTTATATAAATGCATCAATGCAATTAATTAGAGTATATGCTTCATTTTTTTTATAAAAACATATACTACATTAGACGACGTATACTATTTAAAAAAAATTCAACACACTTGTAGATTGGAATTGGGGCTGGAACTGTATGTAGCATTATCCTTCTCGTAAACTGTTTGGCATTATGTGGAGCAGTACCTTATGGGGAAATATTTTTTTGGGAACCTTGGAAAAGATCGTTTTTCCTAGATTGAAATTGTTAACAATATATTGCTTCATCAGGTCATTATCATCAATTTTTTTTATAAGAAACAGAAGTTGGATTTAGTGTTCCGTTACATGGTTACTTACCATTTTCATCTGTGTATGTGCAGATGGTGGAGCCAGTGGCAAAAATATGTGCAAGTAGATGAGAACACTGAGCAAAGTTCTATTGAGGTCATCATGGATGTTCCATGCAGACCTGGCGAGATTGATAATTCCCTTCTAGTAGATTCAAATGGAGAAAGCAATGAGCCAGTGCTCCGTAGTTTCCTTCAGGAAATGCTTGACTATGTATTAGTACCTGAAGAAGTGTGGAAGAAGCTACATGAGTGGTATTGAAACTACTCATTTTTCTTTGTTTTTATGTATTTTTTAATAAAAAAGTGGAGATAGTCATTTTTCTTGTTGTATACTATTAACTTTTTGATGCAGCATCCAAATAAGTAGAATTTTATATCCCACAATACATGGTGGTTCAATGTAATATCATAATAATTTGAAGCACTTAGAATACCTGGAATTAGCTAAAGTGAACTTAAATGAAGACTATGTATGATAGGGGTGGGCATGGACAAGAATTGGTGTGTTGAGGGTCATTCTGTCTCCAATCAGAGGAATCCAACCCTGGCCTAATCCCTAATCCAACCCTGGCCTATTCTCAGGTCAGATTCTGCTTGGGTTAATTGAGTTTTTAAACCTCATATCAAGGTGGAGGGTCTTGTTTTTGTGAAGAACGCTTCAGGTGCTCGCTGTGGGTTGTCTTGCCGAGGTTGCAATTTTCTTGCACCATGATAGTTTCTTCGGTGTGAATCAATCCGCCCAGATGGGTTAAAAGATGGATATATGTATAGTGAATTTGATATGAAACCTTGATATAAAATGGCCTAAACAATGAAAAAGGGATGGGCTTTTTTAGAGCCATAGAATGACATTTTTGATCGATGGAATGAACCGACACACACACACACATGTATATATATGTGTATATATATATACATATATATATATACATATACATATAAATACACATACACATATATATATATACATATATATATGTATTTGAAGAAGACCGCTTGTTTGTAGTTCGCCTTTTATATTGGAATATGCTACATTTGAGTCATTCTTGTGATCACCTTTGCACACCGAACACATTTGGAATTGTTTTGGAAGTATATACTTGTCTAATGAAATACCTGCCTTCACAAAAAGTGCAATACATAATCCAATGAATTGAATGCATACATTTTTTAGATTTTCATAGTACAATATATAGTGTCATAGTAGAGTATATATTCTATTAGAGATTTCATATATCGCATTAGGTGATATGGTGATTGCAAGAAGACTGCATGAAATGTTAGCCAACCTGTTTGTCCACCCTTGAAATGATTAAGGATCAGAATGAGTGGGTTCATTGCTCTTACTTTCATATCTCCATCATTAAAATAATTCCTCGGCAATATATCTATCTGTGGCATAGAACTAATATTTTGTGGGGTCTCAGGTTTGTGGGGACTGTCCATTGCCCCTTTGTGTGGTTTTCTTTTCCTTTTCTATTTTTGGTTTTTTTGTTTTGCATGGAGATCCCTTGTCTCCATTTCGTTTGAGGGGTTTCATTTTATAAATGAAGTTTCTGCCTACTTTAAATTTTTTTATTGGTATGGTAAATGGTTCCATTTTTTCACTTGTTGATTTTTCTTGTGTGTGATTGTTTTTCAATTACATCTATGTGCTTGTTTGTATTTCTATTATTTCAAGCATTTGTGAGAATCATCTTACAGAATCTGTGTGTATGGGTAATTAAACTCTTGGTTTTTTGTTTTGTAGGTATAAGGGAGGTCCTGCATTTCCAAGGGAACTCATCACTCAGGGCTTATCCAGGATTTCTATTGTGGAGATTTACCCTCTTCACCTTCAAGTTATTGATTCAAGAGATGACTCTATTCAAAATATTCATATAAGTAAAAAGGTATTTCTATTTATATCTGAATTTCTACTGATAAATTTATAGAATATTCAGCCGCTTGTAGTTAACCTGAATGCATGAAACTTAATTATGGAAGCTGCTACTGTTTTGAGGTTTCTTATTTGAGGTGAATGTGTTTTCTGGTTTATTTTTTTTGAGTGAAATAATATTTGGACCATTTCTCGATTTGTGTCTGTCATCCTTGTGCAGGGGCCATGCTAATATTCTATGTATCCCTATTTTATCGAATGTCCCAAAGGCCAAATCGAGAAATTATGGCTGGTTTATTAAAAAATAACCTTAGAAGCAAAGCAACTTACATTTGATATTCTTTGGGATTCCTTTGCTTATAGAGTATGGCTGTCATGGAAATTTATTCCAGGGTTGTACAACAGTTCAACTGGATTCCAGTTCCACTGCGCTATGGATTGTACAAATATAACATGTGCTTAGATTCTCTGTTTGATCAACATTTGCATAAGTACTTGAAAACAGAAACTGAAAAGGTGTTACAAATTCACAAGAAAGACATATATAATCCCAATAAATTTTTATGGAACACTATTTAATCATTATGTAGTGCCGGGAGTTATATGGTGATCTTATGAAACAAAACTTCAGAGATGTCTTCCCTTGTTAATGAACCAAGGATCCTGCTAAGCATAATTTCTGGTTGCTTGAAGTTCCTCCCTGCAGATTTAACCCAAATAATTGTTGTATCTATTGCGTACTTCTAATAATTGGAATTGAAACATTTTCTGCTTAGGATGTTAATATTGTACGTGCAGAAATTAGTGTTTTTTTTTAATTTTTAATTTTTATGTTGCTACTCAATGTTTCTTGCGTACATTTATTTTAAATTGATCGTTGAGATTGTTTTTGGACATGATACTGTGATTAGTAGAAAAAGATATGGCTAAATTATGAATTATACATGAATGATATGCACATTTTTGGTCAGTCATAAGACTCATAAAACCTATTATACACATATGCATGTAAAACAAATGTTATATTCAAATAGTTCGCAATTACTCCATTTCATGCATAATAATCCTGATACCAAGCAGTAGTCCATGAACAAGCCTTTAAGATTTATCCAGTGTTATTTTCTCCAGAGAAGTATGAGCCAGTCTATAATGAAAGTCATCCACTGCATCTACAAATTTCTGTACCCATCAATTGTTTTGTTTTTATTGTATGTTATGAATTATTCCGAACGAAAATTTCCAATTTTTTTTCCAGATATTTCCACCTCATCAAATTATTCCCGTGGCTTGCACTTGTCACTGTGTGGTACTTTATTAGTGTTCACATTGGTTGATGTGCATATATTTCTGATAGTATTGTCAAATTACTGTAATATAAGTATATACCAAGTTTTTCATTTGATATCTACAAGATTTGGCATTGTGTGCCATGTTGTGTAGTAATTATTATACCTTGAAACTGTCTCCTAACAATGCAAGCTAGTTTCATTGAAAATTGGATTCCAGTGTAGGTGATGCTGATCCTAGCTTGTTTTACATTGCAGGCTTGTGTAGGTGACCTTCACAACAAGGTTTGCAGAATTCTTGAGCTAGAAGCAGAGAAGGCATGCATAATGATATTTATTGTTTCCTTGTCTATTATACTGAATTGAATATTGTAAATAGGAGTTTTTGTATTTGCAGGTCCGTATTTGGGATTATTTTCAAAGGACTAAACATGCGCTGTTGAATAACTTCGATCAGATACTAGAAGATGCTCATTTGTTTACAAACCAATATGTAAGTATAGGCATAAAGTGATCATGTTCTGCTTTTGATTACAGAAATGGTTTACTTGGATTTATCCAACTGATGGATATCATGAAGTTCTGTTTCTTGATTGATAATATATTTAGCATGTCCATATTGCCGTCTGATTTTATTTTTGTAATGCTGTTGCAGCACGATGAATGCATATGTTTTGTACTAATTCTAACCCATTTTTGAAAAAAGGTGGGAGTCTACTACCATGAACTTTTGTAGACTCCATGATACAACTCCAAGAATAAAAAAGGTCAGCAGCTGAGGAATCTCCTGCTAGGAGGACTTTACAATGGATAAAATAGGAGAGGGAGAGAGAATACGATGGGATTAACAAGTCATGCACCCACCACTAACTAACCCTCCCTAAAGACAGATACAAAAATGGCCTAGTACAATTGCAATTCCATATATTTTTTGAAAAAAAAGCAATACAAACCCCGAATATCACTTCACTTCGCCGACCAAATTGCCCAGCAACCTGCTGGAACAGTTACTTGAGCCACCATGGATGCAATACTTCAATCACTTTTTTTTCTCATCCTTTTTTCCATTTGCGCAACTACTTCGAGGAAATGAATTTGCGTTTCTACTTTATTGTCTCCCTGGTTTCTTCCTCAAGAGCACATGATCTAAAGATTCCTCTTTCGATTACAAAGGACACAGGTCAGTGAATAACCAACCACCCATTTTGCTCTATAGATCTTCGTTAGGAGCCTTTCCTGGAAGAGAAGCCATGTGAAAGTCTGAACTTCCTGTGGCGTTTTGGTCCTCCAAATGTCCTTATATTTTGTTGCAGTACATGTTTAGGAGGGTAGTCTCCCTTAGGTGAGTCGTGTGACTTTAAAACCCTCCAGGATTAGATATCCATGATATCCTGTCTATCTTGCCTCTTCCACTCTTGCATTTTGGAGGAAAGAGAAGAGGGCCTGCGCATCTTGCATCTCAGCTTCATCGATATTTCTTCTCATAGTGGTTGCTCAACTGAGTTCATCAATGTTCATCTCAAAGTCCTTTACCATCTCCAATGGAACGTCATTCTTGAAGGATCCTCTGAGTCATGCCAGAACCTGAGTGTAGAGCCTTCACTCACAATGCACCTCCCAGGCAAGTGAATGTTAGTGGCCTGACCCACTTTAAATATTCTTGATAACTGACAGAAATTGGTGGATACTGATTTCTAACCCTGACCTGTCCTGTTTACTTGATATAAGGAACTACGTCTGATCAGTCACCATCAATCTCTCTCTCCCCCCCTCTCTCTCTCTCCTTTTTCCTTTTTTTTTTTGGAAATTCAGGTTATGATTCAGTAGGTGGTTACCTCAATAGTGGTGATGACTGAGATAGGTTTGAGATTTTGGGTTTATATTTTTTTTTGAGGAAGATATAGAGAATCTTATTTCAAGAAACCCCCAGATTAAGGAGACGAGGGATCTCTTTACAATTAAAGAAAAGGAAAATACAATTCGATATTAGGCTATCCTCTCCCCCAATTGTTTTCCATAATTGCACCGGGCGAAGGCTCCTCTAAGATGAATTTTGGGTTTATATTTATGGAATGATTTTTTGAGAAGAAGGTAGGCATATGCCTATGGATTTATTAATTAAGCAACTTCCCCAAGAGGTTACAAATCAAAGCTAGTAATTTAATTTAGAAAAAATAGAGCATCCAAAAAACAAAAGACCAGCCCGCATAGATGAGAAATCTACCCAACATATGGAAGGGTACCTCCATTGCATTATTCCATGTTAAATTTTTTTTGAGAAAATATTGGAGCAATCTTAGTAGTGAAAGACGCCCTGAACAAAGGAGACAAGGATCTTCGTGCATTACATTAATAAGGAGAGAGGAAATAAAGAAGGAAGAAAATATAAAGCTTATATTTTTTAAATATTACTTTGTGAAGTATTTACTAAACATTTACTTGTTATCCTGAAACTTGTGGAGATCAGATTATATTGTGATGCCATTTGTAGAGAATTGTCATTCTATGTTAGTAATTGTCAATATCTGGCGTACTTCTCCTAGTTAAACTTATTTGCCTAACTTGTGAATGCATTTCATTGTATGCAGATTCTTGCAGAGGTTCAAATCGATGGGTTTTGGCCTTCTGGTTCCGGTATGGATTCGACAGGAAATGAGTTAGCTTTGGTACCAGTAGAACCATCAAGATCGTCCTTCACAATTGCTGGAGGACCTACCCTTTCAAATGGTTATGTGACTGGATTTGGTCAAGATTTGTTGCATGGAAGTAGTTTAAACTCAACATTCAGAGATGCAGAAGATAGTTATGATCCTTCAGATACCAGCAATAGGGGAGATGGAGGATTGACAGGGTTGCAGAATCTTGGGAATACTTGCTTTATGAACAGCGCTATTCAATGTTTAGTTCATACTCCTCCACTTGTTGAGTATTTTTTGCGAGATTATAGCGAGGAGATAAATAAGGAAAATCCTTTAGGAATGCATGTATGTGTTTTTGGTTTCATTTTTTTTCTATATATCACACTTTGTATTCAATCATCGTATATAACCTACTTTTCTCTACAATTTCGTGATTTTGTAAAATTGATGATAAGCTTGTAATTAGTGTTAATGCTGTACAGGGTGAGCTTGCCATTGCATTTGGAGACTTGTTGAGGAAATTGTGGTCCTCTGCAAGGACACCAGTTGCTCCCCGCCATTTTAAGGCCAAACTTGCTCGCTTTGCTCCTCAGTTCAGTGGATATAATCAACATGATTCTCAAGTGAGTGATATCAACAAATTCTCCTGTGCTGAAATTGCAATTATTGTTGTCAAACATAGATGCACTTTTGTATCATTTGGGAGGCTATGATCTCTCTAGTGAGCTTTCATATTTTTTAATCTCACTACTGAGATTGTTGCAGTTTTCATTTAGCGATTCTTGACTCCATGTCACCATTATAAAGCTGAATTGATCAAATATACCTGTCTTGGATAAATGCTTTGATTTAGAACAAGACAATTGTTCTATGAGTTATCATATAGGTCTCTTGTTTAGTTTTTTTTTTTTTTGTCATTATGGCTTCTGCTTGCAGCTGTATAATTGCTTGGTTGAATGTTCAATATGGCACTTATTGTCTTCGAATCCGGTATAGGAGGTAAATTAACTCTTCTTGCTTATTGTGGTGCATTAACTGCCAGGATGATTTGGAAGATATGTCATGGTTCATATATATAGTTCAACACCTCTTGCAACTTTAGATTACCTTTTGTAGAATAATGTTCTAGCTTTATTTTTTTGTGATGACTTAAACTGTCTTTTTGTTTGGAAGAATTATTTTATGATGCCTGATACTGTCACCTTTAGTTGCGTTTCACTAGAGCAATGCATTATAATTATTAAGTTCTTCCAAATTTTATAGTTTGCTTAATATGCACAGTGAGCATCTTTGATTCTTGAAACTTTTGCATCGTAATGTACTTTCAAGGCTTGATAATTTTTCTGTCAATAGGAGCTCCTTGCATTTTTATTGGATGGGCTGCATGAAGATCTAAATCGGGTAAAGAACAAACCCTATTTTGAAGCAACAGATGCCAATGGTCGTCCTGATGAGGAATTCGCTGATGAATGCTGGAGAAACCACAAAGCTCGGAATGATTCAATTATTGTGGATACATGCCAAGTGAGTTTTTTTTTCCTTTTCTTTTCTTTATTTCTTTCCCATGCTTCCATGTTCTGAGAGGATCTTTTTAAAGTGGGTAAGGTGGTTGAGTGAATCTTTCCGTAGTATAGTTTAGCTCTTGTTACATTTTTGTATATTTCTAAATTTCAGATAAAAATGGTATGAGGTCTTTCTTTTTAAATGACTATAACAATTTTCCTTCCTCTGGCCCTTGTGGTCTTTCCCTTGGCCTTTCTCTCCTCCCCATACTACTGGCCTTGCTTTGTTCAGTCTCCTATGCACGTGCAATCAGTATTGTCTATATGAAAGATAAAGTTTATTATGATCATGGATTTCAAAACAAGAGACATAAAATGTGTCATTTTGCTAGTCGGAGATGCGTACTACTTATCCTTCGATATTCATAAACATTTTCCTTGGCCATCGCAATACTGGATGCTTGTTTTTGTGCACTTGGAACCTCAGTGTGTGAAGGCATTCATGTTTTGCTCAGCCACTTATCCCTTGAGTCGTTTTTTTTTTGTCTTGAACAATTTTGTTATGGTCGGACTAATAGGAGTTTCCAGGTTAAATGGCTCAGTATGGGATTAACTTGACTATTTATTATTAGGACATTTGGTGTTTACTATATGGGATGGTCAGTAAATATTCTGAACCACTTCCTGTAGATAAGCGGCAGATCAGAGGAATATTGATTGAGGGATTTGGAGGGGTCTTTGCATTCAAATTGCCTATTGTTACCTAATTACCATTTGCATTGAGCTCCTGTATTATGTAATGTGTGATGTTATGTGACGTTCACACAAATTGAAATTGTATATTTTTTCAGGGAAATATTTAGTTCTGAAACATGGCATGCGATATCATATGATACATGGCTAATTGGTTATTCATAACAATTATCCGTCCTGTGCTGGGAATACAGTCTCCTTCTCTCTCCTAGACAAGGATGTAATATTATAGGAGGACAAAAAGAGAATGGCTCAATAAATTCCTATATATTAGAAAATAGGTATTATAATTTAATTTAAGAATGTAAGAGAGGAAAAAGTATGACCTTGAAGGTTCCACTACCCAAGGAGCTATTATATAACATAGACAATGTAGGGAAAGAGAGAGAAAAGCAGTTTAAAAGGTGAAAAAGGAGAAAAGAGGGATAAAAAGTAGAAAAAAAAATACAAAAAAAGGTTTATAACATCGTATTCAAAGATAAGTGTCCATCACATTGGTTCTATATATCTTGTGAGTTGTGACAAATGTAGTACATGTTTGCACTTGAGTCTGGATTTACCTGATAAATGGAATGGATTTCAGTCTTTCGGTACATCAACTGTTGTTGGGGTGATTATCAAGGAACTTCAACCTGGTGATTTGACATTGTAATTCACACCCATCTGTTAAGTGCTCTAGGATCTAGGACTTGATATGGATGTGATTTAGTGTGAGTGAATACAATTCTGCATTGCCAATCAAGAAGCATGGAGAAATACAATACTTTTATACATGTAAGCATAGTGAAAGGGATTGAATTGTAATATGTAAAGATAGAAATTCAAGTTATCGTTAATGTTAGATAGATTAAAGTGCTAATGTGAAATATATATGCTTGGTGATATTGATATTTGTTTACTAGCTCGTAGTCGCGGAACCAGGAATTTATCCTAATGGGGGCGAATTTTACCTACAATCTTAATTTTTTTTTTCTAGATGAAATAACTTTTTTCAAGTTAAATATTTATTTTCATTAAACATAATGTGGGTCAAAGACATTGTATTACAAGGTGTACACAAAAAATAAAAAGGGGGTTTCATTATATTTTCTACAATTATTCGAAAAACAAAAAACAGATAATCTGTCAGTCTCATTTCTATTTTAATGAGAAAAAAGAGAAAAAATATATGACAAGACAAACACAAGCGTAAAACTTCTTTTTTACTAAAGGTAAACATCCAGCCTCATTTTATTAAATGAAAGAGAAAAAAAGGTAAAAAATATTAGCTAAACAGAAAATCATCTAATTCTCCTTTATCCTTCTATAACTATTTTATATCTGAATAAGCTATCCGTAAATCAAAAGAACAAAAAAATAAAAAATGGAATATTATGTACTATTGTAAATATCAATATCTCAAAACGTAACCAACAACTAAAAGTAACTGTGAATCCATCTTAACTAACTAAAATCCATCAGGTGAAACTGTACCGATGGATTTAACAAAAAATTTAGTGGGGGCAGCTCCCACACTTGCCCCTATGTGGCTCCGCCACTGCCAGTTTAGGTCTATTTTGTTTAAATTATAGTACTACAACTCTGTCATATGTTACTGATAAATGCTTACTCATCCTTTTCATATATATTAATATTCAGTCAAATCATCATATTTGAAGCGATTCCTAACCTGGAAATGTGGAGCTGTTTAGAAATTTTCTTGGGAAGTAATGTTGTTTTTTGTCTGTCCAGCAGATGGGTGGGGTTTTCTGCATGCCCTCAAGGAGAAAAGGTTAAGGTAGGATAGCTAAATGATTCCTCACGGCTTACACACTTATGCTGAGGCATGTGATAACAAGAAATGAGAGAATTTCTTAGACAATGTGCTATGTTGAAAATATGTGGGAAGGCAACTTGGGTTTCCAGTTTAACACATTTTGTGAGCTAGTGTGCTGAATGTAGGTAGAGATTAGAGACTTAGTATTGAATGATTTGCAGTTCTATGGAGCTCCCATCTTTTGCTTGGGAAGATACACTGAAGGATCTCCTTATTTCATTTGGGTGCTCCTCAGGAAAGGTATTTGTTGGACTGGGGGAACTTGAAGTGGGATAAGGTAGAATTCTTATAGTTCTCTGACTTTCCTTTATAAGACTAAAGGGGCATCTGGCCCAAACCTTCTGAGTGGATGCTTGGGCCTAATGTGTAGTGACATACTGGGAAAAAAGCCTAGGCAGGCTGCCCACACTACCTATTGAATCGATAGAAACATGATGATGGGTGCACAGAGGGTCTTTGGGTTGGGGATCACACATGGCAAGGGAGAGATGAAAAGCTCCCTTGGGGTCAAGTTCATCAATTTTTTTCATGGTCAGGTTGATGAAAGGGTTATCTAATATAGAAAAATGCAAGCATGAGAACCTTGCCCACAGCACTGTATTGTCAATAACCTATTATAACATTAATGGTTGTGACTCGTCATTTGGGGCTAGTGTGGCGAAATATTGTGATCTTCAACCACATTATTTCTGTCTTCATCATGTGGTCAAGAAACTTGTGGTCACATGAGGCCAAATAATCGTATATAAGGCCGCTAACTATTCCCGTGATGCGTTCCTTCGTGTTCTCTGCATGTTTTCATTGGACATTTCTCATTTCTGGTTAACCAAACACCCAAGCACACTGCAAGGTGCCTCTCCATTGGAATCGTTCAGTTGCTCTATAAATTCTTCTAAATTAGCTTGTTTCCCCAAAAATGTAGATCTTTCATATATTATATGGATGGAATTGTGGGGTCCTAATCATAAAGTGGGTTTAATTACCAGATACACCTGCTTAGTTTTTTTTTTTTTTATTTCTAACTCTTGTATTATGTGTAAGTGGTATTGTGTTTGTATTTGGTGGTTGGGTTGAAGGGTCTAATACAACAGCTAAGTGATTATATTTTTGAGATTTTAAACATTCCCTTGCATATTTTACCTTACACAAGTGAGATGCCTCTGGCTTAAGGCAGGGTGATCTTTGCTTGAGATAGTGCTGAAACGAGAAGCACTGGCAAATTGTTTGTCCAATTTGTTTATTTTTGGTTTCTGAATGTAAATGTGCATCCTTCGTAGAAGAACCTTTCCCGACTGGAAGAACCATTTGTTATAATAGTCTCTGAATTTCAGTCGATCATTGAAAGGTACTAACACATGTTGACGGTTACATATTCCAAGATGATGTTTAGATGGTAGGTGTATGATTGCTCTTTCAAGATCAAAATAAAAAGAATAATTAAAATATTGCTATATCAAGAAATTTAATTTACAAGACATTATTCTTGACTTCATTTTTATTTCTCTGTAGATGGGTAGATATAGATAGATAGTTACCCACTGTGTTGTGAGGACCACCGGTATTGTCTAGGGAGGCTTGACTAATCATGAATAGTGGATCTCCTTGCAACATTGTTGTTTGTTTCTTTTCAAATGTGTGGATATGCAACTTTTCCTTTTTATCGTCACCCGATCAAACATGTGAATAATGTATTTACTTTTTTTTGGCAAGGTATGTTTGTGTCGTGATTTTTTACTATTATTTCATCTGAAATTACTCAGGGTCAATACAAGTCAACATTGGTGTGCCCTGTTTGTAGCAAAGTTTCAGTGACATTTGACCCCTTCATGTACCTATCATTACCACTACCTTCAACTGCAACCAGGACAATGACTGTAACTATATTCCATGGTAATGGGAGCGGACTTCCCATGCCTCTCACTGTAACAGTGATGAAACAGGGTTGCTGCAGGGATCTTGTTCGGGCCTTGAGTTCTGAATGTTGCTTAAAGGAGAGTGAAGGGCTATTGCTTGCGGAGGTAGACTTGCCTGGTCACATCTCACTTTTTAACCTTTTCAGTTTTCTTTCATTTAATCTCCACTGAGTTCAAGCATGTTGTATTTTGGTAGGTCTATGATCATAAAATATATCGTTATATGGAGAATCCATTTGAACCATTGTCATCTATCAAAGATGAAGAACATATTGTAGCCTACAGGCTTCCCTTGGACTATGGGAAACATTTGAGAATAGAGATAATGCAACGAAGCAAGGATAGGTAACTCCTCTTTAAGTTAATTTATAGACTAGTTTATATGTATATTTTAAGTCAACCTAAGTTCTTTGATGTCACATTCTTCTCTGGCATTATTTCTAAATATTCACCATGCACACTTGTTCTCATCTAAGATATTGTTGAAATGTATTCGAATGAAATATATTTTTTCTAAATAAGTCACTGCATCTACGTGACATTCTTATTCATATATATCAGTATTCTATGTTTGACACGCTTATGCTCCCCCCTCCCCTCTTGAAAGAGAACCATTAAAGGAAAATGAAAAATGCGGACCAAAAGAAGACTTTCTTCAACTCCATGTAAACTGTTTAACTTTTCACCCTCAAAAAAAGAAAATCACAAACTATAAGATAATGCCTCATTCAAGCAATCATCAGTAGATTGCAACTTCATATGCCATTGCTCTTAATCTTGGGTGGATTTTATGGGCCAAAAAATTATGGCCAAACCATGTTATAATTGAGGCCATTTTGTATTTTTGATGAGGAGCTCGATAACTTGAAGTTCATATAACTGAGTCATTCATTAGACCTTGTACATTGCTTTTCAGTGCTCGGATGTTAATCGCTGTTCTGACAGTTTCCAAACCATGGATGATATGTGTTGGAAGATAAACTTGTCAACTTGAAGTTGTTATATTACATCTCACAACTTGGGATATATGGGAACATCGCTCCTTCCAATTGAATATCCTATCCTCGAGCATATTCTAACAGCTTAACCTAACAACCAATCTAAACATCTTTAAATCGCAAACCATTGTTGAATCTAATGTTTGGAATTCAAATCAGGAAGACTTGTCGAAATTATATAAAAAAAGAACTTTAATTCTAAACTTCAAATTTAACTCAAGCAAGTTTTTTAAATGCTGTTGATGATGCTATTCTACTACACCTATTGTTGGCTTGCCCCTCAACAACATATGCTATACGGCTGCCATTTCTATGCTGCCTGTGTTCTTCAGTTCATTTGGTTCATTCGGTTTGACCATTGATATTGGGGCTCCTCATCTGATGGTAAGAAGTCATGAATGTCCCTAGATGATTCTCCTAGGTTTGGTCATGTGGTTCACCTCAGGGTAAGGGGCAAGGACTTTTGCTACACCATTCTCTCCTAGTTGGGGAGAATTCATCCTTGAACTAATATTGTTTCATTCCCAAGTGATGAGTATTGAAAGTGGCCCATTTCATTCTCCATTGTAGGTCATTGATTTTGTTCATCATCCACATAATAAATTCTAAGCCCCCTTTTGTGTAGCGACATAAGCTATTCCGGTATAGATAACTATTCCAACATAAATAGCTGTACATGGAGAAAGTCATTTATGTTTAGTTGTGTTTTTATTTAATTCTCTTGGGAAACATAGTAATGAGGTTTTTGTTTGGTTTGACCATGAATAAGATATGAATAAAGATTTGTAAAAGGTGAAAAATGATTTAACATGTGGGCTCCCTAATTTATAAGAGGTGATGACGGGTAATCTAACATGTTGGCCACCCTTATACCAGTGGAATAGATTTGATGGAATAACCCACAGAAGAGGAAAAAACCGAGTCTTTATCTGAGGAAAAAACAGAGTCTCCCAGCTATTCTGACATAGCTATATTCCTCTATTCCATGCAAACAAACACATGCTTTAGGTCTATTCACCTTTATTCCAGCCTATTCTAGTGCTATTCCTATATCCAAGCAGGCCATAATGAACTAATTATCTCATCATTTGAATTCATGCTTCTCATTGAGTTCACCCTCATTATTAATATGTCACGTCGAGGTATTGGTGGTAGAAGCCCATGTGCAGCTTTGCATAGATCATCAAACTCGAAGTCGATGAAGTAAGGTTCCTCCATGTGATTCAAGCTTATGAAATTAGAGATTTCCTATGAAACCATGCCGAGTTATTGTTGTCTGCCAAGTTCCAAGGAACCCAAACAGTGTTGCACACCTTATTATTTGAACTCAGGCCTATGATAAGGTTTCTCTTTGCTGTTGCAAACTGACAGCAACTGCTATTATGGCTCCTTCTGTGGACGTTGATCAATGGGTTGCATGCTTTGGCTGTCAATCTACTGGTGGTTGGTAGCTGTATCACAATCACATGCCAACCAGATCTCAAATGCACATCTGCAATGTTAAGTTCAACATTTATATGCATGAGATCTGAGTCTAAGAAGGATCTGTGCCTTTTTTCGGATAGTACGTTAGTTGTGCACATTGTTGATATCTGAAGTGCCATCACCGAGAGTCTGACACTGAGGCATCTACACCCTTTCAGGCTCAGGGCTCGGGGACATGTTGTGATTGTCAGCCTCTTGACATTTTTGAACAACCTAAATAATCCCCATAATGTTTGGTTCACATTTCTCACCATGGTACAATTAGAGGCCACTTCTCTCGCAAATTTATTAATCCGTGGATCTTCACAGTTTTGTCACAACTTGGCACTACCATAGTGTTTTGTAATCTTAATGTGGGGGTGGGGGTGCCAAAACTTAGCCAAATATGATCGCATTTACAAGTTTTGATACGAGGGATACAACTTGATTATTGAGGATGTTGTGACTAGGTTTTCCAATCATAGGGAATCGAACCACAAAAAAAAAGATAGAAAATAAGAATATGAATTGAAGGAATACTGTCATTAAGGCCATGTTTGTTGCAGTTTAAATTTACAGATTATAGATTATAACTTATAAATTATAGATTATAACTTTTCTGATAAATTGTAAACACGTTTGTTGTAACTGTTTAAAAGCAATAAATAAGCAACAGTGGATGTTTGTTTAATAAGTTGTAAACAACCTTTTGGTATACAATTGTCAAAAATACCCCTATACTATAGAAGTAAAAAATTAATTTATGTTTGATTAAATAAGTTGATTTTTATGTATAAAATTAATTTTATAAATATTTAAAAGAAAATTAAATTAACATAAATAATATTTCAAAATCATTACAATATTTTCAAAATATTACATTATAGATTTTAATAAATTGAGTGACAAATGAAATTATAAAAAAAAACTGATAATGTATTTTTTGTAATAGTAAAAAATTGAGAAGATGAAAGGTGGTTTAGTGATTTTTGGTGTAATAGTAAAAAAATAGATACACATGTTATTTATAAAAAAAATCAAGGTCATGAGTGTCTAAATTAAAAAATTTAATGCATTTTATAAGCTATAATATCAGATGCATCCCTTTCACAACTTAGAGATTATGACTTTTTAAAGCTGTTTTTAACTTAAATAAGTTCCAATAAGCTTAACCAACATACAACAACTGTTTATTTTAAGCTAAAAACTATAATTTGCAGTTTATAAGTTTTGACAAACATGTACTAACATGAGTTCAAATTATATGATTGTGGGAAGTAGAAATTTCACCCAAGAAATCCTATGACTAAAAGTCCATTACATTTAAGTCAATGCTTACTTCCGGGTAGCTTCTATATGCTACAAAACTGTGGGTAAACCGTGTTCTGTGATCAAATAATGCTGGATGATAACCTCAGTAATTTGAAGATGCTAATTTGATACAGCCAACAAAAATTACGCTACGCCCGGCAGTTCTGAAAGGTTACTCCCAAACCCTAGCCAAACCTATTAAAAGATAAGCTTGTCAACCTGATGTTATATCTGATGGCTTGAAAGTTGTTGACCTAACAATGAATTTAAACAAACTCTCTAAATCATAATTCTAATTGAAATTAATGTTCAAAAATCAAACCAGGAAGGCTTTGTTCAAATGTAAAATCAAAGCATATTTATAGTGGATCACAGGACAATCTAGAGAGTTCCAATAGGGATTCTGGTGGTTCGATTAATTAATCCCAAAGATGCCTTCAGAATTTGAGGGAAGAGGGTGGTTGGGGGGGGGGGGGTACAAATTGTGGTTGATCGTGTCAGGATGTGGTGGCAGAGACCTCGGCACTCGTATTATTTATCACACAGGACATTAAAGGTTGTAATTTGGAATATTACAACAAGAACGCTCTTGAATGTTTAGATGGCATCATAAACCAATTTAATATTGATGTATGTTTCTCTGAGTTTCCCTCATGAAAAATAATTGAGCCTGCCATGGATATCCAGCAAAAATATTTTCACAGTTTTATTATATACAATGTGTATATGCACAGAGTTGACATATATACACTGTATATAGCTTAGTCTAGTGCATATGCACTAGGCAAATACATGGATTATACAGTGAATTTGCAAGGGAGAAATATGTACATATTATAAAACCATGCATATTTGTGGCTTCATATCTTGGCTGGCTCTAGCTGCACACTACCCTTTCTTATTCTTACATTTCATACTTAGATTGGTTAGAAATACATATTGCATATAGTTTTGTGTTTCTATCCGCATTAAGGGGTATGTTTTAGTGATGCAAATCATTGCTGCATGAGATGTTTAGAGAGGGGAGGCATCCATGCTAAAAGAGCACTTGTCTGATGATTGAAGAGAACAGGGAAAAATGTAACTTTATCCACCAAACATTCAAAAGGTATTTAAGTAAAAAAACTTTGATGATCGTGTTCGATGAATGGTCTAGAATTATGACTCATTAAATTGAAAACTTCTCTCTTTATTATGCTCTCAACCATGCAATTAATAAGTCAATTCTGACCTTGTAGACATGGAGGTAGTAGAAGATTTAGCTCATCATCTACTCTTGCCATTTCCTTATGTTTGTTTATCCTTTAGATTCTCATCAGGGGGGATTTTAATTTATAGTTACTCTTCCTGGGATCTTATATATTGCATCTTCTTCAGATTCAAATCGGAAATGTCGAACAGTGGCAATCACAAACTTTGTGGGACACCATTGATAACTTGTTTAGCAGAGGGTAATCATACCGGAGCAGATATTCAAGCGGCAGTGAGTGTTGTGCTTGCCCCACTGTTGCGGACAAAATTATTAATTCATCCAAATCAAATGCAAACATGCATGGACAATGGTTCAGGGCCTTGTGTTGATTCCACTAATCTGATGGAGAGCTGTGGTCCTTGTTCCAACAATGTGGACAGGACGACATCTAACACGGAGACCGAACAAGCATGTAGCAGAGAAGAGTCCTTCTCGCTGTGGTTTTTTGATGATAGGTTCACAGGCAGCAGAACTCCTATTGAAAATGATACAATTGTTAGCTTAGGTACATCCATCAAGGTTGTATTAGAGTTGTCGGACAGAGAACGTGATTTCTATGATTTCAGCTACCTTGAAGATCTTCCTGTTGTTTTCAAATCTGGATTTCCAATGAAGAAAACAAGGCAGGAGGCAGTATCTCTGTTTACGTGTTTGGATGCATTCTTGAAGGAGGAACCTCTGGGACCTGATGACATGTGGTATGTTCTCTAGTGAAAATCTTCTCTGTCTCGGTTAATCAATTTCTTTGTTCATTTTAAGATGGTAAAATTTCCTTCTTGTTGCAGGTATTGTCCAAGCTGCAAGGACCACAGGCAAGCCACCAAAAAGCTGGACTTGTGGAGATTTCCGAACATTTTAGTTGTTCATCTGAAAAGATTCTCATACAGTCGTTACATGAAGAACAAACTAGAGACCTTTGTCAATTTCCCACCCATAATCTCGATTTAAGCAAGTATGTAAAGAGTAATTCTGCTGCTTCTCAGTCTCATGTGTATGAATTGTTTGCTGTTAGCAACCATTATGGAGGATTAGGTGGTGGTCATTATTCGGCATTTGCCAAGGTATGCTCATCAAATCTTTGTTATATCTGCTTTTCATTGCAAATTTTAGTATTGTGATGGATTTATATCCTAACATGTAGAAACTTTCAACTGGACTCTGCAGATGATAGATAACAGTGACTGGTATAATTTTGATGACAGTCATGTATCTCCCACCAGTGAGGATGCAGTGAAGACATCAGCAGCTTATGTGCTATTTTACAAGCGAGTGGAAGATGACCATGCTATGGACACGGCTGAATCATCACATGCTTATTCCGCAAGTGGTTGAAAAAGCTTCACCAGATAATGCTGTTCAAATTGAACAATTTTTTGTGTGGTTGTTTTGGCTTTCTGATACAATTGGCAGATTGGTTCCACCAATGTGAACTAATGTCTATTCATTGGAGTTGCGGGTTTCGACACTTTGCAGGAGCACTAACCTCTCTATCCCTATTCCACTAAGACTCATGGAGCTGGGGCAATGGAATTATAGAAGGAATTTCTCTGTTCAGAATTTTGTGAGGGAATATTCAGATGAACAATCGAACAATGAGCTTATAGGGATTATATAAGTTTATTCTTGATGGAGGTAGTTTGTGCACTTTTATAGGTTCATTATGCCTTCATTCTTAAGAACTACATTGGTATTCCATTTATATGTAAATGATGTGGATTGTTGGACAGGTAGATTGTATTAATACCAGTCTTCTTAGTTGTGGTGCCACTTTTTTGCTTTTGTTTGGAAACACGTTTGAAAAATAAAATTTTGAATAAAGTGGTTTAAATAAACTTGTTTTTTGAAAAACGTACTTTCTGCGTTTTTTTAAAAACAACTTTTTTGTACTAAAAACTATAAGTAATTTTTTAATTAAGTTTGTTTTTTAGAATGTGTTTGACAATACTTTTTAGTTTTTTGTTTAATTAAAAGCGGAATCACTTAATTTTAAGTGATACCAAACGGGTTAGCCTAGAATTGAAACATCCTTATCCAAAATGATTTTAAATAGAAAATGGGTATAATCCGTTGTAAAACTAGTTGGATGTCCTCATAACACCTTATGAACTTGAAAAGTTTAGCGTGCGATTATTTCCACCACCCTGTTATGTTTATTGAATCTGGAACCTAAATTTACCAAAATACCTATTTATATGTTCTCTTTGAAATACATTAAATTCACTACCCATACACTTTCCACCACCCCGCAACAAAGGAATGATCATTCCCACTGCCTAAATAAAAAATATAAAACCTGCACCACCTTTTCTCTCCTCCCGTGTGTGTTCCTTCTCCACTCTCCACGGCGGCCGACAGTCCGGCTGATCACCATGACACCATCAACCACCCTCCCCAAACAACACTTCATCTCACTCCGACAACCGTCCTCGGCATTTTAATATCATCAACCACTTTCTTGCACTTATTCATTTTAACATGGGTAATTAGCACTTTTAACCTCACAAAAATGAAAATTCACAAAAATAGTCCCGCTCTACGAATATTAGCAAAAACTAGCCCTGTTGACCCGAACAGCGTTGCCACGTTAGCGCTGATCGTTTTTTTTAAATCTTTATACTGGAGAGATCTGTCTCCAGTGTTGTCCGATTAACAAGGGAGACGGTATATATATACGCCGTCTCCCGTTGAAACACACACACCCTTGAATTTGCAAGGGATCCTCGAAACGACATATATATATGCCGTCTCCAGGCCCCAACATTTTGTCTTAATTTTTTTTCTTTTTTGTTTTTGTTTAAACATATAATAAATCCTGCTTGAACATATATGAAAATGTATAAAAATCTGGCTTGAATAAAAATAAAACAACTTAAATAAAATAAAACATAAGTTCCATGAATACAATAACTTCATTACTGTTTTTGAACACACATGAAATTTCATATATATAATACACTTAAGTGCCATAAATACAGTCATCCAAATTTTTTCATAAATTCTTTCTTTTTGGCTTTCCTCGGAGCAGGAGGTGTTGATGAAGAGGGTGCGTCTGTAGCTGTAGAAGATGGCACAACTGAATGAGCCAGAGTGGTAAATGGTTCGTCCGATCCCCGACTGGCAGTACTGAAGTGCACCAAATCCTGTGTGGTCCACGAACATATGTCCAGAGTGTTATCTCTGGAGCTTGATTTGAAACTTGAGCTGGTTGTCGTGACTGCTCATCCAATTCTGACTGGAGTCGTACATCACCAAAGAACTCATCAATTGTGAATTCAGTGTCAGCTCCTAGCCCAAATACATTGTCATCTATGACATCACTAGAGTAATCGTCATCATCTGTAATTGCACTGGAGGTACTCAATGGCTGTTCCCTTTCCCCCATCATTGCCTCTGCATAATCACGTGCCACTGCAATTATACGTCTCCACTCATCATAATTGGGGTACAACACCAACCCCCTTGCAAACACCTCAGTAATATTTTGTGTAACTCTCCCCTGTTATCAAAAGTTTCATTATGATAAAGTGGTTTTAAAATCATTTATCACTTTATAAAAATGTAACAGATTTTTAAGAAATTACCGAATGTTGTGCGACATAGCCTGGAGGGTGGTGTGAGGGTGGTGGAGGTGTGATATATCTGATTGTTTTCTCCCAATACCACTCCATATATCTCCTCGAACTCCGGGTACGACAGAATTGGTGGATGTGATCCAAGCGTTGGTTCCAACGCTCGATATAAGTTTGGTGATATACCATCAAATTGGTATCTTGTCTACCTTGTCTGTTCACCCGGTCGATGATCTCTACAGTAGGGGTATGTCTTGATGCGTCCCAAATTGACGTGTGACTCGATCGGGCACGTGCATCTCCACGATATCAAAGTAAATGAGTGGGGGACCCTAGCCAACCACAACTCCATTTTATCCCTACATGCAAGTGGTAGTATCTCATATGTCCCAACATAAGGCTGCCATATAATCTACAAAAAATCAGAATTATAATTAGTATCACAATCATAATGAGTATATGTTGTGTGTGTGATATAATAATGATGTTTGAATCACCTGTGACTCAAGCTGGTAGTCCAGTTGTGTCCTATAGTATATCAAAACTCGTGAATTTTCATCAAATTTAGTGAAATATGATCATCCATGAATTGATAATAGAAGATGAAAAATATGCATTACCTTGCTCCCAAAGATTTATCTCCAGACACAAAATCTGAGTCATGTAAGTCTGGTCGTCCCACGTGTAATCTCTCCCATGATCATATCCGTGGCAACAAAAAAAGATATGAGTAACACTGAATAAAAGAATAAAGTTCTACAAAGGAAACTTGGAGTTTTCATATTACCTGTAGCAACGAATAAAATCCATGAGATCTTGCCGACGTCCTCTCTCCAAGCACACTACCCTTGTACAGCGTTCTATACAAGTGTACTAACGTAGCTGCACCCCAGGAATATCGGCCAGCATCATCCAAATCTCTAAGTAGAGATGATCTGATCTGGTATATCCCATATGTGTCAAATAATAAAATCCGGATGCCCTCATGTATAGATTGATGCGTGGATCCATGACCCAGTGACGCAATGCGAGCATGTGGATCATGAACTTCATGGCATCGGTCTGTGTCAAATTGAATTTATTCGTTAAATAAAATAATTTTGACCACAATAATAACACAAGAGATAAAATAATTCAATTAATATACCTTTCCCTGAAATCCAAGATGAGACCTATGAGATCCCTAAAAATAAAGCAAATCATCCATGATGGGTCCATGCCACTCACGTATGTTCATCACCTATAATTTGAAGACAAATTAATATATACTCAAACAATTTAACTTTCATCATCATATCGAAATCATATTTAACATTTTTACCAGCATGTATGAGGAACCCTCAATGTGAAAATCTTGAACATTTCTGACCCGCCGACCCTCCTCGCATATAGTCTTCAATGACATTCATCATTTATGCACAGAACGACGTATTTTTCTGCATTTGATTTCATCACATGACACTATACACATTTCTTTATGCTCCAGGTTCGGACAGCATTAATGAGCGACTTCATATTTCATGATGGCAACCTCAAGATCATTACATGAAGAAGATTTTATTTCATAAATGCATGGATGAACATTTTCTGCCACCGCTTGCTTCATAAGCTCATGTGTAGGATGCCTTTGAGGAACACTATATTCATGGATGACAATTGTCTCCACATCATGGTCCTCCTCAGTATCAGATCCACCAACCCAGTGATCTTCACGATCCTCTTCTTCTTCTTCTTCTTCTTCTCCTCCTTGTTGATCTTCCACTTCTTCATTGTTTACTTCAATTTCCTCACGAATATTGTCCCAACCCATGTCATGAAATGGGGACCTATAAATGTAAACACACTATATTTACACATATGAATACACCCACCAAAAACTCAATATATATACAATACTTACAAATGTGGTATATTGACACTCCCATGGGCATTGGTCGGTGTTGCATCAATCAAATCTTCTTGTGTACACTGAACAAATGAAGACGATGATGGTTGATATGGATCACAAACAACGGAGGGATATGAATCTTCTGCATTATAATTCATCGCATCACAACCTCTTTGTATGATCTCTTCCTTCTTTAACCATAACTGAATGCAATGTACGTGCTTTGGATACAATAAAATCATCACCTTCACACCCATATCATCTTCGACAGGGATACCCAAACTCTTTCCGTCATGAGTGGGATGCACAACACTCATGGACAATATGTAATGACTTGGATCGGTCCTCGTTAAATGGTGCATCATTTAGAATAAATTAACATAGGAGATCCTCTTATGTATGATGGTAGCTTTCCTGGTACCACCTTCATAAAATGAAATATCTTCATGTTGAACAATCCTCCCGTTAAAATAGTAAATTAACGGGACATCGGATTTCTTTATCATCTAAACCATAAATTATTCAGCTTAGTAAATATATTTCTAAATTTGTTAGGAAAAAATTCATCCAACACATACAAGTATATTAAACACTATAATTTCATGCAACATACAAAGTATATTTCTTAAATGGCCTTTCAATTTTTTAAAATGTATCCTAAGAGGCCTTTGAATTTTTTAGAATGTTTCCTAAGAGCCTCTGAATTTTTTTCTAAGGCCTTTGATTTTTTAAAAAAGTTTTTATATGACAATCACATTTTTCAAATTTTTTAAGTTTTAAAACTTTATTTTTACAAATAGGAAATTTTCAATAAATCAAAAACAAAAAAAATTAACATTCAACTTAACAAAACAACATACATTCAACATGTCAATAATAAACAAAAAAAAAATCAATAAAATCAAAACAATTGATAAATAAATAAATTCAAGAAATTGTTTAGGGTTTTGATGTTTATCTTTGGATTAAAAGTGGTTTAAAGATGTTGATTGAAATGTGTATGAACTGTGGGAGATTAATTTTGGGTAGGGTGGGTGAAAGAGGGAGAAAAGGGGGGTGAAAAATGGGGGTTCTAGGGCTTGACAACGGGGATGGGGTATATATGTTTCACGACTTGGAGACGGCATATATATACGCCATCTCCAAGCGACGGCATATATACACGCCGTCTCCCTTGCAAATTCAAGGGTGTGTGTGTTTCAACGGGAGACGGCGTATATATATGCCGTCTCCCTTGTTAATCGGGCAACACTGGATACGGATTATATCATTAAAAAAATATTAAAAAAACAGTCAGACCAGGTCAACGGGGCTAGTTTTTGCTAATATTCGAAAAGCGGAGCTATTTTTGTGAATCTTCAATTGTGGGGTTAAAAGTGCTAATTACCCTTTTAACATTCTTGAGAAAAAAAAACTTGAATGTGTATAGTAAGAGCAAATCAACAATGAAGACGACATATACAATTTTTTTTTGTTTGGAGTTAGTCAACTACAGCGAGTGCTGTAACATGATTTGAACAATTCTAAATTTCAACATTTCAAAATGGGGTTTTCAGAATTTCAGCAATTCAACATATTATCAGCATACATAAATCTTAGTCAATTCTAACCATTTAATTGCATTGATAAATCTGAACTATCAAAACCTTTATCATATGTAGTTGCTCCCTAAATTGAAGCACATCCAAAAACCTTCAATCAGGAATCTCATAAACAATACAACAGACAGACACCCAACATTCAAAACACATACATACATTGTTTAGCTAAACCTAAACCCCACAATCAACCAAATGTTCTGCAAGCCATGCGATGCTTTCAATGACTCGCATCACCTCCGTCTACACCTCTGTCTACGGTGAGGGGGTCACGCACGGCATGAGCTACAGCGTGGGTTTCCTTTTCTAGGTCACGAAGTGAGATCCTCTCCGTTGTGAAGTGAGATCGATGGTGTGAGCAACTGCTCGACGGCAAGTGAGTGACGGCATGAGCGAGCAGAGAGTATGAGCGATGGTGTGAGTGGGGAGAGTATGAGAGGAGAGAAAGCAAAGAAGAAAGAGATTTTTGTAAAATTTGTGGTGGGTGGCGGGTGTGCTGTTTTAGTGTAATTATATTTATATGGTGGTGGGTTTGGGATAAATAAAAAGCACCGGTGGTGGATTTAATTAGGTGGTGAGACAAGTGAAATGGGTAGTGGGTGTAAGTGTGCCCAAAGTTTAAGAGTGCCTGTTATACTCCGTTTTTTTTCCAGTTCAAAACATAGTCATATATACTACGTTAGAAATCCAGTGAATCATATATAGCTAATTAGATGTTGTATATACCACATTAAATATTTTTTTATACTTATTAAAAATGGGTTAAGTGAACTCGAAATAGAGCGATGTATACTTTTATCAAAACATATACCTCATTAGATGATGTTTACTATTTAAAAAAAAATGAAAACACGTGTGGTCTGAATTTTGATTGGTAAATGTGATTGAGTCTAACATTTTTCAAAGTTTAAATATCGCCCTTACAATCGAAACTAGTGAGATATCTTCATAACACCTTGTGGTCTTGGAAAGTTCAACTATCTTTCAGAAAATACAGATCAATAATTTTTTCAGTTTAGAAATCCATTGGCTCTCTAACAAGATCCCTGCTTTTATTATTTTATCCCTGCTCAAATCCCTTGTGAACCCAGTCATTCCATCTTCCCCTCTCCCCTCTTATAACTCTTTCTCCTCCGAAAGCGCACTTACATACATCTCTTTGTTGAACTCGAATTAGTCAATCATCTCTTCTATTTCATTCTTTTATTCTTCTACATTTTTTGCTTGACATATTGCCTCGGGGTCTTCCATTCTTGTAAGGCGTAATTTTCTTGGCCCAATCATTGTCTGTCACATGTCTACCGCGGGATCAAGGACCGTCACATATTAATATGCGGATCAATCACTGATCATCACTCATCACTAATAACCCATTGGTGGTTCATACATGTCCTTGACAAGACAACACTCAACAACATCTGGAGATGGATGTTTTGTCAATTAAATTGATGCACCATTACACGAGATGTCATTTTCGGTGTTGGCACATTTATGTTGCCCATAATATAATAATCTAATAATACGCATGCTGCATGGAATGCATGCGCGAACCGTCATTTTAACTTCTTCCAACTATAATTCTAATTTTGATTATTTTTTTCTATCATACTCATTTAGTCATCAATAGTTATAAAATTCCACTTGTGGTGCACACGAGGAAAAAAAAACCCAATAAAATTTAACAAGTAAATTAACCCCTCACATTAAAGATTACTATTCAAAGTTCTAATAATCCCATCTCTCCTCACACTACAGCTATATAAAATGATATCATTTAATAGTAACACGAGGACTAAACTCTACACATCTCCATAAACACAAACGTGGCTTGTTTATACCATTCTCATCTACGCTTTTAATGAAATGATACTGGTTGATCCATGCTCAGAATGTGATTCTTATATATTGAAAGAAAAACAATTTTGGAACAATATGCTGCAAACAGTACCGATACAATGGTCCTCACATTTTAGTTGAAAACATCATAAAATCATCATCATAGGGGTGCAATTTCCTCTGCTTCGCTCTAGCTGTGTTTCATCCTTTTAGGGAAAAAGAAAAAAAAAAAACCCTTCTAAAACTCTTCCATCCTTCAGTATGAATTATGTGGGACCTGCACTCCGTTTTAATAACCAAGTTGATGAGCTAGCCTTCTGGAGCAGCATCCAGGGGCTACAATTTGAGCAGCAGCAGCAGGGAAACAAGGAAGCATCCCCGGCAAATCCGTTTCATGGAGAAGACGGCTGTTTCTTGGTGAAAGAAGCCACAAAGCCAATGGGAGACGTCGTTGGCAACAACGAGAACACAAACGTGAAGAAGAAAATGATCCACCGGAACGTGGAGCGACAGAGGCGACACGAGATGGCCACGCTCTACTCGTCGCTTCGCATGCTCCTCCCTCTCGAATACCTCAAGGTAAATAAATTTGCCCTTTATGATTATTCTTTAAACGAATGAATCAACCTTTTATTGAATTAAGGCGACCGATGATCAAATCCTGAGTGCACCAATTTTCAAAAAATCAAAAACTTTATTGAATTAAGGCTGTTTGTTTTAGGGGAAGAGGTCTATCTCAGACCACATGAACCAAGCGGTCCACTACATAAGGCACCAGCAGAAGAAAATCCAAGAACTGACCGCGAAGAGAGACGATTTGAGGAGGATCACCTTCCATGGTGAGATTCCAAGACGATTGGAACCAGTCAGTTGTTCTGATGTGGATCAAGAGTGCTCCCAAGAGCATCCACACTGCGTGATTTTGGTGCGCCCAAGTTGGGTTGGTGTTGAAGCGATCATCAGAAGCAGTGTTTGTTGCTCGATTCAACGAAGATTGACTCTCTCCACCATAGTCTCTGCACTGACAGAGGAAGGCCTCAACGTCGTTCAATGTGTCTCCACTGCTTCCAATGAACTGAGGACTCATACAATCCATTCCGAGGTCTGAATGACTTCATTTTTTCCTCTTACATAGCAATATATTCACTGTTTTCATTATACCTTATCTATGTGCATGCTTATGCAGGTTATTGATCTGACCAAAGGTATTGACATGGAAGAGCTGCAACAAAAACTGAAGAATTTAATAAGATCTTTGGCTAACGATTAATTATCGTGTTTTTATTTATCTTCTTTGGAACACATATCTTAATAAATTCACTTTGTATCGAAATTTGTCTTTCTGGAATTAGGTTGTTCATTTCTTGTCATTTTATCTACCACTTTGCTTCATGTTTGTCAAGAGTATTTGTGCTCCAAGAATAACAGAAATTCTGTGCAATATTTCCTTTGCTTTGTTTTTTTTTTTCAGTTTTGTTGGGAAAATTTAAATCCCCCTGCATTGGTCAATTAGTTCTTTCCAGAGATCTTTGAAGCATGCATACAAGAGAGCCCTTCTTAGATTTTTCTAAAATATTTTTTTGTTAGTGGTAAATTGAGTTATGGTAGCAGGAAATTAAATCTTAAGATGATTATGGTGATTGTGCCGTGCTAATGAACTATGGGCGGGGTAAACATTAATTTGTCTATGTTTTCATTTTTTATAAAAATCATATACCTCCTCTATATATGTTTTTATAAATGTCAAATACATATACCAATGAATTGAATTGTATAAGTTATAGAAAATGTGAATTTTTCAATGAGGTATATACCTCTTATATTGAGTGGAAGGGGCTAACGAGGTATATGAGACTACATCTGCAGCTATAAAAAGGACTGAGTGCAACAACACTCCTATGGGCAATATTACAAAGACCATTAGGCAATGGTCATTTTATCATTGATATCAAAGCGCCAATTCTCTGATATCCATGGTGATCTTATCATTGAGGTAATGGTCAATCAAATTTTTTTTAGAGAAGCGAGTCAAGCAAGTGGATCTTCTAATCTCAGTGATGACCACCTATAGAAAAAGGATCATTTTATTGGAACATGTTTGGCTTAAGCTAGTCGACATTCTTCACAAGGATAGGGAAGGAGTTCAATATCATAGAATATCCTTGATGTAATTAAGCATGAGACAACCTTTCCCCTACTTGTTAAAGCCTAACGTGTTGTTCACTTGTTCTAGAGGTTTGAATGTAAGCCAGATTGAGGGGATGCACTCCAGCATAGAATGAAATTCTCTCCCTAACCATAAATAAAAGTGCATCGAGAGGGGCATTTTGTATCGACCATGACAAAATTTGTTTTAAGACATAACAAACAAGGTGCAATTTCACAAGTTATTGAATAAGGATTCTTCATAGTAAAATATAATTTCTCCCTAAGTTTAATCATTGAGGGGATCCTCATAAATTATTAAATAAAAATATAAACCTCCATAACTTCAAATGCAAGATCTTATCACTCTTATCACATGTTGAACTTGTCATCAACTTTCAGAGCATGACCCTCCAGAACGAGTCATTCCTCCAAGCCAACCATCAGTGGTACTGACCCTCTCTGTTGCATGATCATCCATGTTGGGGGGTGGGCCAGCCAATGGTTCAGTAGATGATGACCCAGAGGAATCCTTGACAAACTCAAAGGTGGTTGTAGGAGAATGTGGAGTGACAAGACGAAAAGCAGATGATGATGAAGGCCCAATGAACCCTCCAGATGTGAAATTAGCATTCCCAACAGGAGCATTGATGATGTTGATTAAGCCTAAATCATTTGTAGCTATGTTGATATTGTGAGAACTAGTAACCCCTGACTGTTGTTGAGGTGGGACATGGCCCATGGGAATTGGTAGGGCCTCCCTCGATTTTATCTCGATCTGGGTTATGAGTTGTTGTATCTCTTTTCCAACGCAAGCATTCTCTTCCCGGAGTTGTAGCTCTTGCATGGAACTCTCAAACAACAACAATGAGGATGATTCACCATTGTCACCCCTGCAGTTTGAGCAAATATGCTTTGACATCCTCTCCACGAGTGCCTCATTTTCCTTGCGGATCCTTTCATTCTCCTCTTTCAGCAATGAATTCTCTTGTCGCTCCATCTGGATCTGCTTGAAACATTTATTTATTTATTTATTGGTGATCAAGATTTTGTATTGTTATAACTTTGAGTCTTGAGAATATACAAATACACAGCTTGAGACATTTATAACTGATCATAAGTCAATATTTCTAGAGATGAAAACTAAAAGCATTGATTTTTAAGTTTCACCTTCATATAGCTCCTCCGATTTTGGAACCAAAACTTTATTTGAGACTTGCTCAACTTTAGCAACTGGCTGAGTTCTCTTCTTTCCTTCTCATCCGGATTAGGACATCGATCAAAAATACTTCAATATTAAAAATAAAAAAAACTATACATAGTCAATAATTTATGTAAATGAGTTATAGAAATGATAAAAATCAAAGAACAAAAATAGAATTACTTTTGGAGGACTTGGATTTGCTCTTTTGTATAACGTTGGTAATTATTATCATCATTTTTGCTGTTGATGTTGATAGCTGTGAATCCTGTGATAGAGTCAGCCGTGCTACCACTGCCTGATAGACCATCATAATCCACATCTGTGACTCCTATGTTGAAACTATAATTTCCCAACACTCCACCATTCCTTCCATCTCCAACAATTCTTGTAGCTTGTTGGTTACTGAATGGGAATCCCATTTCTTTGTAGTTGTTCATGTTCCCTTAACTGTGATGATAATATTAAATATAAAGCATAATCAAATTAAGCCATAATAACAATTGTTACTGTAAAACACAATATATAAATGAAAAAAATGATTGAACGAGTTTAAGAGCAACTCGATAGGTCAAAAGAAATGAAATGAACAATGGAATGAGTGAAATAATTTTAGTGTTAAAAATAATGAAAGCCAAACCAATGATAGGAAAATTTCTTATTTTCTCATTCAAAATGAAATTTATATTCATGTCACCTGAGCAACATTTGAATTGGTTTATTTTATAAATTACCAACACATGAAATCTCTTCTTGTGATGTATATAACTCTATATTTTCAGAATTTTTTTAAAAAAGAAAGATGTTTGCTACCGATTTCATAAATGAATTTAAATTACAAACTTTAAATGGGGGAAGAACAAATTAGATTTGCTATTGAGAAAATTAGATTTTTTTGAACAAAGTAGATGCTTGCTACATGATTTCATAAAAGAATTCGAATTACAAACTCTAAATGGGGGAAAACAGATTATATTTTCAGAAAATTAGATTTTTTGAACAACATGGATATATATTTGCTATTGAGTCGTGAATATTCTCTCTGTCATGTTTTCACTAAAGACAGTAATCTAAAACATGCCAAAGAATTCATACTGATGTTTAAATAAAATAAAATGTGCAATTGAGTACCCATATATAACACACATCTATTACCATGTGTATCATAGCTTAGTTTATTCAGTTACATAATTATAATAAACAATATTTCCATTGACACAAAAAATAATTTTAGAAAATTGAAGAATATAACCAAAAAATGAAATCAAAACTAAAATTTCAAAATGAATGAGATTTAACTTGATAACATGCCATATATAATCATGAACATCGAATGCAGCTATTAATTAATAAATCTTTCTCTTTCTTATATCAAAAGAAAATATTGTACAGTAAATTTGGGGATAAGAAATTTCATTCTTCTTATTTACTTTTGGATGTAGAGTTCCCTTAATATTGGATTATAATTACAATTGTTGTATGATATGGTTACCTAACTTATAATCATTATACATGTGATTACTTAGCTGGAGATTCTTTTTACTTCACATAAGAGTAGATATGAATGAGAATATCTCCACTCTGTTCAGTTGTGGACATGTCCATTCTATGCCTCTTTTTGTTAAGTAATAATTGTATTGCCATAAGAAAGAGGGAGATGTATAAAATTTAGAGAAGTACACCAAAATTGTGGACCTGTAAAAAAAAGATTCATGATAATAACTTCAAAATCATCTAACAATGGAGGAAGAACCTATCCAAGTAAGTTTTAGCGCTTCCCCTTACAAGATCGGTGGCATTTTTTTTTCACCTACAAAGAATATATTTAGAGTACCCACATGATTTTTTAACTTTACTGTTGGGAGTCGGTGTTCTAAAAATTCCGCATAGCCCCCGATGAATCTCCCGACTAGGTCTAGGCGAGCCCATCCTATAATGCTTAGCTCCTAATCATTTTTTTGTTAATCCTTAGTTGACTAATGAGCTATAAGTTATCTTATATATTATATATCAATTAATTAATTTTTTATACTATCCTTATTTTTATATTATTAATTTTATTTTGATGTTACTTTGTTATTATTTTGTAAGTTAAAATTATTATATATATACAATATGCGTATATGTATCATATTTATTATTTTAGAAAATGATTGATTAATATATGTATAGCTAGCCGATTAATCTCTAGTCCCTTCTTAACCACCCGACTAGCGCCTAACGATTTTTACAACATTGCTAGCTTCTTTTCTTAAGATCTCAATCTACAAATCAAAAGCAAATAACAGCCAAAGCCGTCACAATTCTATTTTAGTGTGAGGCCATAATCTATTGTAATTCTGAGGGAACAATAATTGGAGTAATCAAACAAATGCTCTGGAGATGTCTTTGAACCGCACAAGCCTAACTGTCGCTCGAAAATGATGGACATGATTATATTCTAAATCATTGTCTCTGCATCACATGTTTATATCATATGAATTAAGCATAAAATTCTAAACAGTACAAAATAAATAAGTGAGAAGTAAGAACTTGATACCAATAAAAAAAGGGCTGTGAATTTGTAAAAGGGTTGTGAATTTGTAAAAATTTTAAAGGTATAGTAATACAAAGTTTTGATTACTAATAATAAAAATAAAGAACTTGATAAAATGAAAAATCTTACTATTAGATAATCCAAGCTTGCCAATGGAGAAGAGCCACTTGATATCACCAAAACAATGACTTTTGGAGGATGAAGGGGAAGAAAAAAAAAAGAAAATGATAAATTATGGGCAACTGGAACATCTATATAAAGTGTCAACATCACCATTTTGCCCTTGGAGATTCAATATTAAAAACATAATCCACAAATACCAAGTCACACTACATCTCGTCAAACATATCGATAAATTATTAGTGTTATGAATTATCGATATATTGGTATAGATATGAAACTCTCATCTCATTCACTCAACAAAAATCAGATGGTTCCAAATGAAACATCAGATAGGAAAGTAACGTCACTTTGCAAAGTTGATTTTATTTTTCTCCCTAGTGAAAAACAACATGATATCTACTGATCCTACTCACTTGATCACTTCCATGCCCGAGTGTCAGCTAATTAAATCGGGTCCTATATAATGCTTCAGATGAATCTTACATATATTTACAAATATTTTTAATATATAAATAAGATTATTTATGATAAGTATCTATAAAAAGGGAGGATTAGGGAGCCTTCAATAAGTATCTATGTGGTCGTCTAAAGTAAGAGCTGGCCTGTATCATTGATCATATGATAATCATATATAAAATTAATAATTTTGATATATTTATGTTTGTAAGATCATGAATAGTTTTTTTGCATTACTTCATTTATTTATGTTCGTCAAAATGATAAATGATTTTTGTTTTACAAATATGTGCAACGGTTTATGACAACTACCTAAAACACTTGTTGTGGATCCCCTTTCTATTGACTTGAGCTAATTAAGACGCTTCAATATTCACTTTAACATGGTTTGACATTAAATAATAGAAATACCTATGTATTTGGTCATAGAAATTTAAATTTTGTCAACCCATTACATTATCATTCTGGCCGGGGGCTGTTGCAAGTGATTTTTATTTACAATCTCATGTGTAATATCATTTCGCTAAAGGATAAATATTTTATTAGAGAAAATATTTCAATTTTTGAAAGTTAATTTAATTAGTGTATATAATTTTTGGAGTATATACTTTATTTTGTATGAATGTACACATGAAAAATCAAAATATGTATGAATTACAGAAGAGATTATGTGGGACTATTCCTAAAATTGTTAGTTATTTATGGTCTATGTATAATTATTTAATAGGAGGGTTTTCCTATATACCTCATAAATATGATGCTTATTTATATAACATTACATAATTTACTTAATTAATTGTCTACCTTTAAAATCTTTCTCAATGCAAAAATTGTCTAACATTTATTATTACCAAAATGTAATTTACTTATAGTTAATACCTAACTAATGGATACATAGGACAAAAATAACTTGATATAATATTGACAATGAAAACCTAGACTTTAAAATAATAGAAATAATCAATCATCATACAATTAGATGGATATTTTAATTTAATATATTAATACAATTAAAATATAAAGAGAATACCGTCAAAATATTCCTATTAATTAATTATATTTGTATATGATAATTTTTTCTTTTATGTTTAGTTATTATTAAGAATGTTATTTTTAAATTAATCTACAAAGAGAACACCGCAAAAATAGCTTTTTATTTTAAGATATATACATATCTATTTTGTTAATTATAATTGTATTCAAAATGAATTATATATTTATATGGTACAAAAATAAATAAATATTATATTTTGTGAGAATAAATATAAAAAAAGAGAAAAAAAAAGAAAATTTTGGTCTTTCACTTTAACTTTAACCATGCTTATATGTATATATATAACCGAACTTTACTAGAGTGATAAATATGCATAATTTAAAACATAATTTTGATATTTAACTAAATAGATTATTTATAATGATATAGAAAAATAAATAACATATTTTTGGAGAAGATACATATGAATACCCAATATTAGTAATATTAATTGTATGTCAATTGTTCTCAAAAAATATTATAGCAAGTTCAAAAAAAAAAGAAGATTATTATAATAAGATTTTTCAATTTATCCCGAGAAATTGAAATTGGATGATTCATACAGAGTTGGAAATGACAACTGTATGCCAACCATATATATATAACCTATGACTTTCATTCCATGGTTGGAGCACCAATAGGTCGTGCTTATCATCAACTTACTCCAACCATAGTCAGTTGCCTAACTTGAACATGTACATGTACCATGAAAACCTTCAAATCTCTCTTTTGGACTGTAATCTTATCTTTTCATACATGGAAAATTATTGACTTACAATAGATGCTACAATTAAATCTTCGGAGACATAACATGCATAATCATAAAAATGAGATTTGTCATTGTGAACAATTTGTCTCTAATACAATATCTTCAAAAAATGACTAAATTAAAGATACACAAATCCCTCTAAACATTCAATATCGCATCTACGTCCTATCAAATCTAAAATACATACACGTCCTCAAAATTGAAAAAAAACTGAAATATATCATTGCCTATAACCATCCTCAATATGTTTGAATTCTTCTAGAATATCTCCGCCATCCGATTGACGGAGATTATCGTCAACAAACAGATAGATAAGTCAGCGTTAAAATTCGAATCCAAGACCTATCAATAACACCGCTAAGCCTTGAACCATTGTGTTATGACCATTGGTAACCTTTGTTGTTTGAAGCCTTTGCTTTGTTTTTTCTTGGTAGTGATTTGTCTGTTATTTATGAATAATCAGGATCCGATTCAAGCTTCTGATCATTCACACATCAATTGAAACAACTGTGATTGGACATCATATGAGAATTTTTTTTCTTCTTTGTATCGAACCAATGATTGAAAACTGTCTCCATGCGATCTTCAAAATTAACACAAGAATGTGATAAATTATATATCCAATTTAAATGGATTCCCATGGGCATGAATGAAGTTCCCCTCTGTGGTTTCTGAGCACTCCTCTATACCTGATCTGCTGTTAGTCTTGTAGCCATGTGAATTAAGTTTAACTTTAAATCGTCCAGTTTCAGGTGGATTCCAAATGCGAGTAGATTTATTTTTCTTTAAGACTGCATTTGGATGCACGTTCGACACAATGGGATTATTAGAATTTTGCATTTTAAATTTAGTTTTTGAAACTTGTTGCTTTATTAGAATTTTAATTGAAAGATTTTTTGACTTAAAAAATTAAGATGGTGGTTTGAAAATCTAAAAGCTGAAAATGTGTTTGGATCCACATTTGGTAATTTTCAGCTTTTTAAACACAACTCAAACACAAATTCAAATAGGCCTAAAGGGTTCAAAGTACATTAAAATGTTGAAAAAAGATACACACAGCCCCCATTATAGCCCCAATTGCAGTCCATCCCATTTTTTTTAAAATCATACACTCATCCTTAGAAGTACATGCTGTTATATAAAATGAAGTATATACTGAGATACATTAGTGTATTTTTTTTCATAGTGAAAAAATAAAAAAAAATTTGAGTCATATACTATGATCAGACTCATACACTATGATAATCAGTGGCGGAGCCACCATAGGACCGGGGGGGGGGGGGGCATAAGACACCCTTGGATTATTTTTATTTATTTCTATATCCTTTAATTTTTTTCTAGATCTTTTTAATTTTTTATGATACATTGATTTTAATTAGGGCTCATAGATCATATGCCCTTCTTACATATGAAATTCCCTAAATAGTAACAAGCAACAGCTCACAACACCAAAAAAAAAAAAAATAAAATAAAAATAAAACAACCATCCATTATCCATCTGAACCATTCACGTGTATAGTATGCCCTCACCCCATCTTTTAATTAATCCTCCCCTCCACATAAAACAAAAACAAATTTTTATTCTAGCCTCCTTTTTTCCCACAAACATTGGAGGAACGAATACCCTCAAGCCTTGAAAAAAATAAATTTTTAAATTTTTTTTTATCCTTCTATCGTAATTTTTGCATATAAAACAAAATCCATAATTTTTACTTTTTGTTCCATTAATTATCCAACAATCGGGGACTACAATCTGTAATCCTCTTCTCTCTTCCATCAACACTTCGAAGGTATGTAATTTTTTTCTTTTACCTTATTATCATTGTTACTGATTTATTTAAAGTTTAAAATATTTGTGTAAATATCTAAAATAATCAAATCATAACATTTTCCAATATGAACTCGTTAAGGTTAAATTTAAATGTATGTATTGTTTATTAGATTTAAAATTTTGACTCTTTTTTTTTGTAAATTATAAATATGGAATATGACATATCATTTTAAAATATGTCTATTTTTTTATAATTATTCAGTTATATGTTTTATATGAATGTTTTTATTTCATTTTAAACATATTTTAATATATGCTATTGAATTAAAGAAAACACAATGATATAATTTTAAAAAATATTTATATAAGTCACATTAGACCCCTATATGTTATTGAGATAAAAAAACTAATGATATAATTTTAAAAAAAAAAAACCTTTTGTAAAAATCATGGCTTTTTTTAAATGTTTTAGTATTTTTTTATCGTATGTGTTACGCCCTAAACAGCTTTAGAGAGTAACATAATTAATCAAAATCCACAAGACTTAGAAGAAAAGATACGAAACAAATAGATATAGAAAAAGAAGAACACAGCGGAAGCATTTAACTCCAAGGCATAAAGGCCGAATAAAAAGAAATATATCATAAATTGACAACTAAATTTAAGTATGTCAAACAAAAGTTGTCTGGTTGACAAGTGAGGAGTTTTACAAAAAGAACAATTAACACAAAAACAGACTGGGATTACTTTGGCGCCCAACGTTACGCCCTCAAATCGAGCCATAAACACCCCGCTATGGGCGCATTACCCTGCTCCGCACCTGAAATAAAAATTCAACAAAGAAAGAGTGGATCGATGGGGTACATAACTCAAATCTCGCCCTACAAATTAATCTCACAAGCATAAATTAATACCCAGTGTAAAGAACCTTGACACTCAAGTAAAATGCACTTCCATAGAACAACATATATAGTTAAACAGAGTTCGATATCATACCAACCGCAGGTATAGGGGGCTCACTATCGTCATTAACCACATCCCCGATTTGCAGGGGGCTCTTCATTGCCAACCACATCCCTGATTCATTATCATTGTCAACCACATCCCCGACAGTGCAGGGGGCTCACTATTATCCTTATCACCATTGGACAATATTTAAAGTTAAAATCAAACATGGACGAGATAAAATATCACGTTGATTCAATACATTGTCAAATCAAACATAATAAATAAACATCCACCAAACTAAATGATAATCAAATCAAGTAATTAACCTACCACATAGCATTTCACAATATGAAATAAGCAATTATTTTAATCAAGTTATTAGCAAAGTAAATCATATTTTAAATTTAATCATGCTAATATATAACCCTTAAACTTATGCTCCCAAATCATACTAAAATTTAAAATATAACATGGACACAAGCCTAACACTTAATATTACACATTATATTTATACCACATAGAAATAAATTATTTAAATTTCCAACACTGCTTCTAACCATTCAACAATTAATCTAAATTTTTCACACATGCATAGACATAGACAAGAAAGCACATTACAAACACAAACATATACTTCTAAATATAACACAGGAATATGAATAAACACACATATCAATAAGTATAAATTTTAAAATAACCGAATCAAGTAATAATTATAACTATTTACATTAGAAAGACAGAAAGAAACAACTAAAACTATCAAAAGGCCTATTGGAGAAAGAATTAACAGTAGGTATAAAATCACACAAAAATCCCAAAGAGTTTTAATATGAAAATAATCCAAGGACTCAACCCATTCACCACTTTCCTCCATCAAACCTTCATTTTGTTTTGAAGCTTACAAAAGGAAAACAAAATGATATGAGAACATTTCACAAAATAGCTTGGGTAAAGATGTTCAAACCCTTCCCAAATTTCTAACTATTGACCTTTCCACAAATTAAAGCATATTCATGTTAAACACAATGAAACCGATGCATAATGAAAGCAATTTAAAACCCTTATCCCTTATATTTCATGGCTCACCAAAAACCCATCAATTAGGGAGAGAGAGAGAGAGAGAGAGAGAGAGAGATCACTCACATTTTTATATAGAGAACACATTACACACATACAAGCTTTAAAGGAGAATGAGTGAGAGAAGTGACTTATGTACTCACAAAAAAAGCAAGAATGCTTGAAGGGAAGCAAGTGAGGAAGGGGGAAGTGTTCTTGGACCGCCGCCACACCAAGTCGGCCCCAAATCAGCCACCTCGGCTCGTGGCCCGACCTCCACTAACCTCCGATGTGGATGAAAATGGTCTTGAATGGAAGAGGGAGTGACGATGAACAAGATGTGACAAACGGATCGAAAATCCAACGGTTAGATTTTTGTAGATCTGAGTTTGAATGTTGATGTAAAAAGGGTTTTGAAAAGAAAAGTAAAAGAAGACTCACCAAGAAAAAGAGATGCTTGAGAGGAAAGTGTCAATTGGAGAGAGAGAGAACTTTTTCTCACATGTGGGGGATGTGTTGGGTAAAATGTCTCAATTACCCCCAACTAAAACCTAAGAGACTCAAATACTTTAAATGGATGGGTTTGAACATGCATAACCTCACTAATTGTCAACATAACACTTAAACTAATTATCCATTAAATAATCCTAGTTTGACCCATAAAACTAATAATTGCATCTCAACTCTTAAACACAAGTATAAACTCATAAATAAAAATTATCTATACTAATTAAATGACACGGTCTTAACAGTATGGGGCTGCAAAACGGTATGCAAAAAGGACTGCGTGTATCAGCGCTCTAAAATGTTTTGGGTAAGCTTCATTGTGAGAACACATTCTCCACAAGGCAATGTTTTAGGACAAACTGTTGGAAACTTGGGTCTTGATTGGATCTTGACCAAGCATACTTTGGAATAATTCAAGTTGGGTTCCACTAATTATTGGTAGTGGAAACTCATTGGATTGTGTTCCTCTCGTCGAGGAGATGAACGTAGTATATTTACATTATCAAAACCGTCCATATGAATGAGAAAATTTGACCCAAAGTTGTCAAAAAAAAATGTTGAAAGTGGTTGATGGTTGAGGGGAAAAGTTTTAGTCTCATATCGATTATTTGAAATTTTTTTGGTGTGTATATATGAGAAGTGAGAATATTAAGTTGGGCCCCAAGGGGCACCCCACTTTTGTGGAAGGGGAGAGACCTACACCATGGTGGGCTTGGCCCCAACAACACGCGAGCTCCCTGGCCCGGGTCGCACGCGTGGAATAATTTTTTGGACAAAATTTATTTAATATTTAATAAATATTTTTGTCCATGAAATTTAATGTTCCAAATAATTTTTTGTCATGATGGGCTTCTATCCGAGTCGGATATTATGTGGGCCGTTCGGATCCATCTGCAACTGGCCTCCATTCAAAATTCTGACAGATAACAGTTGCAACAATCAGTTGCATGAAGGGTTGCTTCACTCTCTGTTTAAAGTAGAAATTGAACAGTTCAAAGGGTGTCTCCAACAGCCCTATCAACTGACTTTTCCCTCTATAAATTCCACCAAAGTTTGCATTGTTTAATGATCAATTCATTCACTGCAATCCAATTCATTTCAGTGCATACATACAGTTAGTAAACAGAGAGAGTGTGAAAGAGAGTTGATTCGTTGTCCATATGGTTTAAAGTGCTGCTACCGTCCGGAGTTTGCCGTTGTATCCTGGGAGACAGTCACCAGATCCGTGAGCACCAGTGCGGGGCGATTATTGTCTTAAGGACATAGAGTTCAACTCTAGTCTTGACCTTCTTCAAAACAGAACGGATTCTTCTCTATGCTTTTCTATACTGTATTTCTAGTTTATATACATATACTATTTTGTAAACAAAACCCAATACTCCTGATATTTTCAAACACAAACCACCTAGTTCTGGGATTATAGCTCCTCGTGTGCGAGACATTTGTTCTTTGAAAAAAATCAATATAATTTTCTACAAAGTTAGCTAAATCGGTTTTAGTCGCCTAGCTTTAAAATTGAAGATCCCTATTTTATTAGAAAAAATATCGTTTCAGTTCCTACCTTTACCTCAACTAACCAGATATATCGTTAACTCTGATTACATATTAAAAGTAACTAGAATGCCCTCACTCATTATTTTTAAAAAATCAATATAGCTCTCTAAAAATTATGAAATTCAGAAAAAGTCCCTATAAAATCAATAAATCCCCCTAGGTTCGTATTTTGTTAGAGAAATATTTCTTTTAGCCCCTATAATAACTGAACTAGATATGCGGTTAACTCTAACCATACATAATAAATTATTATAATACCATTTTAAAATTTATTTGATGAATACTGTAATAGATCAACCAGATTTGTAGTTGACTTTAAGGGGATTTACTGAATTTACAGGGATATTTTTCAATTTTCATTACTTTTAAAAAAATTATATTATTTTTTTCCATTGGTGAGTATATAATAGAAGAATAATTTTCAGGAAAAGACAGTGGCATTTTTGTCATCAAAATGACTAAATTGAATTTTTTATATTTTCTATTGACTTATTTGAATGTCATTTATTAAAGCTCCATTTACTAAACAGAATATTCTTAAAATATTCGCTGTAAAGTGACAGCAAATTAACTCATGAACAAAATTGGTGAACCATACATACTTTCTAGAGACCTATTGATGATTTTTCAATTTTACAAGAATTAAAATCGATTTAGTTAATTTTTCGTGGAGTTATATAGTTTTTTCCCTTGTTCTTTATATAGCCGATGCTCCTAAATACTTGGGCAAAAGATTGGAAGAGGGCATGGACGCTCCCGTGTACCTAAATATTAAAACATTTCTATGGAAATTGAGTTGGGATTGTGGAGGGACAAAAAATGACGAAAGAGATCTGGACGCTTCTTCCGACGGGTACTACTTGGTTGCTAGTGATCTTAGGCCTCGAGCGTTGTAGAAACCCGGTAGGGGTAATATGCAGAAAACCCTCTGATGCTCAAGTCAGCCAATGAAAAATTAGGGTTATGTTGTAGGAAAAGATTTCTCACCTACCTCAATAGGGGGAGTTGATTCCTTATTTATAGAGCTGTTGTGGATACTCTATGATTGATGGTAGATCTCTCCCTCATCGGTGGATGGGGAGAGATATTTGATTTATGAAGGTTTGATATACATTTGAGGGATTTGGAGAATCAGTAATTGATTGTCTCAAATCAAATATATAATATGAGACTTATAAGTCTTAGATTCTGATTTCAAATAAGCGGGTCAACGGATATGAATGGCCGTCGAGCCGGATTCACGGGTCGAAGACCATTAGTCGTGGGCCTCTAATAATCGGGCCATGGGTCGTGAACACGTGGAGTATTGTCATTAGATTTCAGAAAATGGATCTTGCATATTGATTGTCAACACATATTCCACTGGTATTTATATAGATACATCGTATGAGATGTGCTCATCGCCATCGGTAAAAGAAACGGCACTGCATATGTTTTCTCAAATTGGCATTTGGGGCGGATTGCTGAAGATTGATCCCGACTTGACCATATGCTCCACAACATATTTGGGGGGGGGGGAGGGACTTCATTGCATGCCTTCTATGTCGACATTTGGGAAAATTCTCAATACACTCTCGCACGCCAAGTCACTCTAGCCTTAATGTTGTGGCAGATTTGGCAATGCAGAGGAGAACTCATAAAAAAAATTAATGTATTAACTAAGGGCCTGTATTCAGAGTTTTCAGAGATTAGATGGTGAAACTTCGCTGGATGGGACGTGGATGGGGTGTGGTTAACACTCTATTGTACCTTATATTTCACTGGGAACAGTTCTTTGTAATAAACAATCCGGTATTAACACCTTACCTTTGGATAATTAATCTTTGCCTTGAAGCAAGTATAGATGCAAGGAATTGTCATTTTGAACATGTGAAATCAATACATGTTAATTATTCCATGCGCCTCAAACAACATCCACGGCCACACACACACACACACAAGGGTGATACAGTGCAATGGTGCAACCATGCAACCATTCAATCATCACCGTCCGATTGCGTAATCTCGCAATCAAGACGGTGGTAACATTTTTTTAGTGAACTCTTACTGGTAAGATTTCACCGGAAAAAAAATCGTCTGATCCACGAGATTTCACGATCGGACGGTGATGATTGATGTCCTATGTAAGGGACACAGTTACACAACATATATATAGGGTGTGTTTGGTTGCGCGATTGCGCTGCAATTGCGATTACAGGAAGCTGCGTTTGCAATCGCGCAACCAAACAGTTTTGTAATCGCAGTTTTAAACCCAGCGATTGCAGGCAAATAGTGTCCAAAAGCTGCGATTTCAAAAAGCTGAGAAAGTGAGCTTCCTGCAGAATCAGGTTTGCAATCGCAGATTCCTGCAGAATCAGTTTTGCAATCGCGCAACCAAACGCACCCATAGACATTAATCATATTGAACATCCCATCAGGTGTTACTCACCCCAATGCATCTCAGGATGATCTATCGATCACATCTAGCTCGGTTGATTCGATCAATTGCATCATCTCAATCGATCGATAACATGAGTCCATTTGCCCGATCAACCAAAGTTGACCGATCGCAACAACTCGGCCAATCGATCATGGGGATCTATCGACCATTCGTTAGGACTATTGAACATCAAAAGCTGTGCGCTACATACGAACAAAGGATCACTTGTCATAAAGGTCGCAATAGATCACACCCAGGGATATGGTCATAACACCCCTTTTATCAAATGAACCCGGGGACTATTATAATAAATTAACCCCAAATTCGGGTTATTAATATGAAGATCAAAACTGAATGAGGAAGGACATTAGTATGAATAATGTGGAGACATTTGACATGGTCATTTACTAGTTCGAAATCATTATTAGCTAAACACAAACTCCTCTCCATTGGTCATCTTCTGACTCCCCGTCGAAGGAAACTGATTAAATATCTCCCGTATAACCATTTTCCTTTCTCTCATCGCCGAAATAAAACATAGGGTTCTCTATAGCATGCCCTGAAATGAATAGCATGCCCCGACATAGTGGGCAAGTCGAGTTGGAGAGGAGCCACATAACAATGCAGTCCAAGTGGAACGCATGCCCGCACGACGGGAGGAGCCGAAGCTTGCCTTCGTTCAATATCGATCCCTCATTTTTCTGAAAATACATATAACCCCTTAATTTTCATCCTGGTTAAACATATAACCCATCGAGTTTAATTTTCATCTATTTTTTAAGAATATTTTGTGACTTAACGACAGCCTAAAAATATATAAACATATAACCCCCTGACATATAAAAAAAATTTCTCAAGAGATCCCGCAAATGACCAAAATAACACTGTTTGCACAATGCCACCACATCATAGTCTTCTTCCTCCCAACGGTTTTATTTTTTACCGTTGGGGCGTGGAGGACTATAGAGAAGAGGATTTAACTTGTTTTGATGAAAAAAGGCTGATTTGGGTGAAAGAGATGGGTGATCTGGGGTGCAACAAACAAGGGTAATATGATCATTTAGCCATATATGGTTAACTTAACTACATCAAGATTCTAGACTATATATTAATAGTAGGAGGTATATGGATCATCTAAAAGCAAAAAATCAGGGGATTATATGAATTTTTTGAGAAAACATTTTTTGTTCACAGCTAGAGGCGACCAAAGGCAGACGGAGGGAGGGGACAAAAAACACAGTAGTGTTTAATCGACATATTTTTGTGAGAAAGTTGATCATGGAAGGTGAGCAAAGTTCTTATGCACTTTACTTAGTTATAGTCTGCGGTCACCTACGGTCACCTTATCGTTTATAAAACACCAGAAAAAGCCGATTAAAAATGGAAGGCTGACAAAGGAAGGGAAGAGAAAATGCAAAATTGTTATGATTTGATGATTTTGGAAACAATCAAACTAGATAATAAACAACTAACTCACAAAGAAAGACACAAAGAATTAATGTGGTTCAGCAAACTATGCCTACATCTTCGAAGCACATCAGGGATCAATCCACTATGTTCAAAATTTTTTACAATTGTTGCATAAAAAATAAAATCCTTAGTCCAATTAAAAAACATAAGATGTCATTTTATAATAACATCTCAACCACTGTATCACTCTACAAAACATTAACAATACTCTGCGAACAAGAATCAGACTCCATATATAATATAAACATGCTACAACCCACCTAAACCTACTTTTGGTACTGAATATTCTCCTCCATTGACTTTTTAAGAAGAAAGCCTTTGACTCTCAACTTTGTTTTTATTAGTTCAATCCAAGCTCGGTTTTGTTTGAATCTTTTTGGAAGTCCAAAAACTTTTCTTGGCATTAGCTTATAGGCCTAATATAGCATTGAACTTGGTCGATATGGATATCTTCAATCTTATATGCATTTCCGTCTCGCCTTGTTCCAATGGTAGAGGACACCCTTGTCTTTCTGACATGGCTAGTTTCAAACCTTGCATTCAGCAAGGATTGGGAAAAAAAGCCCATGTGGGCTTGGATGTTATATGGGTTTTGGCCCCATGTCAGTTTGGATATGTAATAGTAGTACATTCTTATATTATTATTATTAATTAATATGAACATGTTTGTTCTAGTTTATCGGGATTTGTAGCCCTTGAGGGCCTTTGCGTACAAAAAATAATAAAAAAATATTATATGTATTTTCCCTCGTGAATAATGTGTTCTGTCTTTTTTATGGAATCAAACTTGGTCTGAAAGAGCCTAATTCGTACATACATGACCATCAAATGCATTCTGGTCTTTTGAATGGGCCATGACTGGTACCAGTTAGGTTGAACGCTGTAAGCAGTGGGAACAAGGCTGACTATTTCCGGCAGCCTATTGAGTCATTTCACAACTTAATGAACAGGATTGCAATTGGAATTATTCATTTTTCCATGTTTGTATGTGAATCCATTCAATAGCGCAGACGTGAAATCAAGTCAAGATGAAACTAGCTAATACCAAAAAATAAAAGTCAATATCAAACTAGCTAGCTAGGAAACAAAATGGTTGGGACTTGTGACCAATCATGGTTACCCTTTGATTTCTATGATAAGGAAGCAAAGAAAAACGGACTTATTTTGTCTGGGAGAAAGTGTCTCCATATCCTAGATGACTAACATCACTTTAAAATAAATAAATAAATAAATAAATAAATAGAGAATATGTGTGAAAATCAGATTGAAAAGAATGCCATTTCTTCTGGCTAGTTTATATTCAAAGAGCTATGTAGCCTCCGTTACATTCTCTGCACTCTTATATATCTTGTTAGCTACTCTACTCACTGTAATGAGTTGTATAACTTGTTGATATTTTTTATATTTTGTATAAGATGATACTATTTAATTGACAGGAATATATATTTCACATTTTATAAAAATACATACTTCACTAGACTGTGTTTTTGAACAACAAAATAGACTAAATATAACATTTTTCATTTTCAAAAGTCCGAGCAAGTGATAAATATTTCTAGATGTTCAAAGCCTTTGCTAGTTCATTTTTTTAAAATAAAAAGAAAAAGAAAAATGCATATAACCCCATAAAAGTTCCTTTATATCCAAATGCACCTCTCAATTTAAGAAAAATCCATATAACCGCTACTTTTTAGCCATAAAAATTCACTTTCCCCCTTCTCGTTAACAATTTGGAAATATCTAAATTACTCCTGATCCCCTAACTCAATAGAAAACCCCTTGCCAAGCTTCCATGCAAGCGCGACTGAGAGGAACATCAGCGCCTCCGCGTCCATGTCCGAAGCACGAGCGCACACCTGGAAGAGCATCACACATATCTCGAGTAGTGCGATGACCGCCTTTTCCCTGAACAACATTGTGGATAGAAGCGGGATTTGCTTGCCCACCGCCCCAAGTATTCGATGAACGACGGCCATAGCTAAGCAAAGCGGTGGAGGTTGGCGCACGCGATAGACATGATGAGTTCCCAGAAGAAACCCGATGGTCTCCTCTTCCTTGGAGGGCATGTTGAACTGTTATATATTGTGGAGCCTAATCATGTGCGCAGATGATTGTTGGCGCTACGAAGAGTCGGACGGGAGTCAGTATAAAATGACATCTCATATTTTTCATTAGGTTCTAGGGTTGTTATCTTCGAGGTGACCATTGTAAAAACCTCTCATTGATAGTGAATTGATATCTGGTGTGCTCCGTGAACGTAGGCAAGCCTTGTCGAACTACGTAAATTTTTGTGTCTTTGATTTTAATTTATTTATTTATTCATTTAATTGATTGCATCCTGAGATCCGAAATTCATAACATGAACTTCTGCCCCTTCCCGGCCGAGGCATAGACGAGCGCGCACATTAATTAGCGCAAGCACAGACTCCGTGAGGAGGCTCGCATGCTCGCCGAAGATGGACTCAATCTTCAGATTGTGCTCCGCGCCGCTCTCGAACAAGTAAAATCTAACCTTCATTATCACTACCAAAATATTATCAAAAACCAAATCTTCAACACCGAAACCCGAGAGCAAAAATACACAGTTCAGCATAAGCATTTCCACGCAGAGATATATTACAAATCATCCAAAAAAATAAAGATTAAAAAAACCCTAGCTAGATACATAATAAAACAACAAACAAACACAAAATCTACATCACCGCACAGAACGTCATTTTAAAAAAAATAAACAAAGAATGAAAGAACCAAGAGAGAGAGAATGATCACTTGTTCTGCCATCACCAACTATCACGAGCTTGGAAACTCGGGTAGTCCACCTGTTGTTGGTTTGGTAAAGCCTGAAGTCCATTTCAAAGAAGACAACATCAGATGGGATTTGAGAAACCCTAACGAACTCGAAAGAGGGGTTAAAAAAAAAACGATTAAGAAACATAGTCGATGAAACTCACCATGAGAGGATTGAGAGCTACCTCATACGCGATGAAGGAGGAGTTGGAGAGGCGGAGAGGGTGATTTGAGCGCCCGATGAGCCCTCCCGATAGAGGCATGGCGTGCGCCTCCGCGAGCGGCGATGCCGTTGGGGAAGATCACGCCAGATGCGGACTCAGACTTCTTGTGCGGTGGCGGCAAGGAGGGCTCGATGACGGTCTGGGGTTGGAGCTTGAGGCGCTTGAGTTTGAGGAGGCGTGGCCAAACTTGGTGGCGACGGTGAACGCGTCGAGGATCGCCATGCGTGGTTTGAGACTTTGAGGTCGTGGCTGAATCAGGAGGGAGGAAGGAAGACTAACAGATAATTTTTTTTTTATGAAGGGGTAGTTTGGTAATTGGCAGGGACCATATTCAGTTTTTCCATATTTGTGAGGTTTTTGTTCATTATTAATATATAGAATAGTATATCGGAATACTTTGAAATATTCCACATATTCATACATAAACAATGATGATTTTTAACCCCTTCATAAGTTTTATGAGTTGGCATAAGTACAATACTCAATATACCCCCTGTATGATATTTTTTTATTTTCAGTAACTGCTCTCATGTTTAAAGGAGACGATTACAATTGAGATTGATTTACATTGCATAGCCCATGCGATCCTATCTGTTCATACATTTTTTTTATTTTTTTTATTTTTTTTATCACTTCCTATTCATTTGTATATCCACATTGATTTATACTTTCAATCAATCGTTATATTCTTTTGAAACACAAAACAACAGATTGTTTTTTTTCTTTTAATGATTTTAGATTTTGTTTTGCTTTTGAGCAATTTCATTTTCGTTTCATCAATTTTGATCGATTTAGGTTTGGCCTATGTGATTTTATGTTTATATAGTTGTTTCTAATGATCTTTTTTTTTGTTGAATCTGTTGTATCTTCTTTATTTGATCATCTGAATTAATTCAGTTACATTCATCTAAACAACTTTTTTTCTTTGGCTTGGAATTCAAGTACATTTTAAATGTATTTGAACACTATATGCATCATTTTTCTAAACTTTGTTCTAAGTGTTTTGTGATTACATGAAACACACATATTGAAATTTAGATACAACATTCAATTACATTTCAATTATATCAAATATACATATTGAAATTCATATACATTTTTGAAATGTAACTGAACTTCAAAAAAAAAGGTGGAGGTGGAGATCGGAGGAGGTGGAGGCCGGATGAGGGTTCGATAGGTAGCCGAATCATGTATCATATGATAGAGGGCGACGAGAGGAATCTAGATATGGTGACACCGGTCATGTACAATCGCCTTATCGTTTATAAAACACCAAAAAAAATCGATTGAAAATGGAAGGCTGACAAAGGAAAGGAAGAGGAAATGCAAAAGTCTTATGATTTGATGATTTTGGAAGCAATCAATCTAGAAAATAAACAACCAACTCACAAAGAATTAAAGTTATTTAGCAAACCATGCCTACATCTATAGAGCACACTAGAAATTAATTCACTATATTCGAGAAATTTTACAATGGTCACATCAAAAATAAAATTCTTAGAGTTCAATGAAAAAAATATAAGATGTCCTTATATAGTAACATCTCAACCACTATCTGACTTTGCAAAACGCCAACGATACTCTGCGTACAAAAATCAGACTCCATATATAATATAAACATGCTAAAACCCACCTAAACCCACTTTTGGTACTGAATATCCTCCTCCCTTGACTTTTTAAGAAAAAGCCTCTTACTCTCAACTTTGTTTTTATTAAGTTCAATCCGAGCTCGGTTTTGTTTGAATATTTTTGGAAGTCCAAAAACTTTTCTTTGTTTTGCGTTAGCTTATAGGCCTAATATAGCATTGAACTTGGTTGATTTGGATATCTTCAATCTTATATGCATTTTGCATCCCGCCGATCTTGTTCCAATGGTAGAGGACACCCGTCTCTCTGACATTGTTGGTATCAAACCTTGAATTCAGCAAAGATTGGCGAAAAAATCCCATGTGGGCTTGGATGTTACATGGGCTTTAGTCCCATGTCAGTTTGGATATGTAATAGTAGTATGTTCTTGTACTATGAACATGTTTGTTCTAGTTTATCGGCACTTTGTAGCCCTTCGGGCCTTTGCATTAAAAAAAAAAAAATTTAAATGCATTTTCCCTCGTGAATAATGTTGTTTTGTCTTTTTATGGAATCAAACTTGGTCTGAAAGAGCCTAATTCGTATATACATGACTATCAAATGCATTCTGGTCTTTTGAATGGGCCATGACACCTACTGTGGTACCAGTTAAGTTGAACGCTGTAAGCAGTGGGAACAAGGCTGACTATTTCCGGCAGCCTATTGATTCAATTCACAACTTAATGAACAAGATTGCAATTGAAATTATTCATTTTTCCATGTTTGTATGTGAATCCATTCAATAGCGCAGACGTGAAATCAAGTCAAAATGAAACTAGCTAATACCCAAAAAAAGAAAAGAGTCAATATCGAACTAGCTAGCTAGGAAACAAAAATGGTTGGGACTTGGGACCAATCATGGTTCCCCTTTGATTTCTATGATAACGAAGCAAAGAAAAACGGACTTAGTTTGTCTGGGAGACTTAGTTTTTGTCTGGGAGAAAGAGTCTCCATATCCTAGATGACTAACATCACTTAAACATTAATAAATAAATAAATAAATAATATGTGTGAAAATCAGATTGAAAGGAAGGCCATTTCTTCTGGCTAGTGCATATTCAAAGAGCTATGCAGCCTATGTTGCGCTCCTTGCAGTTTTATATATCTTGTTAATCACTCTACTCATTGTTATATAGCTTGTTGATATTTTTTATATTTTGTATAAGATGATACTATTCAATTTAGAAGGACATATATTTCACATTTTATAAAAATACATACTTCATTAAATTATTTTTTTGAACTATAAAACGGACTAAGTATAATATTTTTCATTTTCGAAAGTCCGAGCAAGTGATAAAATGTTTCTAGATGTTCAAAGCCTTTGCTAGTCTATTATTTTTAAATAAAAAAGGAAAAAATGCATATAACTCCATGAAAGTTCTCTTATATTCAGATACACCTCTCAATTTATGAAAAATCCATGTAACCCCCTATTTTTTAGCTGTAAATTCACGTTCCCCCTTGTCGTTAATAATTTGAAAATATCTAAATTACCATTGATCCCCTAACTCAATAGAAAACCCCTTGCTGACCTTCCATGCAAGCGGGACTGAGCGGAACATCAGCTCCTCCGCGTCCTGTCTGAAGCACACGCGCAGGCCTGGAAGAGCATCACGCATATCTCGAGCAGCGCGATGATCGCCTTTTCCCCGAATGAGAATGATCACCTGTTCTGCCATCACCGACTATCACGAGCTTGGAGGCTCGGGTAGTCCACCTGTTTTTGGTTTGGCAATGCCTGAAGTCCATTTCAAAGAAGACAACATCAGAACACGCTCGAAAGAGGGGTAAAAAAAAAGAACGATTTGAGAAACATGTCGATGAAACTCACCATGAGAGGATTGAGATTTGAGAGCTACCTCACATGCGATGAAGGAGGGGTTGGAGAGTATAGTAACAAGTACTCCATACTTTTTCGAATATTCGTTAAAGTACTCCAATTAGACATCAAACGTACAAAACGTGTCGTACCGAACATAATGCATATTAAATCTATTAATACATACTAATGCTTAAATTATCTAAAAAATAGTCTAATTATCCCCGTACTATTCCGTATTTATCCCGTATGATTTACGAATGTACACGTACCGTACCGAACATGACATCGACCGAATATTTGCCGTACACGAACTTTGTTACTATGTTGGAGAGGCGGACTCAGACTTCTTGTGCGCTGGCGGAGGCGGTGACGACAAGGAGGGTACGATGACCGACTGGGGGTGGAGCTTGAGCTTGAGGAGGCATATATGGCCAAATTTGGTGGCGACGGTGAACGCGGCGAGGATCGCCATGTGCGGTTTGAGGTCGTGGCTGAATCAGGAGGGAGGAAGAAGAAGACTAATCGGGTAATTTTTGATGGAGGGGTAGTTTGGTAATTGACAGGGACCATACTTTGAAAGATTTGATTGATCCATTTTCTTTGTAACTCGGATTTTTTCCATGGATCTATACATCAATGTGCATAAATAATTCTTTTAACATTTAGATACATTTCAATTATATAAAATACACATATTGAAATTCAGATACAACATTCACATACATTTTAATTGCATCAAACATATATATTGAAATTCGATACATTTCAATTGCATCCAACATACATATTGAAATTCGATACAATCTCATAATTTCAAATACATTTTAAAAATTATGTATTACACAACTATAATCTTACACATGATGTGATTGTTTTAACATTGAGTTACATTTCAATTACATAAAACACACATATTGAAATTCAGATACAACATTTAATTATATTTCAATTACATCAATTTTAAATATTAAAATTTAGATATATTCTCACAAATTTAAATACAATTTTGAAATGTAACTGAATTTCAAAAAAAGAAAAAGGTAGAAGTGGAGGCGGAGGAGGTGGATGTTAAAGGCGGACTCGAAAGGTAACCGAACCACGTTTAATATGATAGAGGCCAGCGAGTGGGGTCCAAGGGTGGTGACACCGATCGCCAGAGATAAGTAGATTGATTGGAATGAATTTTTGAAGTGGCGGATAGTTTATGAGGGTATAAAATGAATTCTCCATAATCTTGATAACAGTGGAGTGTGTTGGTTTTTTATTTTGAAAAATCAAAAGGGGTTACATGGTTTGAAATGAGTGCGTTTTAAATGAAAGGTAATAATCTATTTTGTTTTTTTAACCTCTTGTAAAAGTCAAACAGACAACCACTGAGAAAATGATACCTAATGAGACCTAAATCTTAGGGCCTAGGTAGTAGGACTCGTCAAAAAATTGACCCAGGTATGTATTTGCTTAACCATGCCAAAAAACAGAGGGTTATATGGATTTTTTATAGAATGAGAGGTCTATCCGGATATAAGGGAACTTTCAAGGCGTTAAATGCATTATTCTCTAGAAAGAATTAAGTTTTCTTCTTTCTTATATCGTAGGTGTGCAGTCTCCGAAAATTATTTTCTACAATATTATATAACACTCACATCGTATAGACATTCTACAAAGTCAGAAAATAGACACATCGTTCACAAGTTTCTAATTATGACGTGTGAGCCGATGTTTAGATAACCATGGATGTTTCATACTTAATAGATGATAATAATTAAAAATGTGTTCCTACATGCGTTTAATTTAATCAATACAAAATGTATATCAACTAATTAACTAATATACATTATTATCCACATGTATAGTTCAAATAATTGAGAACACACACATATGTTGATCGCACAGCTGGCAAAAAGCAACTAGATGGATCTCTTGTACATCTTTATCCTAATTTACACATCAACAGTAAAAGTAAAACCAATTAATTTGTATATCATGAAGAACACGAAGTCGGTTCATTTGCGTGTGCAGTGTGTTTGAATTTTACACACTGATGACACTCAACATCAACAGTGCCCAGCGCCATCTGTTGTTCCATTCCAATGACGTTGTTGGTGGGACCGCCCAACACCCATCATCCTCTCTTCACTCCCTCTCCCTTTTATCCCTCTCAATCTGTGTCAGGAGAAGAAGACTCCAGTACCCCCATATCTCTCTCTATCTATTAAATGAAGCCGACCTCTAATTAAAAACGTCCGAACCCCACACGTCTGAAGCCCAGAAGGCTCGCAACCATTCTATTAACTGCAACTACAATTCCAACTCATTCAATCTGATCAGTCTCTCCTTTTCACACCATCATTTTTTTTCTCTTGTTTTGCTTCGCTGGTCTTGGGTGGTAGTGATCAGTCGCTGAAAATGCCCATACCTCCTGTTTTTTCTCTCTCTTGACTCTTGAGAGTGCCATGGCAAGACACTTAGTCTCCGTTTGAATAGCGAAATTGAATTATTCTGGATAGATAACTATACAAGTATAGATAACAAATCTACATGAATAAGAGATTTTCTGTTTGATTGTGTTTTTTTTATTCTTATTGAAAAACGTAAGAATAAAAATTGAGTTGTTTGATTGATAAAGAATAAAATATAAATAAAGTGTAAAAAAGTTGATTTGGCATTTGAGTCATTTAATGTATAAGAGGTGTTCATAGGTGATAGGTGATTTGATGTGATAAGATATAAAAAGTTGATTTGACATGTGGGCCCATAGGAATAGATAAAGTGAGTATAGCTTATCCTAAGGGTTATTTAGAATTGTTATACTCTCTTATACTCGTTTAAACTGGCTTAGTAATACCAAGTTATACTCTGCAAACAAACCGTCATTTTTCCTATTCATTCTTATACCACCCTTATACCACTCTTATCCAAACTTAATCCATTACACAAACCGGGGGCTTAATTTACCAACACATAGTACGTGCTCCGTGTTTCATTTAGGACGATGGATTGCTTCTTTCTCTTCGCTTTTGGGGTGGGGATGTGATACTTTGACTTTTCAGAGAGAGAAAAAAAGCACATTGGGTCAATAAAACACCGTAATTGTGACTTTTTACTTTTTAAGGTCTCGAACGTAGACTGCCCAATTATTTATTTATTTTTAAAATCATTTATCTCATTTGATGACTTATGTATTTCTATAAAAAGTGATATATTCTAATAAATTGAATCGTATCAATCAAAAAAGTAAATTTTTTTAATTAAATTATATATATTTCGTTACAGTGAGTAGAGACGGTTAACGAGATATATGAGATTGCATTTGATATTATAAATAGAATCGAGTGTAAACGGTAGCTCTTTTGATGTAGATCAATAAGATGTGCAAGTACATTGAACCTAAAGAAGATTAATAGACAATTAAAAAGGAAGGGAGCAACAAAGCTATCTCAATTGAAATTTTATATGTAAAAATTCTAGCCAATTTAGAAAGGAGATGCTCATCAAATCTCCAGACCGTAAGGTCATTTTGGATATTTTAACTCTCTGGCCACAGTAAGTGTTGTATATATGTTGATAAATTTGGACATGTGTGGGCATTATACATTTCACGGTAGGGGTGGTAAACAAATTGAGTTGTTTGGGCTCGCTTGGTTAGAGCTCGTTCGCACTTGTTTAATCAGACAAATGAGCGTAGTTTGAACAATTTTTAAAATTCGATTCAAAATGAGCCAAGCCGAGCCGATTCGATCCGATCTCACGAGCCTAAATGAGTGAGTATTCTTTTTCATTTTAGGGATTTTAGGGTTTAAACACAAAATTTTAGCTTAAATGAACCAAGTCACGAGCATAACGTTGTATTGATTAGTGTTTTGATTTTACAAACGAATCAAGCCGAGCTTCAACTGAGCTTTTTACAATACAAACGAGCAGAGCTTGAAAACAAAATTAAACTTGATCCCGAGCCCAAGCCATGTCCGAGTAAAGCTTAATTAAAAATGAGTTGAGTTTGAACATGTTAAAATTTGACTCTTTCAACTCATTCATCACCCTTATTCCATGATATACATCTACCAAATCTACCAAAACTACTTGTAAGTTATTCTAACTACACAGAGCAGTTACACAATAACACTACTTCTCATTTGAATGGTATTTAAATCTGGGTATATTATGAGATATATTATGAGAATCAGTAGGGGGTGAATCGGATAAAACAAAGAAAACAAATAGAGAGATCTTCGTATACTTGGGTGGTGGATATGTGGGATTGTTTCTGGCGTGTAATTCTAATCGAGAACAAGAGATCTTGGAAAGATTTAAATCATAAAAAATTGAAATCTTCGTTAAAAAAAATTATTTAGATATTTCTAAACTCTAAAAAATCTTTTTGGACACTTATATATGTTTATTATTATACAAAAATTTCTTATTATTTAAGACATTTATAAGATATAAATAACAAAAAAATTGAAAAAAACTTTTAAAAAGTTAGGAAAAATTCAAAAATAAAATCTTGTAAATTTAAGAATGATAATTTTGACAATATTAGCATTTTTGATAACATAATTAGTGAATGTGATGTTTTCTTTTAATAAATGTTTTCGGGATGGAATTTGCCTTCGTGTGGATCTAGGTCCCCGCACCTGAGATCTTGCACCAAGAGAGCCTGTGACACCGATGTGATGTCGGCTAAAGGGACTCTGACGCTCAAGCTAATGGAGTGAATGAAAAAGATGAAGATAAAGAAGATGACTAGAAAACTTGGATGTTTCTGAAAGCTTAATTGTGAATGTATGTATCTCTTCTCTCCTTCTTTTGCCCTTTTAGCCGAGTGGGCAGCCACAACATTTTTCGCTCAGATGTTACTTCATCTCGTTTAGAATCTTTTTGACATGAAAGATACCATATGTGTTACTGAAATGTGAACTTAAATAATTTGAGTGTTAAATATTATTAAAATATCAAGAAGTGGATTTTTTTGAGAGATTTAAACATATATGTTATTAATATAAAGGTACAATAATAATTAAAAATAAGGTCTACAAAGATTCTAAGAATCATACAAAATTTGTCTTTTTTTTATTTATCCAATCTTTTCAAATGGGTGGATTTTCTTTCTAGTGGGTCCCACATTCAATTTCAACAATACAATATTATAAATTGAACAAGTGGATTCATACCACCGGTTTGGTAATGGGATATACTACCGGTTTGGTTATAGGATAAGTAATGAAATATTAATTAAAGAGAATAGGGGGGGAGGGGGGATAACTTATTCCATTAGGTTAAAAAATTTGGAGATAGAAATGTGGACAATTATTTTGATTTTAAAATGAAAATGGATAGACATTTTGTTTCATCAAAGACGAGAATTCTTACTATTATTATCTCGATTTTGACAAATACAAATAAGAACAAAATTGATGGATTTTTATTTTATAAAATTAGGATAATTTATCTCTAAATTTTAAACCCACCAAACCAACCGTTAAAACAATAAACGTGTATATATATATAATTTATGATGAAATTAAAATTACCTTTAATAATCAACCGAATATGAGTCATGCTTACATTTTGAGATGAATTGAACACTCCTGTATATCATTCCAAAGGGAAAATGTTAAACTCGGTCTTTTTTTCAGTCCAAAACATAAATTACATATGTTTTTATTTTATTAAATCTAAATTATTTAACGATATATATACTTTGATAAAAATTATATATCTCAGTGTGAATGTAAAAATCTGCATTAGGACACGTGTCATGATGAAACAAGACATGTATTATTTGGCGTAAGGCCCACTAGGCTTAATCCACGAAAATGACTTCATGATGACGACATCTGGTGTATCGACACGACTAGGCTGAAGGGTCTAGTCGGATGGCCGAACACCTCTTGAGAGGATATCACATCGAATAGTCTAAAGCACGACCGGATAACATGTCTGCTCGGGCAACCTTACTACTCAGGAACGAGTAGTCTAAGGCACTACCATACGACAGGTCTGGTTGGTCGACCTTACTACTCAGGAGCGAGTAGTCTAAGATACAACTAGACGTCAGGTCTGGTCGGTCGACTTTACTCCTTGTGAAAATACGCGAAAATATAACGCCCAGGCAGACACACCAAGAGACACTGAGCAGACGTAGAAACGGTCAGAATACCACAAATGTCTGTAATCGCCACGTTGGTACTTAAAACCCACTAGCAGCAGAACATGGATAATTAAGGGCCGACGTGGAGAATAATTACGGGAAATGTTTCATTGAAAAAAAGCTCACTAACGTTTAGTGGCAAATCGGTTACAAAGTCACCAATGGAACTACGTGAGACTTGATCCCTCTGGGGTATGTAGGCAGCCTATAAAAGAGTCCGCGAGCCTGCACTCTTATGGCATCAGAACAATCACGGTGATAACATAGTCATTTGTGATAGTCAGGCACAGTATCTACCTTTACCACCCAAAACCCATTTTGTTTAGAGACCGGATCCGGTTAGTACCGAACTCGGTTAGTTCGGTCAGTACAGAACTACATCACGTTCAAATCAAACTGCATCACCTATAAATCGAACTGCACAACCAATTGTTGGGTATATATTTCACTCTCTTATTGGATACTGAAGATACTTATGAATTCATATTTTCTCTAATAGCTTATTGAATCCAATAAGAGAGTAAAAAATATACCCAACAATTGACTGTGCAGTTCAATTTATAAGCGGTGCAGTTCGATTTACAAGTGGTGCAGTTCGGTACTGACCGGATCCGGTCCCTTTTCTTTAAGCCTATTCCTGCCCACAAAAACCCTTACCTAAATTCCTTTGAAGCTCCGAATCTCAAAATTACAAATTTAACTATAGGAGGAAAATATCTACCTCACTCAGCATTTTGAATTAAATGAATTTATTTTTAATAAATATAAATTTTTTTTAACAATCTATATCGTTCGTCTATCGATGCATATGTTTCACTGGATTTTTAACGATACATATTGGTCTGTAAAAATGACTGAGTATATTAACGCCACTTTCCAAATGCACACCCACAATAAATCCATGTTGTACATTGGCCCACATCATTTGATCGTG